>CM062820.1:1318933343-1319546449 GCA_031772625.1 Pinus tabuliformis
AATTAAGAAACAATTAAAAGCTTTAGCATATACAATAAGAAAAACCCGATGCTTGAAAATTATTCACACTATAAAATTTCCTTTGTCGGCAGCAAATTTCAAATTAGCATAATTATGGAAAAGCTAAACCAAGAAACAATGTATCGATTTCAAAAAGAGCATGGTATGACGTTGCTAACAACATATACAATGTAGGAAATTAAGAAACAACATTAGACTACATGGAGAAACCAACTCTAGTACAGTTCATAATCACCGTAAAGGAAAACCCGCTTGGGGAAGAAAAGATGTATAAGCTGTCCCAACTCTCAAGTTCAACGGCAAGCCGTTGGGCTTCCTGAAACTCCTTTAGAACAACTTGTAAATCTTTTGTGAGTTTTGCATTTTCTATCTTCTTCTTATCCTATAATTTATCGTAAACTTTAAGTGATATATTTCTATAACTGATTTAACAAACAAGACACAATCTATAAGGAATATAGATATGTTTAGAAGGCTTATCCTATAATTTATCATAAACTTTAAGTGATATATTTCTATAACTGATTTAACAAACAAGACACAATCTATAAGGAATATAGAAAAACCCGATGCTTGAAAAGTATTCACACTATAAAATTTCCTTCGTGGGGAGCAAATTTCAAATTCCCATAATTATGGGAAAACTAAACCAAGAAACAACGTATCGATTTCAAAAAGGAAGTCTAGAAAGAAGCATGGATGTTAAAGAATATTGTTGGAAGAATCACTGCATTTCTATGGAATACGTAATTTCCACCTTGGGGATCTTAGTTACTGATTTGTAACGTCTACTAACACCTGGATGTTTTGGTGTAATGGCAAACCTCCACATGGTATAGACCCAGGTTCGATCCCCCGAGTTAAGTTTGAGAGAAAGTGTTGGAAAAATAGTAACAACAAACCTCCACAAATATGACTTCGAACAGTAGCTTACCTCCTAAATTCTATGAGGAGAACCTACCGCTACTGAGTTTTGTTCGTAATTAAATCTAGCTCACTTGCAACACAGCTGCAAAAAAAAGGTCCCCACAAAAGAAAAATTAAGAAACAATTAAAAGCTTTAGCATATACAATAAGAAAAACCCGATGCTTGAAAATTATTCACACTATAAAATTTCCTTTGTCGGCAGCAAATTTCAAATTAGCATAATTATGGAAAAGCTAAACCAAGAAACAATGTATCGATTTCAAAAAGGAGCATGGTATGACGTTGCTAACAACATATACAATGTAGGAAATTAAGAAACAACATTAGACTACATGGAGAAACCAACTCTAGTACAGTTCATAATCACCGTAAAGGAAAACCCGCTTGGGGAACAAAAGATGTATAAGCTGTCCCAACTCTCAAGTTCAACGGCAAGCCGTTGGCCTTCCTGAAACTCCTTTAGAACAACTTGTAAATCTTTTGTGAGTTTTGCATTTTCTATCTTCTTCTTATCCTATAATTTATCCTAGAATTTCAATCCAACACTATTATGCATAGATTGGGAAAATTTTAAATGCAAATAAAAAAAAAAGTTGATAAGACTTCATACTAACAATTGTATTTGCCAGAAGAAAGAGAAAATATAAAAGAGACAACGTCATAGAAAGTGCAGCACTTCGATAAGGGTTTTATATAAAATGGTTATTACAAGTTTTCATTTAAAGCCAGAATTAATAAAATTAGTGAAAATATATTGTCAAACCAGTGAAAGTAAAGAGTCATTCTCTGCATTTCATAATGAAATTAACTTTTGACTAACATATATCACGCGCTGACTTTTGTATGCTGATTAGTTTCACTGGCAGCTTTCAGTTTAGCAGATGTGATGTGTTCTTTACTAGTTGTCCAATGTGCTTCCTAGTCTTATTCTTGCAAAACAGAAGTTCATAACAAGGTTGTTTGAAAGGAAGCTAGTAACCCATTATCGTAGCTCTAGAGTACACGAAAATTGTAAGAACTATACAACAAATTTGAAAAATATACCTGAGAATAACTAATTGAAAGTGAACCTATAGTATTCCAAATTTGAGTTTAACCCAAGACCAAGAGTTCTCCATTTTATTTACCTACTCCAGTAATATCCAAAATAACGAGAAACACACCCACAAGTTCTCACCGTAACCTATCTAAATAGCGTAATAAAGCATATTCAGTTTGGTTTGTGAAAATAACTTATTACAAAAATGCCTAAGTAGCTGGCTTCCCTGCTTGTTTAGTCACAGGAAGAGTTCAGTAGATTTTAGAATAGATGAAAGGACCTCTGAAACAGTTTTAGAAAATTGTTTCTTGATGGTAGAATTAAGTGAAAGGTAAACCGTGGAATCGACCTTAAAGGTGGGCTTCCTAATGGTAAAACAGGACTTTAGACAAGCTAAAAGAAACCAAGTTGTCATCACAACCACCAGCTGTGCACATGAGGATGATAGAAGAAAACTTGGAAGTAATTGAGAAAGGACTGATAGTGACCATACCTGTGAGATTAAGGCAGTAGGGATGAAAAACATAACTTAAGGAAATGTTTCAAAATGTTGGTTAAGCAAATCCCTCGTATAGACAAGGAAAAATAGATTTGGGCCGTGTGAGTAGAGAGATCAGAAGAAATATTCGAACTTCATTAATAACGCATATCATTGTCATATATTTGGCAGAAAGTAACCCGACCCAACCCATGCAATATATTGCATCAACATGACAATGCGGTTAAATATTGCATCAATTTTGAGATAGTACAGTAACGCCTTTCGGACAATTCTCACGTTTCATATCTCTATAGGCTATTACATCAACCAACACATGCAGATGCCCTAAAACACGAAAGCGATAGCTGAGTAAATAGCTTTGGGAACTGGAAACAGGGAATAGAGGCAGGACCATAATCTCTTAAAATCGAGGCAAAAGCTTGAGGAAGAATACATCAATTTAACCTTAGCAATGCCGATCCGATCTAATCTCCATATCTATTAGGAGTTTGGCATCATTAGAGCAACATGCAAGCCAATGCATGCGAAAGCCTTTACATTAAAACACTCGACCAAACCAGTTTATTTAATATATTAATGAAAGTTAATCAGGAAACGCCTAAAAATGATGATATACACTAATTAAAAACTAATTGGCATAAGTCCAAAGCTTTCAATTGGTCATGTTCTTATCACTAAAGGTTTTCAAGCTTTTTACACATTAGAGATTACCAAATTATTAGGTTAATTTTCTTCGATACCCTAGATTTGCCAATAAGCCAGTAATATGGGAAGGGATTTGCGAATAAACCAACAAAATAGGATCTTTTTCTCCATACACTAAGAATTAAGATTTGCTAATAAACCAACAAAATTAAGATTTGCTAATAAAACAACAATATCCTAGATATCCTAAAAATTAACATTTGCTAATAAATCAATAATATGATAAGAGATTTGCTAATAAACCAACCAGATATGATCCCTTTACTTAAATTAAATAAAATAAAATAAAATAAATAAATAAAAAACCACCAACCTACTTGGCAGCAATCAATGCCAACAACCCCATTATGCAGGTTGTTCGTTAATGCAGGCAGATTAAATCATTCTTTTCAATATTGAATTTCCAACTGTTCTGGAGTATCCTTAGGCGTTCCGAGGTTATTGACAAGCCTCTGAAACATCGAAACAGCAGTATTGATTTGGGAAGAGCCAACAACCATGGCCTGAGATGGGTTTTGCTTCCCATTTATGGCGTCTATTCTTACGGCAAAGCGGCGGCCCGATTCAAAGCCGTGAAAGGTCATCTTCCCGCAATTGTTCAAAACTATGTGATCCCTTTTATAAACCTAAAAAAAAATCAGGCAGCCGAACTCCTGCACACCAGATGGTTTTGGAGCCAGCTCAAAGACGCTAAAAGCTCTATAAATGATGGGAAAACTGAACCGGAAATTACCGAAAATCTTTTGCGTTGTGGTTGAATTAAGAGAGGAGCGGAAAATATAAAGAACCCATAGGGCTGTATCGATGCTTTTGCGGATTTCTGGAGTGTATTCGATCGGGCAACCTGGGCCATCAGAGATAGAATTACGGATGGCAGTTATTTATGACGACCGAAGAGAGAGTTGGCTCTTTGGTATTCAGTACAATACCCGCGGTTTGACTCGGACCCTTGCCCTACTTCGTTTGTTAACGAGGGGTTATTTATATCTTGACCCCAGTTTAAGAAAATGTTATACCCAAAGTCTAACTGCGAACTTAACTTATTGAGCTTTTAACTTAAAGTTAGTTATAGTCGTCCGGGGTTGGGTTGGGGTACTGGTTAAGGTGACTAGGTGACTTGTGGAACAATCTATTTCTACAATTCACTATAGGGAATATGTGTAGTTGTTGCGGCAAAAGTAAAAAAGGTTTAATTTAAAATATTTTTTAAATATTTTATTTTTATTTTATTTTATAATATTTTTTAATTTAAATTTAAAAGCAAAATATAAAACTGTAAAATGATGATTTTTTAATTATATTTAAATTTAATTAATAAACATATAAAATATTAATATAAAAAAATTAATTATAATATTGCTATTATTTTACTATGTATATTATTAAGTTGTAAATGAGTTTTTATTGATCTATGCATATTATTAAGTTGTAAAAAACTTTTCATTGGTCAATATTATGACTTATCAATACCATATACCCAAAAACTATAATTAATTTTCATATCAAAATCATTTATAAACACGTCATTTTAATTTTATTATAATTTCAATTTTGGAGTTGTCTACTCAACAATGTTTGAATCATGTTTCTGATGGTGGAAATGGATTCAACACTATCAAAAACCTATAGGACACCCAAAATATTGAAATTTGATAATTATAACTTGGATTTAGAAAAATCCCTGCAAGATTTTATTAAAATATGGCCAGAATTTCCATGATTTTCAGGGCAAAAATGCAGTCTCTTTAGAGCTTCAGTTTTGTTATTTATTTTATTGTTTAAAATTGTTTATTTATAAGGTGATTTGTTGAGGCCTTATTGTAGGTTGTTTGGTAATTTGCATTTTTGTTAGTTACTACTTTTTTATTTTAATTTTATTTCCTTCTCATTTAGCTCTCTTATTTTTATTATTTTCTTTTTATATTATCTTCATTTTCATGACTTTTAATTTTTGGAGTTGTCTTTAGTGCCACTTTTTGGAAGCTTTTCTGGTAAGTTTATCTTGTCTAATTTCTCTTAAATCCGACAGGAATTTATTGAAATCACATGCTTGATGGGTAATACTTCCACAATTGAAGTGCCCTAAGCATTTTTCATGGTGGTGAGTCCATATATACACTCAAAAAAGCAGTTTAAATAAGATAAGATTTCACCTCAAAATTTTTGGTCGGGCCCAGCATCTGAAAGTCCAAAAGGTCACACTAAAGACAACTCCATATTTTTTTCTCAATGAGTTATTATTATATTAAAAACATATTTTAATAAATTTAATTATAAAAAGGTCTATATATTAATAAAAATAAAACGCACACATATATAATAAACATATATTAAAGTGTATATATGCTAATATAAACAATATTAGTTAATCATATTTCCTACTTTTTCATTATGATTTTCAACAATAAGTTGTTTTATTTTTGTGTTTATTGTTTCTCAGTTTAATTAAACTATATTTAAGCTAAGAGGCAAGTTCTATGACTAAAAATTTGTACAATCTATCCATAATGTAATATTGGCAAAACATTTTTTTATTAGTTTTTATTATTATTTAAATTTATTTATTTTTCAAGTAATTAATTGAGATATTATTATGGACTATTTAATAACTTCCATTTTTCTACCTACTAATTTTTTATTTTTTTTTTATTTAACCTTTTTATTTAATATTTCCAATATTTTCATTTTCATTACATTTAGATTTTGCAATGGCTAATTCTCAATAGAGAAGAAAGTTTCCTCCTTGGGAATTGGAAAAAAAAATATGTGCCTTATCCAAAATCACAACCACGTTAGCAAAAAATTAACAATGTCTTGATAATTTCAATGAACTAAGTTCTCATTTA
Source organism: Pinus tabuliformis (assembly GCA_031772625.1). Lineage (NCBI taxonomy): Eukaryota > Viridiplantae > Streptophyta > Pinopsida > Pinales > Pinaceae > Pinus > Pinus tabuliformis. The sequence continues at coordinate 1,318,939,385 of CM062820.1, forward strand.
TAAGCTATTTTTATCTTTTATTTCAAAAAAACAAAAACAAAAAACTCCAAACTAAACCCATTAACATGTTATTTCAATTTTGGCCTTTTATTTTTAAAAGTCTGCTGCTCATACTTCTGTTTGCGGTACGCGATATCCATGATGCAACAGTTACAATATTTTCGATAGTACCAATCAAAATTGGAGAGATCTGTGGACAAAGCCAATGTTTCTTCCATTGTGTTGAAATCTATTTACGTTGTCAGTGTTGATGCCATCGATTTCGTACATAATTACTACATAAGTCCTGAGCTTATGATGCAGTTGGCTGTGGACACGTGTTGTTTACTTAGGCAGGAAAATGAACTCCCCTTTTTTGTGCATTTAGATATGTGATTTATAAATGTTTTTTCGGTTGTTCGTTTGAATATTATCAAGAAGATTTGTGTTTTCAAATTTTGTCTCAGCAACCTCTATTAATTGAGGTAAAGACTAGTGATTCACAAGCAAGTTATCTGCTAGTATTTGATTGAGATGGAAAATATAGCATATCCCTACTTTAATCACGGTTTATTTAGCTAATGTCATACATGTTTTTTATATATTTTAGAATTTTTAATCAACAAGAAGACCATCTAGTGCATTGTATATTTTAGTGAAATCTACAATCATCAAAATGATAGCTTACAATTCAACACTTTTAAAAATATAATGAAATTGACATAAGGGTGGCGAGTTAGCTATTATAGATTTCAGAATATTTTAGAAATCTAAATTATAATATCTATTACAGTTCCAAGGGTCGTTGTTAATTTCCTTCATTTCCAAAACTTTCATTCATGTCCATGTCTGGATTTTCAAAATATTTAGAAATATGCAATTAAATTACATTTTAATGCAATGGATATAAATATGGACCATTAGGTTAAAACTACATTACTCCCTTAACAATGATTTATAGATTAAAATTTTTATTATTTTCCACTGTTGTTTTCTGACACCATAATTGCTGATTCATAAAGTTGGAATTGTTGATTATATTTCTCAGAGGTTGTATTGGTTAAGGGCTCACATAGTTAGTGTGACTAAGCTTCCTTCATTAGGGTGGCTTCCAGATGCGATCACTCTATTTGGCCGCAATGAAAATTTATTTTAGTCACAAGATTAACACAATTCTCAAGACTATAACAATCTCCTGAAAACTACATTAAGCAACTTCAAAAAAACCCTACGAGGAATGAAAATTGTGTTGTACGAATAACGGAAATAATGAAGAAAAACAAAGAAACTCAACAGAATAACCAAGACAAGAAACTGAATTGGATTGCAATTTGTTATTCAACAATGGTTCTCCGCTCATTACATTTCATCGGCATTTGTTAGTTTTATACCATCGACCATCGTTACATAACTAATATTTCAGTATAAAACTGTCTAGTTACATTTTACCCAAAGTTACTAATTCGTTGTCAAACTAACAAACTCCACCTTGACAACAACTTTCCTAATCTCTTGCCTATGCCCATTCATCATCTTTTCTGCAAGCCAAGAGAAGCTAAACACCACCGCAGCTTCTCTATTGTAACTGGCTTTGTGAACATGTCTGCACAATTCTCTCACGTATGGACCTTTTGAAGAGCTACTTTTCCGCCATCGATCACATGTCTCAGAAAATGATACCTTACATCAATGTGCTTGGTTCTACTGTGATAAGCAGGATTTGTAGCCAAGTGAATAACGCTTTGACTGTCACAAAGTACATTCACTTTCTCTTGTGTCCTTCCAATCTCATCGAGCAGACCCTTTAACCAGATTGCCTCTTTACTGGCATCTGAAGCAGCGATATATTCAGCTTCGGTAGTGGAAAACGCAACTGTTTCTTGAAGCTTTGACATCCAACTAATTGCTCCACCTACAAGAGTAAAGACATAACCTGTAGTAGATCTTCTTTTGTCCAAATCACCTGCATAGTCAGCATCTACATATCCGTAGACTGATCCTTCACTACCATTAAAGACGATGCAATGGTCACTTGTGCCTCTTAGATATCGAAGCACCCATTTCGCTGCTTGCCAATGTTCTTTACCTGGATTTGCCATGAACCTGCTGACAACTCCAACTGCATGTGAAATGTCAGGTCTTGTAGATACCATCGCATACATTAAGTTGCCTACAGCATTTGCATATGGTACATGAGACATATACTGCTTTTCTTCATCAGCTCTAGGACTGAAAACCAAAGAAAGCTTGAAATGGGAAGCTAGTGGAACATTAACAGGTTTCACATTATTCATAGAGAACTTTTCAAGTACCTTCTCCACATACTTCTGCTGTGATAACCAAAGCTTACCATTGAAACTTTTGAAGTACACACAATGATCATACTCACTTCTTATAAAGTTTTGGCTCACCATGAAGGAATCAAACTTCTTGTACCATTGTCTGGTTGTTCCATATATATCTCTTTGTTCAAATCACCATGTAGAAAAGTTGTTTTAACATCTAACTATTCTAACTCAAGATTAAGCAATGCAATTAGTGCCAACACTGTACGTATAGAAACAAGTTTTACAACTGGAGAAAAAATCTCATGAAAGTCTATACCTTCAACATGAGAATACCCTTTTTCTACCAGTCGCGCCTTATACCTTTCGATACTTCCATAAACTTTCCGTTTCAGCTTGAAGACCCATTTACATCCAACAACACTTCTTCCTTCAGGAAGCTCTACAAGATCCCAGGTATTGTTCTTGGCTAAGGAGTCCATTTCTTTTTCCATAGCCATTTTCCATTTCTCGCTATCTGTATCATCTACTGCTTCCTGATAACAAGAGGGTTCCCCATCTTCAGTAATCAAAGCAAAAGATGAAGCATAATCTTCATACCTTTTGGGAGTTTTCCTTTCCCTTGTAGACCTTCTCAAAGCTACTGGTTGCTGAACTGGTTCAGAAACTTGCACTGGTTCAAAAGCTTCAACGGCTTCCTTTGTGTCTTCAACACCTTTTTCTCCAGAATTCTCTCCTTCCTTTTGACTATCACCGAAAGGTCTAACCTCCAACTGAACTTGTTGATTCGGCGATACCTGTTCCTGTTCAATTCTTTCAACATTTGATTTTAACAGAGAGGATTTATCAAATGTTACATCTCTACTAATGACTATCTTCCGCAATGTAGGATCTCACAACCTATATCCTTTCACTGCATAGTCATACCCAAAAAAGACATAACATTTCGACTTCGGATCTAATTTTGAACGCTGATTTTTCGGAATAAGAGAATAAGCATCACATCCAAATATCCTCAAATGTGAATAGTCACAACACTGACCTGTCCAAACTTCTTCAGGAATTTTACAATCAATTGCTACTGAAGGTGATCTGTTAACTAAATAACAAGCAGTGGATACTACTTCTGCCCACAACTCCTTTTGCAAGTTAGCATTGTTGATCATGCTTCTCGCTCTTTCCATAAGAGTCTGATTCATACGCTCAACAACACTATTTTGCTGAGAAGTATAAACAACAGTTTTGTGTCTAACAATTCCCTCATTCGTACAGTATTGTTGAAATTCAACTGAAGTGAACTCACCACCATTGTCAGTTCTTAGACATTTAATATATTTGGCTGCTCTTTTCTCTACCATTACTTTAAATTGTTTAAAGACATTTAATACATCAGCTTTCCTTTTTAGCATATAGACACAAACTTTACGAGAGTAATCATCAATAAACGTTAAAAAATACAATGCACCTCCATGTTGGCCAGGTAAATCCCCTCTTCGGACAGAGGCGATCCCTACTAGCCCAGATCGGGTCTAGCAACAATCAAACAATGCTATCACGCAAGTTCCTAATTGCAAATTAAAGGTGGATGATGAGAGCCTACTTGGATTCCAACGCTAATATTTGTAGAAGAGTCGTCGCTCTCGTTCCTTTGCTCTGGCCGGTCACGATCCCCATGATCTCCGTGAATGGACACCTGCACATGCAAAGAACAACACAAATACAAGCATAAAATCCAATAGATGCAATTATATATCGGTCAGAAAAGATATAACTCAAACATCATTACAATGAACAACAAGAGTGGAACCATAATGATAGTCATCTATTATTGATAAACAACAAAGAAGAATAAAACCATAGTTCTGACGTCATATCCTCCTTTGGCTGGGTGATCAGCTACATATGTCTTGCAAAGCTTGTTGGGATTGGGAACAAGCCTCTCTCTCTTTGATTATGAATGCAAAGAAAACTCTTACAACAATCTCTTAGACTTTTGAAAGTATAATTCTCCCTATGCTCGAACTAGCTTGTCAAAGGAAATGGAATAAGCTTTTATAAATGGAGGAGAAGTAGATAAGATCGATCACACCATCTATGGGATTGGGTTTATCCTCAAAATCTATTATGGATAGAGGAAAGGGAGATAAGATTAATCACGACATCCATGGGATTGGCATTATCCTTAAAAAGCTTCATGAGTTGAAAGGAAAAAACCTTCACGCGTGCGTTTGTTAAAAAGATTTCCCAAACTCGGTTGGCGCGGGTATAGCTCTGGGACAGAGCGCCAACTGGCGCGCCCTCTTTGGAGGATTTCCCCCATTGGCGCGAGTAATATACTGTGGATCTGCGCTAACGGAAAAAGGGAACTTTTTAAGGATATTCTGCAAGAGATGTCTTCAGGGCATATGAATTCCATACTTAGGGGAACATAATGCAAGTGTTTTCAAGTTATGTCACTTCTCACAGGTCCCAGAATGAGTCCTCCAAAGTGCGGGAGAGGGGTAACAGGGACGGTGACAAATTACTGTGTAACAGATGCCCCGTAAAGCATGAGGCCCGAGAGAGAAAGGGGTGAAATGCTTTACAAGAACACATGCAACTGAAAATGCTACCGCCAGAGAATCTGCATAGAGAGGTACAACTGATATCTCAAGTATATGATATATGTGATATGGGCGCAACCATCCATAACAGAGTACATAATAATCTAGATCCAAGGTATGGGCGCAGCCATCCGGTGAGGATCGATGAATAGACTCAGGCATGGTCGCAGCCATCCAGTGAATGAGTCATGTAATAATCACAATAATCCACAAAATCGCAGCTTGGATTCCAATAGACAAAATCTAGGGTCTTGCGCTCCATCTCGACCCAAACAAAAGTACAAGTTCAAGCATGCGAATACATGAGTTGAAGTCGAACATGCATGAACATCGTTTGATTACCAGTCAATAATGAAAATTGTTAATAGACGCGAGAGGTACCACCAATAATGACAATGGCCCTCAAGGTACTATAGGTACAATCTACGGCGTGTGAATCAATGAGCTGGCGTCGAACACCCGTAGAATCATTCGATCGGAGGCCAATGATGAAAACCTCATGTTGAACATGAAGAACCTGCCATTGAGGCATGCAGGCTCCAAGGCACCCGAAGGGAGTCTCTAGATCAGCTTCCTGGATAATGAGCTGAAGTCGACAGGAAGTGACCTTGATCGAAGGTGGGCCATAGTGTTTCCCACATCATCGACACGAGACAGAGGAAGAATGTTGTGGTGAATCAGAATTATGCAAGCTATCAAAGGGAGGTTGTGATTCTGTAGAGGTCAACTTCTCTTGAACATATCGGCGGCACGACAGTGGACTTGGCACTATTTGACGTCAATGGATCAAAGGTCATGGTGATGAGGCAATGAGAAAATGAGAGGTCAAACATGATCACCCAAATCCACGAAGGCAAGTGAAAAATGAGATGAGATGTCCCCACCCAGACACGAAAGCAGACAAGTGCCATGTTCAAGAGTGACATACTTCTGACGCGACAATGATTATGGTTCCATTTTCCCCCACCATTTCTGGCGAGTACCCTAGTTATTTTTATTAACAAGCTTGACGGGGATAGCATTTGCTTGTAAAGCATCATCTCGACGGACTCCAATGTCATCAAGTTTTAACGAGTCTGATAGAGGAAAAACTCGGCATCTTTTCATGTTTAGAGAGTTTGAAAAGACAATAGAAAAGAAAACTCCAAGGGTGTCCTTTTTCGTAAAGTTGTGTCTCTCGAGCCCGAAAAAGTATAAAAAAATGCTCGAAAGAACCGCCCGACCATTACAATCAAGAAGTACTTTTTATAAGTAGTGATTTCGACCTGAAAAAGTAAAAAAGCGATCGAAGCCACGTCGCTTCGTAACCGTTAACGAACCTGAAACGACAAGGGTCTGATGATCTTTTCGTTTTTACACGGTCGGAAAAGATTTTAAAGACGACTGCCTCTTATTTACATTTAATGAGTCAAGATGGGTAACTCGGCAATGTTTTCGTCTTTAAACGGTCGGAAAAGAGCTGAAAGCGGACCTCCATTTTCATTCTCTTTAACGAGTCAAAAAGGGAAAATACTCAGCAATCTTTTCATATTTTACGAGTCAGAAAAGAGCTTAAAGGAGACTCGTCCTAGAGGAACGAGTGGTATAAAGGGTAGCAACTGGTTCCAGCAATGGTGGAACTACTCAAAACATGTAATGGTCAAGAGGCTGGCTAATAAAACCACTCATCGCTGTGGTTCCTGAGGAAAGGAAAAATGACCAAGTGAGAGCATATGATCGGCCAAAGAGATGGTGGCGATGGAATGAAACAACCAAGGCTCATCTAGCAGAATTTAGCGGATAAATGGCAATCACGAGATGTAAATCGGGTATGGGTTCATTTTTACACAAGCTTGAACCATGGAGAACTTTGCTTGGATTCAGTTTCATGTTTACGAAAACTTGAAATGAAAAACTATGCTTGTTATGAGCTCGCATGCCCCCAGCATAATGATGCAAAACGGGGAACATGCCCCCCAAGCTTCATTGCATTCAACAAAATGGATGGAATGAAGGTTCACTCTCGAGATCTATGAAAGACTTGAATTGTATTTTACAATATCTTAATCAAAGACTCGATTTGGAAAAGGAGGAGTTGTTTCATGGTTTAATGAGGTTGACATAGTAAAAGAACTATCCTCAGGAAACATTGTTTCGTTTTTTAACGAGGTCGCCACAAGATCAAAACTATCCTCGAACACCTTGTTTCGTTTTTTAACGAGATCGTCACAAGATCAAAACTATCCTCGGCACCTAGTTTCATTTTTTTTAGGAGCTTGACATAGGACAGTGAACTATGCTTCGACCAGACCTAGTTTCATTTTTTATGGAGCTTGACACAGGAAAACGAACTATGCTCCGACCAGACCTAGTTTCATTTTTTAAGGAGCTTGACATAGAAAAAGAACTATGCTCCGCCACCTAATTTCATTTTTTATGGAGCTTCACACAAGAAAATGAACTATGATCTTCCACCTAATTTCATTTTTTAAGGAGCTTGACACAGGAAAATGAACTATGCTCCGCCACCTGATTTCATTTTTTAAGGAGCTTGACACAGGAAAATGAACTATTCTCCGCCCAAACTTCATCATAATGAACAAGAAGTCGGGGCTTCCAAGAGTACCACTCCCGATAGAAGTCCAACATCTTGGAAGTCAGGGCCCAATGCCCCCAGAACACTATGCATGACGACGGCATAACTAGATATAGGCACGGGATAAGTGGCCACGTAGTTAATCTATGGTGGGGTAGATGCAACTGGTGGAGGAAAGCCAGGAGGGGATGACAACTGCGCAGGAGGCACCTGGGGACGAACGAACGATAATTGATCTATAGTCATGATTCTTCCATCGTGTGGAAAGAAAACCACAAGGAAAAGTGAAGAGACAAGGGCCCCCATGGCATAAACATAGTCACGACCAAGGAGAAGACTAAAATCTAAAGCACCTTGGGTAACCGATACGTCTATATAGACGGTTTTGCCTCCCAAAGTAATAGGGAACTTTGGAAGGATCCCTAATGGTTGACTAGTTCCTCCGTCAAAAGCCGTCAGATTCGGTGTGACTGGCACAAGCTGTGGGGAACCCAAAGCTTGCCAAGTAGTGGCAGGCATAAGATTGACAGATGCACCCGCATCCAAAACAGTGCCAAGTATCGCCTTATTATAGGCGTGTACCGTGACCTAGAAAGGCACATGGGATGGAAGGCGGGAGGTGGTCAAATGACTCCAGTCGAAGGAAATGACTGAACTACTTGGTGGGAGAATTGTATGATTGCCCCCCTGCTCTAAAAGAACCAAATCAGGACTCTCGGGAGCAGCTGGGATAGGAGAGTCATTTCCGGACTCAGGAGAATATGAGGAGACGAGAAGAACATGGGAATGATGCTCTTCCGAAACAGAGTGGTTGACGGGTTGTGAACTCGAGTCGACACTCTTTCCGATCAATGGTTGGTCTGGAACAGGCTTGGCAGAGCCAGGTTCAGGAAGAGGAGGCTGGACAAGAGAGGTGTCACGTCCCCATGGGAATATACCATAAAACGAAAATTTACTTATAATGCTAACCCTTTATATACATGCATATCAACCTTAATAATACCAAGTAATTATTTAATTCTTGATTACCGACATGTAACTGGGTTATATACGTGTGTTAATTCTTGACAATTCATAACTCCCTTGATATTTATATACACGGCATTATGTTATCGTTGTATGGCTTGTCTGTCATGTTCAATGGAACCATAGATCCACCCAAGCGCTAGGTGTGAGGGAACATTAATGGCTCATCTACCCTGGCCAGGTGGCTGGCATCGTACTCGACCCATGTGAAACTTTGGAGGGAACGCTGTTGATGCGCGCCAACTCCCATCCGAACGAACGGTGAGGACCTTCCGAGCTGATCTAAGGGCTCACAATGAATTCAGGGTTTAGTGGGTTTATTAAAATCTCGCGCCGCAAGACTCGGGTTCATTTGCACCTGTTCAGTTGGTGGTGCTCACTTCTGCTCCACGGATCCTTTCTGCTCTTAGTGCCGGCTCATTTCAGTCAACCCAGGTAATACCGCCGAGTCTCAGCTATTACACATGGCTCATTATCTTTGATAGTATCGTTGTCACATGTTATTGTTCTGGTTATATTAATCTAACCTCAAGTTTTTGAATTGTGCAGGCACCGGCTCCTTGGTCTCCATTCCGCGACAGGTATTCCAGGAATCCGGAACATACCAGGTATTTCCCTTACGTAGGTTTGTAGATTCACAGTGTATTTGAAATCTTAAGGATTTATATGCGGATTCGATCCTTCGACATGGGGTTTCCTCCTGACAACTTTCACCTGTTGTCTCAGGTTTACCCTCTTTGGTCAAACCGGGTTAGGATAAGTGGTAGGCCTCCTCGTGCCGGAGCCGTGCCTAATCTGGTTATGCAATATTGATATATATGTATTTTGTTTCTCATTCAGTTTGTAAATCTTACTTTGGAAACTCACGGCAACCCTTGCCGGAACTTGGTTTAAGTCAAGACTGTTATTTAACTCTTCTGTTGTTATATACCCGCAATGAGTTTTGTCGGATGTAATGCATATTTGCCGAGACCAGGATTTACCCTCGGTTCTCTGGTTATCTTACGAATTGTCTAGTGCCATACCCTGCGGGGTTCTCTGTTTCATGACATTGGATATACATATATAGGAATGAGTTGCTTCTTTGAACGCACAAAGCGTATTTGCATTTATCTTGGTTATATCGAGCATTCGTTTGTCTGTGTTTTATGTGATTCCACTCTTCAGATTTGTTATGGGGTTTTTATTTATTAAGCTACGGCCGTTTGTCTTTTAATAAACTGGCTTAACCCCTCGAGGGTTTGATAATACTCACAAGGGTTTGTGGCATTGAAACCCTCTGTTCACACAACCTCTCGTACCTGAGACGGAGGTTAAGTGACCGTTGTCACAGTGTTTTGGGCTTATAGAGCGCCTCTCAGGTTATTAATATGTTTCATTACAGACATAAATGTTTATATTCATCTATCCGAGGTTGCATATATTGTAGAATGAGACCCTAAGTACTGGGTTTCGATGAGTTACCTCTGAGAACGGATTTCCGTATAGCATGAGGCACACAATGTCTTCTGTGGTTTCGTGATTACACAGTTATTTAACATATATGCTGTTTTCCGTTCCTACAGTTATAGTGCGCATGGTTGTTTTTCCCCATCGAACCATTCATGCATTATCGCTGTGTTTTACTGTTATGCTGTTAAGAACTTTATAAGGTTTCTCATACGACTACAGATAGTCATGAAGCGATTCATGCAGCCAGTTATATCTTGGGTTTTCTCACAGCTAATGTGTTTCGATTCTTATGGTTTATGCATTAACTGCTACAGCGTTCTCTTATCGGCTCTATCTGTAGATTGTATGTAATCTTACAGCTTCCAGATATCAACTCGGTCTGTAGCTTATGTACTGTTTACAACTTTCATTCAGCTAACATACATTTGTATCATAGTTATCATGCATTGATATAACATTTAGTTCACCATCGATGAGTTTAAACAGACAGCAATATAGACTCATAGAGCTGTATGCAATACTTCCATTAACTAAGTAGTTAACTATCACTCAGAAAACTGAAGCTTCACTGTACTTTCTTTTATATACCAGTATACAGAATATAGAAAGCTAATCTGGTAACAACCCATACCTGTTCTGTCAGACACATGAATTTCAATGCTCCAGAATTTCACCTGCAACTTGTACGTTTGTTCTTATCCACCCAACCATGAGATCCAGTGATACCTTATATTCTCCCCCCGAGCTGTCTTGCAGGCCTGCAGCCCTCAACAAGACACTTGCACAGTTGTGCTAGGGTTATCTGGTCCTGACCAGACTTAACCCTCTATTTATTTTCTTTCCTTTTTCCGTTCTTGGAAAAGATTTCCCTCTCTTCCTCTGTCTGTCTCTATTATATATTCAGACGTCTCCCAACCAAGATACAGATCGAACACGTGACCTTTAATCATATTCTGTCTCACGCTCTTCCATCCCCCCAAGACCAGCATCCCCTCGTTCCATTTTACAGGAATCAAGAATCGGTTCAATAACTGATCCAAGAATCAGTTCAACAACTGATTCGTAAGTTTTTTTTTTTAATTTAGAATTACTTTTTACTCAGGGTAGTTGCAAATAGGGATATGACATACTCCCCCCCTTAACAGGAACACCGTCCTCGGTGTTCATTTCTGGTTGGAACTTTAGATTGTATTCAAGGTATAATCATCTAATCCATACACAATGATGATCCTTCCTCTTTGGAATCCAAGATTTCATTCCAATTAATGACAATACCCGAAACAGTAATGATATGATCATAAGAAATATCATTAGTTATAAGCATCAATAATCATAAGCATTCGTAATTGCAAAATATGCTTGCCACCACCTGGCCCTTATTCATTCATAATAAACAATTCTGTGTCAACTTACCATAGCTTACCATCTTATGCTTTGAAAATCATGAATACTTTCATGTAAGCCTTTTAATAGAGGTTGGACAATTCTTCAACCTTCCATGGTAAATAGTTCCTGTAATATATGACTAACAAATTCAATATGACTAACAAATTCAACCACATTAGTCACTATATTTTGAGTCAAATGAGATACTTTTGACTAGCAATCAATTGTGCAATGTTAGATGCTTTCTAAATCACAGTACCTTTACAAGTACTTAAAGAGCACTAACACTAATCATCAAATGATGATCAAATGATGAATCACTGCTCACGTGCACATTGAACGAATTCTCACTAAAGACATTCGTAAAGTACTTCGAGAAGTACCAAAAGAGCACCTAGCCCTCTAATCATCAAAACAGTCAATCACTGCATTAAGCAAGAATTGTCTTAGCTCCCGCTAAGATTAGTAATACACAAGGAATTAACATTTCCATTAACTCCTTATATAGAATTCATCATCAACTTATCATATAGCTGATTCGTTCATTTCTTTAGCTATGAGCACCATAATAGGCTAAAGAATTCCCCAATCCATGGGAACTGGTTTCCACAACCAAACCGAGTCATTTTCACATCCAGATAGTTTCTTTGATAGAGACCTTACCAGGTCTAACATGGAAGTCCACTGGCCAACCAGCTCAAGAATTCCAGGGAGAGTAAATCTGGGCAGACAAATACCATCAACCCCTCCGGGCAGGTAGCTGCCATCAACCCAAGGCATTCCAGCCTTTCACAATCCGGGCAGACAAGTACCATCAACCCCTCCAGGCAGGTAACTGTCATCAACCCAAGGCATTCAAGCCTTTTACAATCCGGGCAGACAAGTACCATCAACCCCTCCAGGCAGGTAACTGTCATCAACCCAAGTATCCGCGATTGTCTGGCATGTTAAATTTCTCTTTTATTACTCTTTCTCAAAGTAATTTACACAATGAACCATATAATCATTATCATTAACAAAATAAACATGCATGTACACCATGCATTTACACTTATCCCTCATCCTGGTCCACAACATCTAGTTCGATGGAACATATCTATCATACACGTTGTATGCATGCAAATTTCCAAATATCATAATTCATGCATATCATATAACCTCATTCTTTCTCATTTGTGATTGCAATTCACATTGCAGCAATTTACGTGATGAGTTTTCTTGTTGCCATTACGCTACCGCTACTTAATCCCATCAGCAACGTTAGTTATGGATATGCATCAGTTAACACGTATTCCATTTCCAGGAATGTGCATGCACACAATACTGTCATGTATAAAAGCATATGCAAACACTCATTAACGTATAAATGTCAACAACAGTTGAGTTAATAATCTAAACATTTCCAATTTTGCCATAGCCTGTTGTTCCAATTCAAATCATCATTAACGGAGTATTATCTTACGTTTACTATGGCTAGCTTTAGTCATGCATCGTTAGTGTAATTAAACATAATTTCTCTAACATACGAGAACATAACTCTTATGTCACGATGACTAATCTTTGTGCATACTATTGCTTATCATATAAGCCCTTCTTTAATGTATGCAACACTTACTCCCTTCACTAGAAGACCACCATCATTTCATACGACAAACCACATACCTCTTTCTTAAGGAAGTCATTTTAATCCTCATTTCTCTATCTTTCGATGTGAGGATTTCTCAAGATTCCCTTTCAAGAAATTATTAAAGATGTCTATCTTTCGGCATAAAAACCAAGATACAAAAACAAGGTTTACTTATCCTTTATGCATCAAATCAAGCAATCAACACAGCTCTTCCATCAAGACAATCTCTCCAAGAGAGTATTATTTTCAAGGAAACTATCATGACCACTTTCTCTAAGTACGCACAGTCTCATAATTCCAAAGTCAAAATAGCTACCAATATGCAACATGTGTTCTCCTAACACAATTACTTTACTTTAATGCACGTAGTTCTTTTCATGAAACAAGTAAGGATTTTGGTTCTTGTATGAACACTATTCTAATGTGTCTTTAAAGGACAGAACCTTTATTTCCATTTTCAAGAACTCTCTTAAAATCCTTTATCTTCATACATGAAGTATGCATACTCTTAGGATGAGACTATATTTATGTATATAGGTAATATACTCTTTCCTCAAGAAATTAGGGATAAATATCTATGTGCCTAGAAGCACATCCTTAGTTATCTTTTATCATGCATGTAATGCATAATCATTTCACTAGAACTTAGAGACTAACTAGAATCATAATGCAATTAGCATATATATATATATATATATATATATATATATATATATATATATTTTCCAAGAAGCTTTTATCAAATAAAGATACATATTTTAATTCAAGAAAACTTGACCACCTTCCATGCTATGTCCTCGGGACATTTATATGCCTCATCCTCTTCTCTCAAGAAGATACTTTGGCTATATTTAGCAAGGATTTTATTCCAAGAAAAACAACGAGAGACAAACATTTCTCTCACAAGACTCACATGTAGTCCGACTAGGAGGAACTACCAATTCTTTTACTAAGAAGCATATAAAATAACCAATTCTTTTACTGCAGGTGTTATCATAAGAAAACATATAAACAGTCAATCTTTAACTGCATGCCTTATCCCATTTTCTTTACCAAGAAAATCTATAAAAGAACCATTCTTTTATTGCATGCATTCAAATACTTTCTCTACTAAGAAATCATATAAGACATTCATATGTGTTCTTCAAGAAAGTGGACAAGACACTTATCTTATCCCTGGATCAACATGCATAACTAACAAGTTAAACCACCCTTACCGAAAGCAATGGCTCTACTTTATGCGATTAGAAGCATAATCTCCTAAGTGTCACACACGCACCAGAGTTACCACTTGATGCTAGACGCAACAACTATCATAACAGTACTATGTGTCCATTTCAGAACAATGACTTCAAGGAAGCATTACGAAAATCATTAACATCAATACACTATAGTTATCATTTTCCAACTCCTTAAGCATGGTCAAGGGAATACTCACATGCACATCAAGCACTATCTAGTCATTTCCAGACTTAGAGTTTTCTGCAAGATTCTGATACCCAAGCTTGCTCTATCTGGTCATCACCAGGCTTAGCGATTTCTTTTCCCATCTCCGTCTGTCCCTACAGCACGGTCTTCTTCCTTCTCCTTGCTTCCTTTTCCTTTGGAAGCATCTATAGCTGGGGAAGGTAGTTAGAGTTTACTGACAATTGTATTAACACAGGTAGTCCATTTATGTATAATTATCACATGTAATTATACCATGAATAGGTCCTAGAAATGTTACCCACTGCACATGCCTCTACAATTTACTTCACACTGGAATGCAACATGCATAAGAAATCCATCATTCCCATAGTAGAGATAAATTCAACCATCCTTACATCGAGGTTCCAATGGTTTTTATCTCTCAACAAGTAATGATAAACACATACCATGCTAATGGATTTCACTTAATTAGAGGGTAATCATCATTAAAACTATTAGGACATAAGCATATACTATTCATCATGCATTCTCATGGTGAATAAAATTAAGAACTCTTCTTATGAACAACTAGACTATAGCACAGAGAGAGTAAAAATCTTCATACACACATTCCATGCATGTGACATCAATCAACCTTCACTTGTTTACGAATTGTAACAATCTTAGTCCAATTGAATTAATGCATATAAGTTCTATGGGTTAGTCATACAACACTAACCAATCTCAACTACCAATCGTCTTCATGCATCCATGACAAGACTGAATCAAAAGTTAGTTATGAAAATCAAGTCTCGCTGCTTGACTCATTGCATGTTTTCAATATCTAAAGGGGTTCTTCTAATGTTCTTTTTAAAACAATTTTTCATCCTATTCAAGGATGTTCCCCCTGGTTATATTCATGCATTGGCCTATTAAGTTTCGTTCATTGTAATTTCAATCTAGTTCAATATATGCATTGTTGTTATTGCCATATGTGCAAATCAAAAGTTGGTAGTTGATCGTCACTTCCTCACTGAGTGTTCAATATTGTTCTTAAGTGTAATGAGTACTCAATATTGTTCTTCGGTGTGACAAAAGTTTCATTGTCTTTTATCCTCATCAGGAATTTAACGTTATGAACGTAGTTATGCAACAACTTATCACCTACTTCTCAAAGAAGTTATAAACATGAATCACACCTGTCACGCCAAAAGTAGTGTACGACATAAATGAATATGCGAATGATTAAACTCATACCTGAGTTAATGGCGTACTTCAATATCCTTTCCGCTTACCAATTCCCAAAGGCGCCAGTACTGCAACCTTTAGCTCTGATACCAAATTGTCACGTCCCCATGGGAATATACCATAAAAAGAAAATTTACTTATAATGCTAACCCTTTATATACATGCATATCAACCTTAATAATACCAAGTAATTATTTAATTCTTGATTACCGACATGTAACTGGGTTATACACGTGTGTTAATTCTTGACAATTCATAACTCCCTTGATATTTATATACACGGCATTATGTTATCGTTGTATGGCTTGTCTGTCATGTTCAATGGAACCATACATCCACCCAAGCGCCAGGTGTGAGGGAACATTAATGGCTCATCTACCCTGGCCAGGTGGCTGGCATCGTACTCGACCCATGTGAAACTTTGGAGGGAACGCTGTTGATGCGCGCCAACTCCCATCCGAACGAACGGTGAGGACCTTCCGAGCTGATCTAAGGGCTCACAATGAATTCAGGGTTTAGTGGGTTTATTAAAATCTCGGGCCGCAAGACTCGGGTTCATTTGCACCTGTTCAGTTGGTGGTGCTCACTTCTGCTCCACGGATCCTTTCTGCTCTTAGTGCCGGCTCATTTCAGTCAACCCAGGTAATATCCGCCGAGTCTCAGCTATTACACATGGCTCATTATCTTTGATAGTATCGTTGTCACATGTTATTGTTCTGGTTATATTAATCTAACCTCAAGTTTTTGAATTGTGCAGGCACCGGCTCCTTGGTCTCCATTTCGCGACAGGTATTCCAGGAATCCGGAACATACCAGGTATTTCCCTTACGTAGGTTTGTAGATTCACAGTGTATTTGAAATCTTAAGGATTTATATGCGGATTCGATCCTTCGACATGGGGTTTCCTCCTGACAACTTTCCCCTGTTGTCTCAGGTTTACCCTCTTTGGTCAAACCGGGTTAGGATAAGTGGTAGGCCTCCTTGTGCCGGAGCCGTGCCTAATCTGGTTATGCAATATTGATATATATGTATTTTGTTTCTCATTCAGTTTGTAAATCTTACTTTGGAAACTCACGACAACCCTTGCCGGAACTTGGTTTAAGTCGAGACTGTTATTTAACTCTTCTGTTGTTATATACCCGCAATGAGTTTTGTCGGATGTAATGCATATTTGCCGAGACCAGGATTTACCCTCGGTTCTCTGGTTATCTTACGAATTGTCTAGTGCCATACCCTGCGGGGTTCTCTGTTTCATGACATTGGATATACATATATAGGAATGAGTTGCTTCTTTGAACGCACAAAGCGTATTTGCATTTATCTTGGTTATATCGAGCATTCGTTTGTCTGTGTTTTATGTGATTCCACTCTTCAGATTTGTTATGGGGTTTTTATTTATTAAGCTACGGCCGTTTGTCTTTTAATAAACTGGCTTAACCCCTCGAGGGTTTGATAATACTCACAAGGGTTTGTGGCATTGAAACCCTCTGTTCACACAACCTCTCGTACCTGAGACAGAGGTTAAGTGACCGCTGTCACAGTGTTCTGGGCTTATAGAGCGCCTCTCAGGTTATTAATATGTTTCATTACAGACATAAATGTTTATTTTCATCTATCCGAGGTTGCATATATTGTAGAATGAGACCCTAAGTACTGGGTTTCGATGAGTTACCTCTGAGAACGGATTTTCGTATAGCATGAGGCACACAATGTCTTCTGTGGTTTCGTGATTACACAGTTATTTAACATATATGCTGTTTTCCGTTCCTACAGTTATAGTGCGCATGGTTGTTTTTCCCCATCGAACCATTCATGCATTATCGCTGTGTTTTACTGTTATGCTGTTAAGAACTTTATAAGGTTTCCCATACGACTACAGATAGTCATGAAGCGATTCATGCAGCCAGTTATATCTTGGGTTTTCTCACAGCTAATGTGTTTCGATTCTTATGGTTTATGCATTAACTGCTACAACGTTCTCTTATCGGCTCTATCTGTAGATTGTATGTAATCTTACAGCTTCCAGATATCAACTCGGTCTGTAGCTTATGTACTGTTTACAGCTTTCATTCAGCTAACATACATTTGTATCATAGTTATCATGCATTGATATAACATTTAGTTCACCATCGATGAGTTTAAACAGACAGCAATATAGACTCATAGAGCTGTATGCAATACTTCCATTAACTAAGTAGTTAACTATCACTCAGAAAACTGAAGCTTCACTGTACTTTCTTTTATATACCAGTATACAGAATATAGAAAGCTAATCTGGTAACAACCCATACCTGTTCTGTCAGACACATGAATTTCAATGCTCCAGAATTTCACCTGCAACTTGTAGGTTTGCTCTTATCCACCCAACCATGAGATCCAGTGATACCTTGGATTCTCCCCCCGAGCTGTCTTGCAGGCCTGCAGCCCTCAACAAGACACTTGCACAGTTGTGCTAGGGTTATCTGGTCCTGACCAGACTTAACCCTCTATTTATTTTCTTTCCTTTTTCCGTTCTTGGAAAAGATTTCCCTCTCTTCCTCTGTCTGTCTCTATTATATATTCAGACCTCTCCCAACCAAGATGCAGATCGAACACGTGACCTTTAATTATATTCTGTCTCACGCTCTTCCATCCCCCCAAGACCAGCATCCCCTCGTTCCATTTTACAGGAATCAAGAATCGGTTCAATAACTGATCCAAGAATCAGTTCAACAACTGATTCGTAAGGATTTTTTTTTTTAATTTAGAATTACTTTTTACTCAGGGTAGTTGCAAATAGGGATATGACAAGAGGAATCTTGGTCGATCTCTTTCTCAGCAGGGGAACGATCTGCGGCTGCAAAGAGACTTTGATAGCCAACGGGTAGTTGGGGTGAAGGAGTTGTGAGACTTTCCAGGACAATGGAGGCTTTATCCATGAGTGGACAAAGGTGAAGGGGATGATTGCCTTCACAGAGTCTACAGGGGATTCGAATCTTTCCTTTTCCCTTACCACTTCCAGCTGATAGGGTAGCATCGCCGTGAGCTCCAGAGGACAATGAGGGGCAGGCCAGATCATGAGACCATACTTCTAAGACCCTGGGAATGCCAGGACAATCGCGAAGAAGGTGGTCCTCCTTGCATAATCTACAAGGAAATTTGACCTTTCGTGGAGGAGCAGAAGGTGGCCCGATGGGAGGTGTAATCGAGGGACTAGTTGCAGTTTTAGCCTCTCCCTTAGGAGACTTCTTCTTCTTTGTCTTCTTCTTCTTCTTCTTAGCCACCTAGTTACTCGAATCGAGACTTTCACCAGGCGAAGTAGAAGATGAGGACATAGAAGCAGGCGAAGAAGGGGAGAGGTCCACCTTAGAATCAACATGATGTTGTTTAGGTGGAGGGACTGATTGACCGAAAGTTGAAACGACATGGACCAAAGAGGTTGAGAACAACCAAATAGGCAACCCAACAGTTAACCCTGAGAGGGACAACGTTGCCATGTAAGGAGCACCAAGATTCCCAAACGGAGCGAAATGACCAGGGTTCCCGTCAGAGGGGATCCCTGGGTTGGTGAACCCCGGAAAAGTTGCCATCGAAAAAGAAACCTACTCAAGCTAACACAAACAAGATCTAACCGAGTAAATGTGAATTGTGGCCGAATAAATTTTAATACAAAGGAACTGAACTTGACCTTTTCACTTTTTCAGAGTCGAGAAAAGGACAAAAAGATGACTCTAGTCTCCTTCGAATGCTTAATGAGCCCGAAGTGACAAAATGCTCAGCCGAGCCTTTTCTTTTAGGGAGTCTGAAAAGGATCAAAAGTGACTACTCTGGAGAACTAGGCAAAGGGTTTATCAGACAATCCGTAAAATTGCATATACACCTTGGCAATCATATGAAAACCAAGGACTTTCCGTACGACAGTCAATCTTCTCGAATGTTGTGTTCAGTGCATTACGGCTTGTAAGGCGGCAAACACGGCTTCCTGTGGATAAAGGATGGTAACCTGGTGGGGTCCCCCCATATACTCGACGGTACGTGGGAGCACAAATCCATGCTAGAACACTATTGAGTCACAAAAAGAGTAATCACCCAACCTTAATGTGAAACAACAGTGACTAGGTTTAACGACGCCAGAACACGTCTCTAGCCTAGACCTCTAGATGTATGCATTTAGTTCCAATGTGTTTTTAGATTCATTCAGTTCGTTTTACAGTTGATCTTTGATAAGGTTTCAGTTTCCAGGTCGTACCCTATGTAATCTCTCACAATTTCGTAAATGCAAGCTATATGCCAAAATATATCATTTCATTCAATGAATGCTAGCTACGAGAGAGTTGAGATCTTTCAATCAAACAAAATGATCATAAAACAATCAACAATGACTCTAATGCAGCTAATGGCAATAAACGAAACTTTTCTTTAAAGTCACTAATCACTAATAACAATGAAAAGCTCTAATTTCTATTAACTATTGCAACGCAAAAGAGATTGTTCGTTTTCTTTTCGATGGCAAAATGCAATAAACAAATTTTGAGAGATAATAACAAAGAGTAAAAAAGACAAATTTCACTCAATGAAAACCCAATCAAGTCCTTGAAACACCAAGACAATCTTTCAAACTAAGAAAAATCACAAAGACCTCAATGAACTATGTAATCTAAGCCCAAACGAAGCCAAGCGAAATCCAAACAAAAAAGAGGTAAATTGCTCGAAGAACACAATAAAAGTTTTGACAACCACAAGACAAGTGCAAAAAGTAGCCAAGAAGTCGACTGGACAATCAAAAAACCAAAAAAATCCTATTGAAGGCTCGATGCACAAAGCCACTAGATGCCCTAGGGCTGGAATGTGAAATCGATGGAAAGAGGCAAACACCCGAAGGATGAAGGTCAAAACTAGTCAAACAAAGCCCTGACACACTCCAGTAGTTGAAAAAGATGTGAGAAGACAGAAATCCAAGCTCAGAAGGCTTCCAAACAAGCAAACTGGAAAAGTTGATAGGCATGGCACGACTGTAAGGCTGTAACTCACGCTTTTAAGGGATTAGCGCGAGTTGTTTTTGTGCAACATGCGCCCACTAGTGCGACTGTCAGGCAAAAAATCGTGCTAATCAATTTTTCTAGCTTAAAAATAAAAACAAGCAGTCCAAGGCTCGATCAACAGTATCCAGACAGACTAGGCAGCAAGAGACGACTAAAAATTCAACCCAGAAAGCTTATCTAAGCAAGCAAAACAAGAGAAAACCAAAGGGCAAGACAAACTCCAAGTTGCTCGGTTCATAAACCAAACCAGAGATTGACTGAAGTGGCGTTGATCTACTTTGCTAATGCAAAGCAATAGCGTTTCGAAGTCTATATGTCCGTACTTCAGGCTCCGTCCAAAGTTTACAAATCAAACAAAAAATAAAGATCCCTAGTGGAGTCGCCAAATTTTTGGCCAGGTAAATCCCCTCTACGGACAGAGGTGATCCCTACTAGCCCAGATCAGGTCTAGCAACAATCAAACAATGCTATCACGCAAGTTTCTAATTGCAAATTAAAGGTGGATGATGAGAGCCTACTTGGATTCCAACACTAATATTCGTAGAAGAGTCGTCACTCTCGTTCCTTTGCTCCGGCCGGTCACGATCCCCACTATCTACATGAATGGACACCTGCACATGCAAAGAACAACACAAATACAAGCATAAAATCTTATAGATGCAATTATATATCGGTCAGAAAAGATATAACTCAAACATCATTACAATGAACAACAAGAGTGGAACCATAATGATAGTCATCTATTATTGATAAACAACAAAGAAGAATACAACCATATTTCTGACGTCAAATCCTCCTTTGGCTGGGTGATCAGCTACATATGTCTTGCAAAGCTTTTTGGGATTGGGAACAAGCCTCTCTCTCTTTGATTATGAATGCAAAGAAAACTCTTACAGCAATCTCTTAGACTTCTGAAAGTATAATTCTCCCTATGCTTGAACTAGCTTGTCAAAGGCAATGGAACAAGCTTTTATAGATGGAGGAGAAGTAGATAAGATCAATCACACCATCTATGGGATTAGGTTTATCCTCAAAAGCTATTATGGATAGAGGAAAGGGAGATAAGATTAATCACGACATCCATGGGATTGGCATTATTCTTAAAAAGCTTCATGAGTCAAAAGGAAAAAACCTTCGCGCGTGCGTTTGTTAAAAAGCTTTCCCAAACTCGGCTGGCCCGAGTATAGCTCTGAGACAGAGCACCAACTGGCGCGTCATCTTTGGAGGATTTCCCCCATTAGCGCGAGTAATACACTGTGGATCCGCGCTAATGGAAAAAGGGAACTTTTTAAGGATATTCTGCAGGAGATGTCTTTAGGGCATATGAATTCCATACTTAGGGGAACATAATGCAAGTGTTTTCAAGTTATGTCACTTCTCACAGGTCCCGGAATGAGTCCTCCAAAGTGCGGGAGAGGGGTAACAGGGACGGTGAAAAATGGTGACAAATTACTGTGTAACACTCCATATGACACAACAGGGGATGGACCCCACAGATCAGACTGAATATAGTCTAAAACATCTTTACTATTATGATTTCCAACTTTAAATCTCTGTTTACACTGTTTTCCATACACACAATGTTTACAGAAATCTAACTTCAAGGATTTCAGATCGGGAAGAGATTTACATTTCATCAGTATCTAAAGGCCTTTTTCGCTCATATGACCCAATCGCTGATGCCACAGACAAGTACCTTCTTCTTTCTTCTCTGACGCAACCGCTGCTTCACTGACCTGAGTACTTCCTTTTAACCAGTAAAGATTTTCGACCTTTTCTGCCTTCATAACCACAAGGGCACCTTTAAAGACTTTCAAGACGCCATCCTGACCTGCAAACTTATAACCATCTGAATCCAACACTCCCGAAGAAATCAATTTTTTCTTCAAATCAGGTACATTTCTAACACTAGTTAATGTCCTAACTGCGT
Source organism: Pinus tabuliformis (assembly GCA_031772625.1). NCBI lineage: Eukaryota > Viridiplantae > Streptophyta > Pinopsida > Pinales > Pinaceae > Pinus > Pinus tabuliformis. The sequence continues at coordinate 1,318,961,924 of CM062820.1, forward strand.
TATCATACATCTTAATCCTGATATCTCCCATCCCAACAATCTGACATGACACATTGTTACCCATAAACACAGAACTACCATTTACATTTTCATACGAGGTAAACCAATTTCTATGTGGGCACATGTGATGCGAAGCACCAGAGTTTAACAACCATCTATCGAAACCCTGAGAGACATTACATTCAGGTGAAGTTTCATCTATCATACATAATTCTTCAGTAGATAAAACTTTGTCTATCATACCTGAATCGACCTGATTCGCTTCATTCTTCGGGTTTTCGGATTCCTTTCGTTTCCAACAGTCCTTCTTTAAGTGTCCAACTTTACCACAGTTCCAACATTTTTCCTTATGCTTCTTTCCCTTCGATTTCGATCTGGAAGACCCCCTTGGTTTTTCTCCTCTTTCCTTTGACCGTCCTCTAGCGACCATGGCTTCTGATGCTGCTATTTCAGTGCTGGATTTCCTTCGTACTTCTTCAGACAGGAGAGCTCCCATGACTGATTCAAACTTCAAAGAATCAGTAGAGCTGAAGCTGATTGAAGTTACGAAGTGATCCCATGATTCAAGCAGAGAACACAACAAGGTTATGGCTTTATCTTCTTCCTTCATTTTGACTTCCATATTTGTTAATTGACATATTAGTGTATTAAAAACATTCAAATGTTCTCCAACGTTTGAACCTTCTTTCATTCGAAGACTGTATAACTGTTTTTTCAGATAAATTCTGTTGGTTAATGATTTTGTCATATAGATATTTTCAAGTTTTTCCCACAATCCTGACGCCGTAGTCTCTTCAACAATGTTGAGGAGAACTTCATCTGCTAGGCATAACCGGATGGTACTGAGAGCTCAGGCATCCAAGTCCTCCCAGTCTGAAGTAGTCATGGTTGCAGGTTTCTTAGTTGCCCCATCTAATGCCTTGTGCAACCCTTGTCGCACAAGTAAATCCCTAACCTTCAGTTTCCAAAGAGCAAAATTGCTCTTTCCAGTGAATTTCTCCACCTCGAATTTCACATTCGACATCTTGGCCATTTTTCCTCCTTCCTAGGGTTTCAGTCTTTCTAGGGTTTTTGCTTTTCAAGAAAAAAAAATAATCTCAGCCTCTGGTTATTCAAACAAACAAAGAAACCCTTCCTGAACCCTTTCTTTTCCTCCAATTTCACACATTCACTCCTTTACTTAAAAATTTCTGAAACAATTTCTGAATATTTTTTTCCTTTTGTTTTTTTCCGATTCAAAGGAAAAACCTTTAACAAGCCCAAAATTTATTTAGCATTGCTGGGAAAAAAAATAATACCCGGTCTTTCACGCAGCTTTGACCAGCACCTGCTCTTCGAGTTGGCTCTGGCTTCTTCAATACGCAACACACAGCGTCTCAGCAATCAGGCAGATTCACCAGCGTTTTCTTCTGGGCAGCGGTTCCTCAATCTCTGGTACGCAACAGCACCATGGAGAGAGAAAATACACTGCACAATAGCAGCTTCCCTCACGCAGGCAGAGATAACTGGCCTCACGCAGGCTCTCACGCAGCTGGTCTCCATGTTGGCCTCCTCTCACGCAGCTTCTGATTTAAAAAAAAAAGGAACTGGCCCTGGTCTTTACGTAGGTTCTGAACAGGCTTGCTCCAACGCAGATTCCAATGCAGATTTTCCACAGGCCACTTCACGCAGCACGCAGGTTCTGAACTTAGCTTTTGAAAAAAAAAGGAACTGGCCCTGGTCTTCACGCAGGTTCTGAACACTTCAACCTCACGCTCTGATACAGCCACCACGCCTATTCTTCAACGTACAGCCGCTTTCTTTCACGCCCAGGCTCACCGTAACGGAAATAATGAAGAAAAACAAAGAAACTCAACAGAATAACCAAGACAAGAAACTGAATTGGATTGGAATTTGTTATTCAAAAATGATTCTCTGCTCATTACATTTCATGGGCATTTGTTTGTTTTATATCATCGACCGTCGTTACATAACTAATATTTCGGTATAAAACTGTCTACTTACATTTTACCCAGAGTTACTAATTCATTGTCAAACTAACAAATTATAGTATTTGACAATTATACATCATTATATAACTTTGTTCAGCATCCTCCAGTAAGACCAGCATTGTAATTGTATTGGTGATGTAACTGTATTGGTTGTGTTTGAGTTTTAATGTTTATGAGTGGGTTCATTATTACAAGGTTTGCAGAGGCCAGGAGAGCATGTTGTGAGACTGGAGTCACTATTGCAGTTCTAGTAATTGTATTGGTAATGTAACTGAATTAGTTGTGTTTGAGTTTTAATGTTTATGAGTGGGTTCATTACTACAGAGGCTAGGAGAACCTATTGTGGGACTGGAGTCATGGAGACCACTATATTGTGTGACCGTAGCTCACTAGAGACGTGCTTCAATGCTTCCCAATTCACTCATTCTTCAAGCATATCTTATTTCTTAAATGAGTTGTGGAATCCAAACTGAGACTAGATGAACTTTATTTTCGATATAGTTGTTTTAGGTGCACGAGAGATGTCATGCCATGGAGCTAAACGATATAGTTGTTTTATGTGCACGATATCTTAAATTTTATGTCATGAAGCTAAATGTTTGAGCTTTTTTTCCATTAGAATTTCATGTTTTACTCTTTGATTTTATAATAAAATGTAATTATGTTTATTGCTTTGGAACTTTTTACAATTAAGCATTTAATTTTTTTTGAATAGTCATTATTTATGTTTAAACTAAAAATATTTATATGATGTTTATAGTTTAACATTACAAATTAAATTTTATTGTTTTTTAATATTATTTATTTTAACTTTGATTGGTTAAATTTTTATTATGTAATCATTACATATTTATTGTTGAAGTTGGATTTTACCTTTTCAATTTTGGGGAAAGTTTCATTTTTCCCTTCCTCATTTTGCACTAGCTAATCCTTTACCAAGGTGAAAGTTACACAGGGGAATGTATATGACTATTACTTTCCAATATTAGTTTGAATAGAGAAATATAGAATTTTTTTCTTTAAAATGGATGGAGGGTTTACATTGTTTTTTTCTATATAACATAAATATTATTAGTTTGATCTAATATTAATTTATTAGTTTAAATATTTCTAAAATGTAATTTCAAAACTTAAATATTTTTAATTTTTATATCAAAGTCATATACAAGTTTATATAAAGTTAAGTTTCATTCCATTTACTTCATCTTTAGATTTGTTATTTCAATAATGGATTATATAAAATTAAGTTTCTGTAAAAAAAAATATTTAACTATATAAAATTTTCAATGTCACTTAAAAAATTGTAGAAGATTCTGTATATAAAATTTTGCTTGTAAACCTTAATATTTTGTTAATAATTTACATAAAATTTCATGAATATAAAAAAATCTAGCTAACTCTATTTTAACCTTTAAGTAACTTAATATTCATGAGAACTACTCCAATAACCACATTTTCAATCTAATTTTAGCCTTAGTATTTAAATAATGGTTTACATAAAATTAAATTTCTATTAAATTTATTTCACTATATAAAATCTTCAATCACTCATTTAAAAATCTATAAAAGATTGTGTATATAAAAAATTTCTTGTGAACATTAATACTCTGTATATACTTTACATAAATTTGGATGCATACAAATAAATTTATTTGACTCTTTTTAACCCTTCAGTAACTTAATATTCATGAGAACTACTCCAATAACCACATATTCAATCAGACCTTTAAACTTTATGGAAAACAAGAAAGTTTTCCTTCCCCACCGCACACATTGTGAATTGTCCCTGTGACTCGACATCTCCTTTAGCCTCTATGTTTCACTCCTATTACTTTATTCAGCTCGCAATTTTCATGTGAAATGGGTTTTACACTTGTCAGCAGTGCACACTTCAATTTACCTATTATTAAGCTAAGAAAAAGGTACTAGCTACTACTTAGCATTTTTTTTATTACATTTTTAAAAATAAATCTAAAAGAAAAAATATATGGAAGATTTATGTTGGATTTATTATTACTTATAATTAAAATTAATTATAATTATAATTTTTTTTCTTTTTCAGTTTTAGTTGTATGTAATTTGTCAATGTCAAAATGTTTTACTGATACTATTATTGTTATATTTTTTATTTTTAAATTTTATTTGGGCCAATCAAAATGCCTACTTTACATATACAACGAAGTGGTTTTCTTGTAGAAATTCCTTGTAGATTCAAAGTGCTTATGTGAGTTGCTAAAAAAAATACTTGAATATACTCTACTCATCAACGGTAACAATTAAACAATCAGGAAATCACAAAGAATAAAAGAGAAACACATTACACAATGATAAAAACCTTTGTTATCTATATATTGCATTAGTCAGAAAATATGAGAAGATTACAATGCTTTTCTCAATCCTAAGAAACCTCTTAAGTATCTCTATCTCGTTGCTTCCTATGCAAGCCTTCACGAATACTTAGCCAATTTACTAGCCATCCAAGCTCTTATTTCCCTTCACTAAGCAATGAGGAATTAGGCCCCTATTTAATAGGAATTTTCATCCATGTTCCTGTGGGCTCTTCCTCTTACTGCATGCACCATCTTTACAGTTTGGATAATTATACAACTGATAGTACATTTTCCCTTAACTCCAATCTCAACTGGGTCCTTCTTTGATCTAATTATGAGTGAGTTTGGATAATTATACAATTGATAGTACATTTTCCCTGAAGTCTAATCTCAACTTGGTCTTTCTTTGATATAACGTGCCTGAGTTAATTATGAGCGAATCATCATTTAACTGGTTGAGTTAATTATGAGTGAATCATCATTTAATTGTCTCGTTGCTTCCTATGCAAGCCTTGACCAATACTTAGCCAATTTCCTAGTCTTCCAAGCTCTTATTTCCTTCCACTAATAAATGAGGAATTACACCCCTATTTAATAGGAATATTCTTCCATGTTTCTTTGGGCTATTCCTCTTACTACATGCACCATATTTAAAATTTGGATATATATACAACTGATAGTACATTTTCCCTTAAATCTAATCTTAAGTGGGTCTTTCTTTTATATAACATGCATCAGTTAATTATGAGTGAATCTTCATTTAACTAGTTGATCACTGCAGGGAGCACCACACTCAGCTGTAGCCAATACCATAGTACACTTCAGGCAACACTACACTACACTACACTGCACTTCATGAAGGACCACACTGTACTTCAGGCACCACCAGAATGTACTTCAAGCAATTCCACATTTCACTTCAAGAAACACCACATTGTACTTGTACCACACTAGATTGCAGGCAACACCACACTACTAGACCTCTCACTAGTTCCTTCAAGAGTTGGAACTAGTTTAACTGACTTTAACTGAGGTGAACTGAATTAATTAATTACAACTCAAAATAAACTCAACAAAGGCTTGAATTAACTAAGCCAACTAAGTCAAATTAACTTATTTAAATAATACAAGTTGTCATGAGATGTGGAATTACAATTTTATTCCTAATATAATTTAACGACAAATTAAATTAGAATTTTCTTTATTATGGTTGCAATTTTTAACAATTTTAACATTTTATTATTTTTTAATTGATTCCACATGTAAATGTACACCACTATAAAACCCTCCCCATATACTTTTCCTTTTAGATTTAATATAAACTAGTCTAGATCCATCTTAACTCCGGATCTTTTAAACACCAAGATGGATCTAGCTCAAAAAATGGAACTTCAAGCCAAGTTTACCTTAACTATTTAACAAAAAATAGTAAAAAAGTAATAACCTAGGATTTTTAATTTAATATAAGATTATGTTTATTTCAAATTTACTTTAACTACTTTAAAAAAAAAATTGATGCAAAAAATAATAACTTATAACTTTCCTTTTAACATAGGGATATTTTTATTTTATTTTTTCTACTGAGTCAAAATGTTTACTAGGCGAGAGAGCCACGTACTGGTCCATGATATTGTTACAAAACTCATTTAAAAGTTATTACTATGCATGGTAAATTGAGAGTGAATTTACACGGTTAGGAATCTTGTTATATTGTAAGTATTAAATTTTAATTTCAAAAATGTTATAAAATTAAATTAAAATAAAATATTTATAAAATATTTTGATTTTGAAATGAGTAATTGTTTTTTGGCATATGATATGGATAAGCCATGGAATTCACATGGTTAAGAATCTTGTTATATTGTAAGTATTAAGTTTTAATTTCAAAAATGTTATAGACTTAAATTTATAAAATATTTTGATTTTGGAATGAGTTATTGTTTTTTGGCATGTGATATTGATAAAGACATGGAATTGACCCATGGTATTGTAACAAAACAGAGAAATTAATAATATCATGGTAAAATGTGGTGGAATATTTATGATAAAAAATCTTGTTATATTGTAAGTATTAAATTAAATTTTTAAGTGCTTATTAATTAAATTTAAATATGATTGTGGAATCATTGTTTTAATTTATATGGTAAATATATTTTAAATTATAAGTATAATTTAAGGGTTATATATTTTGATGTGATATGTATATTATGAATTTTTTTGTTGGTAATTTTATTAATAGAAACAAAATTACAATATAGAAAAATAGAATTTAAAAAATATTTATATAAAATCTAACATCTAACATCTAACGCCTATACATTCCCCCTATACGAGGTTGTAGAGCATCTCTCGGCACAAAACGTTCTAAAATTTGTTCCTTCTAAAATTTGTTAGGTTCTAAAATTTGTTCCTTCTAAAATTTGTTCGATTATCTTGTGAAAAAGAGTTATTATGAAATATGTAGTTGCTCGTTTCTTTCAAGGTAGCCCAAAGAAGAAAGCCTAATGTAAAATCCAGATCCTATATAGAATGGGGATATGAAAAACTTGTGTCCTCCTATTGTAGATGGTTTGAGGGATGCTTGACAGATCAATTTGTTTCTCATTCTTCTCTCCAATGCTTTCAATGGATAACTAGTATAGAAGCATGCATTAAGTTTTTCACATGTTTAGATTCGAGGAAGAAGGAACATCTAGAGGGTCTCATATAATTATGCTTTTATATATTATCCCACGTTGGTTTTTTCCTATATAGTAGGAACCATAGGAATTGTGATATTTTTGGCCATAATTGGAGGCTTTTGGGATCTCTTTGAACCTTCATTTCAGGTTGTAGGATTCTCTAATGGAGAAGGTACAACTGAACCCATATCTCCATGTTTGTTAGCCTAAGTGGATGTTAAGATGAGCCTTTCTGGGAGCTTATACTAGAATTGTGTCTAGATTTTCTCACTACGCTCGGGATGCTAGTCCTCTAGATTCAACCATTGTCTCCATGTAGAGAGCAAGTTGGGATTATCCCAATAATCTCTATCTTTATGCAAGCCCTAAGTGATCATATTAAGTCGAAGAGTGTTCAAATCATTCTGATATTGGAGCTTGGCTAGTTTTTCCATAAGTCATATTGGAATAGGGAGATTGTACTGTCTCAAATTTCCTAGAAGTAATGTTACTAGACTATGTGCATGCCCCATTTCGCTAAATTCCCAATATATGATACTTCTCGTTTAAAAATTGTTCTAATGAGATATTGTATTGGAACGTGTCTTATATATTTTCTAAGCTAGATGTGCTTCCATAAGTCTTGGTTTCCCTGCATCCATCGATTCCAAATCTTGGCTCCTAAAATGGTGGTAAGGTTGATTGATCTCTTAAAACAAGCCCTTCCTAAGCTTGGGTCTGAAAAAGAAAGTTCCCAAGCCATGAAAAATCGTTTTTTTCTCTAGTTTAACCTCACCACATAAAAAGGAACATTATAAGATTTGGATAAATTAAAAAATATTTTAAATTAAATTACAAAATAACAATTTACTATAAAATAAAATAGCTAAATATCTCAAAATTAAGAATTAAATCACACATAACATATTTAAAAAAATAAAAACATAAAGCCCAAAAAAAACTCCAACGAAACTCTTACACACCTCTAATTAAATTAGAAGAAAAAAGTAACAACAACTCTTTCCAACCCTTAATTATCATAAAAGAAAATGTAACCAACATCACTCTTTCTGAGCCTTGCATGTACATCTACATATATATTTTATAAACATCTAAATGACAACTTTAAGGATAAGTGTAGTTGATGTAGGTCATGAAGTAATGGGTCTTAGTTGTTCATCTAATATAGAGGCACACATTTTACACTCCACGTCACAACTAGGAGGTTTTTCTACAAGCACTGAGGGTTTGACTTACTGGAGGCTTCAAGGGTTTTCTGTGAGCGTTGAGTGTTTCTAGGGTTTGACAAATGTAGGAGTGGAGCCTCGGGGAGAACTTTTCAATGGAGAGTCGTTAGAGGATGTGGATTTGGTTGCAGCTTTGGATATGTCAAAGATACCAGAGATTGTGGGGTCAGTTGTGGGGTCTGGCATGGAGCTCGAGGACATAGGAAAAAATGGGGGTCAATCTTGGTTGCCTCATAATAGGACGTTCGAAGGTCAAGGTGGCAATAATTATTGACCTTTTCTGTGGAAAAGTGACACAGAATTTGCGTCTGTAGTGGGAGATACACACAATAGGGGGTTGTCCTTGCAAGGGTGTCTCGGGTCATTGGGTTGTGTTGGTTATTGATGTATTCATATGGGATTTATTTTGACCATTTCTTTCCAGTAGACTCAGGCATTCTACTGTGCATGTGGTTTCCTTCTCTAGATTTTCCATGGAGTGTTGTGGCCCATTCGAATAGACATATTATGCCCTATCTCAACCCTCGCCCCTGCATCTGGGGTTCCTCAAGATTTTCTACCCCAAATTCTATGCAACCCTATTTCTGGTATTGATGGCTACTTGGGCGGCCAGTGCACAAGTATTATATTTTGTTATGGGGGTTTTACCTTCTTGGTGTTTTTTTCAAACCCTTATGCTTTTCGTGGCTCATTTTGGACTTATGTTTATCCTCCATTTCAGGGTTTTTTGTGGCAGACCCACATGCCCTTATTTTGTTCTTGCAGCTTCTTTAGCCAGAGTTTTTGGTTCCTTGAATGTCTTCATTTATGGCTTGATTGGATTACAATGCCTTAGTACATTTGCAATGTATTTCTGGGTTGATCTAGTACATATGCTATAAGCATGACTATTTATATTACACGTCATTTTTTCACCATAATACTTGGCCGCTAAAATGGATCTCTCACCATCCATAAACATGTTCCATTACACTCCCTTAGAAGTCAAATAATAAAAAAACATTTGAATATGTTGTGAATTTTGGTTCAAATGGGTTTATGACTTGTTAACTATGACCCGTGAGCTTCTCCTAGTATGTTTCCACGCAGTTGCAAGTTCTATCGCTCATTATTTCGTAGAATTGTGCTCTATCTTCTACTATAGACCGCACAGGTAAATCAAAGAAAAGTAAAAATAAAAAGATAATTCCAAACGAATTTTTGGTCGAATATATCCCAAATGAAATCTTCTAGGTCCTGTCTATTCAAGCCATATCCCTCATATCATGGAGCTGATTCCCTTTCATTAAGAAACCCTAATCCCCCATTTAGAGGATCTCATCCTTCTATTTTGGATTTGAAAATTCTTCCTCTTGGCCTATAAATTGACTGGAGGATAGAAGGATGAGGAGGTTCATAAAAGATACACTTATGTTGTTAGATTTAGATTGGAAGGCTTATTAACTAAGGGGAGGTTCAAAGGCATTTGTGATCCAAATTTAAACATGAATGCAATAAAGTACATAAATAACCATAAATACAGAGATGCAGTAGAAATAATACTTCATTCATTAATTTAAAATATTGAAATATGATTACAAACTGAAATGGAAATAAACCAGCTAGGGCAATTGTAGCTTATCTTTGAGAAGACATGTGGCGGCTACATGCCTCTGAACTATGTTACAATGAGGCTTGAAGGCCTATTCATTGTTGGTAAACAATGGAAAACCCTAAACATCCAGAAACCTAACCCTAGCAGATGAAATGCCAAACTGTGTGCCCCATTTGGGCAAATTGGTACATCAATTTCCGGAGGTCGTAACTTTGGCATACGATCCCCGTTTGACACGCACAATATGTCGTTAGAAATATCTATCCGAGAACTACAATTCTTGGAAGAGAAACAATGGTCCATGCACCCATGTTGCTCCAAAGTTTCCAAAACAACATCGTTTAGGACGTCAAAATGCCTGTAGAAGTTCAGGACCCGAAAAACTGCTAAAAATAGTAAACTATGCTACAATTAAGGAAACTGAAAAGTTGAAAGAAAGAATGGTGGGGGTCCAAGTGGACTTGGTGGGTGGCCACCAATATCCACTTGGATCATTCCTAGGAAGAAATGGTGCCCATTGCATTGAATTCCTCCATATGTTGAACTTGGCCCCTGGTGAGTTATTTTGCAATCTCTGATGTGTCCAGTAATGGTGGGAAGAATTGTAGAGGGTGGTCCACATTGAACACTCGGTGCAAGCAAAGGAATGGCAGAATGTTGTGCTCCAAATCATTATTCCCGATAGCCTTGGTACTGGTGTAAGCAACATGTTTCTTCTTATACTTGTGATTTTTTAGAATGGAGAGGTGATATCTCAGCCCGTTGGGTAGAGGTGCTCTGGGAGTCAAATCGAATGAATGCTTGACCTGATAGTGCAATAGTACCCCTGTGGATGAGGAGAAGATGTTCCTTTGTTCTTTCATGACTGTACCCATCTATTTTTGCTACTGCGTGGGTGAACCATTCGCGAGGGTCATTGATGTGGTGACGATCTTCCCCTTACTTTCGGAGCACTCCAAACAAAAATGAATTTCCTAGTCTAGGAGATGAGCTTGCTGCATTTCTTAGCGGTGATCAAAGAAGTAGCAGTAGGTGTGGCTACATATGGTATCCTCTATAATAAGCTACACAAATAAATAATGACAACACGAGGCCTTGACTCATACACAACATGTTGCCTCCACAAGCATGGCTGGCCTAATAATACATCACAAACATCTAGAGGTGAAACATCACACGATACCTCGTTTGTGAAGGGTTTGATGTTGTAGGGAAGCCGACATTGCTGGCAAACTCGGAGATCATGTCCTTGGTGAAGCCATCCAATACTGTACAATTGCAGGTGTGGTGTAGTTGGTATGCCCAACCACTTCACGAACTCTGCTGAAATAAGGGTTTTTTGCTACCACTATCAATAATGAATTGCAGCGGCAAACCATTCACCCACATTTGTGAGTGGAAAAGTTGCTCCCCCTCCTCTGTATCTTCGGGCTCATTCTTCTGGATCTTGGTGGTGGCAATAATGGCGCTGCACTCCACATCAATGATCTGCTTCCCTTTACCATTCCCCTTGTTGGGTTCTGACTTAGGGTCGAAACATGCATCTGATTCTAAAGCCTTCAACTCGGCCACCAGCGACTGCTTGGTTCAACACTTAATTGTGTTGTGAGTGGGGCTCTTATGGAACTCACACCACTTTCTAGTCTCCTTCTTTGACTTCGTGGTGTTGTTCTTTTATTGTGGCTCTGATGAGTTGTCTTGGGTCACCCCACCTTGGATTTGTCCTTTGGTCTTTGGATTCGCAGATCCAAAGTCTCACTTCTTCTATTTAAACTTTTGCTTGATCTTGAAAGTGTATCAGTATGCCTTGTCAGACAAGGAGACGTCCAGGAACTCCATCTTGTCATAGATGTACCTGTGTAGGCAGCCGCGATATTTGAGTATGAAATGCAGCTCAAAATCCTTGATACCCATCTGTGTGCGAAGGATATGAAATATGTTTGTAAACTCTAGCACATCTTGGTCCCTACCCTGCCGCATCATGGTCCACTTTATGTATTTGTCCTCATAGCTTTTGACAGGGTAGTACTGCTCCTTGATGGCATCCCATAATGAATTCTAACTGGGTGTGGCTAAAAATAGTGAGCCTGTACTATCATCCTTCTATTTGCAGTAGGTTTCCCACCAGTCCTTGACCTGGGGGGCTTCTTTGAGAAGAGTGAAAATAATCTTTTCCTGATTGGAAATATCATGAACAGAAAAAATACCCTTCTATCAGATTTAATCTACAGCATCTGTGTTTATCTAACCCTCGAATATGGGGATTTCAAAATTAACTTGTTCCTTAAAGGGTGTGGTGTTTCCAGAGTAGCTGTTGGAAACTGATGCATCGCCTCTGGGTTGCTGCTAAAGGATCTAAGCAATGTCTTCCATCATCGCATTCCTTTGTCACTCGAGGGCTTCGTTGAGCAAGATTTTGATAGGATCTTCTACCCCTTCATCTTTCTTTTCATCTGCCATGGGAGTCCGTCGGGATTTGTGAGGCTATTCTTGCAAAGGTTTAACTAGTTCAAGCCCTAACTCCTTATATCCCGACCTCGTTGAGGACATGCAAAGAAAAGCAGAGAAAAAAAAGACTGCTCTAATACCACTGGTCTGGATTTAAATGGGAATGTAATAAAGTATAGAAATAACCATAAATATAGAGATACAACAAAAATAATACTTCATTTCATTAATGTAAAATATTGAAATATGCATACAAATAGAAATAGAAATAAACCAGTTAGGGTGATGGTAGCCTATCTCTAAAAAGAGATGTGGCAGCTACATGCCTCTGAACCATTTTACAATGAGGCTTGAAGGCCTATTTATTGTTGAGAAATAATGGAAAACCCTAAACATCCAAAAACCTAACCCGAGAAGATGAAACACCAAAATGTGGGACCCATTTGGGTAAATTGGTACATCAACTTCCCAAGGTCGTAACTTTGGCAAACGATCCCCATTTGACATGCACAATATCTCGTTAGAAAGATCTATCTAAGAACTACAACTTTTGGAAGAGCAATGTTGGTCCATAAACCCATGTTGCTCCCAGTTTTCCCAAAAAACTTCATTTAGGGCCTCAAAATAGCTCCGGAAGATCAAGACCCAAAAAACTGCTAAAAATAGTAATGTGTGTTACAATTAAGGAAACTAAAAAGTTGAAATAAATAGTGGTGGGGGTCCAAGTGGACTTGGTGGGTGGCCAAGAATATCGACATGCATCAGTTTGTGAGGAACCTCATGAAAAACATTGTAATGTTCTTCCTTATCCTTGAATTAATAAAAATTAATCCTTTTTTCCCATTGTATTGTCTTATTGAAATGATAAATGGTTTATGATTCTTTTCATGTTTAGTAAGATAATATCAATTTCTAATATCCTTGATCATTAGATTAAGCTTGCTTGAATTGTTATGATTGCATATGCCTTTGATCTCTTTTATGCCTATGATCATAGGTCTTTTTCAGCACCGGGAAGCTTTGTCAAGTTAGAGCAGAGATCTTCATCAGGCATTTCACAAATAGGTAAGAGGCTTATCCTTCTAATATTGTATTTACAATTAGAATAAAATAATCTTAGGGAAAGAGTCATTTAATTGTCTGTTTGTTTCTAGTTTCCTTTAGAATCTAGGGAGATCATTCTTGTTAGCAATAAGGATTTATCCGTCGTAAAAAATTGGTGACTACACTAGGTAATGTTACAATTCTCTTCTCTCTCCTTGGTTTTGCATTCTGATCTTCGGTGTTTAGTTGGACCCGAGCCTTGGTAAATTTATGATCCTCCAGATCTTCTAGGTTGATTTGTTTCTTTTTTAGTTTTTCTTGGACTTCCTAGACATGCACAGTTTTTGTTCACCCATAGAGTGCAGATCTGTGTAGTTGTCACCTCAGCAACTAGGTGAATCCAAACTAAATTAAACTATTTGCTTGCACACTTCCTATATATTTTTGAAAAAGTAGGTTTTCTTTCAACTAAAGTTTGATTTTTGGTTTCTAAAGGCGTCATCATATCTGTTTTGACTGTCCAATAGCTTTTCTGAAATTTTTTGAGTGCTTTGGTGATGTCTTTTTGGGAATTAATCCCTTTTGCAAAATTGATTAGGGTTTTGTCTGCCTTATTTACTAATTGATATAAAGATAGCAGGTTGTCTTCAACACCACTATATTCCTCTCTTTTTCTATCAGATATACCAAGTTCGTTATCAATCTTGCTTATTTGTGATGAAATTCCTTGTTTAATCACAAATTAGCATTTCACGGAAATTGTTATGTTTTGTGAAGAATTACTTTCACTACTCCATGATAAAAGGAAATCATCCCTTTCCCATTTTGAAATCTTTCATAATTACATTCTGGCATCATTAAGGGAAAGCATTCATTACAGAAATTGCATTTTTTCAAAACTCTTGTTTGATTTTTGTGTGTTTCAAAATTTTGGGTGATAAATGATAAAAGACATTTTAGGTTTGTTTGATCTCTTAGGAAAATTTGAAATATTAGTTTATTTCTGCATCTAAATTACATTAAAGTGAAATTGACTGTCTTATGAAAAGAATTTTGTTGAAATTGTGAGTTTTACATTTTATTCAAAGAAAGCAAAGAAACTTTTACTTTCCCTTAATTAGGATTTCATTGAACGATAGATTACAAATTGCATGTTCGATTGCATTAGAATTTCGAGTCAAGTCATAATATCATAGGCTTCACTCCCATTACCTATTGAGTAAATAAGAACTTAATAACACAATGTTAATTAAAATCAATTAGAATTTTATATTTCTTACAGCTCTTACCACCTACAGTAGCTTAAGTGTGGAGCTTTGGAATAGGAAAGTGAGTAAACTTTCCAAATATATAGGCAAACAATAGAATCATGCATCAGGGAGAGAAATCCAATTATTTCAGTTTTTCTCTAGGGAGATCTTCTTATGCATGAGTTAAGCATGAGATCATTTCAGATTTGGTGAAGTGATCAATGATAGAGAAATTTTCACATATTACAATGGTGTCGAAAGGTACTTGGGGTCACTTGAAAGTAAACCTCCAATTAACTATGTTTAGGAGCTTTCAAGGTGATTCAACTTTGTTACTCTGCCCTTGCGTGTACGTCCGATTTACGACTGCCCCCCTAGGTAAATTTTTTATAGTTGGTAAACTTAGTGACCATAATTGTAGGGCTCTACCTAAGGTGAAGGCAGAGGGAACGATTCAGGTGGATATCTAGACACCAGTGGAATGGAAAACACTCAAAATTCAAAGTGGTGGAAAGTTGATTAACTTGACATCAGATCGAATTGCTTGTCGCCCTGATTCTAACAATGTGAATGACACTCTAATCTAAGTCCGAATGAGGAAGATAGAGGCAGTCAATTTTTTTTTTGACTTTTGCTCACTACACAGGCTTAAAGGAGACACAATTTGGAAGTTTTCATGCAGACGAAATCTGGCCAAATCCAGCCAGATTTCGAGGGAAATTGTCACCTCATTAAAATGTATCCTTCGGTCCAAATTATGATTTTTAAAAATAGGCCATATTAATATAATAAAAACAAAAATTATTTAAAAAAATGGGTGGTGGACCATCAATCCCACGACCCCAATCCTTATCACATATAAATTATGGAGGGGCAGGCCACTACCCTCGACCCCTCCCCCCACACTTAGTGGAACCTGTGATTACGGGTAGGCCATTATAGTTGCACGCAGAGGAATGTGTGGGCTGGCCCTTGAGGCACGGACCTAACCACAAACAACCACCACATTGAGCAATTTCTCCGGTGGGGCAGATTTTCACTTTGTCATATTTTGACAAATTTTATATGGTTTTAACATTTCTCGATGCCACGAACACAATGGTATTGTTCATTTCTCCAATAGAGTTCTGCATTTTTTGGCCATTTTCCATAATGGAGGTATAGGACTCCTTTTTGTAAATGATGATTGTACTCTTCTTTCTCATGCCACTTAATGAATGAAGGCCTCCACATTGATCGAGCAGGGCCCGAAGACATAGTTCAAATAAAATGAAGTTCGTTATCAATTCTCTTGTCTTCTTTCATGCTTTATGTGTTTCTCCTCTTCTCTCATGTGCACATTAAATTTCTATGTTTAAGCTACAATTTTTGCATATAATTCTTTGATACATGTACAGGAAAAAGATCTTGGATCAAGTGATATCATAGCAAGTCTTTGTAGGCATGAATTACATGTTTGTATGCCAATAAGAAATAGGCTCTGAAGAGGTGAAGGGAAACTAAAGTCTTTCGATCCTGAAGCGGGAAGTGCACATTGAAGGAGAAACATGGCAGATGAAGAGAAGCTCAATTTCCGCAAAACCTTCTATACAATAGCAGAAAATGTCAGTTAGTTTCTTTCAACGCTGGAGAAAGCAGAAGGGAAAAGGGTAGAAGAACAAGGTTCAATGCATGAAAATGGTGAAGAATAACCCCCTCCTTCTCCTTCCATGAGTGAAAGTTCTTCTTCCTCTCATCACCATCATCATATAAATTCAAGGGATGCATCTAAGAAACCTTTCTTTAAATTAGATGTCAAATTTGAGCTTCCCATGCTTAATGGTGAAAGTAATGCAGAAAGGATTAATAATTGGATTTGGCAGATCAAAATTTACTGTAGGATTCAGCAGATTGAAGAGGATGAGCCAAAGATTCAGCTAGCCTCTCTTCGACTGAGTAGCACTACTCTCATCTAGTGGCAGAGAAAATTGTGAAGCAGTAAGAGTGTGGGTAATCTTCTTTCCTCGTGGCCTAGTTTCATTTCTGAAATAAAGGAACAATTTTATCCCTTGGGTTAGAAGCAAAAAGCCTTAATGGATTGGCAATACTTAAGGCAAGGTAGAGGTCAAGATGTTCAAAGCTTTACAAAGGAGTTTAGAAAACAAGAACTTAATTTGGGCATTGCACTTGACTCACCTAAGGTAGTAACTAAGTATATTAGATCATTACATAGTTACCTTAGACATTCATTATTATTGTTTGAACCAAATACTATTGACTCGACTAGTGTAAAGGCCATCCATCTTTACAATAGGGTCAATAATGAAAGAGATGATTATTTCAAGAAGCCACCTTTCAAACCTCCCAATGGAAAAACCAAAGTGAAAGGAAGAGGAAAGGAGAAGAGGATGACATCAACCAAGAGAGATGAAGGAGAAAGGCCTTATTACACTCACTACAAAAAGGAAGTTCATGATGATGATCACTGTTGGAAACTATACCCGGAAAAGAGAGCAAATAAGTATGGAGGAAAAGGCAAGTAGAAGACAGTGGAAACTGTACCGCAAGACCTTGGATCCAACTCCGGAGATGAAGCATTGGTCACAGCAGTAGGAAAAAAAGGAACTCTTAGACCTCATGGTAATTCTGAATCACAGGAAGGCACTAGTTCAATAATGATTCTATTCCTAATGAATGAAAGAGAATTGAGCTATTTCATATTAGAGTTATAATAAATCATACAAAAGTGTAAACTCTATTTGATATCGAATCCCAAGCAAATCTAATTTCAGAGTCCTTGGTAAAGAAGCTAGGCTTAGAAACCAAACCACATCGAAAAACTTACCCACTTGGATGGATACATGATAAAGCAAAATTGAATGTACCTAAGTAGTGCAAGGTTAAATTTGTGATCGCTTCTAAGTTAGTGGATGAGGTAAAACTTGATGTGATACCATTGGATATCTGTGGCATGGTGTTAGGGAGTCCATATCTATATGATAGAAAGTCAATCTTCTTCCGTCATGAAAACAAATACTAAATCACAAAAGATGGGGTAGAATATATTGTAAGGGCTCATCAAACTAAAATCAATAGAAACCTCTTAAGTGTAGGACAAATGAAGAGTTTGGTGAATTCCAGTAAGGGTTGCATGCTTTTGGTTGTTTAAGGGGGAAAGATGCAGAATTATCCGATGCTTTCCAAGGTTGTGATCATGTGCATAAAAATGAATTATGTGAATTAATTTCTAACTATAATGAGATGTTTTAGGAACCAAGGGGATTACCTTCGAAGAGGGAAATCCAACATGAGATCCATTTGTAGCATGATGCTCCTTTACCAAATATTGGCATGTACAAGATGTCAACCATTGAGATGGAGGAGATCAAAAAGCAAGTGCAGGAAATATTGAACCAAGGGGTCATTAGACCGAGCACTTCTCCATGTGACTCATCGATTGTCTTAGTGGCAAAGAAAGATGGCACATGGAGGATGAGCATGGATTACCTAGCACTAAACAAAATCACGGTGAAAAATCATTACCCTCTTCTATGCATAGATGATTTATTAGATGAGTTAAGGAATGCAATCTATTTCACCAAATTGGATTTGCATAGTCGTTATCACCAAGTCTGAATTGTAGAGCAGGATGTGTGGAACACTGCCTTCAAGGCCGGTTGTTTGAATGGATGGTGATGCTATTCAGAATTTTCAATGCTCCAACCACTTTCATGAGGGTCATGAATGATCTCTTTAGGCCTTTCATTGATGAATTTGTTCTTGTATATCTGGATGATATTCTTGTCTTTAGTAAAAGTTGGAATGAACATGTATGCCATGTGAAGAAAGTGCTTTATGTATTGAAAAAAAAACTCTATGTAAAAGTGTCAGAGTGTGAGTTTGGGAAAACCTCTTTGGCTTACCTAGGTCATATTGTTGGTCATGGTCAGCGTAAAATTGATCCTTCTAAAGTTGAAGCAATTGTAAATTTGCCTAAGCCTACTAGTGTAACTGAGGTTCGCAGCTTTTTGGGTGAAATACAATATTGGAGGAGGTTTATTGCCAATTTCTCTATTATTGCAACACCCTTACACACATTGAAAAGTGTAAAGTAGGTCTTTCAATGGGGAGGAAAGCAGTAGAAGTCCTTTGAAACTTTGAAAGAAAATATTAGCACTGCATCGGTCTTGGCCTTACCATATCTCCAACAGCCATTCAAGATAGAGACAGATGCTAGTGGATATGCCATAGGAGCTGTACTGATGCAGCAAAAGAAGTTGATATGTTACCATTCAAAGAAGTTCTCTTAGGTTGTGATAAACTATCCCACTTGTGACAAGGTATTATATTCATTGGTCGAGAGCATGAAAAAGTGGAAACACTACCTGATCAGGAAGGAGACCATCATCCATACAAATCATCAGCTCTTCTAGTATCCTCAGTCACAAACCAGGTTGCAACAATATTGTCATTTCAGGTGGATGGGTTTTCTTTAGAAGTTTCATCTGGTAATAAAGTATAAGAACGACACTAGCAACAAAGTGGTCGATATGCTATCTCACCCTCCTATTTCTGCTTATGTTCTTTTGCATAATTATTCGTTATCTATTGAAAGTTATCCTAAACAATATGCTAACTATGATGACTTTAAGGAGATTTATGCAAAACTAACCCATGGTTCACAGGTGGACAACTATCAGTTGCAGGGGAAACTATTGTATCACCTTGGTAAATTGTGCATACCCACAGGGGAAAGGGCACATGTAATCAAGGAGGCCCAAACCTCCCTTGTGTCTAGTCATTTTGGTGTTGAAAAAACTTTGTGTCATGTACAAAGATTTTGTTTTTGGCCTCATATGAAGAACATTGCGACTTGATATGTAAAGTGATGTCTGATGTGTTATGTTTCAAAGCCCTCTAATAGAAAAATCGGGCTTTAGACACCACTCCCTCTTCCGAGTCGTCCATGGGAAAGTGTGTCGATGGATTTTGTAGGAGGTTTACCTTTGTCTAGAAAAAGTCATGACTATTTGTATGTCATCGTTGACCATTTTAGTAGGATATGTATTTTAATGCCTTGTAAAAATAAGATCACTACAGAGCAGACTGCTTATCTTTTCTTTCAGCATGTTTGGGTCCATTTTGGGTTGCCCAAATCGATTATGTCAGATCGGGACTTGCTTTCTCAGAGAGTTTTGGACAAGCTTGTGGAAGATGATGGACACCAAGTTGAAAAGAAGCACGACATTTCATCCACAAACTGATAGACATACATAGGTTGTCAACCGCACCATGGTACACTTGTTGCAACGCTATTGTGGAAAACATCCTAAGTTGTGGGATGAGCATCTTCCATATGTACAACATTCCTACAATCGAGTAGTGCACTCATTTACACATCATTCACCATTTGAGACATGTTCTGGCTACCTACCCAAAGATCTTTTAGATATGGTCTTTGGAAGGGAAGATGACTCCAGTGGATGTGAGGATAGGGACAAATCATAGTAGTTGATTTAGCGGATCCAATTGATTCACCAAGCAGTATAGGGGATGTTGGAGAAAAGGTTCCATATCAGCAAGGACAAGATGAAAGGAGAAGTGAAGAAGTTGCGACCAATCCAGTATGGTCCATTCACCATATTGGAGAAGATTGGAAACAATGCCTTCCATCTTGACTTGCCGACATATATGCAAACATACTCCATAGTGAATGTGGAAAACTTAAAACTGTATGAGCTACCATTGATTATGGACACTGAAGAGGTGGGCACAGTTCCTACAGTTGATGACTTTGCACTAGAGTATCTCGATGAGTTACCTGAAAATATCATCCTTGACAGAAGAACCAAGACTTCACGATGGGGAGATGTGGAATACCTTCGAGTTGGTTTGAAGGGGATGCACCATGGCAAGGAAAAATGGCTGGATAAAGAAAGAATGAGGGAACAATTCCCTCACTTGCCAATTGACTGATAAAGATTTTGGCGGTCCAAAAGCTCCTCAATGGGGAGGATTGATCCAGGTCAATCTCTAGACACTGGTGGCATGGAAAAGGCTCAAAATTCATAGTGGAGGAAAGTCAATTAACTTGAAATTAGATTGAGGTTCTCGTTGCCCTCATTCCAACGATGCAAATGACACTTTGATCCGAGTCTGGATGAGGAAGATAGAGGGAGTCAAAGTTTCAGTTGACTTTTACTCACTAGGCACACTTAATGGAGACACAATTTGGATGTTTTCAGGAAGATGAAAGTCCAACTGCAGCCAGATTCTGGGTGAAATTGTCGCCTCATTAAAATGTCTCCTTCAGTCCAAATTCTGAATTTTCAAAATGGGCCATATTGTTATAATAAAAAAATTAAATTAAAAAAAAGGGGTGGCGGGCCATCAACCCCAGCACCCCAATCCTTATCACATATAGATCATAGAGGGGCGGGCCATTACAGTTGCACGCAGAGGAATGTGTGGGCCAACCCTTGGGACATGGACCCAAGCACAAACAACCACCACGTTGATATGGATACAAACCCAGTTAGAGCCAGCAACAGGTGAGATGGGTGGGTTGCCCAAGCCAAGTCCAGCCCGACCTCCATTTTAAAATTAATATTTGGTTATGTAAAATGGGAGGGTGTGGGGTTTGATTGCATGATCCCCTCCACAAAAATGAGATCTCTAACCACTCCACCCACCTTTTTTATATTTAAACTCAGTCATTAGTGCACCCAGGCAGAGGAGGAGTGCACACGTAGTTCGAGGCACATTAATTTTGCAGGTGGCGGAACCATGAGCAGTGCAGGCAGGGAGATGGATCCATGATCTTAGCAATTTCTCCAGGCGTTAAGATTTTCATTTTGTTAGATTTCGACAAATTTTATATGGTTTCAACATTTCTCAATGCAAAGAACACAATGGTGTTGTCCATTTCTCCAACAAAGTTCTGCATTTTTCGGCCATTTTCCAAAATGGAGGTATAAGACTCCTTTTTGTAGATGATGATTGTACTATTCTTTCTCATGCCACTTAATAAATTAAGGCCTCCCCATTGATCGAGCAGGGCCCAAAGATGTAGTCCAAATCATACGAACTTCGTTATCAAGTCTCTTGTCTTCTTTCATGCTTTATGTGTTTCTCCTCTTCTCTCATGTGCACATTAAATTTCTATGTTTAAGCTACAATTTATGCATGTAATTATTTAATACATCTATGAGCAAAAGATCTTGGATCAGGGAAGGTCCTGTTGTACCTGGAACAAATGTTGCTTGACTCACTTCGAATATTTGGAGGGTAATCATTTCTCAATATGACAGAAACAAAGTTACTTTCCCTAGATAATTTCATTAAGAAAGTTGTCAATGTAACTGGTTCCAAACATTCATATCTTTTAAAAGAATCACCTTGATCTCTGCGATGTTGGATTTCATCACCAATTAGTAATTATTAATCTTTCTGACAAGTCAATTTGTGTGGTTTGAAATCTTAGATTTATTAGTGTGTGTTACCTTCTTTGCTTTTTACTTTTTAGAGGATTTAGGTGTTATTTTGATATTGTGTGAATAATTAATGTTTAAAGTAAAAATATTTCATTGTGGCTGAATTACCGAGAAAAGCACGTAGAATGCTAGGCCAACCTCCTGAATATATGCCAAGTCAGCTAGAAAAGATTAAAACTAAAAGATCAAAGTCAAAAGGATACGGGACCATAGATGAACCCGAGACTTCTGATGTAAGAAAAACTGAAGTAAATTAACTAGAAACATATACTATTCGAGAACTTGAGGTAACAAAACCTGAATTTGATCAACCTCAAACACTAGAATTACACTCAGAAGTAACTGATCCAAAAATTACTGAACTTATTCAAACATAATCGGATATTGGAGAGTGTTTGGATTCACAATTAACCAAACCAGATATCGAAGAACATGAGTCACCTTTAGATGCTTTAGCCCCTACTCCTTCATGTTCACTGCAACTAAAACTTCTTATTAACAATGGTCTACCTCCTGGTCTTATTAGTATCGAAGAAATTACCTATGATGAAGAGGAAGAATCGCCACATAGACTAGTTTCTACGAGTGATCAATTAGATTCTCTAGAACTTCTTTTTCCTGCTTTTCTACCTAACCCTTGGTATTTTATGCCCTTGAACTTTTTAGTTCAAGGAATTCCGCGATACACTACTTATTATATTGTACTAGGCATTGATATGTCTAGAAGAACTTCTAGGGAAATGTCATCAGATACTTCTATTTTTTTTACTTATCCATAATTACTTTTATATGGTGGTCCATTAGTTCCTCCTGGATATCAGTCTTGTACGAGAACTTATTCAGGACATTCTCCTTCAAGTCAACCTTCAACTATGTCAATTGGTTTAACTAATTCTACTGTCCAGGGCTTGACGTCTGATCAATATATAAATATTATTTCCCACAATGTAGGTAATATTCAAGTTAGCCTAATAGGAAGTTATTACCCACCTGGGGTGTAACCATCTTATCCTCCTCTTGGGGGACAACCTTTAGTCGGATGTTACCCTACAGTTGGAGGGCAACCTCCTACTAGAAATTACCCAGGTTATGGACAAATACCTCAAGCCAACTTAGGTCAACATGTCATATCTCAACCCATTGTTGGTACTCTCTATCTTGGGATGAACACAATCTGGAATCCTTCATATAATCAATAGGCAATACCATTTTCCCCTCAAGTGCCAATTTATCAACCTGGTCAACCTGTTGGACAACCTATTGGACAAGCTATTTAAGGCATTCCTATACAAGTCCAACAACATATCTAGGGTAATTCATCAACAACTATTCAGCAACCACAATTCAGTATGGCTCATACTGGATACCGAGGAGTTATGGAAATTCCAACTGCTCAGGTTATTCCAAGATATTCTGGGTATCCTCCTCTAGGATCAGGACTCATCCCTCAGGTTTATCAATACATGCAACAAGACTATGAAAGTAGACTAGCTATCCTATTACACCTTGAACCCTAACTCTACTGGTAACATTCCTTTTGATGGAAAATCTGTTACAACATATGAGGATGTTGGTGTTGGTCTTCTTAAAGACTCATCTCTTATGGGAAATTTCGTGTTCCCTCCACCAAATATTACTCATAACGTTGCCTAGGTCAATATGATTATGTCAAGCACTTTTGAATATTTAGATCGTTGGAAGGTGCCATCAGAGTCAGAATTAACCTTGCATGGGGATTAGATACTTCTTAGTCCTTTTGAATTGGCTTATGAGTCAGTTCAATCTTTTTCTAACCCATCACCATATGATCCAAGTGGATATTGGTGGCCACCCAACTATCCCACCTAAACCTCCAACCAAGTTCATTTGTTTCCCTGTTTATTTTAAAATTTACTATTTTTAGCAGTTTTTCACATCCTAAAGTTCTAGAGAAGCTTTGACCCCATAAACGACATTGTTTTAAGGTCCACTATAGGCCCATAGCCATAGGTGAGGTGTTATGACAAAACCTATAGTAATAGGAGAGACCTTTCCACCAAGGTATTATGCATAACAAATAGAAATAATGTGACCAAGTTATGACCTCGGGAAGTTGGTTGCCCAACTAACCCCAACGGGGCCCACAAACTCTTGGTGTTACATCTCCTGGGTTAGGGTTTTAGTTTTTACTATTTTCTCATGTTTTCCAATAACAAATAGGCCCTTGCACCTCATTGTAACATAGTTCATAGGCATGTAGCTGCCAAATCTCTTCTCAGAGATAAGCTACCACCACTCAAGGTAGTCTTATTTCCATTCTTTTTGTAATCATGTTTTTGTATTTGATATTAATGAAATGAAGTGTTATTTCTATTTCATCTTTGTATTTATGATTATATCTATAATTTTTTATGTTCCTATTTAAATTTTGGTTAGTGGTATTAGATAGGTCTTCTCTTTCTCTCTTTCTCTTTGCATGTCCCTAACGAGGTTAGGATATAAGGAGTTATGGCTTGAACTAGTCGATCCTTTGTAGGACCGGCCTCAAAAATCCTGACGGCCTCCCATGGCATAAGAAAAGAGAAATGAGGGGCTAGGAGATCATATCAAAATATTGGTCAAAAAAGCCCTCGAGCAATAGAGGAACGCGATGACGGATAACTTTTCCCAGATCCTTCAATGGCTACCCAGGGTTGACACATCTACTTCCAGCGGCTACCCTGAAAGTGCCACACCCTTTAAGGTACAAGTTAACTTTGGC
Organism: Pinus tabuliformis; assembly: GCA_031772625.1. NCBI lineage: Eukaryota > Viridiplantae > Streptophyta > Pinopsida > Pinales > Pinaceae > Pinus > Pinus tabuliformis. The sequence continues at coordinate 1,318,986,700 of CM062820.1, forward strand.
ATTCCCATATTTTAGGGTCAAATATATGTCGACGTCGTAGATAAACGGTTTAATCTGCTAGAAGGATAATCTTTTGTTCATGATTTTTCCAGCCAGGAAAAGATTAATTTTTCTCTTCTCAAAGCCACCTTGCATGTCAAGGATAGGTGGGAAACCTATTGTGAGTAGAAGGATGAAATTATGCCCACACTATTTTTGGCATCACTCACTTGGGATTCATTTCGTAACATTATCAAGGAGTAGTACTACCCTATAAGGAGCTATGAAGACAAATACATAAATTGGACCATGCTATGATAGGGAAGGGACCAAGATGTGTCGAATTTTACCAATGTTTTTCATACCCTTTGCATGAAGTTGGGTGTCAAGGATTTTGAGAAACATTTAGGACTCAAGTACCACAGCTACTTACATAGGTACATCCAGGATCAGATGGAGTTTTTGGACATCTCTTCATCCCACATGACATACCAATATGCTATCAAGATTGAGCAGAAGCTTAAAAAGAAAAAGTAAGAGTTTGGATCTGCGAATCCGAATCAAGGGAAAAGCACCCCTAGACCAAAGAGCAAAGGGAAAAGCCAAGGTGAGGATACCTAGGATAACTCATTGAAGCTGCAAGAAAATAAAAATGCCATGAAGATAATGAAGTACATGGCAAAGTGATGTGAGTTCCATAAGAGCTCCATTCACAACACAAGTGAGTGTTAGTACAAGTAGTCACTCGTGGCTGAGTTGAAGGCTTCTGACTTTGAGACATGTTCGTACTCTGAGTCAGAACCTAACAAGTGGAATGAAAAAGGGAAGCATATCATTTACGCAGAGCCTAGTTCCATTGTCGCCATCACCAAGATCTAGATGATTGAACCTCAAGATCCCGAAGAGGGGGAGTGCCAATTCCACTCATAGATGTGGGTGAACGGTTCTCCGCTGATGTTCATTGTCGACAACATGAACCTACAGAAACTCATTTCAGCAAAGGTTGTGAAGCATTTGGGCCTACCGACTACAACACATCTGTAGCCGTATACCATTGGATGGCTTAACCAAGGACAAGATCTCTGTGTTAGCCAATAGTGTCTCCTTCCCTACAACATCAAGCCCTTCATGGATGAGGTACTGTGTGGTTTTGATCCTCTTGAAGTTTGTGGTGTATTATTAGCACAACCATACTAATGGAAGTGACATGCTATATTTGATTCTAGACCTAACTCTATTATTATTTCTTTGGGTACTAAGTTATACAGGATACTGAGGGTAACCCCACCTACTGTGATCTCTTTGATCTCTTCTAGGAAATGTAGTAAGGTCATCTCCTAGACTGGGAAATTTTTGTTCTTTCTAATTAACTCTCATAGTAAGGGAAGGTTGAAGCCACATTCGTGGCCCTTGGGAAGGGTTCCTCCAAGGAGAAAAAGCAGGTGGATACAGTCGTGGAAGAATACATGGACATGTTCTCCTCATCTAAACGGGTACCATTGCATTGTCAGGTCAATCATTAAATCGGTATGACTCCTGGAGCACCTCTACCCAAAGGGCTAATATATCTCCTTTCCATTATGGAAAATGAAGAGATCAAGAGTTGTTACAAAAAGGGAACATCTGACCAACTACCTCGCCTTGTGGGAGTCTGATTATACTTTTACAGAAGAAGGATGGGACCTGGAGGCTCTACATTGATTAACTTGCACTAAACAATATCACTATCAGGAATAGGTATCCAATCCCATATATTGATGACCTGTTGGAGCAACTCAAGGGGGTCAAGTATTTTAGAAAGATCGACATGAGGTACAGTTATCACCAGGTTCCAATAGAGGACACAGATGTATGGAAGACTTCCTTTAAATCGAAGGAAGGCCTTTTTGAATGGTTGGTTATGCCCTTCGGGTTAACAAATTCCCCTGGTACTTTTATGAGGCTAATGGATGACATATTGCGGCCCTTCACCAACTCGTTCATGGTGGTTTATCTGGATGACATCCTCATATTCAGTAAGAGTTGGGAAGAACACTTAAACACATTGAATAGGTCCTTCAAACGCTTCGACGTCACAAACTGTGTACCAACTTGGAGAAATGCACCTTTGGCATGAGCGAGGTCCAATACTGGGGTTACATCATAGATGATAGTAGCATGCATGTGGACCCAACCAAGATCCAATTTATTCTGGATTGGTCAACCGCGACCACTCTAACAAAGCTTTTTGGGCCTTGCAAATTTCTAGCAGAGGTTCGTGTTGGGATTATCCCATATCACTTGGCGTTTGATTCAGATTACTAAGGGTGGGGCATAATAAAAGTTTTCTTGATGTGAGTCCCAATAGAAGACATTCGTTGAGTTGAAGCGTCGCCTCTACTTTGCACTGGTACTCACATTACTAGACCTACAATAGTGATTTCAAGTCGAGACAGATGCCTTAAACTATGTTATTGGTGCAGTCCTCACCCAAAACAACCATACAATGGCCTATCATAGTGAGACACTTTTCGATAAAATTTGGAGGTACCTCACCTATGATAAAGAGATGTATTCCATCATGCAAGCATGCTGACAATGGAAGCACTACATTCTGGGGAAGGAAATGGTCATCCATGCCGATCACCAACCTCTTGAATTTATACAGACATAGGGGAAGTTGGAAAATAATTTCCATTAGAAGTGGTGTACATATCTGCAAGAAGTCAACTTGAACATTTACTAAAAAAAGGGCAGCACCAATCATGTTGCAAACTACCTTACCCAGCCCCCAGTTGCAACACTGAATACTATTCTCAACTCTTGTGGTCGCGAGACCTATGGATGACCATAACTATAAAAAAATGATCTAGAGTTGGCCTTGACATAGAAAATGCTAGTATCTAGCAAGAAAGTTCTTGATTTCCACTTCTAGGATGCATTATTATGCTACTTATGCCACCTTTATGTTGAAAATAGCAACAAGAAATGCTAAAAATAGAAGTGGTAAAAATAGCACTGCTATAAGTAGCAGTTTAGTTACCAGTGTTGGACATAGCAACAAGGAATGAAAAATGGAAGTGCTAAAAATACCATTGCTATAAATAGCATTTCTGGTTAGATTCCAACTTTAGCTAGTCCCTGAACTAAAATTGAGAAGTAAAATTCGAATTTGATCTTAGCAGTTGTTTGTAAAATAATTAATTAATTCATCTTCCGTTAATTAATTGTAGAAAATCAAACATGAAGTCTATGCGGGTACATGCAATAGTTTCTCCATTAATTGAGAAATTTATCCATCAGTTAAAGAGATAAGGATGAGTTGTAATATTGAGTTGTAATTAGTTGGCTCAGTTAACTAAGTCAAGTCCAGTTAGATTAGTTCAAATAGTTTGTTGAACTAATTGTGAGTTCAATTAGTTAATGTTTGCATGCATGTAACTATTGCTCTCCAGATAATTGAATATTCTCTCATAAATAACTCATGCATGTTAGTTCAGTTAGAGAACTAGTTGAGATCGGAGGAGGGACAGTGTACTATCAGTTTGATGAATTTTTCCTATAAAGGAAACTCATCAATGTAGAAGGATTTATCTCCTTCATGTTTGTGCAGTTATTTTTGAGCCAAGTGAGCATTGTGAGGTGGGAATTCACACAAGTGGAAGCACTGGACCCCAAGAACAAATGTGTAAGGAAATAGGAGGCTTAGAGGGCAGAGGAGAAGGTTATGAGAGCCTTTGACTATCTATGAGTAGTATTGTTTGATTGCAGAGAGAGCAGGATAGCTTGAGAACTCATTCTTTTTGCAACTTGAACAAGATTTTCACTTGTATGATAATACAGAGATTAGGGCTTTAGGTTGAGGCTTTTCCCGGGTTATTTCTTCTATGTTATGTGTGTTTGATTTCTCATTCTTAGTTATATGTGTTCTCTTGATCTTGCTCAATTCGATTAAGCTTCCGCAAAATGTTGTAGAAGTAGATCTTGTATTGTGTTTTAGTATATTGCATAATCTCTTGATCTACAATGGGAATTTATACATGGTATCAGACCTAGGTTGATTTGTAGAGATTTCTACATGGTATTGGAGCTAGCTGATCTATATAGGAAATTCTACATGGTATCGGACCAAAGGTGATCAGAGTTGTGAACGGTATACGAAGAAAAGAATTCGAAGTAAAATAATTTGGGCCGGAAGTTTGCAGAGAAAATCTGAAAATTTTGAGCAAAATTTTCAGAAAAAATAGCAGATCTAGATTCCTTGGAAAAAAATACCCAAATTAAAAAAAAAATCATTTGAATCAGATTTCAGATGAGGGAGATATTGTTGATTTAAAATCAACTCTTTTTCTAGAAAATTTGTGACAGCGAGAAAGATGAAACACACTAATGTGCTAGCCAAAAACTTGTATGATCTTGAGGTTCAAGATGTATGCAAAGCCTTGAGTAGCAAGGAAAATGTTGGAGACTTGGTGGTTGAGAGGGAGAGTAAATTACCTCTCAACATGCAGCGCCAGAAGAAGTCTCAAACAATTGTGAAGGAGCCACAATTGGTGAAGCAGCTTCAGGAGGTTGTGGAGTAGCCACAAATAGAGAAGCCAAGAGGAGACCAAGTGGAGGTATCTAGTCATGCAAAGACCTCTAGTAGGGGTGAATTTCAAGCCAAGTGGGAAGAGGGATCACAAGCATCCATACCCCCAGCTGATAGTCCCAAGAAGGTTGGAATAGGGGCACGATCATTGAGGTACCCAACCTCTTTGATTAGACCTTGCTACAGGAGCCCCAACGAGGAGTAGCAGGATTGGCTGAGTGGGTAGAGGCAGATGCAGATGAAGCGGTAGAGAGAGCTACAGTGCAGGAATCCCAAGACAGTGCAAAGCCAACAGGCTGCAACAATGCGAGAGCCACAAGAGTGTTGCACCAGTGTAGGATGGCATAGTGAGGTGTGCAATAATGCGAGATGCATGGAGTGTTGCAGCAACTCAAAGGTCATAGAGGGAGCACTTGTTAGCATCAGAGAAAGTTTCAGCATCAGAGGATGTTTCTAGCCCAACAGGGAGGTCAATTGGGAGTTTTTTTTATTTCTAGAGTTGTTGGAGCAATAACACTTGGGAGAGGTGTTGCATGCAGAAAATTCCAAAAGTTTAGGATTGGGTTCGAGTTGAATGCCTTTCTTGTTGAGAGGGAGTGTTGAAAATAGCAACAAGAAATGCTAAAAATAGAAGTGCTAAAAATAGCATTGCTATAAATAGCAATTCAGGTACCAGTGATGGACATAGCAACAAGGAATGAAAAATGGAAGTCCTAAAAATAGAATTTCGGGTTAGATTCCAATTTTAGTTAGTCCCTGAACTAAAACTGAGAAGTAATATTCAAATTTGATCTTAGCAGCTATTTGTAAAATAATTAATTAATTCATCTTGAGTTAATTAGTTGTATAAAATCAAACATGAAGTCTATGTGGGGACATGCAATAGTTTCTCCACTAATTGAGGAATTTATCTATCAATTAGAGAGATAAGGATGAGTTGTAATATTGAGTTGTAATTAGTTAGCTCAGTTAACTAAGTCAAGTCCAGTTAGATTAGTTGAAATAGTTTGTTGAACTAATTGTGAGTTTAGTTAGTTAATGCTTGTATGCATGTAACTGCTGCTCTCCATATAGCTAAATATTCTCTCATAAATAACTCATGCATGTCAATTCAGTCAAAGACCTAGTTGAGATCAGAGGAGGGAAAATTTACTATCAGTTGGATGAATTTTTCCTATAAATGAAACTCATCCATGTAGAAGGATTTATCTCCTTCAGGTTTTTGCAGTTATGTCTGAGCCAAGTGAGCTGTGTGAGGTGGGAATTCACATAAGTGGAAGCACTGGACCCCAAGAAAAACTGTGCAAGGAAATAGGAGGCTTGGTAGAGGAGAAGGTTGTGAGAGCCTTTGACTGTCTATGAGCAATATTGTTTGAATATAGAGAGAGAAAGATAGCTTGAGATCTAATTCTTTTTGTAACTTGAGCAAGATTTCCACTTGTGTGATAATACAGAGATTGGGGTTTTAGGCTGAGGCTTTCCCTGGGTTATTTCTTTTGTGTTATGTGTGTTTGATTTCTCATTCTTCGTTATATTTGTTATCTTGATCTTTCTCAATTCGATTAAGCTTCCGCAGAGTGTTGTAGAAGTAGATCTTGTATTGTATTTTAGTATATTGCATAATTTGTTGATCTACAATGGGAATTCCTACACATTATGTTCCTTCAAGTGAGTGTAACAAGATGATTTGGGAGGCGCACTATAGTTGGTCACAAGATGTTGGGAAATATATCAGATCCAGCACTGCCTGCACCATCACCAACCCAATCATCAAGAAGAAAGGCTTGTACACTCCTTTGCCTACTTCCAGCTAGCCATGTGAATCCATGCCCATGGACTATATGTATGGCCTCCCTTATACCAAGCATGGTAATGACTATGTACTTGTGGTCATGGACATATCTTCTAAGATGGCTATATTGGCAGCTTTCAATAAGAGTGTCACAGTAGAGGACATTGCCAAACTCTTCATTGAAAGTGTATGAGTACATTTTGGGATCCCACAGATCATTATATCATATCAGGATAGCAAGCTCCTGAGCAAATTTCGGTCAAGCCTCTGGGCACTGTTAGGCATCAAGCTCACCAAATTGACTGACTTCCACCCCGAGACTAATCTCCAGATGAAGTTTTTCAATAGGATGATAGTGCACATACTCCACATATACAACTCCAAGAATCCTCGAACTTGGTATGAGAGTCTTCCAAATGTGCAACATAGTTATAATAGATCTCTCCATAGCTCAACTGGTCATAGTCCCTTTCAAGTGGGTCTAGGATTTTAACCATTTTGTCTAATTGATGTTGCCATGCCTCATGCGACCATACAGACATAATCCACACATGTACTATTCGAGGCTGATAAAGTGACCATATTTATTGAGTGCATCCAACACATCTTCCAGTTGGTTCATGACATCCTAGAGAAGTCAAATGCCAAGTGCAAGTACTGACATGATCAACATCGGGTGCCACACAAGTTTCAAGTGGGCGAAAAAGTTTGCTTGCATTTACAGATAAAATGCTTTACCAGAGCCCATCGGAAGCTCCAAGCACTCTGATATGGTCCTTACACCATTACCAAGGTTTTGGGAGACAATGCCTTTGAGCTCAACATTCCCCCATTTCTTGGCCAACACCTAGTGTTCAATGTGGACCACCTTCGACCATACTTCCCACCATTGTTGGACACATTAGACATTGTAGAACAACTTACACCAACAGAGTTAAACCTAGACTACATGGAACAAGCCACAGCTAGTTGGATTATGGACATACAGGTCAAGAACACTTGCTAGCAAAATATCCAACTATATCGGGTTGTCAAAGTTGGCCAACTCCTACACTAAGGCAAGTGGCTCTCTAGGGACCAATTTCAATAGAAATCTCCTCACCTCATGGAGGCTCTACATGCAATGGTGACCATTTCTTTCTATGGGGGGAGGAATCATCTTGGTAGTTATTGGTTTCCATCCACCTATCCCACCTATACCTCAAGTCAACTTCATTTGTTTCCTTCTTTATTTCAACATTTATTATTTTTAGCATTTTTTCAGGTCCTAAAATTATGGAGCAGTTTTGACCCCATAAAGGACATTTTTTTTATGTCCTCTGTATGCCCATAACCATAGGGAGGGGAGTATGGAAAAACATGTAGTACTCAGAGAGACCTTTCTAGAAAGGTATCGTACACACCAAACAGAGATAATATGACCAAGTTATGACCCCAAGAAGTTAGTTGCCCAGATAACCCCAACAGGGCCCACAAACTATTAGAATTACATCTCTAAGGTTGCGATGGGTGAGGGTGGACAAATTTCTAGGATAGTTTGCTAAGTGGATGCTCATGGAATCTTCCAGAAGCTTCTCCTGTGCCACTTGCCTCTCTGAATTCGCCCAAGGATGAATAAGGGATCTAAAGCCATCTGTTATCCCTTCTCTTACGGAACCAATTCTAACAAGTGGAATGACACTAATCAAACCCCATGGATGACTCACACCCTTGCACACATCTATAAATGGATCCCTCATCCAAGAGATTTGGGGCTGAAATGTGTTCAATTGTAAGGAAGTGTTGATATTTTGTAAGTGAGGAGAGAGCATTGTATTCTTGTTGGAGTGATCTTGCTATTTAATGAGGTGAAGAAGGATTGAAGCTGGGAGGATGATGTTGGATCAGACAACTGGGTTGTAATTCTCCCTTCTATCAATAAAGCTCTTCAAGTTTTCTTCCATATGATTGTGCAATTGTGAATGTTATCATTTGTGAATGCTATCGTTTGTTCTTTATATATATGATTCTGTAATGTTTATGTTATAATAGATCATGATGCTTTGATAGTTCTTGTTGTACTTGTGCAGGTACTCTCCAAGCATGTTAAGTACAGAGAGGAGTTGCAGCATCTGTCAAAGGGGAGAGAGATCAAGCAAGGGATCAAGCAAGGGATCAAGCAGAAGTTCCAAGTTGGTTCCATTATCTTTCTCCTACCTATTACACATAGAAGAAGTCATTGAATTTCTTTAAACTATTGTTGCTAGGGTAGCTGCCACACCTAGAGAGCTAGCATTCTTTAGGAATACTAGTTTTCCCAGAACCATCTGGGCAACTTCAGAGGGAATTTCCTGAGGTAGTTTGGCATTCCCTAAGGCAAATTTGAAGCAATCTGTTTGCAGGTTCGTTGGAGACAGTTTGATTTATTGGATTTACAGCCCAATTGGAAGATATTCCGAGGAATTTGGGGCTGCAAGCTTGCAGACCCATCTGGCTGAAATATGAGACAACAATGAAGGAATTTTCTATGGTTACTCAACTGGTCAGCAACACTTCTCCCCATTGGCCTCCTTTGCCCACAATGCCTGAATCACCATTGCCCTAGGTCCCTGCACAACCCTCCTGGTAGAAATGGGCGATATTCTAGTAATGGCGACTTTGACGGTCGGGCTTTTGGTCTCCTACATCCTCGACTCCTTGCAGCTCAAGCAAGGCGCCTTCTTCGGCATCTAGTCGACCCTACTAGTCTCACAGTTGGCGTTCATGCTCAGGGGTTCTCTATGCCATAGATTCCTGGATGATGTACATACTTGTCATGCTCGTGTGTTGTGAGGCGAATTTTCTGATAGGTGTGTGGGCTTCGCTTCAATTCTAGTGGCTCCAACTCGAGAATCCATCCATAGTCGTAACGCTAGAGTGGCTCTTGTTCACCTGTATTCCATTCACAGTGTCAGTAATCTAGATGTGGGGGGCCGTGGTGGCCGTGGGAATGGATCATGCGCCCTATTATTTTATGACGATTCTATACCTCTTCTACTAGCTGTATTCTCTACCACACCAGTCATCTTTCATGACCAAGGCCAAAAAATGATAAGGCGGTCAGCTTGCGGACAAAGCCCTGATTCTTGGTCCACTCAAATGCACACTTCATAGTTGAAAATAATTATATTATTTTGCATTAATGGAGAAAATGGTTACATAGTTGTAACGTATCTCCCTAGTTTAGGATTAGTTCCTAGAGTTTAGGGGTTTGCTTGCAACTTCCTAATTCTCGGTGTTGTACTTAAATGATGTAATCTTTCATTCATGAATAATAGAGTGTATGAGAGTGATCTCTCTGTTCTGAGCGTAGTCTCCAGGTGCAGGCCTCACCTGTGAGCTACATCTCCTCCATTTTCAATTTTGTTCACATTTTATCTTGGTATCAGAGCTCAGATTGGGTGAGCTTGATCTTGTATCACCTCTTGTGACTGAAGTGCCTTTGTGGCCAGCTTGCCTTGTGGCAGAATTTCCTATATGGTTTGAGGTGCCTCTGTGGCCGCGTGTACACGAGAGCTTGGTGCTCAATTGAGCAGGTGGACTGTAGAACACCTGGCTCAGATACAGATGTTTTTTATTTTTTCTGAATAGAAGGAGATTGGTGCGATTTTCTCCCTGACAGCAGTGCTAGGAAGGGTTTTTGGCACTTCTGTTCATCCATTAGTCGCACCAAAGCGCCAAAATACTAGATTGGCGTGGAATATCCTGGATCTCTCACACCAGGAAATTTTACTCTAATCGATTTTATTCAGGCGTTGTTTTTTCGCTCGGGGACACGCCAATCCGCTCTGGAACGCGCCAATCCACCTTCAAGGAGATCTGCGGGAAGCCTCATCTTTGTTTGGTGATTTGCGAAGGTGTAGATCGGAGAAGTTACAGATCTATCCGGGAGAGGCAAATCGGATCAGTTTTGATCAGATCGATTTTTCGGCTGTATTGAAAAATGACGGATTTCCTCATCGGAGCGGGATTGATTTTGCTGAGTTGTCAGATATTGCCGGATCTGAATCAGTGAGTAGATCACGAGATCAGCAAATCGGTGACAGATTGATTTGAAAGGTATCGATTTTTGTTACTATTGGGTAGATTCATTTTTAAATCTCATCAGAATGAGTAATAAGATGGAATCTTAACTCCACGAGTCTGGCAAACTCGATGGATCTAACTTCACGAACTGGAAGTTTAAGATCCAGACCTTGCTTGAAGGTGTGAATGCTTGGTCCATAGTTACAAGTGATGAGCAGCGGGTGAATGCGAGGACGCAGGAGCAAGACTGGGATAAGCGAGAGAACAAGGTGAAATTTTTACTGAAAATGTCTGTGAAGGACAACGTTATTCCGCACATCAGAGATTGTAAAACACCCGCAGAGATCTGGACGACCTTTAAAAATCTGTATCAGACCCAGAACACAAGCCAAGTTATGGCACTTAAAAGCAAGCTATTTTCGATGAGGATGAACGAAAATGAGACTACTACTACATTTTTTGCGCAAATCAAAGATGTGAAAGATGCATTGGGAAACATCGGAGAGGCAGTGTCTGACTCTGATCTTGTCTCAATCACACTAAATGGGATGCGAGATGAATTTCAAATGTTCATCACTAGATTGGCGGCAAGGGAGAAAGTGCCCACATTTGACGATCTGACAGGGATCTTGCTGTAAGAGGAGGAGGGGCGGCAGAACTTGAACCCCCAGAGTGATGATCTTGTGCTGATGGCAAAACGACGATCATTAAGAGGGAAGAAGCCATAGCAACAATCGTAGCAAAAAGAAGGAACATTGCAGAAGAGTCCACATAAATGTATGATTGCAAATAATTCTGTAAAGAAATGTTATTATTCTTGAAAGAAGGGCCATGTGCAAAATGTATGCTTTAAGAAGCAGGCTAATGATGCAAAGAGGAAGCGGGCAAAGCATAGAGGATACTTTATTGAAGAAGATGTTGAAGAAGATAAAGATTTTAGTCATGAATTTCGACTGTTCATAGTCGACCATGCCTTTTCAGCATCTGATGAGGAAGATATATGGTATGTTGATTCTGGAGCATCCTCTCACATGACAGGTAAAAAGTAATCTTTTGATAGTCTTCAAGAAAGTACATACGGATCAAAAATCTATTTAGGATATGATAGTGGATATGAGATTAAAGGTTATGGGGTTACTCTAGTCAAGTTACCAAATGGAAAAATTAGTTATCTTCAAAATGTTTTATATGTACCTGGAATTAAGAAAAATCTGATATCTGTATCCATGACAACTGATCAAGATAAGCAAGTTGAGTTCTTTCATTGTGTGATAAAGGATTGCAGGGAAGAAATAGTTGCAACAAGCGTGCGTGTTGGAAGCCTATATAGACTAGATGTGAAGAGTATATCAAAGCGAGCCATGGTTGCAGCAGGATCGACAACCGAACAACTCTGGCATCAGAGATTCGGTCACATGAATTTGCAGGACCTCATGCTATTGCAGAGAAAAGGTATGGTTGAGGGGCTCCTTATCTTTCGTAATATTTAGTTAAATTGTGATGGATGTGCCTTAGGTAAAATGCATAGAGAACAGTGTCCTGTGCATGATAGGTGGAAGGAAACAAATATTTTAGAACTAGTGCACACTGATATATGCAGACCTATGCAGATAAGGTCACTAGGTAGAGCGTATTATTTTTTCCTATTCACTGATGACTGCACTAGATACTCATGGGTTTATTTTCTGAGTAAGAAAAGTCAGACTTTCCAGTGCTTTAGAGAATTTAAAACCTTGGTGGAAAAACAATTTGGTAAGAGTATAAAAATTCTCCGGTCTGATCAAGGGGGAGAATACAAGCTAGGGGAATTCATGAAATTTTGCAAATCTCACGGGATTGTTCAGTAGTTTACAGTGCCACACACACCACAGCAAAATGGAGTTGCAGAACGCAAAAACAGAAATAGTGGAGTGCGCAAGGAGCATGTTACAAGGTAAGGATCTATCTAATAGTTTTTGGGCAGAAGCTATTAATACTGCTGTATACTTGAATAGAAGTCCTACGAGGTATCTTAGCTTCAAAACTCCTTTTGAAGCTCTATATGGATTCAAACCAGTAGTAAATCATCTAAGAGTATTTGGGTCAAAAGAATTTACCCATATACCTAAAGCTGATAGGAAGAAATTAGATCCTAAAGCTGTGAAATGCATCTTTGTTGGTTATGGCACAGAATTTAAAGCATATAAATTGTTCAATCCTGAGACTCATAAGATATTTGCAAGCAGGGATGTAGTGTTCCATGAATAGGTACAGGAATGGAAAGATGACATTGGTGATGATTGGCACATTCCATTGTTGATGGATGAAAATAGCGAGGATGAAAGAGAGCAGGAGCAAAAAGAAGAGCAAAAAGAAGAACAGGAAGAAGGTGATAAAGCAAGCCCATTTAGAGCTGAAGAAAACACATTTGAGGTAAGTCCCCTACAAAGGAGATCTGGTAGGAAGACTCAAAAACTATTAAATTTGAGAGACTATGCTTTGATGTCAAATGTTTTGAACATTGTAGAGCCCACTAATTACGAAGAAGCTAGTCAATTTAAGGAGTGGAGAGCTGAAATGAATGAAGACATGGAATGAATTCTTAGAAATGACACTTGGGATTTAGTTGAACTACCTAAGAATAAAACACCCATAGGATGTAAATGGCTGTTTAAACCAGAAATGAATGCAGATGGAAGTATAGAGAAATTAAAAGCTAGGTTGGCTGCAAAAGGATATTCACAGCAGGAAGGTATAGATTTTGATGATACTTTTGCACCTGTAGCAAAGTTAAATACAATAAGAATGCTTATTGCTTTAGCTACTAAATATAATTGGGAGCTACACGAGCTTGATGTCAAATCTGCATTTTTAAATGGTGAATTAAAGGAGGAAATTTACTTAGTACAGCCAGAAGGGTTTGTAAAGTAGGGGCAGGAACATCTTTTTTGTAGATTGAAAAAAGCTTTATATGGCTTAAAGCAAGCACCCAGGTCTTGGTACGAAAAGGTTGATTATTTCTTTTTAGAGTATGGCTTCCATAGAAGTTTGAATGACCCAAATTTGTATACCAAGTACAATAAGCAGGGGTAGATTATTCTGATTTCTTTGTATGTAGATGACATGATTATAACAGGAGATGCAGATGATTTAATCAGAGGAATCAAAAGGCTTATGTCACAAGTTTTTGAGATGAAAGAACTTGAAAGACTTCATTACTGTCTAGGATTAGAAGTATCTAGAGATACTGGGCAAACTTTTCTTACCCAAGGGAAGTATGCCAGAAATCTATTGGAAAAGTTTGGTATGGATCAGTGTAGATCAGCAGCGACACCTTTGCAGCAGAATCTGAAGTTGAGCAGTGACGATGGCACTAAAGAGGCTGATGCTACAATGTACAGACAACTGGTTGGAAGCTTGATATATCTTACAACAACCAGACCTGACTTAGCATACTCTGTTAGTGTCTTGAGCCAATTCATGTCAAAACCACTTGAAAGTCACTGGGTAGTAGCAAAACGTGTGTTGAGGTATCTTTGTGGTACTGTTAACTATGGCATTTTATACACTGATGCATCTGATGTTATTCTAGCAGGTTTTTCAGATTCAGACTGGGCAGGTAACTTGGATGATTGAAGGTCTATCAAAGGTTACGCATTCAGCATAGGATCCGGGGTCATAGCATGGAGCAGCAAGAAGCAGAGTATTGTAGCTTTGTCTTCGTGTGAAGCTGAGTATCAAGCATTGTGTGCAGCGACGTGTGAAGCGATCTGGTTGAGAAGGCTTCTCAATGATGCAGGAAAAGAGACAACCAGAGTACCATTAAATTGACATATAATCCAGTGTTTCACAAAAACACCAAACATATAGACACTCAGTTCCATTTTGTCAGAGAGAAGATACAGTCAAAAGAAATTATTGTTGAATATTGTAAAACTTGTGACAACATGGATGATATTTTTACAAAGCCTCTTGCACATGTGAAATTTGAATTGTTTAGAAGGATGCTAGGAGTCCAGGACAACCCTTTCTCCATTAAGGGGGGGAAGTTGAAAATAATTATATTATTTTGTATTAATGGAGAAAATGGTTACATAGTTGTAACATATCTCCCTAGTTTAGGATTATTTCCTAGAGTTTAGGGGTTTGGCTGCAACTTCCTAATTCCTAGTGTTGTACTTAAATGATGTAATCTTTCATTCATGAATAATAGAGTGTATGAGAGTGATCTCTCTGTTCTGAGTGTAGTCTCCAGGTGCAGGCCTCACCTATGAGCTACATCTCCTTCATTTTCAATGATGTTCACATTTTATCTTTCATACCCTAACTCTGTTGTTTTTGCCTCTGTTGCTTTACATCAGATCTCATCATTCCATCATTTTTTCTTCCATGGCCACTGTCTGTGACCTCTTCCTGCTTTTTTTTGTGCCCCTGTTGTTTCAATTATATGCGTCGGCTTTTGCCGCATTGTGGTACATTTCAAAGGATCCTGCTTTGCTTCAGCAGATTTAGATCATTAATGGTGCAATTGCACTATTGGTTTTGATTGTGTGTCTGGAAATCAGGGTTATCTTTTACTCCTTCGGGCGATATTTGCACGTTGCCCTCCCTGGAACTATGTGCTGGTGACAATTATCATGCTAGGAGGAGCATTGCCAGCAGGAGGTTATGGGATTGGTCTAGTTAACGATTCTTTTGGCTTCGCTGCATTTACTGGCTTGTTAATTTTGGTGGCTTCAACCGGGTCGATTTTCATCAGCATACCACTCAAGTTCTTGCTCGCGCCAATTATTGATGGTTTTTATATATTGCGGTTTTTCATCAAGAAGAACCTATCATCTTATTTCATATTTGTTGTTTCAGCAAGCTTGCCAATTGTATGGTTTTGTATGCACAACTACTAGGATCTCAATATTTGGTTAATTGGTATGGCAGTCAGGTCTGTTTGCAAGTTCATCATTGCAAGTGTTGTGCAGGCCATGGGCATTATAGGCCTAGTGCTTCTTCCTCCAAAGGCTCCTGTTGTGACAAAATGTGGTCTTATAATCCACACATTGCTAGTCTGCTATATTGAGAAAAAAGTGCAAGTGTAATTACTGTCACAAGTTCGGTGACATGAAGAAAGATTGTCGACAGAGGATTGCTTCTGAACAGAAGAAGTAGGGAGGGTCTCATTAGAAAGCGAATGTTGCAGAACACTCCGAGCAGAAGGAATATTCCTTTTATGCCTTTATGGCTAACAGGTCCTCAAATCATGCCCCTTCTTCTAATTGGTACATTGACTCTAGTGCATCATGTCATTTCTCTCACAGGTGTGACTGGTTTACTGGCTTCTCATCTTTCAGTGATTTCATGGTATTAGGTGGAGGTGAGGAGTACACATTGGTTGGCAGAGGTACAGTTCCAATCCAGTTTGATGGGCACACACTCATCTTCCTGAATTTGTACTATGTTCCTAGTATGGAACTTAATCTGCTGTCTATCAGCCAGATTATGAGGAACTCTCCTCAGATCGATGTGGTGTTCAGTGCACACAAGTGCTCCATTATTAACAGGGAAACTTGTCTTATGGTTGTTGTTGGCCTAGAGGATCATGGCCTATACAAGATTCTTGACACTGGTGATTCTCCAGAAGTGGCTCTAGCAGCTCATGTTTCTCCCATCAGCACTCTATGGCATCATAGATATGGGCATCTAAACATTCAGTATCTCTCTCAGCTATCTCAGGAGGGACTTGTTTCAAGGTTACCCAATATTCAAACTCAGCATTTGGGAGTGTGCGGCACCTGTCAAGCTGGCAAGCAACATCAGTCTTCATCAAGGATGGAGAATCTTGGCACGCGTCTAAGGTACTCTAGTTAATTCATGTTGATATTTCAGGTCCTATGAATACATCTTCAGTTACTGGTTGCAAATATTTTTTGCTTATTGTAGATGATTTCAGTAGAAAGATGTGGGTGTACTTTCTAAAACATAAATCTGATGTATTTAGTATCTTTCAGAAGTTTAAGTCCTTAGTTGAAAAAGAGTCTGGCTGTAATAGCATAACTCTTAGGACAGATAATGGGGGGGGAATCTTGTTCTTCTACTTTCTCCAACTTCTGTGATACCCATGGCATCAAACGCCAATTAACTACACCCTACACTCCTCAGCAGAATAGTGTTGTCGAACGTCGCAACTGTACAATTGTTGAAATGGCTCATTCCATGTTACAACACAAGAGTGTTCTGAACAAATTTTGGGTTGAAGTAGTGTTTACCGTTGTCTATCTTCTTAACCAATCAACTACTCAGGCTGTTAAGGGGAAGACTCCAGAAGAGGTTTGGTTTGGCCGTAAGCCTAAGATCAGTCACCTCAAAGTGTTTGGCTTGGTTGCATATGTTTGGATTCCAGCTGCTAAGCACTCTGAGTTGGATTCCAAAAGCTAGAAACTCATGATGATAGGGTATAGTGATCACCAAAAGGCCCACAAGTTGATTGTTATAGACACTGATCATCTTATCTTCAGTCAGGACGTAGTAATTGATGCAGACAGAAGGTTCTTTTAATCTCCTCCTTTTGAGCAGTGTTCTAAGGATCAATCTCATAATGTTCTTCTTCTGTTAGGTCCACCTGATGGGCGGGATGATGCAACATTAGTATTTTATGATGCACTACCTGAGTTCCCTCCAGAAAATAATCCACCTCTCATTGTTCCTGTTGCTCCTGAGCCTCCTCCACCTACTCCAGATATTGTTTCTTCTACTCTCTGGCCTAAATGGTGGGCTAAAACTATTGGTGATCTCCGTGATAATGAGCTCCTTGAAGGTAGAACTTCCAAAAATAAGAGAAAACAACAACCTATAGTAAATTTTCCTCTAATGGCTAACCTACACAGTGTTTTTGAGCCTCAAACCTATTCAGAGGTTAAGGGTATATCTGAGTGCGAACAAGCTATGGAAGCTGAATTCTAGAGTCTTTAAAAGAATCACACTTGGACCCTTTATGATCTTCCTGTAGGGAAGAAGCCCATTAGCTGCAAATGGGTGTATAAAGTGAAATACAAAGCTAACATAACCCTAGACAAGTATAAGGCTTGCCTCGTTTCTTGAGGGTTCTCACAAAAGGAAGGCATAAACTATGAGGAGACCTTTGCTCCTACAGGAAATATGAGTACCATACGGCTCATCCTTGCCTTAGCTACTTAGTTAGGTTGGAAAGTCCATCCGATGGATGTAAAGAGTGCTTTTCTAAATGGTGACTCACAGGAAGAAGGCTACATGAAACAGAATCCAAGATTCAAGGTTGCCAGTCAAGAACAGAAAGTCTGTAGATTAGTCAAAGCACTCTATGGTCTAAAACAAACCCCTCGGGCTTGGTACATGAAAATTGATAAGTACCTAATAGATCATGGCTTTGAGCGAAGTCCATCTGATGCAAACATGTATATCAAGCATACTGGTGATGATATTCTGTTTCTGGTTGTCTATGTGGATGACCTTATCATTACTGGCAATTTAGCACATTTGATCCATGGTATCAAACAAGATTTGTGCAGCACTTTTGATATGACATATTTGGTACTTCTTGATTACTGTTTTGGGATTGAAGTCTAGCAGACTGAGAACAACATCCTTCTCTCTCAGTCCAAGTATGCCAGAAGTCTTGTCAACAAGTTCAGAATGTAGGATTACAAGCCTGCCACGACTCCTATGGAACTAGGGATCAAACTTTCAGCTCAGTTATCCTCACCACTTGTGGATGAATCTTTATTTAGGCAATTAGTGGGCAACCTCATCTACCTTACTGCCACTAGACCTAATATCAGTTTTGCAGTGAGCTACATTTCATGCTTCATGACAGCTCCTAAGGCTGATCATTGGCTAGCAGCGAAGTGTGTTGTGCGGTATGTGAGTGGCACTCCTGATCATGGACTTCTTTACACTTGGATTTCAGATCCTACACTCAATGGTTACACAGATTCTGACTGGCCAAGTTCGTTTGATGACCATAAATCTACAGCTAGTATGTGTTCAGCCTGGGATTTGGTGCTGTCACATGGACTAATAAGAAGCAACAGGCAGTGGCTCTCTCCTCAACAGAAGTAGTGTATCGGGGAGTAGTTAAGGCATCTTGTGAGGTAGTGTGGCTTCGACGTATGCTTGTGGATATGCATGTTTCCCAGGCAGGTCCTACTACCCTATTCTGTGATAATCAGGGAGTGGTTAAACTCATCAAGAATCCAATCTTCCATGAACTAACAAAGCATGTGGAAACCCATTGTCACTACATTTGATAGCTTGTTGAAGACAAATCCATTCAGTTACTGTATGTTGCCACAACGGAGCAGCCAACAGACATCGTCACCAAGCCCCTTGGTCTTGATAAGTTTGTAAGATTCAGAGGGTATATAGGTGTTGTAAATAGATTGAGCATTAAGGGAGGGTATTAGAATAATGCTATTTTAGTGTTTAATGCTCATTTATGTATTTCTGTGATCTTATTAGTAGTTTCTTATTAGAAACTTGTTATTTCTATTTCTTAGTAGAAACTTGTTGTTTCTGTAAATACAGTTGTATTATTTATTGAGCTTCATTTCTCATTGTAAATCAATTCAATTCATTGATTAGATGTTGGAAAATGAAATATCACTAATTTCACAATGCTCTAGAATATTGGATGTCGTAAGAGTCATACAACTCAATTTCTCATCATTAATTTTACAATTTGTAACCATTCAATATAATATTTTTAGTTGGTTTTCAATTTATTACAGTAATTTTTTATTTTATGACATTTGTTGGATGCTTAGGTGGAACAAAAAGAAAAACAGTTCTATCAAGTAATTCATTTGTTGCTGAGGAAATTGGTTATGTCGTTAGTCCCTAAGGGGGCAAAGAGAATAAACTATCAAACTATGTATACTATTTGTCATGTACTTTTCTAATTTAGATTGGCTATGATAAAATTGCAATTTTGCTAGTTTATAACAATTGAAAGTAATGTCCCATTTATCCCAAGTAGCTTGATCAAGATATAAGAGGATCTTATTATCACCAAAATATGAACTTGGATAGTTGAAAAAGGAGCACAACATTTAATCATTGGTCTGAGAAAAATAAAAATGCAAACTAGTAAGAATTGAATGTAGATATGAAAATATGAATTATATCTCGAAATAATATAAGGAAATACACTAATTAATTGTAAACATGATAGTATATTATTTAGATTATTAACTTAAATAAATCATGATGTTTAATCATTTATCTAAAATAGACATGACAATAAGTTTATAGGTGTCAAAATAAAATTTTGTACCTTGTCTTCAACTATCTTGGAATATTCAATCCTCATTTTCCTTAATCTCTCATTGCCACTTAAGAAATGTCATTCAAAGTGCACACAATCAACAAGTGGAGTTTTATAAAACACTTTATTTTCAAAGATTATTTGACAAAAAATTGAATCGTCTCATTGGGTTCAACTAATAGATCCAAAAATCGAGCATTATGTATTTCATAATTTTTCTTCTCCACCACAAATACACTATATATTAGAGTTGTTATAACTTAATTCATTGCTTGAATGTTTTTTTAACCGTTAACTATCTAAAAGCTGATGTTTTCAGCAACTAAATTTCTTTAATTTACAATCTTGAAAGATTTAATTAATGAATCAGACTCAATGATATCAAATGGAATTAGAAGTCCACCTAGTAATGATGGTTGAAATTTCATTAGGAATAATTTGACAAATACATTAACATTTAAATCATCGTATGAACTCTATTTAACCACTTTTGGAACTTCTATACATATTTGAACATCAACATTTCTACTGTAAAAAATTGAAAATAAATAACAACACTTAAGTTTTCATGAATTTTATCGCATTGAACTCCAAGCTTTGTCATCTCAAACTCAATTTTCCTAGATTTTTGAATTATTACAGTAGGTTGGAAATCACCTTTTGCAATGCCCTCTTCCAGCTCATTAAATATACTCTCCTCAAAAAAAGGAATTAGTGATTGAGTTGATAATCTGGAATTTTATCCAAACTTTTACTTCTTTTTTGCAAATAAATAATTATAGATGATGTTTTTTACATCTTACACAATGATATTTTAGAAGTTTAGTAATACGTTCTAAAAAAATTGTGCAACTATTTATACCATATTTAGTGAAGCTCTCTTAGTTATGCAACTTAAATATTGTATTCTTTATTATATCTAGTGAATCATTATTTGATGTTTCAATAAAATCTGGTCTAAATTTAGAACAAAGTTGATTGAAGAATCAAATAAATAATTCAATGGATAAGATTGTTAATTATGAAAGTTTAGCTAAATTTGATATAAAGAGTTGCACAAATCTTTTATAATCAATCACCAAAGTTTTATAATACCGTTGTGTGAGATGTAAAAAAACATCATTTATACTTATTTATTTGCAACAAAGATGTCAAAAGTCTAATAAAATATTATATGATAGACTCAATGTTTAATTACTTGCATTGAAGAGAATATATTTAAATGATCTAAAAGAGATAATTTCAGAAAGTGATTTCAAACCTACTCTAAAATTTCTAAAATTCATGAAAGTTAAATTTGAGACAATGAAGTTGGCAGATCAATGTGATGAAATTCATGAAAAATTCAAACATTATTAAATATTTTCAAAACTTTTTAGTAGAAAAGTGGAAGTTCAATTATGTATAGAAGCCCCTAAAGTGTTTAAATGGAGGTCACAAGATTATCCAAATGTTAAATTATTAGTCAAATTATTCTTATATATATTTCGAGCATCACTGCATGATGCACTTATAATTCCATTTGATATCATTGAGTCTAATTCACTAATAAACCCTTTCGAGATTGTAAATGAAATAGATTTAGATGTTGTAAACATCAGCTTTTGGATAGTTGAACATCAACACACCATTCAAGAAACAAAATAATTATAACAAATACATTATATAGTATATTTGTGGAGGCAAAGAAAAATACAAAATGGATAATGTTCAATTCTTGGATCCATTAGTTGAACCGAGTGAGGTAATTCAAACTTTTTGTTAACTCAATTATAGAAATAAAATGTTCTATAAAACCCTATTCAATGTTGATTGTGTGCACTCTACATGACATTTTTCAGATGCCAATGACAAATTAAAGAAGAGGAGGATTGGATATTCGAAGACAGTTGAAGACTATGTTTGGCATTTAAACTGTTTTTGCACCTATAAACTTATTATCACATCTCTCTTTATTTTAGATAAATGATTAGAAATCAAAATTTATTTAAGTTGGTAATATAATTAATCGATTATCACATTTACAATTAATTCACATTAGTTGATATTTCCTTATTTTATTTCAAAATATAATTCACCTTTTCATATTTAAATTAAATTCTTAATAGTTTGAATTGTTTAGTTTTATCCTGCCATCGATGAAATGGTGTGTTCATTCTTTGGTTTTCCAAGTCAAAAATTTTATTGATAAAAATAATTCTCTTATATCTTAATCAAGCTACTTGAGATAAATGGGACATTGTTTTCAACTGTTACAAACTAGAAAGATTGTAATGTTCTCCAAGCCAACCAGAAGTACGAGACAAATTAGGAAACAATTAAAAGAAGAAGCATATACAATAAGAAAAACCCGATGCTTGAAAGTATTATGGAAAAGGTAAACCAAGAAACAACGTATCGATTTCAAAAAGGAAGTCTAGAAAGAAGCATTGATGTTAAAGAATACGACTTCTAACTACCTCCTAAATTCTATGAGAAGAACCTGCCGCTACTGAGTTTTGTTCGTAATTAAATCTAGCTCACTCGCAACACAGCTGCAAAAAAAGTCCCCGCAAAAGAAAAGTTAAGAAACAATTAAATGCTTTAGCATATACAATAAGAAAAACCCGATGCTTGAAAATTATTCACACTATAAAATTTCCTTTGTCGACAGAAAATTTCAAATTAGCATAATTATGGAAAAGCTAAACCAAGAAACGATGTATCGATTTCAAAAAGGAGCATGTCATGACGTTGCTAACAGCATATACAATGTAGGAAATTAAGAAACAACATTAGACTACATGGAGAAACCAACTCTAGTACAGTTCATAATCGCCGTGAAGGAAAACCCGCTTGGGGAACAAAAGATGTATAAGCTGTTGTTATTCTCAAGTTCAACGGCAAGCCGTTGGGCTTGCTGAAACTCCTTTAGAACAACTTGTAAATCTTTTGTGAGTTTTGCATTTTCTATCTTCTTCTTATCCTATAATTTAATATAAACTTTAAGTGATATATTTCTATAACTTATTTAACAAACAAGACACAATCTATAAGGAATATCGATATGTTTAGAAGGCCTATCCTACAATTTATCATAAACTTTAAGTGATATATTTCTATAACTGATTTAACAAACAAGACATAATCTATAAGGAATATAGATATGTTTGGAAGGCAGAGAAAGAGGGAAGTAAACCACTAGGAAAATTATATATGTATTTTGCACAATTATGTTAAAATCCAAAATGTCCAAATAGAAATCGATATAATCAACGAGTACATAAGGATTGATATTTAGGTCTCTGTGTACCGTTCAAAAACAATATAGTGCTATTTTTCAAGATATAAATCAGATGATAAATACAAAATGAAACTGAGAGAAAGCAACCCTGGGAAATGAAAATGACATCAAAAAGAAATTATGAAAAATGGATAGAATTTCTAACCAACACTATTATGGATAATGGGTAGAATTTCAAACCAACACTATTATGGATAATGGGTAGAATTTCAAACCAACACTATTATGCATAGATTCGGAAAATTTTAAATGCAAATAAAAAAAAAATTGTTGATAAGACTTCATACTATCAATTGTATTTGCCAGAAGAAAGAGAAAATATAAAAAGGACAATGTCATAGAAAGTGCAGCACTTGGATAAGGGTTTTATATAAAATGATTATTACAAGTTTTCATTTAAAGCCAGAATTAATAGAATTAGTGAAAATATACTGTCAAACCAGTGGAATTAAAGAGTCATTCTCTGCATTTGATAATGAAATTAGTTTTTGACTAACATATGACGCTTACACTGACTTCTGTATGCTGATTAGTTTCACTGGCAGCTTTGAGTTTAGCAGATGTGATGTGTCCTTTACTAGCTGTCCAATGTGTTTCCTAGTCTTATTCTTGCAAAACATAAGTTCATAACAAGGTTGCTTGAAAGGAAGCTAGTAATCGATTATGGTAGCTCTAGAACACATGAAAATTGTAACAACTATACAACAAATTTGAAAACTATACCTGAGAATAACTAATTGAAGGTGAACATATAGTTTGGTCTGTGAAAATAACTTATTACAAAAATGCCTAAGTAGCTGGCTTCCATGCTTGTTTACTCACAGGAAGTGCTCAGTAGATTTTAGAATAGATGAAAGGACCTCTGAAACAGTTTCAGAAACTTGTTTGTTGATGGTAGAATTATAGAAATATGGTTATAATAATTACCTTTTATTGTCATTTAAGTGAAAGGTAAACCGTGGAATCGAGCTTAAAGGTGGGCTTCCTAATGGTAAAACAGGACTTTAGTGAAGCTAAAAGAAACCAAGTTGTCCTCACAACCACGAGCTGTGCACATTAGGATGATAGAAGAAAACTTGGAAGTAATTGAGAAAGGACTGATAGTGACCATACCTGTGAGATTAAGGCAGGTAGGGATGAAAAACATAACTTAAGGAAATGTTTCAAAACATAACTTGAGGAAATGTTTCAAAATGTTGGTTAAGCAAATCCCTCGTATAGACAAGGAAAAATAGATTTGGGCCGTGTGAGTAGAGACAACAGAACAAATTTTCTAACTTCATTAATAACGAATATGATTGTCAAATATTTGGCAGAAGGTAACCCGACCCAACCCATGCAATATATTGCATCAATATGACATTGCGGTAAATATTGCATCAATTTAGAGATAATGCAGTAACGCCTTTCAGACAATTGTCACTTTTCATATCTCTACAGGCTATTACATCAACCAACACATGCAGATGCCCTAAAACACGAATGGGATAGCTGAGTAAATAGATTTGGGAACTGGAAACAGAGAATAGAGGCAGGACCATAATCTATTAAAATCGAGGCAAAAGCTTGAGGAAGAATACATTAATTTAACCTTAGCAATGCCGATCCGATCTAATCTCCATATCTGTTAGGAGTTTGGCATCATTAGGGCAACATGCAAGCCAATGCATGCGAAAGCCTTTACATTAAAACACTCAACCAAACCAGTTTATTTAATATATTAATGGAAGTTAATCAGGAAACACCAAAAAAAAAAATGATATACACTGAATAAAAACTAATTGGCATATTGGTCATGTTCTTATCACTAAAGCTTTTCACACATTAGAGATTACCAAATTATTAGGTTAATTTTCATCGATACCCTAGATTTGCTAATAAGCCAGTAATATGTGAACCTATTTGCTAATAAACCAACAAAATATGATCCTTTTCTCCATGCCCTAAGAATTAAGATTTACTAATAAACCAACAAAATATGATAGCTTCCTACATATCCTAAAAATTAAGATTTGCTAATAAACCAACAAAATAGGATACCTTCCCACCTATCCTAAAAATTAAGATTTACTAATAAACCCAACAATATGCGAAGAGATTGGCTAATAAACCAACCAGATATGATCCCTTCAGATAGATGTACTTCAAACAAAAAAAACCAACCTACTTGGCAGCAATCAATGCCAACAACCCCTTTATGCACCTTGTTCGTTAATGCAGGCAGATTAAATCATTCTTTTCAATATTGAATTTCCAACTGTTCTGGAGTATCCTTAGGCGTTCCGAGGTTATTGACAAGCCTGTGAAACATCGAAACAGCAGGGGAAGAGCCAACAACCATGGCCTGAGATGGGTTTTGCTTCCCATTTATGGCGTCTATCCTTACGGCAAAGCGGCGGCCCGATTCGAAGCCGTGAAAGGTCATCTTCCCGCAATTGATCAAAACTATGTGATCCCTATTATACCCTCTTTATGAAAACCTTAAAAAGAAATTCAAGCAGCCGAACTCCTGCACACCAGATGTTGTTGGAGCCAACTCAAAGAGGCTAAAAGCTCTATAAATGATGGGAAAACTCAACTGGAACTAATAGAGGTCAGAAATTACGGAAAATCTTTTGCGTTGTGGTTGAATTAGGAGAGGAGCGGAAAATATAAAGAACCCATAGGGCTGTGTCTACGCTTTTGCGGATTTCGGGAGGGTGTTCGATCGGGCAACCTGGGCCATGAGAGATAGAATTAAAGAAAAATTGAAAGGACGCTGGATGGCAATTATTTATGACGAGGAGAGAGTTGGCTCTTTGGTATTCAGTACAGTACCCGCGGTTTGACTCGGACCGTCGCCCTACTTCGTTTGTTAACGAGGGGTTATTTATATCTTGACTCCAGTTTAAGAAAATGTTATACCCAAAGTCTAACTGCGAACTTAACTTATTGAGTTTTTAACTCAGCGTTAGTTGTAGTCGTCCGGGGTTGGGTTGGGTTGGGGTACTGGTTAAGGTGACTAGGTGACTTGTGGAACAATCTATTTCTACAGTTCACTATAGGGAATATGTGTAGTTGTTTTTTTTTCCGAAGGTGGCAAAACCTATCAAACTCAGGTGTCAAACCAACAGTGAGGACAACCATCTCTGGCTGCTATCCGCGAATGTCGGTTTGACTCATCACTGTTATCAAGGAAAACCACGCCACCTGTAATAACCCGCTGGTGGTCCGTAAGGGAGCAGGCTTTCACTCCTGCCAGATGCCTCTGGGTCTTGGGCCGTTAACCTGTTTCCTTACGTCCGAGGAAGACGAGCTCTTAGCCAAGCAGAAGCAGTTTTACGGCATACTCCAGGCCGAGGAATATGTGTAGTTGTTACGGCAAAAGTAAAATAGGTTTAATTTAAAATATTTTTTAAATGTTTTATTTTTATTTTATTTTATAATATTTTTTAATTTAAATTTAAAAGTGAAATGTATAAAACTCTAAAATGATGATTTTTTAATTATATTTAAATTTAATTAAAAAATATATAAAATATTAATATAATAAAATTAATTATAATATTCATATTATTTTATTATGTATATTATTAAGTTGTAAATAAATTTTTTATTGGTCAATATTATGACTATCAATAACATATACCTAAAAACTATAATTAATTTCAATATCAAAATAATTTATAAATATGTTATTTTAATTTTATTATAATTTAAATTTTGGAGTGGTCTACTTGAATCAAGTTTTAAATGGTGGAAATGGAATCAGCACTACCAAAAACTTATAGGACACCCAAAATATTGAAGTTTGATAGTTATAACTTGGATTTAGAAAAATTCCTCCAGGATTTTATTAAAGTATGACCAGAATTTCCATGATTTTCAGGGCAAAAAAGCAGTATTGTTAGAGCTTCAATTTTTGTTATTTATTTTATTGTTTAAAACTATTTATTTATAAGGTGATTTGTTGAGGCCTTATTATTGTTTGGTAATTTCCATTTTTGTTAGTTACTACTTTTTCATTTTAATTTTATTTCCTTTTTATTTAATTTTCTTATTTTCATTATTATCTCCATTTTCATGACTTTTAATTTTTGGAGTTGTCTTTAGTGCGACCTTTTGGAAGCTTTTCCGGTGAGGGCTAATTTCTCTTAAATCCGGCAACAATTTATTGAAATCACAACCTTGATGGGTAATACTTGCACAATTGAAGTGCCCTAAGCGTGTTTTTCACGGTGGTGAATCCATATATACACTCAAAAAAGCAGTTTAAATAACATAAATTAAGATTTCACCTCAAAATTTTCCATTGCACCCCTGAAAGTCCAAAAAGTCACACTAAAGACAACTCCATAATTTTTTCTCAATGAGTTATTATTATATTAAAAACATATTTTAATAAATTTAATTACAAAAAAGTATATATATAATAAACATATATTAAAGTGTATATATGTTAATATAAACAATATTAGTTAATCATATTTCCTATTTTTTCATGATGATTTTCAACAATAAGTTGTTTTATTTATGTGTTTATTGTTTCTCAGTTTAATTAAATTATATTTAAACTAAGAGGCAACTTCTATGACTAAAAAATTGTACGATTTATCCATAATTTAGTATTGGAAAAACATTTTTTTGTTATTTTTTATTATTATTTAAATTTATTTATTTTTTAAGTAATTAGTTGAGGTATAAATGGACTATTTAATAACTTCCATTTTTCTAGTTATTATTTTTTTTTAAAACATTTTTATTTAATTTTTCCTATTATTTTTGTTTTCATTACATTTAGATTTTGCAATGGCTAATTCTCAATAAAGAAAAAAGTTTGCACTCGAGTGCATGGTCTCGCGGCCGGGGATGTCGACTTTCTCGCACCCGGTCCGCGTTCGAGCCCCATATTGATGCGCTGCGCAGCAGCCAATGATGTATTAATTGAGCTTGTATATGGATTTAATTGTGATATGATGGTTGTACATAATGTATATTGTATATTGGGCCTAATACAACTTCTTCAGGAGACCTCGTTCTCCCCCTTTCAAAAAAAAGAAAAAAGTTTCCTGCTTGAAAATTGAACAAAAAATATGTGCTTATCCAAGATCACAACCACGTTAGCAAAAAAATAATAATGTTTTGATAATTTCAATGAACTAAGTTCTCATTTATAAGTTCTTTTTATCTTTTATTTCAAAAAAAAAAAACCAAAAACAAGAAACTCCAAACTAAACCCATTAACATGTTATTTCAATTTTGACCTTTTATTTTTAAAAGTCTGCTGCTCATATTTGTGTTTTGCAGTACGCGATATCCAGGATGCAACAGTTACAATATTTTCGATAGTACCAATCAAAATTGGAGAGATCTGTGAACAAAGCCAATTTTTCTTCCATTGTGTTGAAATCTCTTTACGTTGTCAGTGTTGATGCCATCGATTTCGTACATAATTACTACATAAGTCCTGAGCTTATGATGCAGTTCGCTTTGAAAAAGTGTTTTTTACTTAGGCAGGAAAATGAACTCCCCTTTTTTGTGCATTTAGATATGTGATTTATAAATGTTTTTTCGGTTGCTCGTTTGAATATTATCAAGAAGATTTGTGTTTTCAAATTTTGTCTCCGCAACCTCTATTAATTGAGGTAAAGACCATTGATTCGCAAGCAAATTATCTGCTAGTATTTGATTGAGATGGAAAATATAACATTTCCACACTTTAACCACGGTTTATTTAGCTAATGTCATACACGTTTTATATATATATTTTATAATTTTTAGTCAACAAAAGATGACCATCTAGTGCATTGTATATTTTAGTGAAATCTACAATCATCAAAAGGATAGCTTAGAATTCAACACTTTTTAAACATATCATGAAATTGACATAAGGGTGGCGTGTTAGCTATTATAGACGTCAAAATATTTTAGAAATCTAAATTATAAATATCTATTACAGTTCCAAATGTCATTGCTAATTTCCTTCATTTCCAAAACTGCAGTGAACAAAATGATGACAGCCATTACAAATTCTAGAGTATTTTGGAATTTAATTTTGTCGGGCCTGGCAGTAACTCCATTAGGCAGTAACTCCATTAGGCAGAAAAACTGATTCTTATTATTCCATAAGCTATGTCTTTGTTATATACAATAGGGTGTGATTGTTCAGTTCATCTCCTGATGACTGTTCACATTCCTAGTTTAATTATTTACATAAATTCACCCAATCATGAGGATTAGGTGTCAACATTCCCCCACTTAATCTGAAGGGATGTTGGTGAGTCCAACCATCGTTCTGAATCTTTCAAGCTTTTCTCTTCCAAGTGCTTTGGTGAAGATGTCTGCAATTTGCTCATTTGTGGAACAATGACAGAGATGGATTGTTTTGGCCTCAACATGATGTCGGATCAGATGATATTTAGTATTGATGTGCTTTGTTTGATCATGGAACTTTGGGTTCTTGGCCAACTTTATTGCAGAGGTGTTGTCAATCATGAGTGGAGTTGATTGTACTTTTTTTACCTGCAAATCTTCAAGAATTTTCCTGAGCCACACAATTTCTTTTGTTGCTTCAGCTGCTGCCACGTATTCTGCTTCTGTTGTGGAATCTGCTGGAACTAATTGTTTGCGTGATCTCCAGGAGACAACTCCTGATCCAAGACTCATAGCATATCCTGAAGTGGATACCCCAGTTTCTTCGTCTCCATCGAAATCTGAATCAGAGTATCCGATCAAGCTGATGTCATCCACCTGTGTGTAGTTGATTCCAAAGTCTTGAGTTCCCTTCAAGTACTTTAGAACTCTTTTCACAGCAAACCAATGTCTCTCACAAGGCTTTTGCGTAAACCTAGAGAGGATTCCAACAGCAAATGAAATGTCTGGTCTGGTAGTAGTTAGGTAGTTGAGACTTACTACAAGTTGTCTATAATTTGTTGCATCCTCAAATTCCTTTCCTTCAATAGATGTGAGCTTTAAGTTTTGTTCCATTGGAGTAGTAAGAGGATTGCGCTCTGTCATGCCAAACCTATTCAACAAATCTCCAATGTATTTCTTTTGAGAAAGAAATATGGACTTTGGATGTTGGGTTACTTCAATGCCAAGATAGTAATGAACATAGCCCAAATCAGTCATTTCAAAACTTTTCCCCAATTCCTTCTTTATGGATGCAATGTAACTTTCATTGTTCCCTGTCATTAAAAGATCATCTACATATATCACAAGATATACAACTGTTTTGCCAACTTTCCTGACAAATAAAGTTGCATCATCAACATCAAAATGATTGAAATTGAGTTTCAGAAGATGCTCAGTTATTTTTTCATACCAGGCTCGTGGTGCTTGTTTGAGGCCATACAAGGACTTCACAAGTTTGCATACTTTATGTTCATGTCCTTTCACAGCAAATCCTTCAGGCTGGGACATAAAAACATTCTCTTTTAGATCTCCATTCAAGAAAGCAGTTTTTACATCCATTTGATGGACCTTCCAACTGTTCTGAGCTGCTAGTGCAAAGAGTGTCCGGATGGTGGCCCATTTTGCTGTGGGGAAAAAAGACTCCTCATAATTGACCCCTTCCTCCTGTGCAAAACCTTTTGCCACAAGCCTAGTTTTGTGCTTGTCAAGTGAGCCATCAGCTTTATACTTGTTCTTGTAGACCCACTTGCAACCAATTGGTTTGGTTCCAAATGGAGGATCAACCAGCTTCCAAGTGTCGTTCTTTATGAGGGCATCATACTCCTTTTGCATTGCTTCTTTCCATTCATCATGAGAAGCAGCTTCTTTGAAGGAAGTTGGTTCAAAATTTGTAGACAAGTTCAATTCACAATCATAAGAAACATCCATATCAACAGGTGAATTAGAGTCATCTACATCACCTCCATTTTGTCGGTTTGAATTTTTGGTTCCTGTTTTTCCAATTTCATCAAGATGAAAACTTTCAAGTGTCTTCGTCAGCCACTTTGGGGGACCTTTCTGAGATGGTCCAGGCTGCTCTGTTGATTGAGTTGAGACTAAATCAAGATTGAGTCTCCCAATTCTATCAATTACATCACTTAAAGAATCATCGGTTGTTGGAGTTTCATGCAGGGGAGAGTGTTCTTCAGAAGAAGATTCCACATGTTGATCTAGTATAGGAATCCCCCATTCAATATGAAGAATCTGATTATCAAATTCTTGAAATGATTTTTTTTTTTGCGAATCTATCCAAGCGATTAAGTTGCCGCTCAACAACATTGTTATTTTTG
This sequence comes from Pinus tabuliformis, assembly GCA_031772625.1. Lineage (NCBI taxonomy): Eukaryota > Viridiplantae > Streptophyta > Pinopsida > Pinales > Pinaceae > Pinus > Pinus tabuliformis. The sequence continues at coordinate 1,319,017,861 of CM062820.1, forward strand.
GATGATTCAAGAAAAATTACATCTCTAGATACAACAAAATTTTTATTTCCTTCATCATAGAGGTGGTATGCTTTGGAGGTGTTTGAATACCCTAGGAAGATACACTTACGACTTCTAGCACCAAGTTTGTTTCTATGTACCTTTGGTATCAAAGCATCACAGGTGGAACCAAAGACCCTGAGATGTTTTACCGAAGGAACATATCCATACCACGATTCATAAGGAGTCTTGTTTCTTATAGCATTAGATGGACATCTATTCTTTATATATGTAGCACATAGAACAACATCAACCCAAAACATTATCTTTACATTTTTGAAGAAAAGCATGGATCGTGCCATATTCAAGATTGTTCTATTCATTCTTTCAGCTACACCATTTTGTTGGGGATTATAAGGCACATTTGTTTGATGTTTGATCCCATGTTGGCGAAGATAGTTTTCAAATTCATTTGATGTGTATTCTTTTCCATTATCAGTGTGAATAGACCCAATATGATATTGTGTATCATTTTCAATCCATTTATGAAAATTCTTGAATGTTTGAAAAGCATCATATTTGTTCTTCAATAAATAAACCCAGCACCTTCTCGTGTAGTCATCAATAAACGTCATGATATATTTATTTCCATTTGCAGAAGAAATAGGCATTGGACCACATAAATCTGAATGAATGAGTTCAAGTTTCCTATGTGCTCTTGAATGTGAATCATGAAAAGACTGTTTGCTATGCTTTCCTAGAATGCAAGCATCACATTGCTTAAGTTTTCTAGGAATTGTAGGCAAACCAACAACACCATTTTTCTTTAATAAGCAGAGATTGTCATAGTTCAAATGTCCAAATCTAGCATGCCATAATAAACTTGATGGAAGTGTACCTTCTTCATGATGAGAATTGTATGAGAAATGTTGTGCATGAGCATATGTTCCTTGCAGTTTGAGAAGCCTTTCTTCTTTGATTCCCCTCATGACAAGTGAGTGGTCAAATGTTTTTCTTACCTCAAGCTTTCCATCAAACATATGAATGGAGTGACCTTGTTGGCGGATGTGGACCAAGGACAAAAAGTTTCTCTTGAGCTGTGGGAGATATAGAACATGATCTAGAAGAAAGTTTGGAAGGCCAGGCAGTTTAAGCCTGATTGTGCCAAGCCCTAATGGCTTGATTTTTGATTGATCTGCAAAGTATACTGCTCCATCAACATTGTCAGTGAAATCTTCAAAAAAATCTTTTCTATAGGTCATGTGGCAGGTTGCTCCTGAATCAAGCAAACAATCATTTTTCCATGAAGCAAGTGAAGAATTAAACAAATCTTCATTTACTCCAATGTTACATTGTGCCTCAACATAGTGAGCGGATTTAGGTGCTTTACCTTTTTCTGTATCATCATTTTTACCTTTCTGTTGGTTTCTTTTCTGCTCAATTTTGTCCCATGGTAGCTTGCATGTAGACGCATCATGTGATCCATTTCTTTTACAGCGAATGCAGTGCAAATCTGCCTTTTCTCCTTGAGAGTTTCTGCCCCCCTACCTCTGAAATATCTTCCTCTTCCTCTTTGTCCACCTCTTCCTCTTGTAGAATCTTGAGCAGGATGCTTTTCCTTATGAGCAAGGCACACAGTCTCTTCAGAAGATTCATGGGTTGTCTTCTTTCCAAAAGCTTTCTCTCTTTCAACAAACATTTTCACAAGAGAGTCAAAGGTTATATCTTTGAGATTTCCATTTGCTTGCAATGACTCAAGATAATTGGAGTAAGTAGGATAAAGTGCCTTGAGAAAAGAAATAAGAGGAATATCCAATTCAACCTTAGTGGATTTTATATTATGCATTATAGACTTTACTTCAGATGCAAGAGCAAGAGGATCATTATTTTGCAGTTCAAGAGTGAAGAGTTTAATCATGAGTTGAATGCCTTCAAGTGCAGAATGTGAGTCATAGAGTTCTTTTAGCTTTTGTAAATCTTCAAAGGCAGTTGAATATGAGGAAATATGGTGATTCACCTCTTCATTTACAGATGCTGCGATTAATGCATAAGCTTTGATGTTCTTGTTTTCCCAAATGACGAGCTCTTTGTCTGAGGTAGGCTGTACTGGGTCATTGTCTCCTTCTCTGACACACACTCCTTTCCACAACTCATTGAAGATGAGGATGTGTTTTATCATCCTGGACCATTCAGGATAGTTCTCCTTTCCAGTGAGAACTATTCCTACCATGGATATGATTGAATGCATTCTATACAAAAAAAACTTTTGCTGATAGAATAGAATACTTCTGCCAATATACAGTAAAAATGTACTCAAAAGGGCATTCTCAAATGGTATTATTGTCCACTAAAACTTCTAACATAAGGTTTTCATGTACCCATTGAATCACTGCCATCACAACTTCAATACACAGAGAGAAAATGTCTTTCAAAATGTACATGGCTACCAATAAAAAAATTCAATGCATACGCAGTATACGACCTCTTTTAAAAGGGCTCAACTCATCATGGACATTCTGCCTCCACCAAATATTTTGCTACAAATTTGTTGTCATCGTTCAAATGTATGATTTCAACTATTTGAAAGGATATTAGGCCACGTCAGGCTAGCGTTTAATTATTTGAAAGGATATACCATGACCAACATTCAAATATTACAATAGCATTCAATTATATGAAAGAATATTTGAACAGTCAGAAACAAGTCCGCTTGCTGTTCATGTAACCCATGCATCCATGTGTATGGTAGCGGCCAAGGGATGTCTGCATGCGGCAAGGGAAGGGCGAGGCTCCTCAAACTACCTTCCTCTAGTGATGGTCTCCAGTTATGGTGGTAGTCTCCTCTAACTGGAACAGAACTCTCTGCGGTCCTTCTCCAGATTCGCTCACTCAAGTTTACAACCTTCAATTGACAATCCATAAAAAAATCAACGTAGATGGAAATCCAGCGCCGAAAATGACTGTGAAAACTAGAGACTAATGGTGTGATGATGGCGTGATTTGCAACTTAATGGTGCGCTAGCAATGAAATGCGCACAGGAAAAACCATCATAGCAGATTGAGAGCCTTGATAAATAAATATGAAGAAACACATATTAGAAAAATATGAAATGCATGTCCGGATGGAAACAACTGAAACGCACAAACAAAAAGACTAACCATTGTAGGTTGGAAAATAACGCACACTGACAGACGGCCAGGGGTGTAACAGAGTAAGGGCGGCTAGAATTCAATAGACAACGTTCAATGGAATGAACAACATTGAAGGGTATAAACAGTGTTCAATTTTCAGACCATTCACAAAAATTTTAACGTACAATGCTTCTTTAAGGACAGTATGGATAGCGCTGGACAGGACAGTATGGACAGCGCTGGACAAGACAATGCTTCAGAAGAGCAGGGCGCAGGTTCTATAAATGGAATTTGACAAAACAACAAAAATTCATGGACAGACACCTTCTAGCTGACAGAGAGGCAAGTAAAAGGAATATGGAAGATAGACAGAGGAGTTACAAGGAGCATGAGAGCTAAAAATGGAGTTGGCTCTGATACCATGTCAGGCGAGGCAGTAACTCCATTACGCAGAAAAACTGATTCTTATTATTCCATAAGGTATGTCTTTGTTATATACAATAGGGTGTGACTCTTCAGTTCATCTCTTGATGACTGTTCACATTCCTAATTTAATTATTTACATAAATTTACCCAATCATGAGGATTAGGTGTCAACAAATTTGGACAGAAAAACATATTTACATCTTTTGCAAATTTCAGACTAATTTAAAAATTCCATAGAATATTTCATTCATGTCCATGTCTGGATTTTCAAAATATTTAGAAATATGCAATCAAATTACATTTTAATGCAATGGACATAAATATGGCCCATTATGTTAAAACTACATTACTCCCTTAACAATGATTTATAGATTAAATTTTTTATTATTTTCCACTGTTGTTTTGTGACACCATAATTGTTGATTAATAAAGTTGGAATTGTTGATTATCTTTCTTAGAGGTTGTATTAGTTAAGGGCTCACAAAGGTAGTGTGACTAAGCTTCCTTCATTAGCGTGGCTTCCAGATGCGATCACTCTATTTGGCCACAATGAAAATTTATTTTAATCACAAGATTAACACAATTCTCAAGACTATAACAATCTCTTGAAAGCTACATTAAACAACATCGAAAAAACCCTACGAGGGATGAAAATTGTAGTATTTGACCATTATACATCATTATATAACTTCGTTCAGCATCCTTCAGTAAGAGCACAATTGTAATTGTATTGGTGATGTAGTTGTATTGGTTGTGCTTGAGTTTTAATGTTTATGAGTGGGTTCATTACTACAAGGTTTGCATAGGCCAGGAGAGCTTGCTATGAGACTGGAGTCACTATTGCAGTTCTGCGGAGGTTAGGAGAGCTTGTTGTGAGACTAGAATCACTATTGCAGTTCTGGTAATTGTATTGGTGATGTAACTGAATTAGTTGTGTTTTAGTTTTAATGTTTATGAGTGGGTTCATTACTACAGAGGCTAAGAGAACGTGTTGTGGGACTGCAGTCATTGAGACCACTATATTGTGCAACCCTAGCTCACTAGAGACGTGCTCCAATGCTTCCCAATTCGCTCATTCTTCCAAGAATCTCTTATCTCTTAAATGAGTTGTGGACTCCAAATTGAGACTAGATGAATTTTATTTTCGAAATAGTTGTTTTAGGTGCACGAGAGATGTCATGCCATGAAGCTAAATGATATAGTTGTTTTATGTGTAGGATATCTTAAATTTTATGTCATGAAGCTAAATGTTTGAGTTCTTTTTTTCATTATAATTTCATGTTTTACTTTTTGATTTTATAACGAAATGTAATTATGTTTATTGCTTTCGAACTTTTTACAATTAAGTATTTAATTTTTTTGGTTAGAATAGTCATTATTTATGTTTAAACTAAAAATATTTACATGATATTTATAGTTTAACATTACAAATTAGATTTTATTATTTTTTAATATTATTTATTTTAACTTTGATTGGTTACATTTTTATTATGTAATCATTACATATTTATAGTTGAAGTTGGATTTTGCCTTTTTAATTTTAGGGAAAGTTTCATTTTTCCCTTCCTCATTTTGCACTAGCTAGCTCTTTAAAAAGGTAAAAGTTACAAAGGGGAATGTATATGACTGTTACTTTCCAATATTAGTTTGAATAGAGAAATATAGAATTTTTTTTATTTAAAATGCATGGAGGGTTTACAAAGAATCTATTTTTTAGTAATTTATGACACAACCACATTTATGTAAATTGAGTGTATTTCTTTTAAGTAAGATTGTATTTCAAAACTTAAATTTTTTTAATTATTATATCAAAGTCATATATAAGTTTATATAAAGTTAAGTTTCATTCCATTTACTTCATTTTTAGATTTATTATTTCAATAATGGACTATATAAAATTAAGTTTCTATTAAAAAAAATATTTAACTATATAAAATTTTCAATGTCATTTAAAAAATTATAAAAGATTATAAATTTTTTCTTGTAAACCTTAATATTTTGCTAATTATTTACATAAAATTTCATGAATATAAAATAATCTAGCTAACTCTATTTTAATCTTTAAGTAATCTAATATTCATGAGAACTACTCCAATAACCAAATTTTCAATCTAATTTTAGCTTTATTATTTAAATAATGGTTTATATAAAATTAAATTTCTATAAAATTTATTTAACTATATAAAATTTTAAATCAGTCATTTAAAAATCTATAAAAGATTGTTTATATAAAAAAATTCTTGTGAGCATTAATGCTCTACATATAGTTTACATATAATTTAACCCTTCAGTAACTTAATATTCATGAGAACTACTCGAATAACCACATATTCAATCAAATTTTTAAACTTTATGGAAAACAAGAAAGTTTTCCTTCCCCACCGCACACATTGTGAATCGTCCCTACGGACTCGACATCTCCATTAGCCTCTATGTTTCACTCCTACTACTTTATTCAGCTTGCAATTTATATGTGAAATGTGTTTTACACTTGTCAGCAGTCCACACTTCAATTTAGCTATTATTAAGCTAAGCAACAGGTACTACCTACTACTTAGCATTTGTTTTAATTATATTTTTAAAAATAAATCTAAGAAAAAAAATATATGGAAGATTTATGTTGGATTTATTATTACTTATAATTAAAATTATATTTTATTTTTTTTTAGTTTTAGTTGTATGTAATTTGTCAATGTCAAAATGTTTTACTGATACTATTATTATTAGATTTTTTAAGTGGTTTTTTTGCAGAAATTCCTTGTAGATTCAAAGTGCTTATGTGAGTTGCTAAAGAAAATAGTTGAAACTACTCTACTCATCAGTGGTAACAATTAAATGATCAGGAAATCACAAAGAATAAAAGAGAAACACATTACAAAATGATAAAAACCTTTGTTATTTATATATTGCATTAGTCAGAAAATATGCGAAGTTTATAATTCTTTTCTCAATCCTAAGCAACCTCTTAAGTATCTATATCTATCATGTTGCTTCCTATGCAAGCCTTCGCTAATACTTAGCCAATTTACTAGCCATCCAAGCTCTTATTTCCTTTCACTAATCAATGAGGAATTAGGCCCTTATTTAATAGGAATTTTCATCCATGTTCCTATGGGCTCTTCCTCTCACTGCATGCACCATCTTTACAATTTGGATAATTATACAACTCATAGTAGATTTTCCCTTAACTCCAATCTCAACTGGGTCCTTTTTTGATCTAACATGCTTGAGTTAATTATGAGTGAGTTTGGATAATTATACAACTAATAGTACATTTTCCCTGAAGTCCAATCTCAACTGGGTCTTTCTTTGATATAAGGTGAGTTAATTATGAGTGAATCATCATTTAACTTGTTGATCACTGCAGGGAGAACCACACTTCACTGCAAGTAACACCACACTACACTTTAGGCAACACTACATTGCACTTCATCCACGAACATGAGAAACCTTTGTAGTATCTCTATTTGTCTCGTTGCTTCCCATGCAAGCCTTGACCAATACTTAACCAATTACCTAGCCTTCCAAGCTCTTATTACCTTTCACTAATCAATAAGGAATTACGCCCCTATTTAATAGGAATATTCTTCCATGTTCCTTTGGGCTATTCCTCTTATTGCATGCACCATCTTTAAAATTTGGATATATATACAACTGATACTACATTTTCCCTTAAATCAATCTCAAGTGTGTCTTTCTTTTATATAACATGCATCAGTTAATTATGAGTGAATCTTCATTTAACTGGTTGACCACTCCACGGAGCACCACATTCCACTGTAGCTAATACCGCACTGCACTTCATGCAACACTACACTGCACTTCAGGAAGAACCCCACTGTACTTTAGGCAGCATAGGCAACACCAAAATGTACTTCAAACAAGGCCACATTGCACTTCAAGAAACACCACATTGTACTTGTACCACACTTGATTGCGGGAAACACCACACTACTAGACCTCTCACTAGTTCCTTCAACATTTGGAACTAGTTTAACTGGCTTTAACTCAGTTGAACTCATTTAATTAATTACAACTCAAAATAAACTCAACCAAGACTTGAATTAACTAAGCCAACTAAGTCAAATTAACTTATTTAAATAATAGAAGTTGTCATGAGTTATGGAATTACAATTTTATTCCTAATATAATTTAAGGACAAATTAAATTAGAATTTTCTTTATTATGGTTGCAATTTTCAACACTTTTAACATTTTATTATTTTTTAATTGATTCGACATGTAAATGTACACCACTATAAAATCTTCCCCATATACTTTTCCTTTTAGATTTAATATAAACTAGCGTAGATCCATCTTAACTCAGATCTTTTAAACACCAAGAGGGATCAAGCACCAAGAGGGATCTAGCTCAAAAAATGCTATTATTTTAATATAAGTTTATTTTTATTTCATATTTACTTTAACTACCCAACAAAAAAATTGATGCAAAAATAATAACCTATAATTTTCCTTTTAACATAGGGATATTTTTATTTTATTTTATTTACTGAGTCAAAATGTTTACTAGGCTATAGAGCGCTGCAAAAATATTATAAAATAAGCCATGTACTGGTCCATGATATTGTTACAAAACTTATTTACAAGTTAATACTATGCATGGCAAATTGAGAGTGAATCTACATGGTTAGGAATCTTGTTATATTGTAAGTATTAAGTTTTAATTTCAAAAATGTTATAAACTTAAATATTTATAAAATATTTTGTTTTTGGAATGAGTTGTTGTTTTTGGGCATGTGATATTGATAAAGCCGTGGAATTGGCCCATGGTATTGTAGCAAAACCTAGAAATTCATAATATCATGGTAAAATGTGGTGGAATATTTATGATTAAAAATCTTGTTATATTGTAAGTATTAAATTAAATGTTTAAGTGTTTATTAATTAAATTTAAATATGATTGTGGAATCATTATTTTAATTTATATGGTAAAATAGATTTTAAATTATAAGTATAATTTAAAGGTTATATATTTTGATGTGATATGTATATTATGAATTTTTTGGTTCGTATTTTTATTAATAAAAACAAAATTACAGTATAGAAAAATAGAATTTAAAAAATATTTATATAAAATCTAACATCTAACACCTATACATTCCCCCTATACAGAGTTGTATGTTGAGATTTTCTGTTTGTAGCAAAATAGGAAAAATCTCAGCTGATGACAACAATAGGGATTCATTTCCTAGATTAGCTCCAGGTTGTTGGGAGGGAGTTAATGCCTCCTATATTTGATGTGAGGGAGTTATGAGGCTATTAGATTCTCTATGATATATAACAGGCAACCATTCGGATGGTTTGCTGTGAGTGTGAGAGTTTTCTGAGGCTTTCATGATGTAATCTCCTGATTTGAATAATAAATTCCTAATGCCTATGTTTGGTGGACATAGCCCAGATTGGTTGGGTGAACCACGTAAAATATTGTCTCTTATGTGCTTGATATTCTGCTGTGTGTTTTTTAATTAATTGTTGTGCCTCTGGATTCCAACAATTGGTATCAGAGCCCAGACCTGCGTGCTGGAATTGGGCGCATAATTGAATGCTGGTACGTTTGTTGTACGTGGTGAGGAGCAGCCGCTGAGGTGAATGCTAGTGCGTTTGCTGGGCAGCCCTGGCGTGGTGAGGAGCAACGCACTGATATACCTGGTTAGAGTTGCAGCAGGTTATCGAGGAATTGAGACGAGTAAAGGTTTCAGCCTCGGTCGATCGGCACAGTGGAGGTATTTTTTACTTTGTTTTTTGTTTAACAAACCTGCGTTGAAAACAAAAATTATGGATTGAGCATGGACGATGTTTGGCATGCGTTGAGTCATTTACTTGATTGTATTGTGGATACCTAGTAATGGTGAACACGTTAAGATCCAAGAGAACCCTTTTAGGAACTTATACGATGGGGTTTCATTAAGGCGAGAGAGTCATTAGGCTTTCATGGTTTTCGACATAATAATATTAAGGGTGGCACCCAAGTCGATTAACGTGATTGGAATAACTTTATTGTTGGTCTGCATGTCAACGAAATGGCTACGAAGATCAATACATGTTTCGATTTTGTGGTATTTTTCTTTTGCCTTGGCATAGGTATATGACTGGTAAATCTAGAAAACGGCAGGAATTATGAGTTTCTGTGTGTGAATTATGAGTTTGCTGCATGGGAGGTGGATTTATAAACACCTGCGTGGAGATCTGGTGTTTGCTGCGTGGATTCTTAATGTAAACAACGTGGAGGTAAGTATATGTATTGAAAACCATAACCTGCGTTGATATATATTCAAACACGGCGTAGATTCATATTTAAAACGCAGTGGGAATGTTTAAAGCGCAGTTTAAAGTGAAATTAATTGAATAGTCTCTGTCGTAGGGAATGGCAGCGTAAAACAAGTTGAGTCGGTTTTTTAAAAAACGCAGTGACAGCATTCATAAATTCGAACTCTGAGTACTTTAGTGGGCGGCCCTTGCAATTCTCTGCGAAACAGTAAATAACAAAACCGTAAATAAAAGATTGGTTTATTGGTGCAAATAAAAAACAAGAAGTGTATGTATTTTGTTTTTTATAGGGTGGAATTTGCACAAGTACAAAGAAAGTTTTTTTTTTAAAGTGCAAAGGGCAGTTTTTTTTTGTAAAGGCATAGGCAATTTTTTAAATTGCTGGTTGGATATTTGGAGATTACTGTGTTTTTTTGTTGATACAAATGGCGAAAACTCAAAGTGCCCGGTTTGAAATTGAGAAATTTAATGGCAAGAATAATTTTGAGATCTGGAAGGTGAAGATGCACGATCTGCTGGTTCAACAAGGTGTGGCGAAAGCACTGTTGGGGAAAAACAAAAGGCCTCCTTCCATGACGGAGGATGATTGGGATGAGATGGACGATAGAGATCTGAGCGCAATTCGGTTATGTCTGGCGGACGATGTTCTGTTCAACATTGTGTCAGAGAAAACCGCCGCAGGCCTGTGGACGAAGCTTGAGAAGCTCTATATGACGAAGTCTTTGACAAATCGGATTCTCCTGAAGCGGCAGCTTTACGGTTTGCGGATGAAAGAAGGTACCTCAATTGCTGATCACCTGAATGTTTTTAATACCTTATTGGTGCAATTAGACAGTTTAGATGTGAAATTTGATTCAGAGGATAAGGCGATAACTTTATTATGTTCATTGCCCGAATCCTGGGATCACTTTGTTACTTCCATAAGCTTTAGTACATCAGATATCCTTGAGTTTGACGATGTTGTTGGAGCCTTGTTGGCTGAGGAGACAAGGAAGAGGTCGAATGCAGACAACTCTACATCAGAGGTAATGATGGCCAGAGGTCGCTCACGAGAGAGACACTCCGGGGGAAAGCATAGCGACTCTCGTTCAAAATCCAAAGGAAAGAAGCCAAAGGTGAAGTGCTGGCATTGTGGCAAGGCTGGACATCTGAAAAAGGATTGCTGGAAGCGAAAGCAGGCTGCTAAAGAAGGTTCTTCGACAGAAAAGAAGGAAGCCAACACCACAGATACAGGTTCAGTATCTGGTTCAGGTATGAGTGATGAGGTATTGTCAGTTAATATTTCAAAACATGATCAACGTTGGTTGTTAGATTTCGGGGCATCTAACCACATGTGTATTCATAAAGATTGGTTTAAAACATATAAATCAGTTGATGATGGAGTTGTGTACATGGGTAATGATGTCACTTGAAGTATTGTTGGAATAGGAAGTGTACAACTACAAATGTTTGATGGCACAACCAAAATATTAACTGATGTGAGACATGTACCAGATCTAAGAAAAAATCTAATTTCATTAGGAGCACTGGATACGAATGGATATAAAACTGTAATTCAAGGTGGAGTTATGAAAATTTACAAAGGCATCTTACTAGTTATGAAAGCTAAGAAAGTAGGAAATCTATTTCAGTTAGAAGGTAGAACTGGGTCAGATCATGTGTCTGTGTCTGAACATGACAGTAGTTCCATTCACTTATGGAATCAAATATTGGGGCATATGAGTGAAAGAGGAATGAAAATTTTGGCTGACCGAAAGTTACTTCCTAATCTAAGATCTGGAAAATTGGATTTCTGTAAACATTGTCTGTTTGGTAAACAAAGTAAACAAAAGTTTAAAACAGGCAAACATACTAGTAAAGGGATACTTGATTATATTCATTCAGATGTTTGGGGTCCAGCCCCTACAGCGTCGTATGGTGGCTCGTCGTATTTTGTGTCGTTTATTGATGACTTTTCTCGGAAAGTGTGGGTCTACATGTTGAAAAAGAAGTCTGATGTTTTTACAGTTTTCAAGCAGTTTAGAGCATTGGTAGAAAACAGCACTGGTAGAACTATAAAATGTTTAAGAACTGACAATGGTGGTGAGTTTTCCTCAAAGGAGTTTGACAGCTATTGTAAGGATGCAGGGATCGAAAGACATAAGACCACGGTTTATACTCCTCAGCAGAATGGAGTTGCTGAACGCATGAACATGACTCTTCTAGAGAGAGCAAGGTGTATGCTGAGTAACGTTGGGTTGCAAAAGGAGTTGTGGACGGAAGCAGTGGCAACAGCTTGTTATGTGATAAACCGATCTCCATCAACGGCAATAGGCTGCAAGGTTCCGCAAGAGGTATGGACAGGACACCCTTGTGACTATTCTAAACTCAGAGTGTTTGGCTGTGATGAATATGCTCTAGTGCCTAAACATCAGCGAACTAAATTAGATCCGAAATCGAAAAGGTATATCTTTGTTGGGTATGGTGATGGAAAAAAGGGATTTAGATTGTGGGATCCTACTACCCGCAAAATCATCATCAACAAAGATGTAAAGTTTAATGAATCCTCTCTTGTACAGTTATATGTAGATAGAAGATTGAAACAGGATGATGTATCTGATTTCCAGCATATTCAGTTTGACAGCATTTCTAATGATAGTCATAAAGACCAAAGTTCAGATTCTAGTCATGAACAGGTTTCAGAATCAGATTATGAACAGGGTTCAGATGGAGGACATCAACAGGTCTCAGATGGCGATCATGAAGAAATTCCTGCAGTTGATAGATAGCCAATTGTGGAAGCACCAAAAACATTCTTAAGGAGGTCTACAAGGATCAAATGCCTTCCGAGAAGGTATGATGATCGTGTTACTTCAGTTGCTTTGATCGCTAATGATGATGAACCTTTGTGTTATCAGGAAGCTGTAGAAGGTTCAAATAGTGACAAATGGAAAGCAACCATGAAGGAAGAAATGATGGCCTTAGGTAAGAATGGTACGTGGGATCTGGTTGAACTTCCCAAAGGCAGGAAAACTGTGGGATGCAAGTGGGTGTTCAAGCTGAAATGGGGTGTGAATGATACGGAAGACAGGTACAAAGAGAGACTGGTTGCAAAAGGGTTTTCTCAGAAAGCTGGCATAGACTTTCATGAGATATTTTCACCAGTGGTTAAAATTGTTTCAATTAGAATTGTGTTAGCATTAGTGGCTTTGATTGATTTGGAGTTGCAGCAGTTAGATGTTAAGGCTGCATTTCTACATGGTGATTTAGATGAGGAAATATATATGGAACAACCGGAAGGGTTTGTTCAGCATCGCAATGCGAAATTTGTCTGCAGGCTCAAGAAGTCATTATATGGCCTGAAGCAGTCGCCTCGGCAGCGGTATAAGAAGTTTGATTCTTTCATGTTGAGTTAGAAATATGTAAGAAGTGAATATGATCATTGTGTTTATTTTAAGCAGTTAAATAATGGCATGTTCATTATCTTAGTGTTATATGTTGATGATATGCTTTTAGCAAGTAAAAGCATTGAAGAAATCAACAGGTTGAAGACTCAGATGGCAAGGATGTTTGATATGAAAGATCTAGGAGCGGCAAGACAGATTTTGGCCATGGAGATTTTCAGAGACAGGAGTAATGGTAAGCTGTGGCTATCACAACAGAAGTATGTTGAGAAAATACTTTTGAGGTTTGGTATGAATAATGTGAAGCCTGTGTCAGTCCCTTTAGCTTCCCATTTTAAGCTTTCTTCGAGTTTATGTCCTAATACAGATGAAGAAAAGGATTATATGTCTCAAATTTCGTATGCCAATGTAGTAGGATGTTTGATGTATGCGATGGTGTGTATGCGACCAGATATTTCTCATGCAGTTGGGGTTGTCAGCAGGTACATGGCAAATCCAGGTAAAGAACACTGGTCAACAGTGAAATGGGTGCTTCGGTACTTGAGAGGCACAAGTAGTTATTGTATTTCTTACAATAGGAGTAGTGAATTTGTTTGCGGATATGTTGATTCCGATTTTGCAGGTGACTTGGATAAGAGAAGGTCAACTTCAGGCTACATCTTTACTCTTGCAGGTGGAGCTATTAGCTGGATGTCAAAGCTACAGAACATTTTTGCTTTGTCTACTACTGAAGCAGAATACATTGCTGCTTCTCATGCTTGCAAAGAGGCGGTTTGGTTGAAAGGTTTGCTTGGTGAGTTTGGTAGGCTACAGGATAACATCAGGTTACTTTGTGACAGTCAAAGTGCAATACATTTGGCTAAGAATCCGGCCTATCATAGTAAATCAAAGCATATTCCAATCAAATATCATTTTGTAAGACAGGTTATCACTGAAAGGGGAGTTTCTCTTGAAAAGGTGCATACAAAGGAGAACTGTGCAGACATGTTCACGAAACCAGTTTTGTTGGAGAAGCTACGCTGGTGTTTGGCTTCTCTTGGCTTGCAGAAAAGATAAAATAATAATAACAGGGCATCAGACGAATTTTTGTCAAGGTGGAGATTGTTGAGATTTTCTGTTTGTAGCAAAATAGGAAAAAATCTCAGCTGATGACAACAATAGGGATTCAGTTCCTAGATTAGCTCCAGGTTGTTGGGAGGGAGTTAATGCCTCCTATATTTGATGTGAGGGAGTTATGAGGCTGTTAGATTCTCTATGCTATATAACAAGCAACCATTCAGATGGTTTGCTGTGAGTGTGAGGGTTTTGTGAGGCTTTCATGATGTAATCTCCTGATTTGAATAATAAATTCCTGATGCCTATGTTTGGTGGACGTAGCCCAGATTGGTTGGGTGAACCACGCAAAAGATTGTCTCTTATGTGCTTGATATTCTGCTGTGTGTTTTTTAATTAATTGCTGTGCCTCTGGATTCCAACATTGTAGGCATCCGGCATCTATTGGCATAAAATGTTATAAAATTTGTTCCCTCTAAAATTTGTTAGATTATCTTGCAAAAGAGAGTTATTGTGAAATATGTCGTTATTTTAGATTATCTTGCGAAAGAGAGTTATTGTGAAATATGTAGTTGCTCCTTTCTTTCAAGGTAGCCCAAAGAAGAAAGCCTAATGGTAAAATCCAGATCATATATAGAATGGGGATATGAAAAACTTGTGTCCTCCTATTGTAGATGGTTTGAGGGATGCTCCACGGATCATTTTTTTCTCATACTTCTCTCCACTGCTTTCAATGGATAACTAGTATAGAAGCATGCATTAATTGTTTCGCATTTTGAGATGCGAGGAAGAAGGAACATCTAGAGGGTCTCATATAATTATGCTTTTATATATTATCCCACGTTGGTTTTTTTCTTTATACTAGGAACCATAGGAATTGTGATATTTTTGGCCAAAATTGGAGGCAATTGGGATCTCTTTGAACCTTCATTCCAGGTTGTAGGATTCTCTAATGGAGAAGGTACAACTGAACCCACATCTCCATGTTTGTTAGCCTAAGTGGATCTTAAGATGAGCCTTTCTGGGAGCTTATACTAGAATTGTGTCTAGATTTTCTCACTACGTTTCGGATGCTAGTCCTCTAGATTCAACCATTGCCTCCATTCAGAGAGCGAGTTGGGATTATCCCAATAATCTCTATCTTTATGCAAGCCCTAAGTGATCATATTAAGTCAAAGAGTGTTTAAATCATTCTGATATTGGAGGTTCGGTAGTTTTTTCCATAAGTCATATTAGAATAGGGAAATTTTACTGTCTCGAATTTCCTAGAAGCAATGTTACTAGATTATGTGCAGGCCCCGTTTTGCTAAATTCCAAATATATGATACTTCTCGTTTAAAAATTGTTCCAATGAGAGATTGTATTGAAACGTGTCTTCAATATTTTCCAAGGTAGATTTGCTTCCATAAGTCTTCGTTTCCCTCCATCCATCGATTCCAAATCTTGGCTCCTAAAATGGTGGTAAGGTTGATCGATCTCTTAAAACAAGCCCTTCCTAAGCTTCGGTCTGAAAAAGAAAGTTCCCAAGCCCTGAAAAACCGTTCCTTTCTCTAGTTTAACCTCACCACATAGAAAGGAACATTATAAGATTTGGATCAATTAAAAAATATTTTAAATTCAATTACGAAATAACAATTTACTAAAAAAATAAAATAGCTAAATATCTCAAAATTAAAAATTAAATCACACAACATATTCAAAAAAATGAAAACATAAAAACCAAAAAAAACTTCAACAACACTCTTACACAGCTCTAATTAAATTAGAAGAAAAAGTACCAACGAATCTTTCCAACTCTTAATTATCATAAAAGAAAATGTAACCAACATTACTCTTTCTGAGCCTTGCATGTACATCTACATATATATATTTTATAAACATCTAAATGACAAATTTAAGGATAAGTGTAGTTGATGTAGGTAATGAAGTAATGGGTTTTAGTTGTGCATCTAATAGAGAGGCACACATTTTACACTCCATGTCACAACTGGGAGGTTTTTCTACAAGCACCGAGGGTTTGACTTACTGAAGACTTCAAGGGTTTTCTGTGAGCATTGAGTGTTTCTAGCATTTGACAAATATTTGGAATGGAGGCTTGGGGAGAAATTTTCAATGGAGAGTCATTAAAGGATGTGGATTTAGTTGTAGATTTGGATATGTCAAAGATACTAGAGATTGTGGGGTCAGTTGTGGGGTTAGTTGCGGGGTCTGGCATGGAGCTCGAAGACAGGAAAAATTGGGGGTCAATATTGGTTGATAATAGAGCATTTGAAGGCCGAGGTGGTAATAATTATTGTCCTTCATTGTGGAGAAGTGATACAAACTCTGCTTCTCTAGTGGGAGATACACACAATAGGGGGTTCTCCTTGCAAGGGTGTCTTGGGTCATTGGGTTGTGTTGGTTATTGATGTATTCATATGGGATTTACTTTGACCATTTCTTTGTTTCCAGTAGATTCGGGCATTCTATTGTGCATGGGGTTTCCTTCTCTAGTATTTCCATGGAGTGTTGTGGCCCATTCGAATCAACATATTATGCCCTATCTTAGGCCTCACCTGGGCATCTGGGGTTCCTCAAGATTTTCTACCCCAAATACTATGCAACCCTATTTTTGGTATTGATGGCTACCTGGGCGGCCAGTGCACAAGTATTATATTTTGTTGTGGGGTTTTTACCTTCTTGGTGTTTTCTTCGAACACTTATGCTTTTCATGGCTCCTTTTGGACTTATGATTATCCTCCATTTTGGGGTTTTTTGTGGCAGGCCTACATGCCCTTATTTTGTTCCTGCAGCTTCTTTGGTTAGGTTTTTTGGTTTCTTGAATGTCTTCATTTATGGCTTGAATGGATTACAATGCCTCAGTACATTTGCAATGTATTTTCGAGTTGATCTAGTACATATGTTACAAGCATCACTATTTATATTACAAGTCATTTGTCACCATAATACTTGGCCGCTAAAATGGATCTCTCGCCATCCATAAACATGTTCCATTACACTCCTTTAGAATTCAAACAATAAAAAAACCTTTGAGTAAGTTGTGAATTTTGGTTAAAATGGGTTTATGACTTGTTAACTGTCACCTGCGCGCTTTCCTAGTATGTTTCTGCGCAGTTGCAAGTTTTATCGCTCATAATTGTGTAGAATTGTGCTCTGTCTTCTACTATAGACCGCGGAGGTAAATCATAGAAAAGTAAAAATAAAAATATAATTCCAAAAGAATTTTTGGTCGAATATATCCCAAATGAAATCTTCTAGGTCATATATATTCGAGCCATATCCCTCATATCATGGAGCTAATTCCCTTTCATCAAGAAACCCTAATCCCCCATTTAGAGGATCTCATCCTTCTCTTTTGGATTTCAAAATTGTTCGTCTTGGCCTATAAATTGACTAGAGGATAGAAGGATGAGGAGGTTTAGAAAAGATACACTTATGCTGTTGGATTTAGATTGGAAGGCTTATCAACTAAGGGGAGGTTTAGAGGCATTTGTGATCCGGATTTAAACAGGAACACAATAAAATATAGAAATAACCATAAATACAAAGATGTAGTAGAAATAATACTTCATTTCATTAATGTAAAATATTGAAATATGATTACAAATAGAAATGGAAATAAACTAGCTAGGGCGATGGTAGCTTATCTCTGAGAAGAGATGTGATGGCTACATGCCTCTGAACTGTGTTACAATGAGGCTTGAAGGCCTATTTATTGTTTAGAAACAATGGAAAACCCTAAACATCCAAAAACCTAACCCTAGTAGATGAAACGCCAAACTGTGGGCCCCGTTTGGGTAAATTGGTACATCAATTTCCTGGGGTCGTAACTTTGGCATATGATCACTGTTTGACACGCACAATATGTCATTAGAAAGAACGATGAGTATGGATCAATGTATTTCATTATTTAATTCAATTATGTATGTATCGTTCTATTTATGCTTTCATTATTGAATATGAATTTGAAATATATATATTAAAAAGGAAAAAAATTATATACCTCGACGTCCCCTTGTCCCCCCTAAATTTCAATAAAATTTTAGGGTACTCCCACATGTCCCCCTTGTGTGTCTCCCTGCATCTGCGTGTCCCTGTCTTGGAGTCTTGGTGGAACATTGTCTATAATGAATTACACAAAGAAATAATGATAGCACAAGGCCTTGACTCATACACAACATGTCACCTCCACAAGTATGGCTAGCCTAATAATACATCACAAACATCTAGAGGTGAAACATCACATGGTACCTCATCTGTGAATTGTTCGATGTTGTAGGGAAGGCAGCATTGGTGGTGAACTCGGAGATCGTGTCCTCGGTGAAGCCATCTGACCCTATACAACTGCAAGTGTGGTGTAATCGGTAGGCCCAACCGCTTCACGACCTCTTCTGAAATGAGTTTTTTTTGGCTCCCACTATCAATAATGACTTGTAGCTGCGAACCCTTCACCAAAATTTATGAGTGGAAATGTTGCTCCCACTCCTCTGCATCTTTGGGCTCATTCTTCTGGACCTTGGTTGTGGCAATAGTGACGTTGGGCTCCACATGAATGATCTACTTCCCTTGCCATTCCCCTTGTCGGATTTTGACTTAGGGTCGAAACATGCATCTGATTCTAAAGCCTTCAACTCGACCACCAGCGACTGCTTGGTCCAACACTCACTTGTGTTGTGAGTCGGGCTCTTCTGGAGCTCACACCACTTTCTAGTGTCCTTCTTTGACTTCGTAGTGTTGTTATTTTATTGCGGCTCCGATGGTTGTCTTGGGTCACCCTGCCTTGGATTTGTCCTCTGGTCTTTGGATTTGCAGATCCAAAGTCTCACTTCTTCTGTTTAAACTTCTGCTCGATCTTGACAGCGTATCGGTATGCCTTCTCGGGAAAGGAGATATCCAGGAACTCCATCTCTTCCTAGATATACATGCGTAGGCAGCCATGGTATTTGAGTACCAAATGCAGCTCAAAATCCTTGATACCCAACTATGTACGAAGGGTATGAAATATGTTTCTGAACTCTAGCACATCTTGGTCCCTACCCTACCGTAGCATGGTCCACTTTGTGTATTTGTCCTCATAGCTTTCGACAAGGTAGTACTGATCCTTGATGGCATCCCATAATGAATTCTAACTCGATGCAGCTGAAAATAGCGAGCCTGTATTTTCATCCTTCTGTTCACAATAGTTTTCCCACTAGTCCTTGACATGGGGGGCTACTTTGAGAAGAGCGAAAATAATCCTTTCCCGATTGTAAAAATCATGAACAAAAAAATACCCTTCTAGTAGATTTAATCTATAGCATCTACATCTATCTGACCCTCGAGTATGGGGATTTCAAAAGTAACTTGTTCCTTAAAGGGTGTGGTGTTTCCAGAGTAGCTGTTGGAAGCCGATGCATTGCCTCTAGGTTGCCACTAAATGATCTGAGCAAAGTTTTCAATCATCACGTTCCTTTGTCACTCGAGGGCTTCTTTGAGCAAGATTTTGATAGGATATCCTACCCCTTTGTCTCTCTTTTCATCTGCCATGGAGGCCATTGGGATTTGCGAGGCTGTTCTTGCAAAGGTTCAACTAGTTCAAGCCCTAACTCCTTATATCCCGACCTCATTGGGGACATGCAAAGAAAAGAAGAGACAAAAACAGACTGCTCTGATACCACTAATCCAGATTTAAATGGGAATGCAATAAAGTATAGAAATAACCATAAATACAGAGATGCAATAGAAATAATACTTCATTTCATTAATGTAAAATATTGAAATATGATTACAAACAGAAATAGAAATAAACTAGCTAGGATGATGGTAGCTTATCTCTGAGAAGAGATGTGGCAGCTATATGCTCTGAACCATGTTACAATGAGGTTCAAAGGCCTATTTATTTTTGAGAAATAATGGAAAACCCTAAACATCCAAAAACCTAACCCGAGAAGATGAAAAGCCAAACTGTGGGCCCTGTTTGGGTAAATTGGTACATCAACTTCTCGAGGTTGTAACTTTGGCATACGATCTTCGTTTGACACACACAATATCTCGTTAGAAATATCTATCTGAGAACTACAACTTTGGGAAGAGAAACGTCTCTCCATAGACCCATGCTTCTCCCAGTTTTCCCAAGAAACATCAGCTAGGGCCTCAAAACAGCTCCGGAAGATTAGGACCCAAAAAACTGCTAAAAATAGTAATGTGTGTTACAATTAGGGAAACTGAAAAGTTGAAAGAAACAATGGTCAGGGTCCAAGTGCACTTGGTGGGTGGCCACCAATATCGACCTCGATCAATTTGCGAGGAACCTGATGAAATGAATGCAAACATTGTAAGTTTCTTCCTTATCCTTGAATTAATAAAAATTAATCCTTTTTCCCATTATATTGTCTTATTGAAATGATAAATGGTTTAATATTATTTTGATATTTGGTAAGATAATATCAATTTCTAATCTCCTTGATCATTAGATTAAGCTTGTTTGAATTGTTATGATTGCATATGCCTTTGATCTCTTTTATGTCTATGATTGCAGGTCTTTTTGAGCACCGGGAAGCTTCGTCATGTTAGAGCAGAGATCTTCATTAGGAATTTCACAAATAGGTAAGAGGCTTACCCTTCTACTATTGTATTTACAATTAGAATGAAATAATATTAGGGAAAAAGTCATTTAATTGTCCGTTTGTTTCTAGTTTCCTTTAGGATCTAGGGAGATCATTCTTGTCAGCAAGAGGGTTTTATCTGCCATAACAAATTGGTGACTACAATAGGTAATGTTCTCTTTTCTCTCCTTGGTTTTGCATTCTGTTTTTTGGTGTTTATTTGGACTCGAGCCTTGGTAAATTTATGATCTTTCAGATCTTCTAGGTTGATTTCTTTCTTTTTTATTTGTTCTTGGACTTCCCAGACATGCATTGTTTTTGTTCACCCACAGAGTGCATGTATGTGCAGTGGTTGCCTCAGCAGCTAGGTGCATCCACACTAAATTAAACTATTTTCTTGCACACTTCCTAGATATTTTTGAAAAAATAGGTTTTCTCTCAACCAAAGTTTGAATTTTGGTTTCTAAAGGTGTCATCATATTTGTTTTGACTATCCAATAGCTTTTCTGAACTTTTTTGAGTGCTTTGGTGAGGTCTTTTTGGGAATTAATCCCTTTTGAAAAATTGATTAGGGTTTTGTCTCCCTTATTTACTAATTGATAAAAATATAGTAGGTTGTCTTCAACACCACTATATTCCTCTCTTTTTCTGTTATATATACAAAATCCGTTATCAATCTTGCTTATTTGTGATGAAATTCTCTGTTTAATCACAAATTAGGGTTTCTCAGAAATTGTTATGTTTTGTGAAGAATTATTTTCACTACTGCATGATAAAAGGAAATCATCCCTTTCCCATTTTGAAATCTTTCATAATTACATTTTGGCATCATTAAGTGAAAGAATTCATTATAGAAATTGCATTTTTTCAAAACTCTTGTTTGATTTCTGTGTGTTTCAAAATTTTGGGTGATAAATGATAAAAGACATTTTGGTTTTGTTTGATCTCTTAGAAAAATTTGAAATCTTAGTTTTCTTCTGCAACTAAATTACATTAAAGTGAAATTGACTATCTTATGAAAAGAATTTTGTTGAAATTGTGATTTTTACACTTTATTCAAAGAAAAGAAAAGAAACTCCTACTTTCCCTTAATTAGGATTTCGTTGAACGATAGATTACAAATTGCATGTTCAATTGCATTAGAATTTCGATTCGAGTCATAATATCATAGGCTTCACTCCCATTATCTATTGAGTAAATAAGAACTTAATAACACAATGTTAATTAAAATCAATTGGAATTTATATTTCTGGCGACTCTAACCACCTACAGTAGCTTATGTGTGGGGCTTTGGAATAGCAAAGTGAGTAAACTTTCCAAATGTACAGACAAACAATAGAATCATGCGTTAGGGAGAGAAATCCAATTATTTCAGTTTTTCTCTATAGATCTCTACTTATGCATGAGCTAAGAATGAGATCATTTCAGATTCGGTGAAGTGATCAACGATAGAGTAATTTTCACGTATTACGATGACGCCAAAAGGTACTTGGGGCCAATTGAAAGTAAACCTCCAATTAACTATGTTTAGGAGCTTTCAAGGCAATTGAGCATTGTTACTTTTCCCTTGTGTGTACATCCGATTTACGACTGTCCCCCCACGTAAAAATTTATAGTTGGTAAACTTAGTTACCATAATCTAAGGGCTCTACCTAAGGTGAAGGCAAAGGGAATGATCCAGGTGGATATCTAGACACAAATGGCATGGAGAAGGCTCAGAATTCAAAGTGGTTGAAAGTTGATTAAGTTGACATCAGACCGAATTTCTCGTCGCCCTGATTCTAATGGTGTGAACGACACTCTAATCGAAGTCCGGATGAGGAAAATAGAGGCAGTAAAAGTTTCAGTTGACTTTTGCTGACTACACAGGCTTAATGGAGACACAATTTGGAAGTTTTCACATGGATAGAATCCAGCCAGATTCTGGGGAAAATTTTTGCCTCCTTAAAATGTATCCTTTGGTCCAAATTTCGATTTTTCAAAATGGGCCATATTAATATAATAAAACAAAAATGATTAAAAAAAGGGGTGGCAGGCCATTAATCCCACCACCCCTATCCTTATCACATATAAATTATGGAGGGGCGGGCCACCACCCTCGGCCCCTCCCTCCACATTTAGTGGAACTTATGATTATGGGCAGGCCATTATAGTTTCACGTGGAGGAATCTGTGGGTCAGCCCTTAGGGCACGACCCAACCACAAACAACAACCACGTTGATAGGGATACGGACCTCGTTGGAGCCAGTGATAGGTGAGGTGGGTGGGTTTCCCAAGGTGGGCCCAATCTAACCTCCCTTTTAAAATAGTATTTCATTATGTAAAATGGTAAGGGGTAGGGTTTGACTGCTTGACCCCCTCCACAACAGTCGGATCTCTAACCACTCTACCCAACGGAGTTTTGTAAAATCTGCACCTTTTTTACATTTAAACTCAGTCATCATTGCACCCTGGCAGAAGAGGAGTGTGCACATAGTTCGAGGCACATTAATTTTGCAGATGGTGGAACCATGAGCAGTGCAGAGAGGGGGATAGAACCATGATCTAAGCAATTTCTCTAGTGGGGCATATTTTCACTTCATCATATTTTCACAAATTTTATATGGTTTCAACATTTCTCGATGCCACAAATGCAATGTTGTTGTCCATTTCTCCAACAGAGTTCTGCATTTTTTGGCCTTTTTCCATAATGGAGGTATAAGCCTCCTTTTTGTAAATGATGATTGTACTGTTCTTTCTCATGCCACTTAATGAATCAAGGCCTCTGCATTGATCGAGCAAGGCCCAGAGATGTAGTCCAAATCGGATGAACTCCGTTATCAATTCTCTTGTCTTCTTTCATGCTTTATGTGTTTCTCCTCTTCTCTCATGTGCACATTAAATTTCTATGTTTAAGCTACAATTTATGCATATAATTCTCTGATACATATATAAGAAAAAGATCTTGGATCAAGTGGTATCATAGCAAGTCTTTGTAGGTGTGAATTACATGTTTGTATGCTAATAAGAAATAGGCTTTGAAGAGGCGAAGCGGAACTAATGTCTTTTGATCCTGAAGCAGGGTATGCACATTGAAGTAGAAACATGGTAGATGAAGAGGCTCGTTATGAAGAGGAGCTCAATTTCTGCAAAACCTTCTATACAATGGCAGAAAATGTCGGTCAATTTCTTTCAAGGTTGGAGAAAGCAGAAGGGAAAAATGCAGAAGAACAAGGTTCAGTGCATGGAAATGGTGAAGAATAACCCCATCCTACTCCTTCCACAAGTGAGAGTTCTTCTTCCTCTCATCGCCATCATCATAGAAATTCACGGTATGCATCTAAGGAACCTTTCTTTAAGTTAGATGTAAAATTTGATCTTCCCATGTTTAACGATGAAAGTAATGTGGAAAAGATTAATAACTAGATTAGGCGCATCAAAATCTACTACAAGATTCAGCAGATTGAAGAGGATGAGCCAATGATTCAGCTAGCCTCTCTTCGTATGAGTAGCACAGCTATCGTCTAGTGGGAGAGAAAATTGTGAAGCAGTAAGAGTGTGGGTAATCTTCTTTCCTCATGGCCTAGTTTTATTTCTCCAATAAAGGAACAATTTTACCCCTTGGGTTATAAGCAAAAAGCCTTAATGGATTTGCAATACTTAAGGTAAGGCAGAGGTCAAGATGTTCAAAGCTTTACAAAGGAGTTTAGAAAACAAACACATAATTTGGGCATTGCACTTGACTCACTTGAAGTAGTAACTAAGTATATTGGATCATTACATAATTACCTTAGGCATTCATTATTATTATTTGAACCAACTACTATTGACTTGGCCAGTGTAAAGGCCATTCATCTTCAGAATAGAGGCAATAATGAAAGAGATGATCATTTCAAGAAACCATCTTTCAAACCACCCAATGGAAAACCCAAAGTGAAAGGAAAAGGAAAGGATAAGAGGATGAAATCAACAAAGAAAGATGAAGGAGAAAGACCTTATTGCACTCAATGCAAAAAGGAAGTTCATGACGACGATCATTGTTGGAAACTATACCCAGAAAAGAGACCAAATAATTATGGAGGAAAAGGCACACAGAAGATAGTGGCAACTGTACAACAAGACCTTGGATCCAACTCTAGAGATGAAGCATTGGTCACAATAGTAGAAACAAAACGAAATCTTAGACCTCATGGTAATTTTGAATCACATGAGGGCACTAGTTCAATAAATGATTCTCTTCCTAATGAATGAAAGAGAATTGAGCTATTTCATATTACAGTTATAATAAATCATACAAAAGTGTAAACTCTATTTGATACCGAATCCCAAGAAAATCTAATTTCAGAGTCCTTGGTAAAGAAGCTAGGCTTAGAAACCAAACCACATCCAAAACCTTACCCATTTGGATGGATACATGATAAAGCAAAATTGAATGTACCTAAGTAGTGCAAGGTTAAATTTGTGATCGCTTCTAAGTTGGTGGATGAGGTAAAACTTGATGTGATACCATTGGATACCCATGGCATTGTGTTAGCGAGCCCATACCTATATGATAGAAAGGCAATCTTCTTCCATCATGAAAACAAATACCAAATCACAAAAGATGGAGTAGAATATATTGTAAGGGCTCATCAAAATAAAATCAACGAAAACCTCGTAAGTGTAGGACAAATGATGAGTTTGGAGAATTCCAGTAAGGGTTGCATGCATATGGTTGTAAGGGGGAAAGATGCAGAATTATCTGATGCTTTCCAGGGTTGTGATCATGTGCATAAAAAGAAATTATGTGAATTAATTTCTAACTATGATGAGATGTTTAATGAACCAAGGGGATTACCTCCGAAGAGGGAAATCCAACATGAGATCCATTTGTAGCATGACGCTCCTTTTCCAAATATTGGCTTGTATAGGATGTCGACCATTGAGATGAAGAAGACCAAAAAGCAGGTGTAGGAAATATTGAACCAAGGGGTCATTAGACCAAGCACTTCTCCATGCATCTCACCAATTGTCTTAGTGCCGAAGAAAGATGGCACATGGAGGATGTGCATGGATTACTGACCAATAAACAAAATCACGATCAAAAATCGTTACCCTCTTCTGCGCATAGATGATTTATTAGATCAGTTAAGGAATGTTATCTATTTCACCAAATTGGATTTGCGTAGTGGTTATCACCAAGTCTGAATTGCAGAGCAGGATGTGTGGAAAACTACCTTCAAGGCCAAACAAGGGTTGTTTGAATGGATGGTGATTCCATTTGGACTTTGCAATGCCCCAACCACTTTCATGAGGGTCATGAATGATCTCTTTAGGCCTTTCATTGATGAATTTGTTCTTGTATATCTGGATGATATTCTTGTCTTTAGCAAAAGTTGGAATGAACATGTACGCCATGTGAAGAAAGTGCTTGATGTATTGAAAAAAAAAACTCTATTTAAAAGTGTCAAAGTGTCAGTTTGGGAAAACCACTTTAGTTTACCTAGGTAATATTGTTGGTCATGGTTAGCTTAAAATTGATCCTTCTAAAGTTGAAGCAATTGTAAATTGGCATAAGCCTACTAGTGTAACCGAGGTTCGCAGCTTTTTGGGTGCAATACAATATTGGAGGAGATTTGTTGCCAATTTCTCTATTATTGCAACACCTTTACACACACTGAAAAGTGTAACGTAGGTCTTTCAATGGGGAGGAAAGTAGTATAAGTCCTTTGAAACATTCAAAGAAAATATTAGCATCGCACCAGTCTTAGCCTTACCATATCTCCAATAGCCATTTGATATCGAGATAGATGATAGTGGATATGCCATAGGAGTCGTACTGATGCAACAAAAGAAGTTGATATGTTACCATTCAGAGAAGTTCTCTTAGGATGTGATAAACTATCCCACTTGTGACAAGGAGTTATATTCCTTGGTCTAGAGTATGAAAAATTGGAAACACTACCTGATCGGGAAGGAGACCATCATCCATACGGATCATTGGCCCTTCCAATATCTTCAGTCACAAACCAAGTTGTAGCAATATCGTCATTTCAGGTGGATGGGTTTTCTTAGTAGTTTCATCTGGTAATAAAGTATAATAAGGGCACTAGCAACAAAGTGGTCGATCTGCTATCTCGTCCTCCTATTTTGTCTTCTGTTATTTTGCATAATTATTCATTACCTGTTAAAATTTATCCTGAACAATATGCTAACTATGATGACTTTAAGGAGATTTATGCAAAACTGACCCATGGTTCACAGGTGGAAAACTATCAGTTTCAAGGGAAACTATTGTATCACCTTGGTAAATTGTGCATACCCACAGGGGAAAGGGCACATGTAATCCAGGAGACCCACACCTCCCTTGTGTCTAGTCATTTTGGTGTTGAAAAAACTTTGTGTCAAGTACAAAGATTTTGATTTTGGCCTCATAAGAAGAACATTGTGACTCAATATGTAAAGGGAAGTGTGACGTGTTCTGTTTCAAAGCCCTCTAATAGAAAAATTAGGCTTTACACACCACTCCCTCTTCCAAGTCGTCCATGGGAAAGTGTGTCGATGGATTTTATAGGAGGTTTGCCTATGTCTAGAAAAAGTCATGACTATTTTTATGTCGTCATTGACCGTTTTAGAAGGATATGTATTTTAATGCCTTGTAAAAATCAGATCATTGTAGAGCAAACTTCTTATCTTTTCTTTCAGCATGTTTGGGTCCATTTTGGAGAGCCCAAATCGATTGTGTCAGATCAGGACTCTCTTTCTCAGAGAGTTTTGGACAAGCTTGTGGAAGATGATGGACACCAAGTTTGAAAGAAGCAAGACATTTCATCCATAGACTAATGGACAGACATAGGTTGTTAACCGCACCGTGGTACACTTGTTGCGACGCTATTTTGGGAAACATCCTATGTTGTGGGATGAGCATCTTCCATATGTGTAACATTCCTACAATCGAGTAGTGTACTCATTTACACATCATTCATCATTTGAGACATGTTTTAGCTACCTACCGAAAGATCCTCTAGATATGGTCTTTGGAAGGGAAGATGACTCCAGTGGACGTGACGATAGGGACAAAGCGTAGTAGTTGATTTAGCGGATCTAGTTGATTCACCAAGTAGTACAGGAGTAGTTGGAGAAAATTCAAGCCCAGTACAAGGCTCAACATGACAAACACTAAGCCGGCCATCAATTTCATATGGGTGACAAAGTTTGGTTCCATATCAGCAAGGACGGGATGAAGGGAGAAGTGAAGAAGTTGCGACCAATCTAGTATGGTCCATTCACCATATTGGAGAAGATTGGAAGCAATGCCTTCCATCTTGATTTTCTGACATATATGCAAATGTACTCCATAGTGAATGTGGAAAACTTAAAGTAGTATGAGCTACCATTGATTATGGACACAGAAGAGGTGGGCACAGTTCCTAAAGTTGATGACTTTGCACCAGAGTATCTCAATGAGTTACCTAAAGATATCATCCTTGATAGAAGAACCAAGACTTCATGACAGGGAGATGTGGAATACATTCTAGTTGGTTTGAAGTGGATGCACCCTAGCAGGGAAAAATGGCTAGAAAAATAAAGAATGAGAGAACAATTCCCTCACTTGACAACTGACTGATAAATCTTTTGGTGGTCCAAAAGCTCCTCAATGGGGAGGATTGATCTAGGTGGATCTCTAGACACTAGTGGCATGGAAAAGGCTCAAAATTTAAAGTGGAGGAAAGTCAATTAACCTGACATTAGATCGATGTTCTCGTCGCCTTCATTCGAACGATGCAAACGGTACTATGATCCGAGTCTGGATGAGGAAGATAGAGGTACTCAAAGTTTCAGTTGACTTTTGCTAACTAGGCACACTTAATGGAGACACAATTTGGATGTTTTTAGGTGGATGGAATCTGGCCAACTCCAGTCAGATTCCAGGTGAAATTTTCACCTCGTTAAAATGTCTCCTTTGGCCCAAATTCTGAATTTTCAGAATAGGCCATATTGTTAAAATAAAACAAAATTATTAAAAATAGGGATGGCGAGCCATCAACCCCAGCACCCCAATCCTTATCACATATAAATTATGGAGGGGCAGGCCAGTACCCCTGGCCCCTCCCCCCACACTTAGCGGAACCCATGATTATGGGCGGGCCACTACAGTTGCACATGGAGGAATGTGTGGGCTAACCCTTGGGGCACAGATCCAAGCACAAACAACCACCATGTTGATATGGATATAGACCCAGTTGGAGGCAGTGACAGGTGAGCAGGGTGGGCTGCCCAAGCCAGGCCCAGCCCAACCTCCCTTTTAAAATTAATATTTGGTTATGTAAAATGGGAGGGGGTGGGGTTTGACTACCCGATCCCCTCCAAAAAAATCAGATCTCTAACCACTCCACCCACCTTTTTTATATTTAAACTCAGTCATCATTGCACCCAGGCAGAGGAGGAGTGCATACGTAGTTTGAGGCACATTAATTTTGCAGGTGGAAGAACCATGAGCAGTGTAGAGACGAGGGTGGATCCATGATCTTAGCAATTTCTCCAGGGGGCTAGACTTTCATTTTGTTAGATTTCGACAAATTTTATATTGTTTCAACATTTATTGACACCAAGAATGCAATGGTGTTGTCCATTTCTCCAACAGAGTTCTGCATTTTTCGGCCATTTTCTAGAATGGAGGTATAAGACTCCTTTTTGTAAATGATCATTGTACTATTCTTTCTCATGCCACTTAATGAATAAAGGCCTCCGCATTGATTGAGCAGGGCTCGGAGACATAGTCCAAATCGAACAACTCCGTTATCAAGTCTCTTGTCTTCTTTCATGCTTTATGTGTTTCTCCTCTTCTCCCATGTGCACATTAAATTTCTATGTTTAAGCAATTTATGAATGTAATTCTTTAATACATCTATAAGCAAAAGATCTTGGATCAGGGAAGGTCCTGTGGTACCTGGAACAAACATTGCTTGACTCACTTGGAATATTTTGAGGGTAATCATTGCTCAATATGGCATAAACAAGTCAATTTGTGTGGTTTGAAATCCTAGATTTATTAGTGTGTGTTACCTTGTTTTCTTTTTACTTTTTATAGGATTTAGGCATTATTTTGATATTGTGTGAATAATTAATCTTTAAAAGAAAAAATATTTCATTGTGGCTAAATTACCGAGACAAGAACGTAGAATGCTAGGCCAACCTCCTGAATATATGCCAAGTTAGCTAGAAAATATTAAAACTAAAAAGTCAAAGTCAAAAGGATACGGGACTGGAGATGAACCTGAGACTTCTGATGTAATAGGAACTGAAGTAAATTAATGAGAAAAATAACTATTCTAAAACCTGAGGTAACAAAACCTGAATTTGATCAACCTCAAACACTAGAATTACACTTAGAAGTAACCGATCCAAAAATTACAGAACTTATTCAAACATAATCAAATATTTGAGAGTGTTTGGATTCACAATTAACCAAACCGGATATTGAAGAACATGAGTCACCTTTAGATGCTTTAGCCCCTACTACTTCATGTTCACCGCGACTAAAACTTCTTATTAACAATGGTCTACTTCCTGGTCTTATTAGTATTGAAGAAATTACTATGATGAAGAGGAAGAATCACCACATACACCAGTTTCTACCAATGATCGAGTAGATACTCTAGAACTTCTTTTTCCTACTTTTTGACCTGACCCTTGGTATTTTATGCCCTTGAACATTTTAGTTCAAGGAAATCCATGATACACTACTCCTTATTATACTATACTAGGCATTGATATGTCTAGAATAACTTCTAGGGAAATGTCATCAGATACTTCTATGTTTTTTAATTCTCCATAATTACTTTTATATGGTGGTCCATTAGTTCCTCTTGGATATCAGTCTCTTATGAGAACCTATTTAGGAGATTCTCATTCAAATCAACCTGCAACTATGTCAATCGGTTTAACTAATTCTAATGTCCAAGGCTTGACATATGATTAATATATAAATATGATTTCCCACAATGTAGGTAATATTCAAGTTAGCCTAATAGGAGGTTATTACCCACCTTGGTTGTAACCATCTTATCCTCCTCCTGGGGGCAATCTTTAGTCAGATGTTACCCTACAATTGGAGGGAAACAATTATCTAGGTTATGGTCAAATACCTCAAGCCAGTTTAGGTCAACATGTCATATCTTAACCCATTGTTGGTACTCTGTATCCCGAGATGAACACAATCTCGAATCCTTCATATAATTAATAGCCAATACCATTTTCCCCTGAAGTGTCAATTTATTGACCTAGTCAATCTGTTGGAAAACCTATTGGACAAGCTATTTAAGGTATTCCTATTCAAGTCCAACAACATATCTAGGGTAATTCATCAACACCTATTCAACAACCACAATTCAACATGGCTCATCCTGGATACCGAGGAGTTATGGAAATTCCAACTTCTTAGGTTATTCCAAGATATATTGGGTATCCTCCCCTAGGATCAGGACTCATCCCTAAGGTTTATCAATACACACAACAAGACTATGAAAGTAGAATAGCTATGCTATTACATTTTGAACCCTAACTCTACTGGTAACATTCCTTTTGATGGAAAATCGATCATAACATATAAGGATGTTGGTGTTGGTCTTCTTAAAGACTCATCTCTTATGGGAAATTTTGTGTTCCCTCCACCAACCTTACTCATAGCATTTCCTAGGTAAATATGATTATGTCAAGTACTTTTGAATCTTTGGATCATTGGAAAGTGTCTTCAGAGTTAGAATTAACCTTGTATGGTGATCAGATACCTCTTAGTCCTTTTGAATTCGCTTATGAGGTAATTCAATATTTTTCCAACCGATCACCATTTGATCCATGTGGATATTGGTGGCCACCCACATATCCCACCTAAACCTCCAATCAAGTTCATTTGTTTCCTTGTTTATTTTAGAATTTACTGTTTTTAGCAGTTTTTCACGTCCTAATGTTCTAGAGCAGATTTGACCCCGTAAACGACATTGTTTTAGGGTCTACTATAGGCCCATAGCCATAGGTGAGGTCTTATGACAAAACCTATAGTAATAGAAGAGACCTTTCCAACAAGCTATTGTACACGAAAAACAAAAATAATGTGACCAAGTTATGACCATGGGAAGTTGGCTGCCCAACTAACCCCAACGGGGCCCACAAAGTCTTGGCATTACATATCCTGGGTTAGGGTTTTGGTCTTTTAGGGTTTTCTCATGTTTTCTAATAACAAATAGGCCCTTGTGCCTCATTGTAACATAGTTCATAGGCATGTAGCTGCCAAATCTCTTCTCAGAGATAAGCTACCTTCACCCGAGGTAGTCTTATTTCCATTATGTTTGTAATCATGTCTTTGTATTTGATACTAATGAAATGAAGTGTTATTTCTATTGGATCTTTGTATTTATGATAATATCTATAATTTTTTGTGTTCCTATTTAAATTTGGGTTAGCGGTATCAGATAGGTCTTCTCTTTCTCTCTTTCTCTTTGCATGTCCCCAGCGGGGTCAGAATATAAGGATTTATGGCTTGAACTATTCGAACCTTTGCAAGACCAGCCTCACAAATTGCGACATCCTCCCATGGTAGAAGAAAAGAGAAATGAGGAGCCACGAGATAATATCAAAATCTTGGTCGAAGAAGCCCTCGAGCAATAGAGGAATGTGATGACAGATAACTTTTCCCAGATCCTTCAACAGCTACACAGGGGTGACACATCTACTTGTAGTGGCTACTTTGAAAGTGCCACACCCTTTAAAGTACACGTTAACTTTTACATTCCCATATTTGAGGGTCAGGTAGATGATGATGTCGTAGATAAATGGTTTAATCCGCTAGAAGGATAATCTTTCGTTGACGGTTTTTCCAGCTAGGAAAAGATTAATTTTTCTTCTCAAAGCCACCTCGCACGTCAAGGATAGGTGGGAAACCTAGTGTGAGTTGAAGGATGAAATTAGGCCCACAATATTTTTGGCCACACTCACTTGGGATTCATTTCAGGACGTCATCAAGGAGCAGTATTACCTTGAAAGAAGCTACGAGGATAAATACATAAAGTGGACCATGCTATGATAGGGAAGGGACCAAGATGTGTCAAATTTTACCAATGTTTTTCATACCCTTCGCATGAAGTTGGGTGTGAAGGATTCTGAGAAACATTTAGCACTCAAGTACCACAGCTACTTACACAGGTACATCTAGGATTAGATGGAGTTTCTAGACATCTCCTCATCCCACATGACGTACCAATACGCTATCAAGAGTGAGTAGAAGCTTAAATAGAAAAAGTAAGATTTTGGATCTACGAATTCGAATCAAGGGAAAGGTGCCTCCAGATCACAAAGCAAAGGGCAGAGCCAAGGCAGGGATACCTAGGATAACCCATCGAAGCTGCAAGAAAATAAAATGACCATGAAGACAAAGAAGGACATGGAAAAGTGATGTGAGTTCCATAATAGCTCCACTCACAACACAAGTGAGTGCCAGTCGAAGTAGTCACTCGTGGTTGAGCTGAAGGCTTCTAACTCTGACACATGTTTGGACTTCGAGTCAGAACCTAACAAGGGGAATGACAAATGGAACCATATCATTTATGCAGAGCCTAGCGCCATTGTGGCCGTCACCAAGATCTAGAAAAATGAACCTGAAGATCCTGAAGAGGGGGAGCGCCTATTCCACTCATAGATGTGGGTGAAGGGTTCTCTGCTGAAGTTCATTGTCGACAACATGAGCCTAAAGAAACTCATTTCAGAAAAGGTTTTGGAGCATTTGGGCCTACTGACTACAACACATCTATAGCCATACACCATCAGATGGCTTAACCAAGGACGAGAACTCTGTGTTAGCCAATAGTGTCTCCTTCCCTAAAACATCAAGCCCTTCATGGATGAGGTACTGTGTGAGTTTTCTCCTCTTGAAGTTTGTGATGCATTATTAACACAACCATACTTATGGAAGTGACATGCTATATATGATTCTAGACCTCACTCTATTATTATTTCTTTGGGTACTAAGTTATACAAGATACCGAAGGTAGCCCCACCTACAACCATCTCTTTGATCTCTTCTAAGAAATGTAGTAAGGTCATCTCCTAGACTGGGAAATTTCTTTTCTTTCTAATTAACTCTCAAAGTAAGGGAAGGTTGTAGCCACATTCATGGACCCTGGGAAGGGTTCCTCCTAGCAGAAAAAGTAGGTGGATATAGTCATGGAAGAATACATGGATATGTTCTCCTCACCTACAGGGGTACCCTTGCATTGTCAGGTCAATCATTCAACTGGTATGACTCCTGGAGCACCTCTACCCAACGGGCTGATATATCTCCTTTCCATTATTGAAAATGAAGAGGTTAGGAGCCAAATCCAGGAGTTGTTACAAAAAGGGCACATCTGACCAAGTACCTCGCCTTGAGGGAGTCTGATTATACTTGTATAGAAGAAGGATGGGACCTGGAGGCTCTGCATTGATTAACGTGCACTAAGCAATATCACTATCAGGAATAGGTAACCAATCCCACAGATTGATGATATATCATAGAAACTCTATTGAAAATGCAAGATCATAGAGATTAGTGAAAAGAAGTCACCTTCACTAAGTGGGCCTGCACGCTATTTTTGGCGCAAAGTCTACTTTTAGACTATGTCTATTTTTAGGTTGCATTTTCATAGAGATACCATGTAGAAATTTGAATAATATAACACTTATTCATAGAGATTATCCTGATTATACACTATTTTCAAAATGCATGCATAATACATAACCTCCTCGACCATTGATCATCAATTTGCGGTATTAAAAAACAATCGCATGCACACATTGAAACATCAATCACACATATCAACACAGTATGTAATGGGGAAAGCATACAGCTGGAAACCCCCAACTATCTATATATTATAATGATAGAGAACATGTAACAATACACAGTACAATACTCCTCACAAGTACTCAGTACTATCTCCACATGCTACACACAAAACTAGCTTAGATCTGAACAAGTCATGGGTTCAAATCTCCTCCACCGTTTGCCTGCCTCTACTGCACAATCCAAGCTAAGAATAGATTAGATCCAAGTTTGGATTCCCTTGGCTTGTGCTGCGAAATCCTCATTGGCAATCTCAATCAATGATTGTGCAAATCTCATGCACAGCTATAGTCACAACTGATAGTAGTCTCACCCTTTCACCCACCTATAACACTTGTCTCCACTGAACTTTCCATGCACTTAGTTAATTGATGTATTTTTTAGTTGATTTATGAGTTAATAATGAGTGAATTAATTAATAATTAATGCATATCACTCATCACTAGTGTATTTGGTAGTTAGATTAAATACAACTAGTTCAACTAAGCCAAACTGAACACAACTCCACTAAACTCAATCACTTGAGTTCTAACTGAAGTCCATCACGCAATAGCTCAACTAACCCATAGGAAAAGCATATTTCCTTCTAGCAGTTGCATGTCCCACATCCATAGCTCAAACTGAAGTGCTGCAAGAGGATAAGATAATGTTTATAGTCCAAATACTATTAAGAGCTAATAATATTCAATTGTTCTATTTTTTGACTGGCAGTCTAAAAATAGACTCCGACCATATGTCTAAAAATAGAGGTCCATCTATTTTTACCAACATGACTAATCATCCATAAATAGCATCCTGCAACTCATAGACCATGATCCATATGTCTAAAAATAGAAATAGTCTAAAAATAGACTTTGCGCCAAAAATAGCCTGCAGGCCCACTTTGTGAAGGTGACTTCTTTTCACTAAGCTCCATCATCTTGTTGCATTTTCAACACTCCCTCTCAACAAGATATGGATTATCTACAACCCCTATCCTGCCTCTGTGGTATTCAAATTTTCTCCTGGTGAGTGCCTTCATCAACATATCAACATCCTGATCCTCCGTGGGAATGTATGAAAGTAACATGATTCTCCGCTGCACACAATCTCTTATATGATGGTACCTGATGTCAATGTGCTTGGATCTATCATGAAATACTGGATTAGCCAAGAGTTTAACGCAACTCTGGTTATCACAATAAATCACAGTATGCTCCAAGTGTGACCCGAAAAACCTGACCAGGATCTTCCTCATCCATATAGCCTCGCATGCAGCCAAACTTGCTGCCATATACTCGGCCTCTGCTGAACTAAGTGCCACGGATCTCTGCTTCCTGTTGTACCAAAAAACTGTTTTCGACTTGGTACTAAAGATCCCTCCAGATGTGCTCTTTTTTTCCATTGTGCTCCCTCCCCAATCTGCATCAGTGAAGCCACATAGCTTCACCTCGTCCTCTTGTCTCTACCACAATCCATATCCTGATGTGCCTCTGAGATAATGCAATACATGCTAGCCTGTCTTCCAGAAGAGCTTGGTTGGCTTAGCCATAGCTTGTGAAAGCTGGTTAACAGCATAGCAAATATCTGGTCGTGTATTGACCAGGTACATAAGCGACCCCACCAACTGTCGATAAACAGTGGCATCCACTACCTCCGCAGAAGTAGCATCCTCCTTCCTCCAACCTCGAGGAAGAGGAGTATCAACAGGCTTGCAGCAATGCATGTTGAACTTCTCCAGTATCTCCTGGGCATACTTACCCTGAGAAACAAATATTCCATCACTACGCTGCCAAATTTCCAATCCCAGGAAATAATGAAGGAGGCCCAAGTCCTTCATCTCAAACACTCTAGCAAGATCCTCCTTGCATGAAAGTATCAACAACTCATCTCCCATCAAAATCAAATCATCTACATAAAGTACAATGATCAGCGACATACCCTCCACCACAATCTAGTATAGGTTAGGATCCGCCTCACTCTTGGAGAATCCAAGTCCGGTGAAATAACTATCTATCCGTGTGTACCAAACACGAGGTGCTTGTTTCAACCGATACAATGCTCTCTTGAGCCTGCACACATGCAACTCGTTGTTGAAGATCTCGAAACCTTCAGGCTACTCTATGTACACCTCCTCCTCAATGACTCTGTTGAGGAACGCAGTCTTCACATCCATCTGATGGATGTGCCACCCCATTTGCGCAGAGAGAGCAAGAATCGTCCGTATGGAAGAATACCTTGCGACAGGTGCAAAGGTCTCCTCATAATCGATCCCCTCTATCTGTGAGAAGCCTCAGGCAACAAATCTTGCCTTTTACTTCTCCACACTCCCGTCAGCTACCTGCTTCACTTTGTAGATCCATCTCGAACCCACCACAGATTTCCCCTCTGGTCTTGGGACAATCTCCCATGCACTGTTTCTGAAAATCGAATCATACTCTTCCACCATGGCATCTACCCATGCGGGATCCTCCACAGCTTCCTCGAAAGAGGATGGCTCAGCCACGCCACATTTTCTCACAAGAGCCATGTATCAAGTGTATCGATCAGATGATTGTCTCTGTCTGCGCTGTGCTGTAGGTAGTCCTACAACCTTCTCTGCATCTTGGGCCAGTCGCTCAGCTTCTGTAGTGCGCTTTTGCCCTCTGATGGTTGGTGCTGCATGAGTGGTCTCTTCCACTCCATGAACTTCATCTTGTGGCTGATCCACATCCTGAAGCTCATCCTTAGGAACTAATAGCTCCTCATCTGCATGCAAGTGTGGCACCCTCTCAAGGAAACACTTCATGGCTTTCTCCTCCCAAAATTTGATATCCCGTTGCACAACAGTCTTGCGACTGTCTGGAAAATATCAGGCCTATTACCAGACTGTCTGGTAAATACACACAATAGTTGTGCGCCGTATCAGTGTACCCCACCAATATCCCAACCTCTACGGTCGGCTCCAGCTTCTTCCTGGCATCCTTCGTCACATGCATGTAAACAGGAGAACCAAAAATCCTCAAATGGGAAATATCAGGTCTCTTACTAGAATAAGCCTCCTCGGGTGTACTCATGCCAAGTATCTTGTGAGGACAACAGTTCTGCACATATACTACAGTATTGCATGCCTCTGCCCACAAGTGAAGCGGTAGGCCCTGATCATGCAACATCGCCTATGCAGCACCCACGATCTTTCTGTTCTTCCGCTCAGAAACCCCGTTCTACTGTGGGTTATGGGGAGCAATGATCTCTCTTCGAATCCCTTCTGCGCTGCAGAAGTCCTTGAACTCACCAGAGATGAATTCACCACCATTGTCGCTCCTAAGACCCTTCACCTTCTTCCCTGATTCCTTCTCGACCAATGCTTTGAACTCACAGAACTTTGAGTATGTATCACTCTTCTTCTGCATGAAGATGATCCAACACTTTCGAGAGAAATCATCAACAAAGATCACATAGTACTTGTGCTTTTCTTTCTAGGCTACTGAGAAAGGTCCACACACATCTGTGTGAATTCTCTCAAGGATCAACGTGGCATGACTACCCTTCTCGTGAAAGATGGATTTCACAAGTTTTCTGAAAGTACACCCCTTGCACTAATCTGACTGCGAAAGAGTACCTTTAGGAAGCCCAGTAGAAATCTGCTGCAGTATCTTCAAGGCTCCATGGTGAAGGTTGCCCAATCTCCGGTGCCACAGCTCACCATCATCCTAGCTCACCAATGCTTCTACCTTGCATGCCATTATTGCGCAGTCATCTACATGCAATTGATAAAGGTTCTTGACTCGAACCCCTATCTTCCGGGTTTCTCCAGTTGTTTTACTGCACAGGAAATCCTTTCCCTCACTGAAGACAACATCATATCCCTTGTCTTCTAACATTGCCACAGAGATAAGATTCTTCTTCAATCCTGGAACATCCATCACTTCCTTCAATACAAATGGTTTAACAGACTCCCTCTCAAAGGAAATGGTACTGATACCGGTCGCACTGTATCTACCATCATCTCCCATCTCGATGTGCACTCCAAGATCTTTCTCATCTAGATCAGAAAACAAATCTCGATCTCATGTCATGTGAAAAGACGCACCACTTTCGAAGAACCATACAGATCCCATCACACTTGATACCAAGCATGCGAATAGTAAAAAATCCAGCTGAAACTGCCAGGCTAAGGCCTCTCCCGCTGCAGATCCAGTAGCTTGCTTATTTTTCTTCTTCTGTGGACAATTTCTGGCATAATGTCTATGCTGGTGACAGTGAAAGCACTTCACCTTGGACATTTCCTGCTTCTTGCCTTTCGCATCAGAATGAGAAGCTTTCTTGTTCTTCCCCTTCTTTTCTTTGGCAGCCAAAGCGCAATTTTCTTCATCAAATGCCTTTGATGAAGATCCGTCCCTGGTATTCCGCCTGATCTCCTCTTTCACAAGATCAGACCAAAGTCTCTCCCATCCTGGCAATTTCTCCCGACCATTGATAGAGTCCTGATAGGAATGCCAATTGTTCGGAAGACCAAGGAGAGCCAAGCTCACCAAGTCCTCATCATCGACAGTGACCCCCACTCTTCCCAGCTCATCGTGGCATTGGGAGAACATCATGAGATACTTGGGCATACTGTCTCCTTTCTCACACTTAATGTTTCTGAGTTTATCCTTGACTGCCAACTTCCTCTAGTCACTCTTGCTTTGGAATAAATCTCTCAATGGTTTCCACATCATTTATGGAGAAGCCTTTCCATGCAGGTTGGATACAATGCGATCCTTCATGCCCTCAAATAGAATCCTTCAACACTTTGTTGTCTTCTTTTTCCAAGCCTCAACTTGAGCAGCATCAATAGGCTTTGGGACCTCAGCATCTATGAAATCCTTCAACCCATTGTCATCTAACACCGCCTCCATCCTGTCTTTCCATGTAATATAATTCGAGATGCCTTCAAGGGCATACTCCAATCATGATCCGTTGAAAGACATTTCAACTTCGACACCAAGAAAACCCTACTGCAAATTCGAATTCCACCAGCTCAAAACTCAATCGCTTCTGATCTAAAATTTGTGAGAACAAAGTATTTCTCGTACAAAGATTGACTGTATTTGAATGTACCAGATATCTCACCTTCCAAAAGAAGGATGAATCCAGAGGCTACCTGGCCTGATTACAGACTCTGCCTGAAGAAATAAAATGTAATCACTTTCTGAATAATAGATCTGATGATCAACTTCACTCCGATACCATGTAGAAATTTGAATAATATAACACTTATTCACAGAGATTATCCTGATTATACACTATTTGTGGAATGCATGCATAACACATAACCTCCTCTACCATTGATCATCAATTTGCGGAATTAAAAAAACAATCGCATGTGCACATTGAAACACCAATCACACATTTCAACAGAGTATGTAATGGGGAAAGCATACAGATGAAAACCCCCAACTATATGTATATTATAATGATAGAGAACATGTAACAATACATAGTACAATACTCCTCACAAGTACTCAGTACTATCTCCACATGCTACACATAAAACTAGCTCAGATCTGAACAAGTCACGGGTTTAAATCTCCTCCACTATTTGCTTGCCTCTACTGTGCAATCCAAGTTGAGAATAGATTAGATCCAAGTTCGAATGCCCTTGGCTTGTGCTGCGCAATCCTCTTTGGCAATCTCAATCAATGATTGTGCAAATCTCATGCACATCTATAGTCACAATTGATAGTAGTCTCACCCTTTCACCCACCTCTAACACTTGTCTCCATTGAACTATCCATGCACTGAGTTAACTTATGTATTCTTTAGTTGATTTATGAGTTAATGATTAGTGAATTAATTAATAATTAATTAACATCACTCATCACTAGTGAATTTGGCAGTTATATTTAATACAACTAGTTAAACTAAGTCAAACTGAACACAACTCCATCAACTCCTCAATCGACTCCACGAAACTCACTCACTTGAGTTCTAGCTGAAGTCCATCAAGAAATAGATCAACTAAGCCGTAGGAAAAGCGTATTTCCTTCTGGCAGTTGCATGTGCCACATCCGTAGCTCGAACCAAAGTGCTGCAAGAGGATAAGATAATGTTTATAGTCCAAATATTATTAAGAGCTAATAATATTCGACTGTTCTATTTGTTGACTGGCAGTCTAAAAATAGACTCTGAACATATGTCTAAAAATAGAGGTCCATATATTTCTACCAACATGACCAATCATCCATAAGTAGCATTCAGAAACTCATAGACCATGATCCATATGTCTAAAAATAGACATAGTCTAAAAATAGACTTTGTGCCAAAAATAGCCTGCAGGCTCACTTAGTGAAGGCGAATTCACTTCACTAAGCTCCATCATCTTGTTGCATTCTCAATAGTGCTTTGATTTGTCATAAAATAATGGATTAGTCGAGAGTTTAATGCAACTCTGGTTATCACAATAAAACATAGTAGGCTTCAAGTGTGACCCGAACAACCCGGCCAAGATCTTCCACATCCATATAGCCTCGCATGCAGTCAAACTTGTTGCCATATACTCTGCCTCCATTGAATTGAGTGCCACAGATCTCTGCTTCCTGTTGTACCAAGAAACTGTTGTCGACCCAATACTGAATATCCCTGCAGATGTGATCTTTATGTCCATTGGGCTCCCTACCCAATCTACATCCATGAAGCCACATAGCTTCACCTCATCCTCCTGTCTGTACCACAATCCATATCCCGATGTGACTTTGAGAGAATGCAATACATGCTTGCCTTCCTTCCAGAAGAGCTTGGTTGGCTAAACCATAGGTTTTGAAAGCTGGTTAACAGCATAGCAAATATTGGGTCATGTATTGACCAGACACATAAGCGACCCCACCAACTGTCGATAAACAGTGGCATCCACTACCTCCACTGAAGTAGCATCCTCCTTCCTCCAACCTCCAGGAAGAGGAGTTTCAACAGGCGTGCAGCCATGCATGTTGAACTTCTCTAGTATCTCCTGGGCATACTTACCCTGAGAAACAAATAGTCCATCACTGCGCTGCCAAATTTCCAATCCCAGGAAATAATGAAGGAGGCCCAAGTCCTTCATCTTAAACTCTCTAGCAAGATCCTCCTTGCATGAAAGTATCAACAGCTCATCTCCCATCAAAATAGAATCATCTACATAAAGTACAATGATCAGCAACTTACCCTCCACCACAATCTGGTATAGGTTAGGATCCGCCTCACTCTTGGAGAATCCAAGTCCAGTGAAATAATTGTCTATCTGTGTGTACCAAGCACGAGGTGCTTGTTTCAACCCATATAGCGCTCTCTTGAGCCTGCACACATGCGACTCGCTGCTGAAGATCTCGAAACCTTCGGGCTGCTCTATGTACACCTCCTCCTCAATGACTCTATTGAGGAACACAGTAATCACATCCATCTGATGGATGTGCCACCCCATCTACGCTGAGAGAGCAAGAATCGTCTGTATGGAAGAATACCTTGCGACAGGTGAAAAGGTCTCCTCATAATTGATCCCCTCTATCTGTGAGAAACCTTGGGCAACAAATCTTGCCTTTCACTTCTCCACACTCTCGCCAGCTGCCTGCTTCACTTTGTAGATCCATCTCGAACCCACCACTGATTTCCCCTCCGGTCTTGGGACAATCTCCCATGCACCGTTTCTGACAATCGAATCATACTCTTCCACCAAGGCATCTACCGATGCGGGATCCTCCACAACTTCCTTAAAAGAGGATGGCTCATTCATGACACATTTGCTCACAAGAGCCCTGTATCCAGTGTACCGATCACGTGACAGTCTCTGTCTGCACTATGCTGTAGGTGGTCCTATGACCTTCTCTGCATCTTGAGCCAGTCACTCGGCTTTTGTAGTGCGCTTTCGCCCTCTGATGGTTGGTGTTGCATGAGTGGTCTCTTCCACTCCATGAACTTCATCTTGTGGTTGATCCACATCTTAAAGCTCATCCTTAGGAACTAATAGCTCCTCATTTGAATGCAAGTGTGGCTCCCTCTCAAGCGAACACTTCATGGCTTTCTCCTCCTGAAATTTGATATCCCGTCACACAATGATCTTGTGACTGTCTGGAAAATACACACAATAGTTGTGGGGCGTATTAGTGTACCCCAAAAATATCCCAACCTCTGCGATCGGCTCTAGCTTCTTGTTGGCATCCTTCGTCACATGCATGTGAACAGGAGAACCAAAAATCCTCAAATGGGAAATACCAGGCCTCTTACCAGAATAAGCCTCCTCGGGTGTACTCATGCCAACTATCTTCTGAGGACAACGGTTCTACATATATACTGCAATATTGCATGCCTATACTCACAAGTGAAGGGGTAGGCCCTGACCATGCAACATCGCCCGTGTAACACCCACGATCGTTCTGTTCTTCCGCTCAGCAACCCCGTTCTGTTGTGGGTTATGGGGAGCTATTAACTCTCTTCGAATCCCTTCTACACTGCAGAAGTCCTTGAACTCGCCAGAGATCAATTCACCACCATTGTCGCTCCTAAGACCCTTCACCTTCTTCCCCGATTCCTTCTCAACCAGTGCTTTGAACTCACAGAACTTTGAGTATGTCTCGCTCTTCTTCTACATGAAGAAGATCCAACACTTTCGAGAGAAATCATCAACAAAGATCACATAGTACTTGAGCTTTGCTGTCGAAGCTACTGAGAAAGGTCCACACACATCTGTGTGAACTCTCTCAAGGATCATTGTGGTGCAACTATCCTTCTCGTGAAAGGCGGCTCTCACAAATTTTCTCAAAGTACACCCCTTGCACTGATCTGACTGCGCAAGAGTGCCTTTAGGAAGCCGAATTGAAATCCACTGCAGTACCTTCAAGGCTCCATGGTGAAGGTGGCCCAATCTCTGATGCCACAGCTCGCTGTCATCCCGACTCACCAATCCTTCTACCTTGCATGCCATTGTTGCGCAGCCATCTACATGTAATTGATAAAGGTTCTTGACTCGAAACCCTATCTTCCGGGTTTCTCCAGTTGTCTCACTGCGTAGGAAAGCCTTTCCCTCGATGAAGACAACATCATATCCCTTGTCTTCTAACATCGCCACAGAGATAAGATTCTTCTTCAATCCTGGAATATGCATCACTTCCTCTAATACGAAGTGTTTACCAGACTCCCTCTCAAAGGAAATGGTATCGATACCAGTCGCACTGTATCTACCATCATCGCCCATCTCAAATGTGCACTCCAAGATCTTTCTCATCTAGATCAGAAAACAAATCTCGATCTCCTGTCATGTGAAAAGACACACCACTATCCAAGAACCATACTGATCCCATCACACTTGATAACAAGCATGTGATCAATGAAAAATCCAACTCAAACTACAAGGCTAAGGCCTCTCCCGCTGCAGATCCAACACCTTGCTTATTTTTCTTCTTCCACGGACAATTTGTGGCATAATGTCTGTGCTGGTGACAGTGAAAGCACTTCACCTTGGACATTTCCTACTTCTTGGCTTTCACATCAGAATGAGAAGCTTTCTTTTTCTTCCCCTTCTTTGCTTTGGCAGCCAAAGCGCAATTTTCTTCATCAGATGCCTTTGAAGAAGATCCGTCCTTGGTATTCTACCTGATCTCCTCTTGCACAAGATCATACCAAAGTCTCTCCCATCCTGGCAATTTCTCCCGACCATTGAGAGAGTCCTGATAGGAATGCCAACTCTTCGAAAGACCAAGGAGAGCGAAGCTGAACAATTCCTCATCATCAACAGTCACACTCACACTTCCCAGCTCATCCCGGCATTGGGTGGACTTCGTGAGATACTTGGGCATACTGTCTCCTTTCTCATACTTAATGTTTCTGAGTTTATCCTTGAGTGCCAACTTCCTCTGGTCACTCTTGCTTTGGAATAAATCTGTCAACACTTTCCACATCATGTATGGAGAAGCCTTTCCATCCAGGCTGGATACAATGTGATCCTTCACGCCATCCAACA
The DNA here is from genome assembly GCA_031772625.1 of Pinus tabuliformis. Taxonomy (NCBI): domain Eukaryota; kingdom Viridiplantae; phylum Streptophyta; class Pinopsida; order Pinales; family Pinaceae; genus Pinus; species Pinus tabuliformis. The sequence goes on from CM062820.1 coordinate 1,319,062,470, forward strand.
GAATCCTTCGACACTTTGCTATCTTCTTTTGCCAAGCCTCAACTTGAGCAGCATCAGTAGGCTTTGGGATCTCAGCATCTATGAACTCCTTCAACCCATTGTCATCTAACACCGCCTCCATCCTGTCTTTCCATAAAATATAATTCGAGTTGCATTCAAGAGCATACTCCAATCACAATCCGTTGAAAGACATTTCAACTTCGACACCAAGAAAACACTGCTGCAAATTCGAATTCCACCAGCTCAAAACTCAACCGCTTCTGATCTAAAATTCGTGAGAAAAAAGTATTTCTCGTACAGAGATTGACTGTATGGGCATTTACCAGATATCTAACCTTCCAAAAGAAGGATGAATCCAGAGGTTATCTAGCCCGATTACAGACTCTTCCTGAAGAAATAAAATGTAATCACTTTCTGAATAATAGATCTGATGATCAACTTCGCTCCGATACCATGTATAAATTTGAATAATATAACACTTATTCGCAAAGATTATCCTGATTATACACTATTTTTAGAATTCATGCATAATACATAACCTCCTATACCATTGATCATCAATTTGCGGAATTAAAAAAATAATCACATGCGCACATTGAAACATCAATCAGACATATCAATGCAGTATGTAATGGGGAAAGCATACAACTGAAAACTCCCAACTATATATATATTATAATGATAGAGAACATGTAACAATACATTGTAAAATACTCCTCACAAGTACTCAGTACTATCTCCACATGCTACACACAAAACTAGCTCAGATCTGAACAAGTCACGGGTTCCAATCTACTCCACTGTTTTCTTACCTCTACTGCACAATCCAAGTTGAGAATAGATGAGATCCAAGTTTGAATTTCATTTTGATTGTACTGCGCAATCCTCATTGGCAATCTCAATCAATGATGTGAAAATCTCATGCACAACTATAGTCACAACTGATAGTAGTCTCACCCTTTCACCCACCTTTAACACTTGTCTCCACTGAACTGTCCATGCACTGAGTTAACATATGTATTATTTAGTTGATTGATGATTTAAGAATTAATTAATAATTAATTCTCATCACTCGTCACTACTTTATTTGACAGTTAGACTAAACACAACTAGTTCAACTAAGCCAAACTGAACACAACTCCACCAAACCCAATCACTTGAGTTCTAACTGAAGTCCATCATGCAATAGCTCAACTAACCCATAGTAAAATCTTATTTCCTTCTGGAAGTTGCATGTGTGCCTAAAAATATAGGTCCGTCTATTTTTACCAACATGACCAATAATCCATAAATGGGATCCTGCAACTCATAGACCATGATCCAACAAGATGATGGAGCTTAGTGAAAAGAAGTCGCCTCCACTAAGTGGGCCTGTAGGCTATTTTTGGCGCAAAGTCTATTTTTAGACTATGTCTATTTTTAGACTATATCTATTTTTAGACATATGGATCATGGTCTATGAGTTGCAGGATGCTATTTATGGATGATTGGTCATGTTGGTAAAAGTATATGGACCTCTATTTTTAGACATATGGGTGGAGTCTATTTTTAGACTGCTAGTCAAAAAACAAAACAGTCGAATATTATTGGCTCTTAATAATATTTGGACTATAAACATTATCTTATCCTCTTGCAGCACTTCAGTTCGAGCTATGGATGTGGCACATGCAACTGCCAAAAGGAAATACATTTTTCCTATGGGTTAGTTGAGCTATTGCATGATGGACTTTAGTTAGAACTCAAGTGATTGAGTTTGTTGGAGTTGATTGAGGAGTTGATGGAGTTGTGTTCGGTTTGACTTAGTTGAAATAGTTGTATTTAGTCTAACTGCGAAATACACTAGTGATGAGTGATGAGAATTAATTATTAATTAATTCACTAATTATTAACTCATCAATCAACTAAAGAATACATCAGTTAACTGAGTGCATGGATCGTTCAGTGGAGACAAGTGTTAGAGGTGGGTGAAAGGGTGAGACTACTGTCAGTTGTGACTATAGCTGTGCATGAGATTTGCACAATCATTGATTGGGATTGCCAATGAGGATTGCATAGTAAAAGAAAAAGGGAATTCGAACTTGCATCTCATCTATTCTCAAGTTGGATTGCACAGTAGAGGCAGCTAAACAGTGCAGGAGGTTTGAACCCGTGACTTGTTCAGATCTGAGCTAGTTTTGTGTGTAGCATGTGGAGATAGTACTGAGTACTTGTGAGGAGTATTGTACTATGTATTGTTACATGTTCTCTATCATTATAATATACAGATAGTTTTGGGTTTTCAGGTGTACTCTTTCCCCATTACATACTGTGTTGATATGTGTTATTGATGTTTCAATGTGCGCATGCGATTGTTTTTTAATTCCGCAAATTGATGATCAATGGTAGAGGAGTTACATATTATGCATGCATTCTGCAAATAGTGTATAATTAGGATAATCTCTGTGAATAAGTGTTATATTATTCAAATTTCTACATGGTATCAGAGCGAATTTGATCATCATATCTATTATTCAGAAAGTGATTACATTTTATTTCTTCAGGCAGAGTCTGTAATCGGGCCAGGTACCCTCTGGATTCATCCTTCTTTTGGAAGGTGAGATATCCGGTAAATTCCCATACAGTCAATCTCTGTACGAGAAATACTTTGTTCTCACGAATTTCAGTTCATAAGCGGTTTAGTTTTGTGCTACTGGAATTCGAGTTTGCAACAGTGTTTTCTTGGTGGCGAAGTAGAAAAGTCTTTCAAAGGATTGTGATTGGAGTATGCCCTTGAAGGTAGCTCGAATTATATTGCATGGAACGACAAGATGGAGGCGGTGTTAGATGACAATGGGTTGAAGGATTTCATAGATGTTGAGGTCCCAAAGCCTATTGATGCTACTGAAGTTGAGGCTTGGCAAAAGAAGACAGCAAAGTGTCGAAAGATTCTGTTGGAGGGCATGAAGGATCACAATGTATCTAGCTTGCATGGAAAGGCTTCTCCATACTTGATGTGGAAAGCATTGACAAATTTATTCCAAAGTAGGAGCAACGAGAGGAATTTGGCGCTCAAGGATAAACTCAGAAACATTAAGTGTGAGAAAGGAGATAGTATTCCCAAGTATCTCACGAAGTTCACCCAATGTCGGGATGAGCTGGGAAGTGTGGGGGTGACTGTCAATGATGAGGACTTGGTGAGCTTGGCTCTCCTTGGTCTTCCGAAGAGTTGGCATTCCTATTAAGACTTTGTGAATGGTTGGGAGAAATTGCCAGGATGGGAGAGACTTTGGTCTGATCTTGTTTAAGAGGAGATCAGGCGGAATACCAGGGACGGATCTTCATCAAAGGCATCTGATGAAGAAAATTGCGCTTTGGCTGCTAAAGCAAAGAAGGGGAACAACAAGAAAACTTCTCATTCCGGTGCGAAAGGCAAGAAGCAGGACATGTCCAAAGTGAAGTGCTTTCATTGTCACCAGCACAGACGTTATGCCACAAATTGTCCGTAGAAGAAGAAAAATAAGCAAGCTGTTGGATCTTTAGTGGGATAGGCCTTAGCCTCATAGTTTGAGCTAGATTTTTCGCTGATCGCATGCTTGGTATCAAGTGTGATGGGATCGGTATGGTTCTTGGAAAGTGGTGTGTCTTTTCACATGACAGGAGATCAAGATTTGTTTTATGATCTGGATGAGAAAGATCTTGGAGTGCACATCAAGATAGGCGATGACGGTAGATACGGTTCCACTAATATCAGTACCATTTCCTTTGAGAGGCAGTCTGGTAAACCCTTCGTATTGAAGGAAGTGATGCATGTTCCAGGATTGAAGAAGAATGGTATCTCTGTGGCGATGTTAGAAGACAAGGGATATGATGTTGTCCTCAGTGACGGAAAGGCTTTCTTGCACAGTAAGACAACTGGAGAAACCCGAAAGATAGGGGTTCGAGTCAAGAATCTTTATCAATTGCATATAGATGGCTGCGCAACAATGGCATGCAAGGTAGAAGTATTTGTGAGCGAGGATGATGGCGAGCTATGGCAACAGAGATTGCGCCACCTTCACCATGGAGCCTTGAAGATACCGCAGCAGATTTCTACTGGGCTTCCTAAAGGTACTCTTACGAAGTCAGATAAGTGCAAGGGGTGTACTTTGGGAAAATTTGTGAAAGCCACCTTTCACGAGAAGGATAGTCGTGCCACGACGATCCTTGAGAGAATTCACACCGATGTGTGTGGACCTTTCTTAGTAGCTTCGACAGCAAAGCACAAGTACTATGTGATCTTTGTTGATGATTTCTCTCAAAAGTGCTTGATCTTCTTCATGCAGAAGAAGAGCGAGACATACTCAAAGTTTTTTGAGTTCAAAGCACTAGTCGAGAAGGAATCAGGGAAGAAGGTGAACGCTCTTAGGAGTGACAATGGTGGTGAATTCATCTCTGGTGAGTTCAAGGACTTCTGAAGTGCAGAAGGGATTCGAGGAGAGCTAATAGCTCCCCACAACCCACAACAGAACGAGGTTGCTGAGCGGAAGAACAGAACGATCGTGGGTGCTGCACGGGCGATGTGGCATGATCAGGTCCTACCCCTTCACTTGTGGGCGGAGGCATGCAATACTGCAATATATGTGCAGAACCGTTGTCGTCACAAGATACCTAGCATGAGTACACCTGAGGAGGCTTATTCTAGTAAGAGGCCTCATATTTCCCATTTGAAGATTTTTGGTTCTCCTGTTTACAATCATGTGATGAAGGATGCCAGGAAGTAGCTAGAGCCGACCGCAGATTTTGGGATATTTGTGGGGTACACTGATATGCCCCACAACAATCGTGTGTATTTATTAGATAGTCGCAAGACTGTTGTGCGACGGGATATAAAATTTTAGGAGGAGAAAGCCATGAAGTGTTTGCTTAAGAGGGAGCCACACTTGAATGCAGATGAGGAGCTATTAGTTCCTAAGGATGAGCTTCAGGATGTGTATCAGCCACAAGATGAAGTTCATGGAGTGGAAGAGACCACTCATGCAGCGCCAACCATCAGAGGGCGAAAGCGCACTACACAAGCTGAGCGACTGCCTCAAGATGCAGAGAAGGTTGTAGGACCACCTACAACAAAGCGCAGATAGAGACAGTCTCCTGATCGATACACTGGATACATGTCTCTTGTGAGAAAATGTGTCATGACTAAGCCATCCTCTTTCGAGGAAGCTGTGCAAGATCCCACATGGGCAGATTCCATGGTGAAAGAGTATGATTTGATTGTCAGAAACAGTGCATGGGAGATTGTCCCAAGACTGGAGGGGAAATCAGTGGTGTGTTCGAGATGGATCTACAAAGTGAAGTAAGCAGCTGATGGGAGTGTGGAGAAGTACAAGGCAAGATTTGCTGCCCGAGGCTTCTCACAGATAGAGGGGATCGATTATGAGGATACCTTTGCACCTGTCGCAAGGTATTCTTCCATACGGATGATTCTTGATCTCTCAACGCAGATGGGGTGGCACATCCATCAGATGGATGTGAAGACTGTGTTCCTCAATGAAGTCATTGAGGAGGAGTTGTACATAGAGCAGCCCGAAGGTTTCGAGATCTTCAGCAGCGAGTCGCATGTGTGCAGGCTCAAGAGAGTGATGTATGGGTTGAAGCAAGCACCTCGTGCTTGGTACACACGGATAGACAGTCATTTCACTAGACTTGGATTCTCCAAGAGTGAGGTGGATCCTAACCTATAATAGATTGTGGCGGAGGGTAAGTTGCTGATCATTGTACTTTATGTAGATGATTTGATTTTGACGGGAGATGAGTTGTTGATACTTTCATGCAAGGAGGATCTTGCTAGAGAGTTTGAGATGAAGGACTTGGGCCTCCTTAATTATTTCCTGCGATTGGAAATTTGGCAGCGCGGTGATGGACTATTTTTTTCTCAGGGTAAGTATGCCCGGGAGATACTGGAGAAGTTCAACATGCATTGCTCCAAGCCCGTTGATACTCCTCTTCCTGGATGTTAGAGGAAGGAGTATGCTACTTGAGCGGAGGTAGTGGATGCCACTGTTTATCGAAAGTTGGTGGGCTCGCTTATGTATCTGGTCAATACACGACCCAATATTTGCTATGTTGTTAACCAGCTTTCAAAAGCTATGGTTAAGCCAACCAAGCTCTTCTGGAAGGCAGGCAAGCATGTATTGTGTTATCTCAAAGGCAGATCGGGATATGGATTGTGGTACAGATAGGAGGATGAGGTGAAGCTATGTGGCTTGACGGATGCAGATTGGGTAGGGGGCCCAACGGACAGAAAGAGCACATCTAGAGGGATCTTCACTATCGGGTCGACAGTGGTTCCTTCGTACAATAGGAAGCAGAGATCTGTGGCACTTAGTTCAACAGAGGCTGAGTATATGGCAGTAAGTTTGGCTGCATGCGAGGCTATATGGATGAGGAAGATCCTAGTCGGGTTGTTCGGATCACTCTTGGAGCCTACTGTGATTTATTGTGATAACCAGAGTTGCATTAAACTCTCGGCTAATCCAGTATTTCATGATAGATCCAAGCACTATTGAAAATGCAACATGATGATGGAGCTTAGTGAAAAGAAGTTGCCTTCAATAAGTGGGCCCGCTGGCTATTTTTGGTGCAAAGTCTATTTTTAGACTATTTCTATTTTTAGACATATGGATCATGGTCTATGAGGTGCAGGATGCTATTTATTGATGATTGGTCATGTTGGTAAATATAGATGGACCTATATTTTTAGACATATGGGCGAAGTCTATTTTTAGACTGCCAGTCAAAAAATAGAATAGTTGAATATTATTAGCTCTTAATAATATTTGGACTATAAACATTATCTTATCGTCTTGCAGCACTTCAGTTTGAGCTACGGATGTGGCACATGCAACTGCCAGAATGAAATACGCTTTTCCTATGGGTTAGATGAGCTATTGCATGATGGACTTCAGTTAGAACTCAAGTGATTGAGTTTGGTGGAGTTGATTGAGGAGTTGATGGAGTTGTGTTCAGTTTGACTTAGTTGAACTAGTTGTATTTAGTATAACTGCCAAATACACTAGTGATGACTGATGTGAATTAATTATTAATTAATTCACTAATTATTAACTCATAAATCAACTAAAGAATACATCAGTTAACACAGTGCATGGACAGTTCAGTGGAGACAAGTGTTAGAGGTGGGTGAAAGGGTGAGACTACTATCAGTTGTGGCTATTGTTGTGCATGAGATTTGCACAATCATTGATTGAGATTTCCAATGAGGATTGTGTAGCACAAGCCAAGGGAATTCGAACTTGGACTTGATATAATCTAAACTTGGATTGCACAATAGAGGCAGGCAAACAGTGGAGGAGATTTGAACCGTGACTTGTTCAGATCTGAGCTAGTTTTGTGTGTAGCATGTGGATATAGTACTGAGTACTTGTGAGGAGTATTGTATTATGTATTGATGCATGTTCTCTATCATTATAATATACAAATGGTTGAGGGTTTTCAGCTGTATGCTTTCCCATTACATACTGTGTTGATATGTGCGATTGATGATCAATCGTAGAGGAGGTTATATATTATGCATGCATTCTGCAAATAGTGTATAATCAGGATAATCTCTGTGAATAAGTGTTATATTATTCAAATTTCTACATGTTATCGGAGCGAAGTTGATCATCAGTTCTATTATTTAGAAGGTGATTACATCTTATTTCTTCAGGCAGAGTCTGTAATCGGGCCTGGTAGCCTCTGGATTCCTCCTTATTTTGGAAGGTGAGATATCTGGTAAATTCCCATATAGTCAATCTCTGTATGAGAAATAATTTGTTCTCACGAATTTTAGGTCAGAAGCAGTTGAGTTTTGAGCTGGTGGAATTCGAATTTGCAGCAGTGTTTTCTTGGTGTCGAAGTTGAAATGTCTTTCAAAGGATTGTGATTGGAGTATGCCCTTGAAGGCAGCTCAAATTATATTGCATGGAAAGACAGGATGGAGGCGGTGTTAGATGACAATGGGTAGAAGGAGTTCATAGATGCTGAGGTCCCAAAGCCTACTGATGCTGCTCAAGTTGAGGCTTGGCAAAAGAAGATAGCAAGGTGTCGAAGGATTCTGTCGGAGGGCGTGAAGGATCACATTGCATCCAGACTACATGGCAAGGCTTCTCCATACTTGATGTGGAAAGCGTTGACAGATTTATTCCAAAGCAAGAGCAACCACAGGAATTTGGCGCTCAAGCATAAACTTAGAAACATTAAGTGTGAGAAAGGAGACAGTATGCCCAAGTATGTCACGAAGTTCACCCAATGTTGGGATGAGCTGGGATGTGTGAGGGTGAATGTCGATGATGAGGACTTGGTGAGCTTGGCTCTCCTTGGTCTTCCGAAGAGTTGGCATTCCTATCAGGACTTTGTCAATGGTCAGGAGAAATTGCCAAGATGGGAGAGACTTTGGTCCAATCTTGTGCAAGAGGAGATCAGGCGAAATACCAGGGACGAATCTTCATCAAAGGCATCTGATGAAGAAAATTTCACTTTGGATGCCAAAGCAAAGAAGGGGAAGAACAAGAAAACTTCTCATTCTGGTGCGAAAATCAAGAATCAAGATATGTCCAAGGTGAAGTGCTTTCAATCTCACCAGCACGAATGTTGTGCCACAAATTGTCCGCAGAAGAAGAAAAATAAGCAAGCTGCTGGATCTGCAGTGGGAGAGGCCTTAGCCTCGTAGTTTGAGCTGGATTTTTGTTGATCACATGCTTGGCATCAAGTGTGATGGGATTAGTATGGTTCTTGGACAGTGGTGTGTCTTTTCACATGACAGGAGATCGAGATTTGTTTTCTGATCTGGATGAGAAAGATCTTGGAGTGCACATCGAGATGGGCGATGATGGTAGATGCAGTGCAATCTGTATCGGTAGCATTTCCTTTGAGAGGGAGTCTGGTAAACCCTTCGTATTGAAGGAAGTGATGCATGTTCCAGGATTGAAGAAGAATCTTATCTCTATGGCAATGTTAGAAGACAAGGGATATGATGTTGTCTTCAGCGAGGGAAAGGCTTTTTGGCACAGTAAGACAACTGGAGAAACCCAGAAGATAGGGGTTCAAGTCAAGAACCTTTATCAATTGCATGTAGATGATTGAGCAGTAATGGCATGCAAGGTAGAAGGATTGGTGGGTTGCAATGATGACGAGTTGTGGCACCGAAGATTGGGCAACCTTCACCATGGAGCCTTGAAGATACTGCAGCAGATTTCTACTGGGCTTCCTAAAGGCACTCTTGTGCAATTAGATCAGTGCAAGGGGTGTACTTTGGTAAAATTTGTGAAAGCCACCTTTCACGAGAAGGATAGTTGCGCCACGATGATCCTTGAGAGAATACACACAGACATGTGTGGACCTTTCTCAGTAGCTTCGACATCAAAGCACAAGTACTATGTGATCTTTGTTGATGATTTCTCTCAAAATTGTGGGATCTTCTTCATGCAGAAGAAGAGCGAGACATACTCAAAGTTTTGTGAGTTCAAAGCACTGGTCGAGAAGTAATCGGGGAAGAAGGTGAAGGCTCTTAGGAGTGACAATGGTGGTGAATTCATCTCTGGCAAGTTCAAGGACTTCTGCAGTGCAGAAGGGATTCGAAGAGAGCTCATAGCTCCCCATAACCCACAGTAGAACGGGGTTGCTCAGCAGAAGAACAGAACGATCGTGGGTGTTGCATGGGTGATGTTGCATGATCACAGCCTACCCCTTCACTTGTGGGCGAAGGCATGCAATACTGCAGTATATGTGCAGAACCGTTGTCCTCACAAGATAATTTGCATGAGTACACACGAGGAGGCTTATTCTGGTAAGAGGCCTGATATTTCCCATTTTGAGGATTTTTGGTTCTCCTGTTTACATGCATGTGCCAAAGTATGCTAGGAAAAAGATGGAGCCGACCGAATGGGTTGGGATATTTGTGGGGTACACTGATATGCCCCGCAACTATTGTGTGTATTTTCCAAACAGTTCCAAGACTATTGTGCGACAGGATATCACATTTCAGGAGGAGAAAGCCATGAAGTGTTCGCTTTAGAGGAAGCCACACTTGCATGCAGATGAGGAGCTATTAGTTCCTAAAGATGAGATTCATGATGTGGATCAGCCATAAGATGAAGTTCATGGAGTGGAAGAGACCACTCATGCAGCGCCAACCATCAAAGGGCGAAAGAGCACTACAGAAGCTGAGCGACTGGCTCAAGATGCAGAGAAGGTTGTAGGACAACCTACAGCACAACATAGATAGAGACAGTCACCTGATCGGTACATTGGATACATGGCTCTTATGAGCAAATGTGTCATGACTGAGCCATCCTCTTTCGAGGAAGCATGGAGGATCCTGCATGGGTAGATGCCATGGTGGAGGAGTATGATTCAATTGTCAAAAACATTGCATGGGAGATTGTCCCAAGACCGGAGGGGAAATTAGTGGTGGGCTTGAGATGGATCTACAAAATGAATTAGGCAGCTGACAGGAGTGTGGAGAAGTACAAGGCAAGATTTGTTACCTGAGGCTTCTCACAGATAGAGGGGATCAATTATGAGGAGACCTTTGCACTTGTCTCAAGGTATTCTTCCATACAGACGATTCTTGCTCTCTTAGCGTAGATTGGGTGGCACATCCATCAGATGGATGTGAAGACTACGTTCCTCAACAGAGTCAGTGAGGAGGAGGTGTACATAGAGCAGCATGAAGGTTTCGAGATCTTCAGCACCGAGTCGCATGTGTGCAGGCTCAAGAGAGCAATGTATGGGTTGAAACAAGCACCTCGTTCTTGGTACACACAGATAGATAGTTATTTCACCGGACTTGGATTCTCCAAGAGTGAGGCGGATCCTAACCTATACCAGATTGTGGTGGAGGGTAAGTTGCTGATCATTGTACTTTATGTAGATGATTTGATTTTGACGGGAGATGTGCTATTGATACTTTCATGCAAGGAGGATCTTGCTAGAGAGTTTGAGATGAAGGACTTGGGCCTCCTTAATTATTTCCTCGGATTGGAAATTTGGTAGCGCAGTGATGGACTATTTGTTTCTCAAGGTAAGTATGCCCGGGGGATACTGGAGAAGTTCAACATGCATGGCTGCAAGCGTGTTGATACCCCTCTTCCTGGAGGTTGGAGGAAGGAGGATGTTACTTCAGCGGAGGTAGTGGATGCCACTGTTTATCGACAGTTGGTGGGGTCGCATATGTATCCGGTCAATACACGACCCGATATTTGTTATGCTGTTAACCAGCTTTCACAAGCTATGGCTAAGCCAACCAAGCTCTTCTGGAAGGCAGGCAAGCATTTATTGTGTTATCTTAGAGGCACATCGAGATATGGATTGTCGTACAGACAGGAGGATGAGGTGAAGCTATGTGGCTTCACGGATGCAGATTGGGTGGGGAGCCCAATGGACAGAAAGAGCACATCTAGAGGGATCTTCAGTATCGGGTTCACAGCAGCTTCTTGGTACAGCAGGAAGGAGAGATTCGTGGCACTCAGTTCAGCAGAGGCTGAGTATATGGCAGCAAGTTTGGCTGCATGCGAGGCTATATGGATGAGGAAGATCTTGCTCGGGTTGTTCAGGTCACACTTGGAGCCTACTGTGATTTATTGTGATAACCAGAGTTGCATTAAAATCTCAGCTAGGCCAATATTTCATGATAGATCCGAGCACATAGACATCAGGTACCATCATATCAGAGATTGTGTGCAGTGGAGAATCATGTTACTTTCATACATTCCCATCGAGGATCAAGATGTTGATATCTTGACGAAGGCGCTCACCAGTCGCAAATTCAAATACCACAAAGGCAGGATAGGGGTTGCTGATAATCCATATCTTGTTGAGAGGGAGTGTTGAAAATGCAACAAGATGATGGACCTTAGTGAAAAGAAGTTGCCTTCACTAAGTGGGCCCGTAGGCTATTTTTGGCGCAAAGTGTATTTTTAGACTATGTCTATTTTTAGACATATGGATCATGGTCTATGAGTTGCAGGATGCTATTTATGGATGATTGGTCATGTTGGTAAAAATATATGGACCTCTATTTTTAGACATATGGGCAGAGTCTATTTTTAGACTGCCAGTCAAAAAATATAACAGTCGAATATTATTAGCTCTTAATAATATTTGGACTATAAACATTACCTTATCCTCTTGCAGCACTTCAGTTTGAGTTACGAATGGGGCACATGGAACTCCTAGAAGGAATTATGCTTTTCCTATGCGTTAGTTGAGCTATTGCATGATGGAATTCAGTTACAACTCAAGTGATTGTGTTTGGTGGATTTGATTGAGGAGTTGATGGAGTTGTGTTCAATTTGACTTAGTTGAACTAGTTGTATTTAGTCTAACTGCCAAATACACTAGTGATGAGTGATGAGAATTAATTATTAATTAATTCACTAATTATTATCTCATAAATCAACTAAATAATACATCAGTTAACTTAGTGCATGGACAGTTCAGTGGAGACAAGTGTTAGAGGTGGGTGAAAGGGTGAGACTACTATCAGTTGTGACTATAGTTGTGCATGGGATTTGCACAGTCATTGATTGAGATTTCTAATGAAGATTGTGCAATACAAGAAAAACAAAATTCGAACTTGGATTTGATCTATTCTCAACTTGGATTGTGCAGTAGAGGCAGGCAAATAGTGGAGGAGATTTGAACCTGTGACTTGTTCAAATCTGAGCTAGTTTTGTGTGTAGCATGTGAAGATAGTACTGAGTAGTTGTGAGGAGTATTGTAATATGTATTGTTACATGTTCTCTATCATTATAATATACAGATAGTTGGGGGTTTTCAGCTGTATGTTTTCGCCATTACATACTGTGTCGATATGTGTGATTGATGTTTCAATGTGCGCATGCGATTGTTTTTTTAATTCCGTAAATTGATGATCAATGGTAGAGGAGGTTATGTATAACGCATGCATTTTGCAAATAGTGTATAATCATGATAATCTCTGTGAATAAGTGTTATATTATTCAAATTTCTACAAACTCAAGGGGTCAAGTATTTCAGAAAGATCGATATGAAGTATGGTTATCACCAGGTTCCAATAGAGCATACAGATGTATGGAAGACTTCCTATAAATCCAAGGAAGGCCTTTTTAAATGGTTGGTTATGCCCTTTTGGTTGAAAAATTCCCCTGGTATTTTTATGAGGCTAATGGATGACATCTTGTGGTCGTTCACCAACTCCTTCGTGGTGGTTTATCTGGATGACATCCTCATCTTCAAAAAGAGTTGGGAAGAACACTTGAAACACATTCGACAGGTCCTTCAAACCCTTCGACATCACAAACTATGTGCCAACTTGGAGAAATGCACCCTTGGCATGAGCAAGGTCAAATAATTTGGTTACATCATAGATGAGTGCATCGTGCATGTGGACCCAACCAAGATCTAATTTATTCAGGATTGGTCAACACCAACCACTCTAATGGAGCTTCGCAACTTTTTGTTCCTTGAAAATTTCTATCCGAGGTTCATGTTAGGCTTATCCCATATCACTTGGCCTTTGATTCATATTACTAAGGGTGGGGAAAAAGAAAAGTTTTCTTCGTGCGAGTCCCAACAGAAGCCAGTCATTGAGTTGAAGCATCGCCTCTGATTTGCACTGGTACTCACATTGCCAGACCTACAATAGTGATTTGAAATCGAGATAGATGCCTCAGACTATGTTATGGTGCAATCCTCACCCAACACAACCATCCAATGGCTTATCATAGTGAGACACTTTCAGATACAATTTGGAGGTACCCCACCTATGATAAAGAGATGTATTCCATCATGCAAGCTTGCTAACAATGGAAGCACTACATTTTGAGGAAGGAGATGGTCATCCATTTCGATCACCAAACTCTTGAATTTAAACAGACACAAGGGAAGTTGCAAAATCATCGCCATTAGAAGTGGTGTACATATCTACAACAATTCCACTTCAACATTAAATAAAAAAATAGAAGCACCAATCATGTTGCAGACTGCCTTACCGAGCCCCCAGTTGCAGCACTGAATACTATTCTCAACTCTCGTGGTCGCGAGACCTATGAATGGCCACAACTATAAAAAATTGATCTAGAGTTGGCCTCGACATACCAGATGCTAGTAGCTAGCAAGAAAGTTCTTGATTTCCTCTTCTAGGACACATTATTATGCTACTTATGCCAACTTTATGTTGAAAATAGCAACAAGAAATGCTAAAAATAGAAGTGGTAAAAATAGCAATGTTATAAGTAGCAGCTTGGGTACCAGTGTTGGACATAGAAACAAGGAATGAAAAATGGAAGTCCTAAAAATAGCATTGTATAAATAGCATTTTGGATTATATTCCAATTTTAGTTAGTCCCTGAACTAAAATTGAGAAGTAAAATTAAAATTTGATCTTAGCAGTTGTTTGTAAAATAATTAATTAATTTCTCTTGAGTTAATTAGTTGTAGAAAATCAAACATGAAGTTTATGTGGGGACATGCAACAGTTTCTCCATTAATTGAGAAATTTATCCATCATTTAAAGAGATAAGGATGAGTTGAAATATTGAGTTGTAATTAGTTGGCTCAGTTAACTGAGTCAAGTCCAGTTAGATTAGTTCAAATAGTTTGTTGAACTAATTGTGAGTTCAGCTAGTTAATGCTTGCATGCATGTAATTGTTTCTCTCTAGATAACTAAATATTTTCTCATAAATAACTCATGCATGTCAGTTCAGTCAGACACCCAGTTGAGATCAAAGGAGGGACAGTGCAATATCAGTTAGATGAATTTTTCCTATAAAGGAAACTCATCAATGTAGAAGGATTTATCTCCTTCAGGTTTGTGCAGTTATTTCTAAGCCAAGTGAGCGTTGTGAGGTGGGAATTCACACAAGTGAAAGAACTGGACCACAGGAAAAATTGCGCAAGGAAATAGGAGGCTTGGAGTGCATGGGAGAAGGTTATGAGAGCCTTTGACTGTCTATGAGTAGTATTGTTTGATTGCAGAGAGAGAAGGATAGCTTGAGAACTGATTCTTTTTGTAACTTGAACAAGATTTCCACTTGTATGAAAATACAGAGATTTGGGTTTTATGCTGAGGCTTTCCCTAGGTTATTTCTTTTGTGTTATGTGTGTTTGATTTCCTGTTCATAGTTATATGTGTTCTCTTGATCTTGCTCAATTCAATTAAGCTTCCGCAAACTGTTCTGGAAGTAGACCTTATATTGTGTTTTAGTATATTGCATAATCTGTTGACCTACAGTGGGAATTTATACATGGTATCAGAGCTAGGTTGATTTGTAGAGATTTCTACATGGTATCAGAGTAAAGGTGATCAGAGTTGCGAACGGTATACAAAGAAGAGAATCTGAAGTAAAACAATTTGGGCTACAAGTTTGTAGAGCAGATCTGAAAATTTTTGTGCAAAATTTTTAGAAAAAAATAGTAGATCTAGATTCCCTACGAAAAAATACCCAAATTCAAAAAAAAAATTGTATCAATCAGAGTTCGGATGATGGAGCTATCACTGATTTAAAATCACCTCTTTTTCTAGAAAATTTCATCACGGTGGAAAAGATGAAACAGATTGGTGTGCTAGCCAAAAACTTGTATGATCTTGAGGTTCAAGATGCATGCAAAGACTTGAGGAGTAAGGAAAATGTTGGAGACTTGGTGGTTGACAGGGAGAGTAAATTACCTCTCAACATGTAGCGCCAATAGATGTCTCAGACAATTGTGAAGGAGCCACAATTGGTGAAGTAGCTTCAGGAGGTTGTGGAGCAACCACAACTGGAGAAGTCGAGAGGAGACAGAGTGGAGGCATCCACTCATGGGGAGACCTCTAGTAGGGGGAATTTCAAGCCAAGTGGGAAGAGGGATCACATGCATCCATAGCTCCAAGTCGGAGGTGGGGCGATGTGGACTGACAGTCCCAAGAATGTTGGAATGGGGGCATGATCATTGAGGTACCCAACCTCTTTGATTAGACCTTGCTACGGGAGCCCCAACAAGGAGTATCAGGATTGGATGAGTGGGTAGAGGCAGATGCAGATGGAGCAGTAGAGAGAGATACAGTGCAGGAATCCCAAGACAGTGCAGAGCCAGTAGGCTGCAACAATGCGAGAGGCACAAGAGTGTTGCACACGTGCAGGATGGCGCAGTGAGGTGTGCAATAGTGCAAGATGCATGGAGTGTTGCAGTAGCTCAGAGGTCACAGAGGGAGCACCTGTCAGCAGCAAAGAAATATTAAGCATTAGAGGATGTTTCTAACCCAACAGGGAGGTTAGTTGGGAGGTTTTTTGTTTCTAGAGTCGCTGGAGCAATAACTCTTGCGAGAAGTGTTGCATGCAGAACATTGCAAAGGTTCAAGATCGGGTTTGATTTGAATTCCTTTCATGTTGAGAGGGAGTGTTGAAAATAGCAATAAGAAATACTAAAAATAGAAGTGCTAAAAATAGCATTGCTACAAATAGCAATTCGAGTACCAGTGTTGGACATAGCAACAAGGAATGAAAAATAGAAGTCCTAAAAACGGCATTGCTATAAATAGAATTTCATATTAGATTCCAATTTTAGTTAGTCCCTGAACTAAAATTGAGAAGTAATATTAGAATTTGATCTTAGCAATCGTTTGTAAAATAATTAATTAATTCATCATGAGTTAATTAGTTGTAGAAAATCAAACATGAAGTCTATGTGGGGACATGCAATAGTTTCTCCACTAGCTGAGGAATTTATCCATCAATCAAAGAGATAAGGATGAGTTGTAATATTGACTTGTAATTAGTTGGCTCAGTTAACTGAGTCAAGTCTAGTTAGATTAGTTCAAATAGTATGTTGAACTAATTGTGAGTTCAGTTAGTTAATGCTTGTATGCATGTAATTGCTGCTGTCCAGATAACTGAATATTCTCTCATAAATAAATCATGCATGTCAGTTCAGTTAGAGACCCAATTGAGATCCAAGGAGGGAAAATGTACTATTAGTTGGATGAATTTTTCCTATGAATGAAACTCATCCATATAGAAGGATTTATCTCCTTCAGGTTTGTGCAATTATTTCTAAGCCAAGTGAGCTATGTGAGATTGGAATTCACACAAGTCGAAGCACTGGACCCAGGAAAAACTATGCAAGGAAATAGGAGGTTTGGAGGGTAGACGAGAGGGTTGTGAGAGCCTTTGCCTATCTATAAGTAGTATTGTTTGATTGCAGAGAGAGTAAGATAGCTTGAGAGCTAATTCTTTTTGTAACTTGAACAAGATTTCCACTTGTATGATAATACAAAGATTGAGGTTTTAGGCTGAGGTTTTCCCCGAGTTATTTCTTCTATGTTATGTGTGTTTGATTTCTCATTCTCAGTTAAATTTGTTCTCTTGATCTTTCTTAATTCGATTAAGCTTCTGTGAAATGTTGTAGAAGTAGATCTTGTATTGTGTTTTAGTATATTGCATAATTTGTTGACCTACAATGGGAATTTCTACACTTTATGTTCCTTGAAGTGAGTGTGCCAAGATGATTTGGGAGGTGCACTATAGTTGCTCACACGATGTTGGGAAATATATTAGATCCAACACTGCCTGCACCATCACCAAGCCAATCATCAAGAAGAAAGGCTTGTCCTCTCCTCTTCCTACTCCTAGCTAGCCATGGGAATCCATCTCCATGGACCATATGTATGGCCTCCTTTATACCAAGCATGGTAATGACTATCTATTTTTGGTCAAGGACTGTTGTGGGGAAAAGTATCCGATGCGGATGACCCTATCCCTACTCTAAAGGTGACAGTCTTTAGCAACAACTGAAAGTAAAGCTTTGATGTTTTCCTTTATGAAAGTACAGAGAGAAAGAAGAAATGATTAACCAACCTGGTGTCCTTCGCTTAGTCGATCTTGATCCTCTCTCTTTGTCTCTTGTTCCCAGCTCCTTACTCTCTTTGCCGGTCCAGCTACACACAGATCCTGCACAAAACAAGAGAGGAAACTACAAGATACATGTACTCATAACTGATGCATGGATTAGAGTGAATCAAATATACATGTAAATACAATACATCAATGCAATACAAGTATATAGGAGAACATGCAAAACTTTATTGATAGAAGTAACAGGGTTCTGAGAAGGTTACAACCAATGATGGCTCCAATCCAGCAGCACCTCCCCAGCAGCAAGAACTCTCCTCTTCACCTCTAGTAAAACAATCACCCAATAGCTCTAACTGTAATCCAACAGCACCTCCTTGCTTTACACAAAATTCCAGCCTCCTTAGACCTTATAGAAGAGCTCTATATATAGGATAGAAGAAGAGAGGATGAGTCAGCTTGAGACTGACATGAAGCTGCCTTGTGTCCTCTCCCTCTTCAGTTAATCTTCAGTTCTTGAGTCCACTTGGAGATCCTTGGTTACACATGGTGATCAAGTACCTCTTACTCATCATAGGGCGAATCTTATGAACCAAGTGTCAGTTTGGAAGCTTCCTGGGCAGTTGACACCTTGCAGGATGACTGTGCCACTTGGCCAATCTCGCCCAGCGCAGGTAGCCTTCATTACTTTTGACTTCCAGCGCAGGTACAGAGTGGGACAGTTGCATTACAGCGCAGAAGCTCAGTTAAGCAGCTGACATGATCCAAAATAAGCCTGTTTTGAAGTGTTTTCAGGTGGAGAACTGATTGGAAGTGCTGTTGTTTGATGATCTTGTTCTTTTAGGGGTAAGAACAACATGTTTAGGGACTGAGGATCCCTGTAATTATTGACATTCCATGCTCCATGATGCGAGGCACAAAAATGTCTATAACAGTTGCCCCCTAAAGTATGAGGCCGTTTATCGGGTGAAATGCTTTATCTAGAGGATCCAAAGTTCGTTCCAGTGCTGAGGAGAGTGCCCTGTAATACAATACAATACAATACATTATTTTTCATTCATCATTATTCTCATGATCTAGCTGAGGCGGGCATTCCCATGCTCAGCTTTTTATAAATACATTTTGGTACATATGACAGATGATCGTCTGAAGATAGACTGATAATTTTCTGCTGAAATTATCATCCTTTGAGTAGGATGATCATCTGCTTCAATGATGTACATGGCAAATGCTTTTATATTTCCTGAATATATATCGCAGCCCGGATGGATGAAACTAGATCCGGGGTCTTCAAACTCGTTCGATCTTCACTCTAAGTACAAGTCGATCCATGTGAGAATTGCGCTGAAGTCGAACATGGAAAGACATCGCTTGATTACCGGTCAATAATGAAAACCGTTAACAAGCGCGAGAGGAATCACCAATAATGACGATGACCCTCAAGGTACTGCAGTACAATTCACGTGGCGTGAATAAAGGACTTGGCGTCGAACGCCACGCAAAATCTTCTGGTCGAAGGTCATCGATGTATACCTGTCGCCGGAAGTGAGAAACTTGCCATTGAGGCATGCAAGCTTCAAAGTACTGATGGGGGTGTTCCTAGATCAACTTCTTGGATAATGAGCTGAAGTCGACAAGAAGCGATCCGTCAAAGGAGGGCCTTAATGAATCCCACATCAATGACACGGAACGGAGCTAATGACTTTAGTGGAGGTGAAAACAAACTGTGACATATGATTCAGGGTGGCGATCATGAATGGATGAAGGATAATGTATGGCAGTGGATGGGACACGGTTGACATTTTCAGAATGACCCCTCTTGAACATATAACGACACTGATGCGATGGATCGGTAGCATTACCCCAAACGTGGATGGTGTGGCGAGGACCATGGTGATGAGACCGGTGAATGAAACAACCCAACCCGATGTGATACGGAGGAAAAGTGTCATGTTCAAGAGTGACTCGCTACCATTAAACTTTGAATGTTCTCCCAATTTTTCCCCAGTCATTTCTGACCAGTACCTCTTTATTTTTGTCAAGCTTGAGGAGGATAACATATGCTTGCTCTATAACCTGCCCTTCGGGCAAGCCTATCGCTATGATTTAACGAGCCTAGCGATAGGGAAACTCGTTCTCGTCTAAAGACAAGTTTGTCGCTATTTAATCATTTTAACGAGTCTAACGACAAAGAAAACTCGGTCCTTTTCATTTTTAGAGAGTCTGAAAAGGTACAGAAAGTTAACTCCATGATTCCTTTTTCGTCAGCAAATCCCTTAAGTCCAAAAAAGTATAAAACAATACAGAAGGGATGGCTGTTCGGTACTTTTAACGAGCCGAACAAGACAAGCGCTCGATCCTTTTGTGCAATAATCCCTCAGGTCCAAAAAGATTAAAATTTAGAGGAGGGATAGCGTTCCGGTCATTTAACGAGCTGGAAGGCCAAAACTCGGCAAACTTTTCATATTTTACGAGTCAGTGAAAAGAGCTGAAAGAAGACTCGTCTTTTGAGGAACGAGTGATAAACAGGGATAGCTACAGATTCCAGGTACAGGTTGGAATTTTCCAATCACGGCAGTGTCACAAGGATGGCTAGGTGAAATCACTCTTCGCAGCTGTTTCTCAAAAGAGGTAAACACACAAATGGAAGTGAATGATCGGCCAAATGAACAGTGGAGGTGATGGATGAAAACACGATCAAGGTTCTTATGGCTGATGAATTTACGATCTCAAAAGGTTATTTACCGGTTCATTTTTTCCATGAGCTTGAACTCTGGGGGAAACTTTTGCTCACACTTTTCTATTTTTTAACGAGCATAAATTCAGTCCTAAAACTGCTCGGATTTGCGTTTATTTTTTAACGAGCATGAACTATATGCTAAAACTACTCGATATACCAGTCATATGAAGAACGCCTCTCGCAAGGACCAATTTTTATAGAGCTTATGCCTTACCACAGCTGTGCTCACTTTTGGCAAATTTTACTTTTGCCCCACAGGCTTTCTTTCATGCAAGTTTGGAAACGGCTAATCTTAAAACCAGATAAATAACCGCCCCTAGCTTGCACTCCAGAAAGTTTGCATGCCCCCAGGTATAGGATAGAATTTCGAGGCTGCCCCTCCTCTCCCCTACTTCTGCTTTTCTTTGGGTGTTCACATTTATTTGTCATCTTGCTAATCTAATGCTAACGATACTTGTCTTCTCGTTATTTTAAGGGGTCTCGCCCACTTTTAATAAACAGCTATTTGTGACAATAGAAGAACACTACTCAAAGACAAAACATTGGTATTATTGAGGGAGGCTTGCCTCTTTCTTATTATTCCAAAGACGGTTCGATTTGCTGCCGCAGATCAATCTCTTTCTTCGGCGGTGCCTATCATTGGGTTGTCCTAAGATGGTTACCCTCTGTCACAACAATACGGTCTCCTTCTTAGTAGACTGCCCCTGCTTATCCTTCAAAACATATGTTTCGATGGGCGAGGCTTGAATTTAAAGATGGTGACTACTTGTTGTAATAAGGGAATTCCTACTTGGGCATTGCCCACTTTTTTAGACAAAGGTGAATGATTCCCAAACACATAACTTTAACAAAAGATCATTATTCCAGAACAACCCCACTTCCTACGGATGGGGTACGGACTAGTCATGTTCTCCTGCGGAAATTCTGTCTTATACCCGGAGTTTCTTCTGCCCAAAGCAGACCAGGGTGCATGTCCCCTGGGTCCTAGTCTTTCTTTCCGAATCACTCGCGCTCATCGGGAAGGAGGACCGGGGGCGGAGGCGAATCTTGAGTGAACAGACCATTTAGGATTGGTATTTGACTATTTGCGATGCGAGATCCCGGAAATGAAAGTTGGTCTACGAGCTTGACCACCCTTCCTTCATGTGGAAAACACATTACTCTAAAGAGTGAGGAGACTATCGCTCCCATGCAATAAATATAGTCGCGTCCAAGGAGTAGGTTATAATCCAAGGGTCCTTGAACTACCAACACGTTCATCCTGACGGTCTTCCCCTTTAATGTAACAGGTACATCAGGGAGGATCCCTAATGGTCGACTGGTTCCTTTATCAAAACCTGAGAGATTTCTCAACTCAGGTAAAAGCGCCGGGGAACCCAGTGCTTTCCAAGCAACAGAGGAAAGGATACTCACAGACGCCCCTTCATCAATGATAGTACCAGCCATAATCATTCTATAGATCTGGACAATGATTCTGAATGGTACACTGGCTGGTAACCGGGGTCTGCCTAGTTGATTCCAATCAAAGGATACAACCAGGTTGCTTGGCGGTGGGACCGAATATACGGCCGGATACGACTTTGATGATGTTCCTTCATGCGATAAAGGAATGGGCGCATTGCCCTGATGCTCATCGGAGTCGGTGCTGATGAAAAGAACCTGGATGGTGTCATCCTTGTTCTCATCAGTGAGGGTGTCGCATGAAGATGACTCTTCGGCGACGGTGCCATTTGAAGACGGGTCTTCAATGACGGAGTCATTGGACGATAGAACCTCTGAAGGAAGAACTGGGCCAACTGCCATATCGACCTTTAGACTTTCGTCTAGTCTACATTCAGTAGGTTCATTCTCAATGACCGACACTTCAGCTGACCACTTGAGTGGTTCAACCAGATTTTCAACTATCGAGGGATTAGGCGCGAGTTTTTGATATCCAGGTGGAAGTCGCACCGGTGACACCGGGCGATCTTCCAAAACTCTCTTGGCCTCATCTAAGAATGGACATTTGTGGATGGCATGATGACCTTCACACAATAGACAGGGTGATCTTGGTCCCCTTCTTCGTCCTTCACTCTCGCTAGTTGACGGAATGCAATCAACTTGACAACCAGAGGTTGATGCTACCGGATTGTGCAACCTTGGGGACCAGTCCCTTAGTATCCGGGGAATACAAGGACAATCACGATGGAAATGGATCCCTTTGCAAATGACACATGGCGATTTAGGCCCGGTCGGTGCAGTGTGTGGGTTTTTGTCAGCTTTCTTCTGCTTGCCCCCAGTCGCCTTCGCCAGAGGCTCCTTCTGCTTCTTTTATTTCTTCTTCTTTTCCTTCTTCTCCTTGGGAGGCTGACTTTTGCCGGCTCTACCTTGCGAAGATGAAGGATCAGAGGAAGTATCATAAGAAGTGGAAGGCTGGTGGGTAGTTCTAGATTGTTCTGACTGTTGATTCGAATGCTCAGGATTAGTGGCGATCTGGACTACATTAGTTGAAAAGAGCCATACAGGGAGGCCGATTGTCAATCCTGGAAGCGACAATGTAGCCATATGAGGCGCACCAACATCTCCCCAAGAGGAGAAGGGATTTGGACTTCCGCCAAGGTTACTTCCTTGGTTGGTGGGCTCCATACTTTTCAACTGAAAGATCAACGTGGGAATAACAGGTGATTATGTTCCGCTTTAAAATAAATTTTATTAACGACGCTTTTAGACACAAACTTGCTTTTTCATGTTTTAAGAGTCGAGAAAAAGCTAAAGATGACTCTAGTCGCCTTCGATGTATTAACGAGCCCGAAGTGACAAATGCTCGGTTGGACTTTTTCAGTTATAGAGTTTGAAAAAGGCCAAAAGAATCTGCTATGGAGATCTAGGCAGAGGGTGTGCCAAACCTTTCGCGAAACCACAGAATACGTTTTACGGTACGGGTGGTCGATCTTCGTGAATGCTGTGTTCACTGCATCGCGATCAGTAGGGCGGCCGACACGGTTTCCTAAGGATAAAGGATAAAAGCCTATAGGGGTCTCCCAATATACGCGACGGTACGCGGGAGCTCAAGTCCGTGTTAGTGCCACCGACTCTCAGGAGGAATCACCCACCTTCGTAGAGATCGACAGTCATTATGTTTAATGACGTCGGAACACGTCTCTACCTAGACCTCTAGATGTTTGCGTTAAATTCCAAAGCGTTGTTATGTAAATTGAGTTTATTTTAATGTTGATCTTTCTTAACAGTTTGCCTTTCAGGTTCGCCACGAGATGTATATATACAACTTCCTATATGCAATCTAAGAATGAGAAGCAAATCTTTTCAATCTTTCAACTTTGAAAACCTTAATCTACTTGAGGGAAAAGAAGGACACAACTTTTTCCACAGATCAAAGAACACACACTAAAATGCACATCTTCCTAAATCGTCAAGCATACAGTCAAATGCAAAATGCACAATGCATGTATTTCTTTTCGTTATCCTTAATGTTGATGCTAGACAAAAAGGAAACTGTTGTATGATTTTGAATCTAATTTCAAGTAGAAATAAACAAGCTTGTCCACAATCAAAAAGACACCTTATGATAGACTTGTTTAAAAACACAGGAAATGTATAGATTCAAACCATGAAATGCAAATCGAACAAACTCAAACAGCTATGAACAGTAATAAAACTAGCTCTTAAGATCACAAAGACACTTTTACAGTTCAGGATCTAAGAGGTCACAGCTATACTGGTTCGCTTTTCACAATGGGAAACTGTAACTGCAACAAGAAATACTGAAAGAACATTCACAGTTTCATCACACAACTGAGGCAGAATAATGTCAAGGAGAAGTGGCTTACAGCAAGTACAATAACCAGCAAGCAATCAGCCAAAAACAAGTGCAAACAGGGCCAAGACACAATAGGAAGACTGAGCAAGACAAGGGCTAACTGGACCAGCGCAGGTTCTAGTCTGCCAATTTCACTCTCAGCGCAGTTCCCGAAGGGAGTACCTGCGCTGTAATGCAGGCTGCCTGTGTACAGCCTGCACTGACTCACGAGAGTTTCGTCTACAAAGT
Source organism: Pinus tabuliformis (assembly GCA_031772625.1). Lineage (NCBI taxonomy): Eukaryota > Viridiplantae > Streptophyta > Pinopsida > Pinales > Pinaceae > Pinus > Pinus tabuliformis. The sequence goes on from CM062820.1 coordinate 1,319,087,081, forward strand.
TTTCCGGGTCATAAAAAGCTCAAAAATGCATTGTTTTTGATGAAATAAAAAGCTATAGGTCAAGTACAGGCTAAGGTATGATCAAGAGGATGAAGATCTATCACAAAGAGTAAAGAGTCTTTTGTAGATAAGCTCTTCAAATCTTGAATTTGCTCAGCAAATGAGCAAGAGTAGCAGTCCCTCTACTTCGCTTTTGATATAGTCAAAAGCTTTTCGATTTGGTACTCTTTTCTTCAAGAAATGAATAGCAAAATACTACAAACACCAACAAGATACTAGGCTCCCCAGCGGAGTCGCCAGTTTGTTGTGGGGAAAAGTATCCGATGCGGATGACCCTATCCCTACTCTAAAGGTGACAGTCTTTAGCAACAACTGAAAGTAAAGCTTTGATGTTTTCCTTTATGAAAGTACAGAGAGAAAGAAGAAATGATTAACCAACCTGGTGTCCTTCGCTTAGTCGATCTTGATCCTCTCTCTTTGTCTCTTGTTCCCAGCTCCTTACTCTCTTTGCCGGTCCAGCTACACACAGATCCTGCACAAAACAAGAGAGGAAACTACAAGATACATGTACTCATAACTGATGCATGGATTAGAGTGAATCAAATATACATGTAAATACAATACATCAATGCAATACAGGTATATAGGAGAACATGCAAAACTTTATTGATAGAAGTAACAGGGTTCTGAGAAGGTTACAACCAATGATGGCTCCAATCCAGCAGCACCTCCCCAGCAGCAAGAACTCTCCTCTTCACCTCTTGTAAAACAATCACCCAATAGCTCTAACTGTAATCCAACAACACCTCCTTGCTTTACACAAAATTCCAGCCTCCTTAGACCTCATAGAAGAGCTCTATATATAGGATAGAAGAAGAGAGGATGAGTCAGCTTGAGACTGACATGAAGCTGCCTTGTGTCCTCTCCCTCTTCAGTTAATCTTCAGTTCTTGAGTCCACTTGGAGATCCTTGGTTACACATGGTGATCAAGTACCTCTTACTCATCATAGGGCGAATCTTATGAACCAAGTGTCAGTTTGGAAGCTTCCTGGGCAGTTGACACCTTGCAGGATGACTGTGCCACTTGGCCAATCTCGCCCAGCGCAGGTAGCCTTCATTACTTTTGACTTCCAGCGCAGGTACAGAGTGGGACAGTTGCATTACAGCGCAGAAGCTCAGTTAAGCAGCTGACATGATCCAAAATAAGCCTGTTTTGAAGTGTTTTCAGGTGGAGAACTGATTGGAAGTGCTGTTGTTTGATGACCTTGTTCTTTTAGGGGTAAGAACAACATGTTTAGGGACTGAGGATCCCTGTAATTATTGACATTCCATGCTCCATGATGCGAGGCACAAAAATGTCTATAACAAGGACATATCTTTTAAGATGGATATATTGGCAGCTTTCAATAAGAGTGTCACAGTAGAGGACACTGCCAAACCCTTCATTGAATGAGTATGGGTACATTTTGGGATCGTAAAGATCATTATATCATATCAGGATAGCAGGCTCTTGAGCAGATTCTGGTCAAGCCTGTGGACATTATTAGACACCAAGCTCACCAAATTGACTACCTTCCACCCTGAGACTAATGTCCACAGGAAGGTTGTCATTAGGATGATAGTGCACATACTCCTTATGTACAACTCCAAGAATCCTCAAACCTGGTATGAGAGTCTTCCATATGTGTAGCATAGTTATAATAGAGCTCTCCATAGCTCAACTAGTCAAAGTCCCTTTCAAGTGGGTCTAGGATTTTAACCATTTTTTCTGATTGATGTTGCCATGCCTCATGCGACTATGCAGACATAATCCACACATGTACTACTCGAGGCTGATAAAGTGCCCATATTTATTGAGCGCATCCAACACATCTTCCAGTAGGTTCATGACATCCTGGAGAAGTTAAATGCCAAGTATAAGTAGCAACATGATCAACATCAGGTGCCACACAAGTTTCAGGTGGGCGACAAATTTTTCATGCATTTACAAAGAAAATTCTTTACCAGTGCCCATCGGAAGCTCTATCCACTCTGTTATGGTCCTTACACCATTACCAAGGTTGTGGGAGATAATGCCTTTGAGCTCAACACTCCCCCATTTCTTGGCCTACACCTAGTGTTCAATGTGGACCACCTTCGACCATACATCCCACCATTGTTGGACACATCAGACATTTCATAACAACTCACACCAACAGAGTTAAACCCAAACTACATGGAACATGCCACAACTAGTTGCATTATGGACACACAAGCCAAGAACACTCGCTAGCAAAATATCCAACTATATTGGGTTGTCAAAGTTGGCCAACCCCTGCACCAAGCCAAGTGGCTCACTAGGGACTAGGTTCAACAGAAATCTCCTCGCCTCAAGGAGGCTCTGCACGTAATGGTGACCATTGCTTCCTAAGGGGGGAGGAATCATCCAGGTAGTTATTGGTTTCCATCCACCTATCCCACCTAGACCTCAAGTCAGCTTCATTTATTTCCTTCCTTATTTCAGCATTTATTATTTTTAGCAGTTTTTTGGGTCCTGAAATTTTGGAGCAGTTTCGACCCCCTAAAGGACATTTTTTAAAGTCCTTTGTAGGCCCATAACCATAGGAAGGGGCCTACAGAAAATCATGTAGTACTTAGGGAGACCTTTCTAGCAAGGTATCGTACGCACGAAATAGAGATAATATGAAAAAGTTATGACCCCAAGAAGTTAATTGCCTAACTAACCCCAAGAGTGCCCACAAACTATTGGAATTACATCTCCAAGGGTGTGATGGGAAAGGATGGATAAATTTCCAGGATAGTTTGCTAAGCGGATGCTCATGGAATCTTCTAGAAACTTCTCTTGTGCCACTTGCATCTTTGAATTCGCCCAAGGATGAATAAGGGATCTAAAACCATATTTTATCCCTTCTCTTATGGAACCAATTGTAACAAGTGGAATGACATTAATCAAACCCCATGGACGACTCACACCATTGCGCACATCTATAAAAGGATCCCTCATCCAAGAGATCTAGGGGCTGAAATGTTGTGAATTGCAAGGAAGTGCTGATAGTTTGTAAGTGAGGAGAGAGCATTGTATTCTTGTTGTAGTGATGTTGCTATTTCGTGAGGTGAAGAAGGATTGATGCTGCGAGGATGATTCTCAATCAGACAACTGGGTTATAATTCTCCCTTCTATCAATAAAGCTCTTTATGTTTTCTTCCATATGATTATGCAATTGTGAATGTTATCATTTGTGAATGCTATCATTTGTTCATTATATATCTAATTCAGTAATCTTTATGTTGTAATAGATCACGATGCTTTGACGGTTCTTTGTTGTTGTACTTCTGTAGGTACTCTGCAAGCGCGTTAAGTATGGGGAGGAGTTGCAGGATCTGTTGAAGGGGAGAGAGATCAAGCAAGGGATCAAGCGAAAGTTCCAGGTTGGTTCCATTATATTTCTCTTACCTGTTACACATAGAAGAAATCATTGAATTGCTTTAAACTGTTGTTTTTAGGGTAGCTTCCAAACCTAGAGGGATAGCATTCTTTAGGATACTAGTTTTCCAAGAAACATCTGGGCAACTTCAGAGGGCATTTCCTGAGGCAGTTTGCCATTCCCTAAGGCAAATTTGAAGCAATTTCTTTCTAGGTTCCTTGGAGACAGTTTGATTTATTGGATTTGTGGCCAATTTGGAAGATATTCTGAGGAATTTGGGGTTGCAAGGCTGCAGACCCATCTGGCTGAAATCTGAGACAACTGCGAAGGAATTCTTTGTGGTTACTCGACTAGTCAGCAACACTTCTTCCCCTTGGCCTCCTTTACCTACAACGCCTGAATCGTCAGTGCCCTAGGTCCCTGCGCAACCCTCCTGGTAGAAATGGGTGGCATTCCAGTAATGGTGACTTTGACGGTCGGGCTTATGGTCTCCTACATCCTTGATTCCTTGCAGCTCAAGCAAGGCACCTTCTTCGGCATCTGGTCAACCCTGCTAGTCTGATAGTTGGCATTCATGCTTGGGGGTTCGACTCTCTTTGCCATAGATTCCTGGATAATGTACATACTTGTCATGCTCGTGTGCTGCGAGGTGAATTTTCTGATAGGTGTGTGGGCTTCACTTCAATTCTAGTGGCTCCAGCTCGAGAATCCATCCATACTCATAACCCGAGTGGCTCCTGTTCGCCTGTATTCCATTCACAATGTCAGTAATCTAGACGTGGGGGGCGGTGGCGGTCGTGGGAATGTATCACGTGCTCTATTATTTTATGATGATTCTCTGCATCTTCTATTAGATGTATTCTCTACCACGACAGTTGTCTTTGAGGACCAAGGCTGAAAAACGATATGGTGGTGAGCTTGTAGACGAAACCCTGATTCTTGGTCCACTCGAATGCACACTTCATACCCTAACTTTGTTGTTTTTGCCTCTGTTTCTTTACATCAGATCTCATCATTTCCATCACTTTTTCTTCCATGGCCACTGTCTGCGACCTCTTCCTACTTTTTTTGGTGCCCCAGTTGTTTCAATTATATGCATCGCCTTTCGGTGCATTGCGGTACATTTCAAAGGATCCTCCTTTGCTTCAGCAGATTCAAATTGCCAATGGCACAATTGCACTGTTGGTTGTGATTGTGTGTCTGGAAATCAGTGTTGTCTTTTACTCCTTCAGGCGATATTTGCACGTTGCCCTCCCTGGAATTATGTGCTGGTGACAATTATCATGTTAAGAGCAGCATTGGAAGTAGGAGGTTATGGGATTGGTCTGGTTAACGATGCTTTTGGCTTGGCTGCATTTACTGGCTTGTCAATTTCGGTGGCTTCAACCGGGTTGATTGTCATCGACATACCACTCAAGTTCTTGCCCGCACTAATTATTGTTGGTTTTTATATATCACAGTTTTTCATCAAGAAGAACCTATCATCTTATTTGATATTTGTTGTCTCAGCAAGTGTTATCGGGAAAACTAGTGTCTATGCAGAGCCGCTAGTCCCACTAAGGCTGGTAGCTACCTTAGAAACAAACAAACTAAAAACTACTTTCATTTTCCTTTATGAGAAATAGATAAGAGAAGAATAAGGAGACCAACCTTTGTCTTGCGCTTGGTTCCTTGCTCGATTCCTCTCTCTTCTGGTAGGTCTTTGCCACTCGCTTCCTTGTCTACCCAGCTTCAAAGAGTACCTGTAGAATCAAAGCAGCATAGCACTATCCAAGAACATCAATCTATCATCATAAACAATATAGGACCAGATGTATATTGACCACACAAATGCATAAATCATCAATCATACAAGAATGTGGAGGAAAACTTGAATAGCTTTATTGATAATCAAGAAAGAGAAAATAGGATTACAACCAATTGTTCTGACCCAGCATCATCCTCTCAGCAAGAAAGCCCTTCTTCACCTCATGAAAAGCTTAGATCACCCAACACTATGATGTTGCACCAAGAAACCAACAACACTTCCTTACAAGATACAAAATTCCAGCCTCTGGATCTCTGAGATGAGGGATCCATATATAGATGTTTGCAAGGGGAATGAGTCAGCTTTTGAGATTTGATTAGTGTCCTCTCTTTGATAGTTCTTGATTCCACTTGGAGATTGATGATCTCTTACTTATCCCTCGTCGAATGCAGAGAGGCAAGTGTCACAGGAGAAGTTTCTAGAAGATTCCATGCTTCTCCACCTTGCGGATTGACCCTGCCATTTGTCCACTCTCACCCATCGCACCCCATAGAAGGGTTTTCCAACATGCATCACACCTACTGTGTGTATTTAGGTGGGATGCAACGCACTTTGACCATGGAGCAGGTGAAATGGTCCAGTTTTGACTAGTTCTGAGTAGTTTTTCATGGAGAACTTCTGGGAGATGCTGTAATCAGTTGACCTTGTTCTTTTAGGGGCTGGAACGAAACCTTTAGGGACTTAGGAGCCCTTAGTTTATGGAAATTTATGATTGGGGTTGTAGTGCCCAAAAACAGTTGACCCCTAAAGCATGAGGTCGTTAATCTTTTGATGTCGGGCGAAATGCTTTATCATGAGGATCCGAAGTTTTTTCAAGCTGGAAGGCGACCTGTAATAAGATACAATACAATACATTATCTTCATAATATTTTCATGATCTAGCTGAGGCGGGCATTCCCATGCTGAGCTTTATAAATTCATTTTCATGTACATAGGACAGACAATCGTCTGAGTGTAGACTTATGATTCTGGTAGAGCCATCATCCCTTGGATTGGATGATTATCTATGCAGAAATGATGGACATTTGATGTCTTTATTTTCCTAAATATATATCGCAACTCGGATGGATGAAACTAGATCCAGGGTCTTCAATCTCGTTCTATCTTCACTCAGAGTACAAGTCGATCCATATGAGAGATGTTCTGGAGTTGAACATGGAAAGACATCACCTGATTACCAGCCAATGATGTAAGCTGTTAACAGGCGTGAGAGGAATCACCGATAATGATGATGAACCTCAAGGTACTACAGTACAATTCATGTGGTGTGAATAAGGGACTTGGCATCAAACACCACGCAAAATCTTTCGGTCGAAGGCCATTGATGTAAACCTATCGCCGGAAGTGAGAAACTTGCCATTGAGGCATGCAAGCTTCAAAGTTCTGAAAGGGTTGTTCCTAGACCAAATTCTTGGATAATGAGCTGATGTCAACAAGAAGCGATCCATCATAGGAGGGCCTTAGTGAATCCCACATCAATGACACAGAACGGAGCAAATGATTTTAATGGAGGTGAAAACGATCTAGTGATATAAGGTTCAGGGTGGCGGTCATGAAAGAATGGAGTGTAAATGTATTGCAGTGGGTGAGACATAGGTGAATTCTCTGAGCAACTTCTCTTAAACATATCGGCGACACTAACATGATGGATTGGTAGCATTAACCCCAAATGTGGATGGTTTGATGGAACCATGGTGATGTGACCAATGAATGGAACAACCCAACCCGACTTAGATGCGGTGTGAAAATATCATGTTCAAGAGCGACTTGCTACCAACAAAGCTTCTTCAAGTCTTCTTCCGAATTTTTCCCCAGTCAATGCTGACCAGTACCTCTTTATTTTTTTCAAGCTTGAGGAGGATAACATATGCTTGTTCTATAATTTTCCCTTCGGGCAAACCCATCGCTATGTTTTAACGATATTAGCGATACTGAAACTCGTTCTTGTCTGTTATGGACAAGTTTGTCGCTACTCGGTTTTAACGAGTTTAACGACAAAGATAACTCGGTCCTTTTCAATTTTAGAGAGTCTGAAAAGGAACGTAAAGGAAACTCCAAAATTCCTTTTTCGTCACATAATCCCTTGAGTCCAAAAAAGTATAAAACAATACAAAAGGGATGAATTTTCGGTAATTTTAACAAGCCGAACGAACAAGCGCTCGATATTTTTGTGTAATAATCCCTCAGGTCCAAAAATATTAAAATCTAAAGGAGGGATAGCACTTACGGTCAATTTAACGAGCTGGAGAGGCCAATGGCTCGGCAATCTTTTCATATTTTATGAGTCAGTTGAAAAGAGCTTAAAGGAGACCTGTTTTTGAGGAACGAGTGATAGATTCGGGTAGCAGCTGATTCCAGGTAAGGTTTGGAATTTTCCAATCATGGCAGTGTCACAAGGATGGCTAACAAGATCACTCTTCATAGCTGTTCCTCGAAAGGGGTAAACAATCAAGTGGAGGTGAATGATCGGCCAATACAGGGTGGAGGTGATGATGAGAACATGACCAAGGCTTCAAAGGCTGAAGTAATACATTCACGATGGTTATTTACTAGGAATTGGTTCATTTTTTAATGAGCTTAAATGCTGGGGGAAACACTTGCTCATTGCTTATGTTTATTTTTTAACGAGCTTGAATTCCGCGTTAAAACTACTCTATCCAGTCGTATAATAAAGATGTCTTATCTAAGATGCCATTTTTCGGAAGCTTGCACCTTACAAAGCTTTGCTCCGCATCCTTTCTTTATGCAAGTTAGGAAACAACCAATCCTATGAGTTTAAAGGGTTAGAGGACCTATAAATTTAAAAAATAAATGGTCACTCTTCACTTGCATGCCAAAAGGTTTGCATGCCCCCAGGTATAGCGAAAAATTTCCAGGTTACCAAAGATTGTTCCGTCTGTGTCACAGACAAAACACTTCCTCGGCGATGCCTAGCGAAATAGACAAAGGTGAGTGGCACAGATGCCTCCACTCACATAACTTTGATGAAGGAATCTTAGTCGAGCATAATCCCATTTTCCTAAACTGACGGGTGTGTCATACTAGTCATATATCCTCCGTGGAAATCTACACTATACCCAAGGTTTTCCCGCTGAAGCAGACCAGGGTGCATGCCCCCTGGGTTTCAGTCACGTCCTTTGAATCACTCATGCTCATCAGGAGGACGGACTGGGAATTGATGAGACATTCCTTGAATGAAAATACCATTTAGGGTTGCTATATGACTATTTTCTATATGTGAACCGAGGAATTAAAGCTGGTCTACGAGCCTGACCACTCTTCCTTCCTGTGGAAAACACATTACTCTAAAGAGTGAGGAGACGACTGTTATAGACATTTTTGGGCACCGCAACCCCAAGCATAAATGTCCATAAAATAAGGACTCCTAAGTCCCTAAAAGTGTTTTTCCAACCCCTAAAAGAACAAGGTCAACTGATTACATCTTCTCCCAGAAGTTCTCCATGAAAAACTGCTCAGAACTGGTCAAAACTGGACCATTTCACCTCCTCCATAGGCAAAGTGCGTTGCATCTCACCTAAGTACACACAGTAGGTGCGTTGAATTTCAAAAATCCCTTCTATGGGGTGCGATGGGAGAGAAGGGACAAATGGCAGTGGCAATCCGCAAGGTGGAGAACCATGGAATCTTCTAGAAGCTTCTCCTGTGACATTTGCCTCTCTGAATTCGACCAGGGATGAGTAAGAGATCATCAATCTCCAAGTGGAATCAAGAACTATCAGAGGAAAGACACTAATCAAATCACAAGCTGACTCATCTCCCTTGCAGACATCTATATATGGATCCCTCATCCCAGAGATCCAGAGGCTGGAATTTTGCATCTTGTAAGGAATTGTTGTTGGTTTCTTGAGGCAACATCATAGTGTTGGTTGATCTAAGCTTTTCATGAGGTGAAGAAGGGCTCACCTGCTGAGAGGATGATGTTGGGTCAAAACGATTGGTTGTAACTCTCTTGGCTATTTCTTTATTATCAATAAAGCTATTCAAGTTTTCCTCCATACTCTTGTGTGATTTATGTTTTATGCATTTGTATGGTCAATTTACATCTGATCCTAGATTGTTTATGATAATAGATCCATGTTCTCGTATAGTGTTATGCTGCTTTGATTCGATAGGTACTCTGTGAAGCTGGGTATACAAGAAAGCAAATAGAAAAGGACTATTAGAAGAGAGAGGGATCAAGCAAGGAACCAAGCGCAAGAGAGAGGTTGGTCTCCTTTATTCTTCTCTCATCTATCTTTCATAAAGGAAAATGAAAGTAGTTTTACTTTGTTTGTTTCTAAGGTAGCTACCGGCCTTAGTGGGATTAGCAGTTCTGCATAGAAACTTTTCCCTGTAACAAAATGTCGACTCCGCTGGGGAGCAAATAGATTGATTGTTTATCTACATTTGTTTACTTTATAAACATACAGACGGAGCCTGAAGTCAAGCCAGCTAGCCTTCGAACTACATTTGCTATGTAAGTGCAAAGTATATCAATGCAGCTTCAGTCAATCTTCGGGTTTTGTTTATGAATTAAACAATTGATTTACAAGATTTCTAATTGCCCTCGTGGTGGCTCTAGTAACCTCCTTAGATCTACCCTTGTGATTGATTTACTGGTTACCACTTGCTCGGCCAAAATCCCTGAACCGAACTGCAAACTGTGACCCAGAACCCAATGAAAGTCTCGTCCCTGGTCCAACGCACTGTCTGTTCTATAAATCTCAAATTCAGCGCACTTCCTGAGTGTAGTAGGTGCATTGCATTTCAGTTTCACTGTGTTACAGGTGCGCTGATCAGACTAGGTTTCTGCGTTCACTCTTTTCAGATCTATTCAAGAGTTTTGCTACCTGTAGTCCGTACACCTCTGTTTGAAACCCCTTTTCTTGTTGTTATTCCACCTCCAGTGTGCAAAGAACTGTAAATGTTTTTAGGTATTTTTTGAGTCATTTTTCAGTTCTCCTTTACAAAGAAGTAACGTAATTGTACTGTCGTTTCTTGATTTGAAAGTGTTGCAAGTGTCGTTTTCAGTCATAGAAGAGAATTTGATTGTTCTTGATAGTCGATTACCCTGTTACTATTGTATTCGATCTGAATTAGTAGTCTTTCTAGTGTCGAAAGCAAGTTTTCATTTCCAAATCACAAAGTGTTGTCATTGTCTTCATTTTGATTTTGAAAAGAAACTTGTTAGTAATTGTCGCTTTGAAAAATAATTCAGATTTGTGCATTAGCTTTCGTTTTATCATTCACATATTAAGAAGGCTAAAAACAAATACATGCATGTGCATTTTCATTTAGACTGTTTGATTGGTTTGATTTAGGACAGTGCATATAGTGTGTGCTCTATGCTCTTTGCTGAAAGAATACTATCTCTCTTTCCTTAGTAGCTAGGATTTTCATTGCACAAAGAAGATAAAACGATTGTTTATCATCTTAGATTGCATTTTAGGAATTGTACATCTACATCATGCGGTGAACCTGTAAGGCAAATTTCTTTTTCTTAAGCAAGATCAACTATAAAATAAATTTAATGAATCTAACAACGCCTTGGAACCTAACGCACAACATCTAGAAGTCTAGGCTAGAGACGTATTCTGGCGTCATAAAGCCTGGTAACTGTTGTTTTCATTGTTGGTTGGGTGATTCCTCCACTTTGAGACGATAAGTGCCAGTACGAACTTGTGCTCCCATGCACCGTCGAGTATATTTTGGAAGACCAGAATAGGCTTAATCCTTTATCCATAGAAAGCCGTGTCTGCCACCCTATCGATCGCAATGCACTGAACACAACATTTAGGAAGATTGACTGTCGTACCGTAAAAAGTATTCTACAGTTTTGCGATTGGTTTGGTAATCCCTCTGCCTAGATTTCTAGAGCAGTCCCTTTTGTTCCTTTTCAGACGCCTTAATGGAAAAGGTCCATTTGAGCACTTGTCATTTCAGGCTCATTAAAAATCGAAGGTGACTAGAGTCATCTTTTGTTTTTTCAAAACTCTTAAAAATTGAAAAAACAAGTTGTGTCAAAGCGTCTAAAATTTATTTTAAACGGAATAATCATCACCTTTACTATGTTGGTCTCAGGTTGAGGAAAATGGAGTCCACCAACCAAGGATTTCCCCTTGGAGGAAATCCTAGTCCCTTCTCCTCTTGGGGAGATGTTGGTGCACCCCATATGGCCACATTGTCGCTTCCAGGATCGACAATCGGCTTGCCCGTATGGTTTTTCTCAACCTCCGTCGTTCAGAACAACGCGATTCCTGAACAATTGAGTCAGCAGCTAGACAATTCCAGAGTTAACCGCCAACCCTCTATTTCATCCAATTCTTCCTCTCCTCCTTCCTCTTCGCCTGATGGGGCTGGTAAAGCCAAATATCAAGTACCTGAGAAGAAAAGGAAAAGAAGAAGAAAGAGAAGAAGAAGAAGGAGCCAAAGGCGAAAAGGGGTAACCAAGCATCGTTTAACGAAAATCCACACACTGCACTGACCAGGCCTAAATCGCCATGTGTCATTTGCAAGGGAGACCACTTTCATAGAGATTTTCCTTGCATCCCTCGGATCTTAAGGGACTGGTCTCCTCGTTTGCACAACCGGTGTCGTCAACCTCTGATGATCATGTTGAAAATACATCGTCCACTAGTGAAAGTGAAGACCCTGGACAAAAAGGAAAAAGAAAATTTCCTTATAAACTGTGTTAAGGTGATCACGCCATACACCGTTGTCCCTTCTTAGATGAGGCTAAAAGAGTTTTGAACGATCGTCTGATTTCACCGTTACGACTTCCTCCTAGATATAAGAAACTCTTGCCGACTTCGTCACTAGTTGAAAATCCGGCTGACACGCCCAGGTGGTCGGCCGAAATATCTATCACTGAAGAAAAACCATCTGAATCCATACCAGACGAAAGTCAAATGGTCGAGGCGGAAATTGACCCGGTCTTGCCTTCAGAGGTTCCATCTTCAGATGATACAGTCACCGAAGAGAACAAGGATGACATCGTCCAAATTCTTTTCATAAGCACAGACTCTGATGAACATGGGGGAAGTTTACCCATTCCTTTACCGTAGGAAGGAAGTTCGTCAGAGTCGTACCCGGCCGTCTATTCTTTCCCCCCTCCAAGCAACCTAGTTGTTTCCTTTGACTGGAATCTACTAGGCAGACCCCGTTTACCAGCTAGTATACCATTCCGAATCATTACTCAAATATATAGAATGGTTATGGCTGGTACCATCATAGATGAAGGGGCTTCTGTGAGTATCCTTTCCTTGACTGCTTGGAAAGCTTTTGGTTCACCATCTCTTTTGCCTAAGATGAGAAATATAATAGGCTTTGACAAAGGAACTAGTCGACCATTAGGGATCCTTCCCAATGTGCCCATAACATTGAGAGGGAAAATCGTTCACATGAATGTAATGGTAGTCCAAGGACCCCTGGATTATAATCTACTCCTTGGGAGAGACTATATTTATTGCATGGGAGCCATTCTCTCATCACTCTTTAGAGTAATGTGTTTTCCACACGAAAGAAGAGTGGTCAAGCTCGTAGACCAGCTTTCATTCCCCGGTTCACGCATAGCAAATAGTCATATACGATCCCTGAATGGTCTTTTCACGCAAGGAATATCTCATCAATCCCCAGTCCGTCCACCTAATGAGTGCGAGTAATTCGGGGGACATGACTGAAACCCAGGGGGCATGCACCCTGGTCTGCTTCGGCAGGAAAACTTCAGGTATAGCATAGGTTTCCGCGAGAGATATATGACTAGTCTGACACTCCCGTCCGAAATTGGAAAAGGGGGTTGGACTAGAACAAGATTCCCTTGTCAAAGTTATGTGAGTGGAGGCATCTACGCAATTCACCTTTGTCTATTTTGGTAGACATCGCCGAAGAAGTGTTTTGTTTGTGGTACAAATAGAACAATCTTTGGTAACCTAAAAGAGGTAGGCCTTTTGGAAAAACAAATGTTTTGTCTGCGAAATTGCGAGGTAACCTTGAAACTCTATGTCTCTATACCTGGGGGCATGCAAACCTTTTGGCATGCAAGTGAAGAGCGACCATTTATTTTTTAAATTTGTAAGTCCTCTAACCCTTTAAACTCGTAGGATTGATTGTTTCCTAACTTGCATAAAGAAAGGATTTGGGCCAAAGCTTTGAAATAATGCCATTTTAATATATGAGACATTCTTATTATACGATTGGATTAATCGAGCAGTTTTAACGCGGACTTCGTGCTCGTTAAAAAATAAACATAAGCAATGAGCAAATGTTTCCCCCAGTGTTTAAGCTCATTCAAAAATGAACCAATTTCTGGTAAATAACCATTGTGAATGTAGTACTTCAGCCTTTGAAGCCTTGGTCATGTTCTCATCATCACCTCCACTTTATATTGGCCGATCATTCACCTCCACTTGATTGTTTACCCCTTTTGAGGAACAGCTGCGAAGAGTGATTCTATTAGCCATCCTTGTAACACTGTCGTGATTGGGAAATTCCAAACCTTACCTACAATCAGCTGCTACCCAAATTTATCACTCGTTCCTCAAAAAACGAGCCTCCTTTAAGCTCTTTTCAGTTGACTCGTAAAATATGAAAAGATTGCCGAGCCATCGGCCTCTCCAGCTTTTTAAAGTGACCGGAAGTGCTATCCCTCCTCTAGATTTTAATCTTTTTGGACCTGAGGGATTATTACACAAAAAGATCGATCGGTTGTTTTGTTCGGGTCGTTAAAAGTATCGAAAATTCATCCCTTCTGTATTATTTTATACTTCTTCAGACCTAAGGGATTAGATGATGAAAAAGGGTTTTTGGAGTTTCCTTTACGTCCCTTTTCAGACTCTCTAAAATTGAAAAGGACCGAGTTATCTTTGTCGTTAAACTCGTTAAAACCTAATAGCGGCAAACTTGTCCATAACAGACAAGAACAAGTTTCACTATTGATAGGTTCGTTAAAACATAGCGATGGGTTTGCCCGAAGGGAAAATTATAGAACAAGCATATGTTATCCTCCTCAAGCTTGACAAAAATAAAGAGGTACTAGTCAACAATGACTAGGAAAAATTGGGAAGAAAACTTGAAGAAACTTTGTTGGTAGCAAGTCGCTCTTGAACATGACACTTTCACTTCGCTTCCAAGTTGGGTTGGGTTGTTTCATTCACCGGTCACATCACCATGGTCACATCACACCATCCACATTTTGGGTTAATGCTACCAATCCATCATGTCAGTGTCGCTGATATGTTTAAGAGAAGTCACTCAAAGAATTCACCTGTGTCTCACCCGCCGCAATACATTTACGCTCCATTCTTTCATGACTGCCCCCCTGAACCTTATATCACCAGATCATTTTCACCTCCATTAAAATCATTTTCTCCGTTCCATGTCATTGATGTGGGATTCATTAAGGCCCTCCTATGACGGACGGCTTCTTGTCGACATCAGCTCATTATCCAAGAAGTTTATCTAGGAACAACCCTTTCAGTACTTTGAAGCTTGCATGCCTCAATGGCAAGTTTGTCACTTCTAGGGACAGGTTCACATCAATGGCCTTTGACCGAAAGATTTTTGTGTGGTGTTCAACGCTAAGTCCCTTATTCACACCATGTGAATTGTACTACCGTACCTTGAGGATCATTATCATTATCGGTGATTCCTCTCGCGCCTGTTAACAGCTTACATCATTGGCTGGTAATCAGGCGATGTCTTTCCATGTTCGACTCTAGAACATCTATCACATGGATTGACTTCTACTTTGAGTGAAGATCGAATGAGATTGAAGAAACCAGATCTAGTTTCATCCATCCGGGCTGTGATATATATTCTGGAAAATAAATACATCAAATGTACATCATTGTTGCACAGATAATCATCCAATCTAAGCGATGATGGTGTCACACGGAATCAGTCAAGGGTGCGGACACAACTGACCTTCCTAGAAGTCTAAGACATTCTAATCACAAACAAAACAAACTGGAGCTATCCTTCTCTAAACATACATTATGATATGAGAAATCAAGTGTTTCGTTCTTACCTTTGTCCAAACGCTGTTGTAGAAGTCCAAGCTTTGTTAATCTGGATGAGCTCCTCCTTTTCTCCAAAACCTGTAATCACCAACAGTCAAACAATTAAATAGCACCTGATTATAACATAAAACAAAGCATATTCAACACATAGACCAAGGAGTACATGAAATAGCCCATTAACAACAAGTTATTGAGAGGAATGGACCAATTTGCATTAAAGGTAATCAAAAGGAACCATTACAACCTGAGCCTTGGTGTTGTGCAAGCTCCTTCCAGGGTCCACAAGGGTCTTCCTCTACTTTGAAAAAGCTCACCCACTTCCAAATAGAACAAGTAAAGATGACAATCTCTCCTCACAATCTTCTAAATGGGAGTCCTAATTCCTGCAGCATTTACCCTTAGAAATCTATAGCTTTCAACCTTCTTCCTTCTGGCTCAATGCCTCTTTTTATAGTGCTCAAGAGGAAGTTAATCAGGTCCACCATCAATGGGATAGTCCCCTCTTTGGATGGGATCACTCCCTTATTGATGGGATAAGTTCCTCTTTGATAGGAGTGCATGAACCATCTGGAGGCGCTCAATACACATCAAACAACCTTCTAGAATGCTCTAGAAATGACCACAAGTAAGTTTTTGAAGATAAAACTTGCGCATTTTAACCTTTTCAGAGGGACGCACCTGCCCCTTTAGATACAGAGCGTCCTTGGACGCAGACCTTATGAACAAAAGGTGCGTACCCGCAGGCAAGGCTTGAGAGAACCTGCGTACCCAGAGATAAACATGTTTATAAAGACTTTCTCTCTTTCTTGGAGTTTGACATGAATAGTAGAGGCATAAGACTTGCTCAAGAGGGTAGTATGACTGTTGATAGAGCCATACCAACTGTAAATAGCCATGGTGACATTTTTTAGTGTAACAGATGGCTCTACCAGAATCATCAGTCTACACTCAGACGATTGTCTGTCCTATGTACATGAAAATGAATTTATAAAGCTGAGCATGGGAATGCCCATCTCAGCTAGATCATGAAAATATTATGAAGATAATGTATTGTATTGTATCTTATTACAGGTCTCCTTCCAGCTTGAAAGAACTTCGGATCCTCATGATAAATCATTTCACCCGACATCAAAAAAAAATTAATGACCTCATGCTTTAGGGGGCAACTGTTATAGACATTTTTGGGCACTGCAACCCCAAGCATAAATGTCCATAAACTAAGGGCTCCTAAGTCCCTAAAAGTGTTTTTCCAACCCCTAAAAGAACAAGGTCAATTGATTACAACTTCTCCCAGAAGTTCTCCATGGAAAACTGCTCAGAACTAGTCAAAACTGGACCATTTCACCTGCTCCATAGGCAAAGTGTGTTGCATCTCACCTAAATACACAAAGTAGGTGCGTTACATTTCAAAAATCCCTTCTATCGGGTGTGATGGGCGAGAAGGGATAAATGGCAGTGTCAATCCACAAGGTGGTGAAGCATGGAATCTTCCATAAACTTCTCCTGTGACACTTGCGTCTCTAAATTCGACCAGGGATGAGTAAGAGATCATCAATCTCCAAGTGGAATCAAGAACTATCAGAGGGAAGACACTAATCAAATCACAAGCTGACTCATCTCCCTTGCAGACATCTATATATTGATCCCTCATCCCAGAGATCCAGAGGCTGGAATTTTGCATCTTGTAATGAATTGATATTGGTTTCTTGAGGCAACATCATAGTGTTGGGTGATCTAAGCCTTTCATGAGATGAAGAAGGGCTCACTTGCTGAGAGGATGATGCTGGGTCAGAACGATTGGTTGTAACTTTCTTGGCTCTTTCTTGATTATCAATAAAGCTATTCAAGTTTTCCTCCATACTCTTGTGTGATTTATGTTTTATGTATTTGTATGGTCAATTTACATCTGATCCTAGACTGTTCATGATAATAGATCCATGTTCTCGTATAGTGTTATGCTACTTTGATTCTACAGGTACTTTGTGAAGCTGATATACAAGAAAGCAAGTAGCAAAGGACTATCAAAAGAGACAGGGATCGATCAAGGAACCAAGTGCAAGACAGAGGTTGGTCTCCTTTATTCTTCTCTCAACTATCTTTCATAAAGGAAAACGAAAGTAGTTTTACTTTGTTTGTTTCTAAGGTAGCTACCAGCCTTAGAGGGATTAGCAGTTATGCATAGACACTTTTCCTTGTAACAATGACGGCTCCCATGCAATAAATATAGTCTCGTACAAGGAGTAGATTATAATCCAAGGGTCCTTGGACTACCATTACGTTCATGTGAACGGTTTTCCTTCTCAATGTTATCGGCACATCGAGAAGGATCCCTAACGGTCGACTGGTTCCTTTGTCAAAGCCTGTTATATTTCTCATCTCAGGCAAAAGCGATGGTGAACCAAGCGCTTTCCAAGAAGTTGAGGAAAGGATACTCACAGAAGCCCCGTCATCTATGATGGTACCAGCCATGACCATTCTATATATCTGAGCAATGATTCGAAACGGTACACTAGCCGGTAAACGGGGTCTGCCTAGTAGATTCAAGTCAAAAGCAACAACCAGGTTGCTTGGAGGTGGGACCGAATAGACGGCTGGATACGACTCTGACGAACTTCCTTCCTGCGGTAAAGGAATGGGTAGACTGCTCCCATGTTCATCAGAGTCTGTGCTTATGAAGAAAATTTGAACGGTGTCATTCTTGTTCTCTTCGATGACTGTATCCTCTGAGGATTGATCCTCTGAAGGCATGACCGGGTCAATTGCTGCCTCGACCTTTTTATTTTCATCTGCTGTGGATTCAGATGGTTTATCTTCAATGATAGATGCTTCGGCCGACCACAAGGGCGTGTCAGCTGAATTTTCAACTAGTGACGGACTCGACAAGAGTTTCTTATATCCGAGAGGAAGCTGTAATGGTGAAACCGGAAAGTCGTCCAAAACTCTTTTAGCTTCATCTAAGAAGGGACAACGGTGGACGGCATTATCGCCTTCACACAATTTACAAGGAAATTTATATTTTCATTTTTGTCTAGGGGCTTCACTTTCACTAGTTGACGGTGTATGCTCAACATGATCGTCAGAGGTTGATGACACCGGATTGTGCAAACGAGGAGACCAGTCCCTTAAGATCCGACGGATGCAAGGACAATCTCGATGATAGTGGTCTCCTTTACAAATGACACATGGCGATTTAGGCCTGGTCAGTGCATTGTGTGGATTTTCTCTAGACGATGCTCGGGTTCCCCTTTTCGCCTTTGGCTCTTTCTTCTTCTTCTCTTTCTTCTTCTTCTCCTTCTTCTCAGCTACTTGATTTTGGGCTTTACCAGCTTCATCAAGCGAAGAAGAAGGAGGAGAGGAAGAATGGGACGAAGTAGAGGGTTGGGGGGTAACTCTGGTATCGTTTAGTTGCTAACTTGATTGCTCAAGAATTGCGGTGTTCTGAATGATAGCAGTTGAGAAGAGCCATACAGGCAAGCCGATTGTCAATCCTGGGAGAGACAATGTGGCCATATGGGGTGCACCAACATCTCCCCAAGAGGAGAAAGGACTAGGATTTCCTCCAAGGGGAACTCCTTGGTTGGTGAACTCCATTTTTCTCAACGTAAGACCAACGCAGGAAAGGTGATGTTTATTCCATTTAACATAAATTTTAGAGGCTTTGACACAACTTGTTTTTCAATTTTTAAGAGTCGAGAAAAAACAAAAGATGACTCTAGTCGCCTTTGATTTTTAATGAGCCTGAAGTGACAAGTGCTCAGATGGACCTTTTCCGTTAAGGAGTCTAAAAAGGAATGAAAGGGACTACTATGGAAATCTAGACAGAGGGATTACCAAACCAATTGCAAAACTGCAGAATACTTTTTATGGTACGGCAGTCAATCTTCCCGAATGCTGTGTTCAGTGCACTGCAATCGATAGGGCGACAGACACAACTTGCTATGGATAAAGGATTAAGCCTATTGTGGTCTCCCAAAATATACTCGACGGTACGTGGGAGAACAAGTCCGTACTGGCACTTATCGTCTCAAAGTGGAGGAATCACCCAACCAACAGTGAAAACAACAGTTACCAGGCTTTACAACGCCGGAATACATCTCTAGCCTAGACTTCTAGATGTTGTGCGTTAGGTTCCAAAGCGTTTTTAGATTCATTAAATTTATTTTATAGTTGATCTTGCTTAAGAAATTTTCCTTTCAGGTTCGCCGTGTGATGTATATGTACAATTCATAAAATGCAACCTAAGATGATAAACAGTCGTTTAATCTTCTTTTTGCAATGAAAATCCTAGCTACTAAGGAAAGAGAGATGATTTTCTTTCAACAAAGAGCATAGAGAACACACTATATGCATTGTCCTAAATCAAACCAACAAACAGTCTAAATGCAAATGCACGTGAATGTATTTGTTTTTATCCTTCTTAATGTGTGAATCATAAAAAGAAATCTAAGCACAAATTTGAATTGTTTTTCAAAGTGACAATTACTAACAAGCTTCTTTTCAAAACAAAATGAGGACAATGACAACAGTTTGTTATTTGGAATTGAAAACTTGCTTTCGACACTTGAAAAACTACCAACTCAAATCAAATACAAGAGTAACAGTGTAATTGACTATCAAGAACAATCAGATTCTCTTCTATGACTGAAAACGACACTTGCAACACTTTCAATTCAAGAAATGATAGTACAATTACGCTACTCCTTTGTAAAGGAGAACTGAAAATGACTCAAAAATCATAAAAACATTTACAGTTCTTTGCACAATGGAGGCAGAATAACAACAAGGAAAGGGGTTTCAAACAGGGGTGTACTGACTACAGGCAGCAAAATTCTTGAATAGAGCTGAAAAGAGTGAACATAGAAACCAAAATTTAGGAACAAGGCCTTGTCTGATCAACGCACCTGTAACACAGTGAAACTAAAATGCAATGCACCTACTACACTCGGGAAGTGCGATGCATTTGGAGTTCACAGAATAAACAGTGCGCTAGACCAGGGATGAGACTTTGACTGGGTTCTGGGTCACAGTTTGTAGTTCAGTTCAGGGATTTAGGCCGAGCAAGTGGTAATCAGTAAATCAATCATGGGGGTAGATCTAAGGAGGTTACTAGAGCCACCACAATGGCAATTAGAGAGCTTGTAAATCAATTGTTTAATTCATAAACAAAACCCAGAGATAGACTAAAGCAGCATTGATCTACTTTGCACTTGCATAGAAAATGCAGTTCGAAGGCTAGCTGGCTTGACTTCAGGCTCCATTTGTAAGTTTATAAAGTAAACAAATGTAGATAAACAATCAATCTATTCGCTCCCCAACGGAGTTGCCATTTTGTTATCAAGAAAACTAGTGTCTATGCAGAGCTGCTAGTCCCACTAAGGCTAGTAGCTACCTTAGAAACAAACAAACTAAAAACTACTTTCGTTTTCCTTTATGAGAAATAGATTAGAGAAGAATAAGGAGACCAACCTCTGTCTTGCACTTGGTTCCTTTCTCGATTCCTCTCTGTTCTGGTAGGTTTTTGCCACTCACTTCCTTGTCTACCCAGCGTCAAAGAGTACCTGTAAAATCAAAGCAGCATAGCACTATCCAAGAGCATCAATCTATTATCATAAACAATATAGGACCAGATGTAGATTGGCCACACAAATGCATAAATCATCAATCATACAAGAATGTGGGGGAAAACTTGAATAGCTTTATTGATAATCAAGAAAGAGCAAAGAGGATTACAACCAATTGTTCTGACCCAGCATCATCCCCTCAGCAAGAAAGACCTTCTTCACCTCATGAAAAGCTTAGATAACCCAACACTATGATGTTGCACCAAGAAACCAACAACACTTACTTATAACATACAAAATTCCAACCTCTGGATCTCTGGGATGAGGGATCCGTATATAGATGTTTGCAAGGGGAATGAGTCAACTTTTGATATTTTATTAGTGTCCTCTCTCTAATAGTTCTTGATTCCACTTGGATATTGATGATCTCTTACTCATCCCTGGTCGAATGCAGAGAGGCAAGTGTCACAGGAGAAGTTTCTAGAAGATTCCATGCTTCTCCACCTTGCGGATTGACCCTGTCATTTGTCCACTCTTGCCCATCGTACCCCATAGAAGGGTTTTCGAACATGCATCGTACCCCATAGAAGGGTTTTCCAACATGCATCGCACCTACTGTGTCTATTCAGGTGGGATGCAATGTGCTTTGACCATGGAGCAGGTGAAATGGTCCAGTTTTGACCAGTTCTGAGTAGTTTTTCATGGAGAACTTCTGGGAGATGTTGTAATCAGTTGACCATGTTCTTTTAGGGGTTGGAACAACACCTTTAGGGACTTACGAGCCCTTAGTTTATGGACATTTATGATTGGGGTTGTAGTGCCAAAAAATGTCTATAACATCGAGCTTGCCAATTGTATGGTTTGTTGTGGACAACTATTAGGATCTGAATATTTGGTTAGCTAATATGGCACTCAGGTGTGTTTGCAAGTTCATCGTTGCAAGTGTTGTGCTGGCCATGGTGATTACAGGCCTAGCACTTCTTCCTCCAAAGGCTTGTGTTGTGACAGAATATGGTCTTATAATCCACACATTGCTAGTCTGCTATATTCAGAGAAATGTGCAAGTGTAATTACTATCACAAGTTTGTCGACATGAAGAAAGATTGTCGACAAAGGATTGCTTCTGAACAAAAGAAGTAGGGAGGGTCTCATCAGAAATAAAATATTGTAGAACATTCTGATCAGAAGGAATCTACCTTTTACGCCATTATGGCTAAGAGGTCCTCACATCATGCCCCTTCTTCTAACTGGTACATTGACTCTAGTGCATCACATCTTTTCTCTCACAGGCATGACTAGTTTACTGACTTCTCATCTTGTAGTGATTCTGTGGTATTGGGCGGAGGTGAGGAGTATGCAGTGGTTGGCAGAGGTACAGTTCAGATACAGTTTGATGGGTAAACACTCATCTTCCTGAATGTGTACTATGTTCCTGGTATGGAATTTAATTTGTTGTCTGTCAGCCAGATTATGAGGAACTCTCCTCAGCTTGATGTGGTGTTCAGTGCACAGAAGTGCTCCATTATTGACAAGAAAACTCGTCTTATGGTTGTTGTTGGCCTAGAGGATCATGGCCTATATAGGCTTCTTGACAATGGTGATTCTCCAGAAGTGGCTCTCGCAACTCGTGTTTGTCCCATCAGCACTCTGTGGCATTAGAGATATGGGCATCTAAACATTCACTATCTCTCTCAGCTATCTTGGGAGGGACTTGTGTCAGGGTTACCTGATATTCAAACTCAGCATTTGGGAGTGTGCGGCACCTATCAAGCTAGCAAGCAACATCGGTCTTCATCAAGGATGGAGAATCTTGGCATGCATCTAAGGTACTCTAGTTAATTCATGTTCATATTTTTGGTCCTATGAATACATCTTCAGTTACTGGTTGTGAATATGTTTTTCTTACTATGGATGATTTCAGTAGAAAGATGTGGGTGTACTTTATAAAACATAAAACTAATGTATTTAGTATCTTTCAGAAGTTTAAGTCCTTAGTTGAAAAAGAGTCTGGCTATAATATCATAACTCTTAGGACAGATAACGGGGGGGAACTTGTTCTTCTTCTTTCTCCAAATTCTGTGATACCCATGGCATAAAACGCCAGTTAACTACACCCTACACTCCTCAGCAGAACAGTGTTGTCAAATGTCGCAACTGTACAATTGTTGAAATGGCTTGTTCCATGTTACAGCATAGGAGTGTTCCGAACAAATTTTGGGCTGAAGGAGTGTTTGCTGTTGTTTATATTCTTAACCAATCACCTACTTAGACTGTTAGGGGGAAGATTCTAGAAGAGGTTTGGTCTGGTCGTAAGCCTAAGATCAGTCACCTCAAAGTGTTTGGCTTGGTTTCATATGTTTGGATTCCAGCTGCTAAGCACTCTAAGTTGGATTTCGAAAGCCAGAAACTCATGATGATAAGGTATAGTGATCACCACGAGGCTTACAGGCTGATAGATATAGACACTGATCATATTATCTTTAGTCAGGTCGTAGTATTTGATGAAGACAGAGGGTTCTTTCAGTGTACTCCTTTTGAGCAGTGTTCTAAGGATCAGTCTCACAATGTTTTTCTTCCATTAGGTCCACCTGATGGGAGGGATGATTCAGCATTAGTATTTGATGATGCACTACCTGAGTTCCATCTAGAAAATAATCCACCTCTCACTGCTCTTGTTGTTCCTGAGCCTCCTCCACCTACTCCAGATATTGTTTCTTCTACTCTCCGGCCTAAATGGTGGGCTAAAACTATTAGTTATCTCCAGGATAATGAGCTCCTTGAAGGTAGAACTTCTAGAAATAAGACCAAACAATAGACTATAGTAAATTTTTCACTAATAGATAACCTACACAGTGCTTTTAAGCCTCAAACCTATTTAGAGGATAAGGGTATATCTGAGTGGAAATAGGCTATGGAAGCTGAATTCGAGATTCTTCAAAAGAATCACACTTGGCCCCTTTCTGATCTTCCTGTAGGGAAGAAGCCCATTAGCTGCAAATGGGTGTATAAAGTGAAATACAAAGATGACAGAACCCTAGACAAGTATAAGGCTCACCTTGTTGCTCGAGGGTTCTCACAGAAGGAAGGCATAGACTATGAGGAGACCTTTGCTCCTACATGCAAGATGAGTACCATATGGCTTCTCCTTGCCTTAGTGTCTCAGTTCAGTTGGAAAGTCCATCAGATGGATGTAAAGAGTGCTTTTCTAAATGGTGACTTATAGGAAGAAGTCTACATGACGCAGCGTCCAGGATTCAGGTTGTCGGTCAAGAACATAAAGTTTGTAGATTAGTCAAAAGCACTCTACGGTCTGAAACAAGCCCCTCGGGCTTGGCACATGAAAATTGATAAGTACCTAACAGATCATGGCTTTCAATGGAGTCCATCTGATGGAAACATATATATCAAGCACATTGGTGATGATATTTTGTTTGTTGTTGTCTATGTGGAGGACCTTATCATTACTAACAGTTTAGCACATTTGATCCATGCGATCAAATAGGATTTGTGCAACACTTTTGATATGACAGATTTGGGACTTCTTGATTACTGTTTGGGGGTTGAAGTCTGGTAGACTGAGAACAACATATTTCTCTCTCAATCTAATTATGCCAGAAGTCTTGTGGATAGGTTCAGAATGCAGGATTGCAAACCTACCACAACTCCTATGGAACCAGGGCTCAAACTTTCAGCTCAGTCATCCTCACCACTTGTGGATGAATCTTTACTTAGGTAATTAGTGGGAAACCTCATCTACCTTACTGCCACTAGACCTTACATTATTTTTGCAGTGAGCTAAATTTCACGCTTCATGACAGCTCCTAAGGTTGATTATTGGACAACAGCGAAGTTTTTGTTGCGGTATATGAGTGGCACTCCTGATTATGTACTTTTGTACCCTTAGATTTCAGATCCTACACTTAGTGGTTACATATATTCTTACTGAGCAAGTTTGGTGGATGACCGTAAATCTACAGCTGGGTATGTGTTTAGCCTGGGATCTGGTGCTATCACATGGACTAGTAAGAAGTAGCAGGCAGTGGCTCTCTCCTCGACAGAAGTAGAGTATTGGGTAGTAGTTAAGGCATCTTGTGATGTAGTTTGGCTTCGACGTATGTTTGTGGATATGCATGTTTCCTAGGTAGGTCCTACTCCCTTATTCTGTGATAATCAGGGAGTGTTCAAACTCGCCAAGAATCTAGTCTTTCATGAATGAACAAAGCATGTGGAAACCCATTGTCACTACATTCGACAGCTTGTTGACGATGGATCCCTTAAGTTGTTGTATGTTCCCACAACGGAGCAGCCATAAGACATCTTCACCAAGCCCCTTAGTCTTGATAAGTTTGTAAAATTCAGAGGGTCTATAGGTGTTGTAATTAGATTGAGCATTAAGGGAGGGTACTAGAATAATGTTATTTTAGTGTTTAATGCTCATTTATCTCTTTCTGTGATCTTATTGGAAGTTTCTTATTAGAAAGTTATTGTTTCTATTTCTTAGTAGAAACTTATTGTTTCTGTAAATACAGTTGTATTATTTATTCAACTTCATTGCTCATTGTAAATCAATTCATTTTATTGATTAGAAGTTTGAAAATGCAATATCAATAATTTCATAATGCTCGAGAATATTGGATGTCGTAAGAGTCATACAACTCAATTTCTCATCATTAATTTTACAATATGTAACCATTCAATATAATATTTTTAGTTGGTTTTCGATTTATTACAACAATTTTTTATTTTATGACATTTGCTGGATGCTTAGGTGGAACAAAAAACAAAACATTTTTGTCAAATAATTTATTTGTTGCTGAAGAAATTGGTTATGTCGTTAGTCCCTAAAGGGGGAAAAGGGAAGAAACTATCAAACTATGTTAACTATTTGTCTTGTACTTTTCTAATTTAGGTTGGTTGGGAGAACACTACAATTTTCCTAGTTTATAACAACTGAAAGTAATGTCTCATATATCCATGTAACTTGATCAAGATATAAGAGGATCTTATTATCACCAAAATATGAACTTGGATAGTCAAAAAAGGAGCACAACATTTAATCATTGGTCCGAGAGAAATAAAATTTCAAACTAGTAAGAATTGAATGTAGATATGAAGATATGAATTTTATCTTGAAATAATATAAGGAAATACAAAATAATTCAAATTAATTGTAAACATGATAGTAGATTATTTATATTATCAACTTAAATAAATGATGATGTTTAATGATTTATCTAAAATAGACATGACAATAGGTTTATAGGTGCCAAAATAAAATTTTGTACCTTGTCTTCAACTATCTTGGAATATTCAATCCTCATTTTCCTTAATTTCTCATTGCCACTTAAGAAATGTCATTCAAAGTTCACACAATCAACAAGTGGAGTTTTATAAAACACTTTATTTTCAAAAAAGGATTTGACAAAAAAATGAATTATCTCATTGGGTTCAACTAATAGATCCAAAAATCGAGCATTATGTATCTCATAACTTTTCTTCTCTGCCACAAATACACTATATATTAGAGTTTTTATAACTTAATTTTTTTATT
Source organism: Pinus tabuliformis (assembly GCA_031772625.1). NCBI lineage: Eukaryota > Viridiplantae > Streptophyta > Pinopsida > Pinales > Pinaceae > Pinus > Pinus tabuliformis. The sequence continues at coordinate 1,319,113,441 of CM062820.1, forward strand.
GAATTTTTTTTTAACCATTAACTATCTAAAAGTTGATGTTTTCAGAAACTAAATTTGTTTAATTTACAATCTTGAAAGATTTAGTTAATGGATCAGACTCAATGATATCAAATGGAATTAGAAGTCCACGAAGTAATGATGGTTGAAATTTCACTAGGAATAATTTGACCAGTACATTAACATTTAAATAATCGTATGAACTCTATTTAAACACTTTTGTAACTTCTATACATATTTGAACACCCACATTTCTACTGTAAAAAATTGAAAATAAATAACAACACTTAAGTTTTCATGAATTTTATCACATTGAACTGCAAGCTTTCTCATATCAAATTCAACTTTCCTAGATTTTTGAATTCTTATGGTAGGTTTGAAATCACCTTCTGCAATTCCCTCTTGTAGCTCATTTAAATATACTCTCCACAAAGAAAGGAATTAAGCATTGAGTTGATAATCTGGAATTTTATCAAAATTTTTACTTCTTTTTTGCAAATAAAAAATTATAGATGATGTTTTTTTACATCTTATAAAATGATATTTTAGAACTTTAGTGATACATTCTAAAAAAATTGTGCAACTCTTTATACCATGTTTAGTGAAGCTCTCTCAGTTATGCAACTTAAATATTGTATTCTTTATTATATCTAGTGAATCATTATTTGATGTTTCAATCAAATCTGGTCTAAATTTAGAACAAAGTTGATTGAAGAATTAAATAATGACTCATCAAATACAATAAATAATTCAATGGTTAAGATGGTTAACTATGAAAGTTTCGCTAAATTTGTTATAAAGAGTTGAACAAATCTTTTATAATCTATCACCAAAGTTTTATAATATCGTTATGTGAGATGTAAAAAAAATTTATCTATACTTATTTATTTGCAACAAAGAGGACAAAAGTTTAATAAAATATTACATGAAAGACTCGATGTTTAATTACTTGCATTGAAGAGAATATATTTAAATGATCTAAAAGAGAGAATTGCAGAAAGTGATTTCAAACCTACTCTAAAATTTCTAAAATTCATGAAAGTTAAATTTGAGACAATGAAGCTGGCAAATCAATGTGATGAAATTCATGAAAAATTCAAACATTGTTAATTATTTTCAAAAAAGTTTAGTAGAAAAGTGGAAGTTCAAAGATGTATAAAAGCCCCCAAAGTGTTTAAATTGAGGTCACAATATTATCCAAACGTTAAATTATTAGTCAAATTATTCTTATATATATTTCGAGCATCAATGCATGATGCACTTATAATGCCATTTGATATCATTGAGTCTAATTCACTAATAAACCCTTTCGAGATTGTAATTGAAATAGATTTAGATGTTGTAAACATCAATTTTTGTATAGTTGAACATCAACACACCATTCAAGAAACAAAATAATTATAACAAATACATTATATAGTATATTTGTGGAGGCAAAGAAAAAATACAAAAGGTATAATGTTCAATTATTTTATCCATTAGTTGAACCGAGTGAGGTAATTCAATTTTTTTGTCAACTCACTTCTACAAATAAAATGTTCTATAAAACCCTATTCAATGTTGATTGTGCGCACTCTGCAAGACATTTCTCAGATGCCAATGACAAATTAAAGAAGAGGATTGGATCTTCTAAGACAGTTGAAGACTAGGTATGGCATTTAAATTGTTTTTGAACATATAAACTTATTATCATGTCTCTCTTTATTTTAGATAAATGATTAAAAATCATGATTTATTTAAGTTGGTAATATAATTAATCTATTATCACATTTACAATTAATTCACATTAGTTGATATTTCCTTATTTTATTTCAAAATAGAATTCATGTTTTCATATTTAAATTAAATTCTTAATAGTTTGAATTGTTTAGTTTTATCAGATCATTGATGAAATGGTGTGTTCATTCTTCGGCTTTCCAAGTCAAAATTTTGTTGATAAAGATAATTCTATTATATCTTAATCAAGCTACTTGAGATAAATGGGACACTATTTTCAACTGTTACAAATTAGAAATATTGTAATGTTCTCCAAGCCAACCTGAATTACAAAAGTACGAGAAAAATAATCTACATAGTTTGACAGTTACTTCTCTTTGCCCTCATCAAAGGGCTAACCACAAAACCAATTTATTTAGTAAAATATGAACTATTGGATGAAACTCGTTGGTTTTCTATTCCACCTAATCATGTAAATAATTCCATAAATTAAAATATTTTGTAATAAATTAAAAACAAAAAAATAATATTAGATGAAATGGTTGCATATTGTAAAATTCATGATGAAAAATTGAGTGTTATGGCTTTTACTACATCTAATATTCTTGAACATGATCAAATTAATGATATTGAATTTTCTAGCTATTCTAGTGTAGTGGTAGGGTCTACTTATGTAAAAAGAACATGAAATACAAAAATAGAGTCCCTTTCTAAAAAAGTATGTGGAATCCTTGAAAAAAAAGTACATGAATCAACAAGCATTCAACAGTTTGACAACAATTTACAATTTGGTTGTCACTTTAAAGGGTTTAGCATGTTAAACACACATGGAAAACATAGAATAGGAAAGATAAATCAGTGAGTACATTTTTATTAACATCAGATATACATTTATAGTACAAATATGTGACTCTTGGGTTTCAGATCCCAAGGTCTCTTGGACTCCTTTTGTCCATTCGACTTCCGCACTAACCCACTTAGGATTAGGTGTCCAACATTCCCCGCCTTAATCCGAAGGGTTATGTATGAGTCCAAGAAGAGAGCTGTAATACAAAATGTGCAAAAAAATGCATGGCAGCACTAGGCTGAATGTGCTCTATGAAATGTTGGTATAAAGGGCGGTGGTTTAAGGATGACCACCAACACTGGAACGCTTAGTGTAGTTCCCGGAACTCTTCCAAAACTGGCAAGAAACTGAAGTTTTCTGCTAGAGGAAGTGATCCTATTGTTTTAAAGAGGGAAACCTTCAACCATAAAAGGGAGGTCTCACCCCACATAAAAGGTAAAACTTCAACCTGAAAAGGGAAGTCTCAACCTGTGATGGTTTAAGGATGACCAACAACTCTGGAATTCCTGGAACTCTTCCAAAACTGGCAAGAAGCTGAAGTCTTCTGCTAGAGGAAGTGTCCCACATTGCCAACTGAAGGCATGTTCAGGCATCTTTGTCTCTGGCTACAACTCTAAAACTGGTGTGGCAGGTTGTGGCTCAGGCTCGCTTGATGTGACTTTGAAGCTTGTAGATGACCATCATTTCCCCCCCTGTCAGGTACAAGGTGAGAAGATGGAGAAAACTCAACTGCAAGACTGTTCAATATTCTGGAACAAGTTCTGACATGTGTTTGGAATATCTTCTTGGCTGTTGATGCCCATTGCCAAGAAGCGATCCATCCAAGATGAATCTTTGTTCTTGCAGAACGTCTGCTTTTGAAGCATCTGTGTGAAGAATGACTAGTTTTATGACAGTGCTTACATGGATGAAGATCAAAACAGTGATCTTTCAGATGGCAAACTCGGTCACAGTGTTGGCATTTCACTATCTGTTGTTTTTGTTGTTGTTGTTGCTGTGGAAGAGGGGCGGAATCTGGAACAGCTGAAGCTGAACTGTCATGAGAAGCAGGTGAACTGTCATGAATAAATCAAACACTCTGAAACTGAATATGCTTTGAGTAGTCTGGAATATGAAAGGACAAGTCCTTGTCATATCCAAGACCAGTTCTGTGCTTGTTATGGACAAGCTGTTCCCAAGGTCTGATGATGGGCTTGGGAAGTGCAGACTGAGTTTCTGCATCTGCATTTACAACTGTTGCTTTATTGGGTATTAAATCTGCTTTATTGACTTGCTTCTGATGGGTTGCAGTCTCAATGTTCTGAACAGAAACAGGTTCAGAATGATGTCTATTTTGATGTAGCTCTTCTTGCTGTAGCTGTGATTCAAGCTGCAAAAAATCGATCTTTTCTTGTACATTTTGCAAACAACTATGAATTTCGGTGAGAAAATCCTTGTTGATTTTGACTGTATTATTCATACTAGAGAGTATTAGATTGTCCACTAACTATAATATTGCACCGGTTGGAGCCATTTCTAACCTCAAAAGATAGTAAAACAATGAGGAAAAGATGGACACCAAATAAACTTATGGCAACAACTTCAAATCAATCAGCTTGCAATACTGTGTACAAGAATACTCTCCAGCAAGTGTATGAACTTAGTTATGACAAGAATGTGCCCAGAAATCTATACGCTCAGTTACCCAGGTCACGATTTTACTGAAGGCAGCTTTTTATGGGAGAAAAACGTGTCCAACATTCAAATATAATTCATAGCCTGATGGAAATACGTTCCAGCAAGTGATGAACCCTCGACACAGACTTTCAGGAATCCACAATAAAAGCAGAAAGCGGATGCAAGAGCGTGATGCCAAAAACCAATATTTAAAAACAGCGCATATATCAGCGATGAAAACAACACATAGGTTCCCTCATAGGCAGCAGTGGCTATTTCAAGTTTCAATGATACAAATATATGGTATAATTATGAAGACAGACCTGTATATATTTTTTTTTGCTTATTTCATTGATCCGCCTAGATGCTTGTTAAAGCAAGCACGCATTACTATAGATACTACTAGTGAAACCTTCATTCCACGCTCTGATTTTTATTCACAGCCTCGGCCTTTTCAACATAAACCCCTCAAAATAGGAGTTAGGTATGACCGAACACCGTAGGCAAGCGTGCTTAGCTCATATTAAAAGGAAATAAAATCTGGACGGGCAAAATGGAAATGCGAACCAGAGGATTAGTCACTCGTTCGAATCTCATAGCGAACTAACCGGTGAACAGAGATATATATCATCAGCATTCTGATACGTTTCCACTCCCGCAGCAGCACACTCACAGCGGCACTCTCAACAGTCCTCAGCGGCAACACTTCTCAGCACCCACAACAGTCCTCAGCGGCAACACTTCAATCACTAGCGTACCTCGTATATATATATGACCAAGATACCATTGATCAATGCACCATGCAACAGGAGATACATCAACGCATGGGTTTCTCTTGGCTCAAGTGACAGTTTTACGGTCAGACAAGCGTTCATACAATCCATGCAAATACATAACAGACCACCACCTAAGGTTGTATTCTATCCCACGTTTCCGCAGCAACACCACTTGAGAAGCACTACCACACTGAGTATCCAAGTCTCAGTTCTCGGTCAGATCTATTTTCTGCTTGAGTACTAGCATAGCCCGTGATTTGATAGCGTTCTAAGAAGAACGACTCGAGTCTTCTTCAGCGGCTCTTTGTATATTTAGAGCTCCGTGTCCAATTTTGTGATATTTTCGTTAATTACATCACCTCTCTTCTTCATTTGCCCTAACTTCTCATATGCCAGGGGCTGCCTTCTTCTTCTTAACTGAATAGTCGCTTCATCATCTTTGACGGAGTCAAATTCTCATCGCTTCATCTTTTCCTGAGTCGAACTCTACAATGCACTGTCTATATCGATGATAGAGGATTAAGGCTCCCCTACTGCAGCTCTGCTATATCGTACTATTAACGGAACGATATTGGTATCTGGTTAACTCTGCCGCTCCTTTCAGAAATAAGTTACTCCAATATTATGGTAATGGCGGAAGTAAGAATGAGAACGATAATCTACTAAAACGCCTGGCAGATTTGTTCTATCTCATGCACTCCAAAAATATGCCTCAACTCTGTCCCCTACAGTTCGGAGAGCTGGTAATGAAAGGGAACGAGATATCACCTTAAACACCCGAGCACAAGGATATTTGTAGGAAATTCTCGACTCTAGAATCCGAGTTTTCACGCCAAATCAACTGAAGAATGCAGGTTAATATAATGAAAATGTACCTAGAATCCGAGTTTTCACGCGGAAAACACTAAAGAATGCAGGTTTTGCGCAGATATATGCATCAAACCGTGCGATTGCCACTCCACACGTATATCGATACCATCTGATATACATACGCCCAGAAGACTTTCTACACCCAGCCAATTTGCTGCATCTGAACCGGAATCACTAGATCAGTCGGCGCTTGAGCAGTTACAAGTTTTTTTTTTCTTTCGCAGGCTCTGCAATATCATAGACTTCCTCTACAATTCTTTGTCAGGCAGCGTTCAACAAATCATCAATGCTTGCACTGATACACTTTGCTGGAGCTGTATGGCCGTCCAAAACCGCTACACACTGATTCAAATGAGAAATTATTCAGAATGCAGGTAATGTCAGACGCAGGTCTGATAAATGGAATATGACAGACCCCACACACTGTAACACAAGCGTCCACGGTTCAAACGTATGTCAGGTTTTAAGCAACAGCAGTTTCAAGGGAATATGGCAGACAAAATTCGAATGTAACTGATGAACATCATTCCGAGAATATGAAACGTTTATGATCAGAGAAGCGCAGGAATCATAAATGGAATATGTCAGGGCAGCGCAGGTGTGGACAATCAATGGAGGCCAGTGGCGTATATGGAAGCCCAACAGTTTAAAATCACAGTTTTGTCAGGGAAATAGGCCGCAGGTAATGAAGACTAGGCCAGCATTATTCAAGGCAACTCAGACCAGTTGCTAAACCGTGAGAAAACTACACAGGCCACACATCATGGCTCTGATACCATGTTAAACACACATGGAAAACATAGAATAGGAAAGATAAATCAGTGAGTACATTTTTATTAACATCAGATATACATTTATAGTACAAATATGTGACTCTTGGGTTTCAGATCCCAAGGTCTCTTGGACTCCTTTTGTCCATTCGACTTCCACACTAACCCACTTAGGATTAGGTGTCCAACATAGCCTTTGATGAAAACTTTTGCAGTCTTTTCCTTGTCAGTTGGAATCAGTGTTATTCATTTTCCTTGTTGCCTTGAGTACATTCGATTTGAAAGAAAATCCATTCCATAAGGGATATTATACTAAATTTATTTGATTTTTTATAAATAAAAAAAAATGAATTGGGTGACTTTACTATAGTTCTCTAAGTAGACCTTTGGTCTTGTCATGAAGAGCATGAGACTTTGGAAATGTCATAAGGAACTTCAGGTTCAAATATAGAATGACTAATGACATTTACAAGTATAAGTCCCAAAATAGGCATAGTTATGATATAGATTTAACTCTACATTTCTATATTTCACAATTGAAAAATTTTGAGACTTCAAACACTCACACTTTTGAACACAATTGATAAAAATAAGAGAGATTATGATTTCTGGATGGATTCTTTCAAGAAACACCAACAATGATCTGTATTGTAGATATTCCACTGGATAGTTCATCACAAGAAACGAGATATTATACTTAAAAATAAAAAATCTACACTATACTGATTTTTTTCTCTTTAGATGTTTTGATATGTAAATTATTGTTTATTGCATATGCATTCAAAATATTATTATGCAAAAAATGGAGAACAATGAAATAAAAAATCACAAACCATGATTTGACACAAAATATAACTTGAGAACCCATTTCTAGAGAAAACCCAGCTTAAAGGTGAAGGTCTTTTTCTCTCTTTCTCTAAATAGAAAATGGTTGAGTACATAGATGTAACACTTCTAACCCATGGACTATTATAGCACATAAATCCCCTTTGTGTTCCCTCTCCCAATATATCTCGGCTACTCTACTCATCTATGGAAAAATGCACTCAAAAAATATTCATGTCTCCTTCAATTTGTATGGTAGTTTTATATGTTATTTATACTCCCTTAGGAATGGTTAGAATAATTAGTTCTATAATATTTTAATAGATCACTATATGATAATTTGTGAAACTAGAATTTTGTTTTGATGCATGCTAATAGTTTATTATTATTGTTTTTGGAATCACTTCGCCCAAAGCAAGAAAAATATTACAACCACCATCTAAGGAACAAAAAAAAGTCTTTCAGCTCAAATTGCAGTGCCAACAACACCTTTTACTTTACTTATGAGGGGACCATTTAATCTAACCATTTCTAAGGGAGTATAAATAATATATAAAATCACCATACCAATTAAATGACACATTAGTTCTTTGTGAGTGAATTTACCAAAGCATGTTTGTGTTAGAAAGAAATCTAGCAGGTGCTAGATTTGTTTTACACTATAGTGCTTGAGATTGTGCTAGAAACAAATATAGTGGAAATTAGATTTGTTTTACCCCCTATTGTCTATGTTCCTGCAGGATCAAATCTATTGCATACAAGATTTTTTTTTCACTGCACTATTTCTATTTGTGTTAGAAATAAATCTAGTACGTGCTAGAATTGTTTTACCAAGCAATGATTTCATTGTTATGCTAGAAACAAATCTAATGCATGTGATATTTACTTTATCTTACAATGATTGTGTTTTTGCTGGAAAGAAATCTAGCACATGTTAGATTTTTTTACCTTGTGATGTTTGTGTTTGTACTAGAAACAGATCTACAAATCTTGCATGTGCTAGTTTTGTTTTACACACCAATGCTTTTGTTTGTGCTAGAAACAGATTTAGCATATGTTAGATTTGTTTTACTCTCCAATGTTTGTGTTTGTGCTTTTGTTTTAGCTTGAAATGCTTTTGTATATTTCCTTACACTATATTTTTATTACCTTACAATACTTATGTTTGTGCTTATAAACAAATCTACCATGGGGTAGATTTGTTTTACCTTAAAATTCTTTTATTTGTGCTATAAATAAATCTAACACATTGTAGATTTGCTTTACTCTACAATTATTTTGTTTGTGCTTTTGCTTTACTGTGCAATACTTTTGTATTTTTCCTAACACTAGATTTGTTTTACCTCACAAAGCTTGTGTCTGTTTTATAAACAAATATCGCATGCGCTAGAAAGAAATCTATAAACAAATATAGATTTATTTTATGTTGTAACCAATTTATTTATGCTAGAAACAAATTTAGGTTGTAATGCATTTTTTTATGTTTTTCCTTTCATTAAATTTGTTTTACCTTATAACCGATGTGTTTGTGCTAGAAACAAATCTAGCATGCACTAGATTTTTTTCACTCTACAATGCTTTTGTTTGTGCTAGAAACAAATCTAGGGTGCTAGATTTATTTTACCCTACAATGCTAGAAAGAAATGTATTGTGCATTAGATTTGTTTTACCTAGCAATGCTTATTTTTGTGTTGGAAACAAATCTAAAATGTTAGATTTATTTTACCTCACAATGATTATTTTTGTGCTGGAAACCAATCTAACATAGTAGATTTATTTTTCCTTCCAATATCTTTTTATTGTGCTAGAAGAAAATCTAGTGCATTCTATATTTGTTTTCCCTATAGTTGTGTTCGTGCTAGAAAGAAATCAAATGGGCAAGGAATTCCTTTGAGTATGTGGCCTCACATGTTAATCACCATATAGGAACATGAATCTAATTCTTCCCTTTTGCATGGGATATGGCTCGAAGGGTCGAACTTAAAGTAAATTTCAAATGCCCATTTTCCCAAAGAGTAGATAAGCATCGACGTTTAGGTATCTATCGTGCAAGCATTTTTTCTATTACAAAAAAAACCATAAATTCTTGTCTAGTTCTTGGCACAACATTAATAGAGTTTCAATGTGCGTTAAAATAATTGTTGCTAGTGAAATGGTGAGCATTTTAGGTGCAATCAATTTGTATCTTTCAAATTATAATTAACCAGTTCATGTTTAAATTTAAATGCATATGATATTTAAAGCTTAAACATTAAATTCACATAATATGATACGTGGTTTAAATCATTTTTCAGGTCTAGTCAACGTGAATTTTAGGCATACACAAAAGGTATTTGATTCGTAAGCCTGAGTAGATATCAGGAAATGAGGTCATAACAAAAGAAACGATATGAGGACAAAAATATTATTTAAACCTATAAAATTTTCAAAGTCTAGAAAGAAGCATTGATGTTAAAGAATACGACTTCTAACACTAGCTTACCTACTAAATTCTATGAGGAGAACCTGCTGCTACTGAGTTTTGTTTGTAATTAAATCGAGCTCACTTGCAACACAGCTGCAAAAAATGTCCCCACAGATGAAAAATTAAGAAACAATCAAAAGCAGAACCATATAAAATAAGAAAAACCCGATGCTTGAAAAATATTCACACTATAAAATTTCCTTTGTCGGCAGAAAACTTCAAATTAGCATAATTATGGAAAAGCTAAACCAAGAAACAATGTATCGATTTCAAAAAGGAACATGGTATGACGTTGCTAACAACATATACAATGTAGGAAATTAAGAAACAACATTAGACTACATGGAGAAACCAACTCTAGTACAGTTAATAATCTCCGTGAAGGAAAACCCGCTTCGGGAACAAAAGATGTATCAGCTGTCCCAACTCTCAAGTTCAACGGCAAGCCGTTGGGCTTCCTGAAACTCCTTTAGAACAACTTCTAAATCTTTTGTGAGTTTTGCATTTTCTATCTTCTTCTTATCCTATAATTTATCATAAACTTTAAGTGATATATTTCTATAACTGATTTAACAAACAAGACACAATCTATAAGGAATATAGACAAAGAGGGAAGTAAACCACTAGGAAAATTATATATGTATTTTGCACAATTATGTTAAAATCCAAAATGTCCAAATAGAAATCGATATAATCAACGAGTACATAAGGATTGATATTTAGGTCTCTGTGTACAGTTAATCAAAAACAAAATAGTGCTATTTTTCAAGATAAAAATCAGATGATAAATCCAAAACGAAACTGGGAGAAAGCAACCCTTGGAAATGAAAATGACATCAAAAAGAAATTATGAAAAATGGATAGAATTTCTAACCAACACTATTATGGATAATGGGTAGAATTTCAGACCAACACTATTATGCATAGATTGGGAGAACTTTAAATGCAAATAAAAAAAATGTTGATAAGACTTCATACTATCAATTGTATTTGCCAGGAGAAAGAGAATATAAAAAGGACAACGTCATAGAAAGTGCAGCACTTCGATAAGGGTTTTATATAAAATGATTATCACAAGTTTTCTTTTAAAGCCATAATTAATAGAATTAGTGAAAATATACTGTCAAACCAGTGAAAGTAAAGAGTCATTTTCTGCATTTGATAATGAGATTAATTTTTGACTAACAAATATGACGCTTACGCTGACTTCTGTATGCTGATTAGTTTCACGGGCAGCTTTGAGTTTAGCAGATGTGATGTGTCCTTTACTAGCTGTCCAATGTGCTCTGTAGTCTTATTCTTGCAAAACATAAGTTCATAACAAGGTTGTTTGAATGGAAGCTAGTAATCAATTATGGTAGCTCTAGAGCACACGAAAATTGTAATAACTACACAACAAACTTGAAAACTGTACCTGAGAATAACTAATTGGAAGTGAACATATAGTATTCCAAACTTGAGTTTAACCCGAGACCAAGAGATCTCCACTTTATTTACCTACTCCAGTAATATCCAAAATAACGAGAAACACACCCACAAGTTCTCACCATAACCTATCTAAATAGCATAATAAAGCATATTCAGTTTGGTTTGTGAAAATAACATATTAGAAAAATGCCTAAGTAGCTGGCTTCCATGCTTGTTTAGTCACAGGAAGTGCTCAGTAGATTTTAGAATAGATGAAAGGACCTCTGAAACAGTTTCAGAAACTTGTTTCTTGATGGTAGAATTATAGAAATATGGTTATAATAATTACTTTTTATTGCCATTCAAGTGAAAGGTAAACCGTGGAATCGACCTTAAAGGTGGGCTTCCAAATGGTAAAACAGGACTTTAGACAAGCTAAAAGAAACCAACTTGTCCTCACAACCACCAGCTGTGCAGATGAGGATGATAGAAGAAAACTTGGAAGTAATTGAGAAAGGACTGATAGTGACCATACCTGTGAGATTAAGGCTGTGAGATTAAGGCAGGTAGGGATGAAAAACATAACTTAAGGAAATGTTTCAAAATGTTGGTTAAGCAAATCCCTCGTATAGACAAGGAAAAATAGATTTGGGCCGTGTGAGTAGAGACATCAGAAGAAACTTTCTAACTTCATTAATAACGAATATGATTATCATATATTTGGCAGAAGGTAACCCGACCCAACCCATGCAATATATTGCATCAATATGACAATGCTGTTAAATATTGCATCAATTTAGAGATAATGAAGTAACGCCTTTCGGACAATTGTAGCTTTTCGTAGACTTTTCATATCTCTACAGGCTATTACATCAACCAATACATGCAGATGCCCTAAAACACGAATGCGATAGCTGAGTAAATAGATTTGGGAACTGGAAACAGGGAATAAAAGCAGGACCATAATCTATTAAAATCGAGGCAAAAGTTTGAGGAAGAATACATCAATTTAACCTTAGCAATGCCGATCCGATCTAATCTCCATATCTGTTAGGAGTTTGGCATCATTAGCGCAACATGCAAGCCAATGCATGCGAAAGCCTTTACATTAAAACACTCAACCAAACCAATTTATTTAATATATTAATGAAAGTTAATCAGTAAACGCCAAAAAGAAGAAGGGATATACACTGATTAGAAACTAATTGGCATAAGTCCAAACCTTTCGATTGGTCATGTTCTTATCACTAAAGCTTTTCACATACTGGAGATTACCAAATTATTAGGTTAATTTTCTTCGATACCCTAGCAGTGAAGATTTTCTTCGATACCCTAGATTTGCTAATAAGCCAGTAATATGCGAAGGGATTTGCTAATAAACCAACAAAATATGATACCTTCCCTATATATCCTAAAAATTAAGATTAGCTAATAAACCCACAATATGCGAAGAGATTTGCTAATAAACCAACCAGATATGATCCCTTCAGATAGATGTACTTAAATAAATAAAAAAACAAACGAACAAGAAAACAAAAAACCAACCTACTTGGCAGCAATCAATGCCGACAACCCCTTTATGCAGCTTGTTCGTTAATGCAGTCAGATTAAATCATTCTTTTCAATATTGAACTTCCAACTTATAATCGCTCTGAGTTCTGGAGTACCCTTAGGCGTTCCGAGGTTATTGACAAACCTCTGAAACATCGAAACAGCAGTACTGATTTGGGAATAGCCAACAACCATGGCCTGAGATGGGTTTTTCTTCCTATTTATGGCGTGTATCCTTACAGGATACGGCAAAGCGGCGGCCGGATTCAAAGCCGTGAAAGGTCATCTTCCCGCAATTGTTCAAAACTACGTGATCCCTTTTATACCCTCTTTATGAAAACCTAAAAAAAATCACGCAGCCGAACTCCACACCAGTTGTTGGAGCCAGCTCAAAGAGGCTAAAAGCTCTATAAATGATGAGAAAACTCAACTGGAACTAATACGGGTCAGAAATTACCGAAAATCTTTTTCGTTGTGGTTGAATTGAGAGAGGAGCGGAAAATATAAAGAACCCATAGGGCTGTATCGATGCAACCTGGGCCATCAGAGATAGAATTACAGAGAAATTGAAAGGACGCTGATGGCAATTATTTATGACGAGGAGAGAGTTGGCTCTTTGGTATTCGGTACAGTACCCGCGGTTTGACTCGGACCGTCGCCCTACTTCGTTTGTTAACGAGGGGTTATTTATATCTTGACTCCAGTTTAAGAAAATGTTATAACCAAAGTCTAACTGCGAACTTAACTTATTGAGTTTTTAACTCAACGTAAGTTATAGTCGTCCGGGGTTGGGTTGGGGTACTGGTTAAGGTGACAAGGTGACTTGTGGAACAATCTATTTCTACAATTCGCTATAGGGAATATGGGTCGTCGTTACGCTAAAGTAGAAAAGGTTTAATGTGAAATATTTTTTAAATATTTTATTTTATAATATTTTTTGATTTAAGTTTAAAAGTAAAATGTATAAAACTTTAAAATGATGATTTTTTAATTATATTTAAATTTAATTAATAAATATATAAAATATTAATATAATAAAATTAATTATAATATTCATATTATTTTACTTTGTATATTATTAGGTTGTAAATAATTTTTTTTATTGATCTATGTATATTATTAAGTTGTACATAAATCTTTTACCCGGTTAATATTATGACTTATCAACACCATATACCTAAAAATTATATTTAATTTCAATATCAAAATAATTTATAAATATGTTATTTTAATTTTATTATAATTTTAATTTTGGAGTTGTCTATCCAGTAGCAGTATTTGAATCATGTTTTTGATGGTGGAAATGGATTCAGCACTACCAAAAACCTATAGGACACCCAAAATATTGAAGTTTAATAGTTATCACTTGGATTTAGAAAAATTCCTTCAGGATTTTATTAAAATATGGTGGTAATTTCCATGATTTTTAGGGCAAAAAAGAAGCCTTGTTAGAGCTTCAATTTTTGTTATTTATTTTATTGTTTAAATTTTTTTATTTATAAGGTGATTTGTTGAGGCTTTATTATAGGTTGTTTGGTAATTTCCATTTTTGTTAGTTATTACTTTTTCATTTTAATTTTATTTCCTTTTTATTTAACTTTCTTATTTTATTATTTGTTTTCTTTATTATCTCCATTTTCATGACTTGTAATTTTTGGAGTTGTCTTTAGTGCAACGTTTTGGAAGCTTTTCCGCTGATCTAATTTATCTTAAATCCTCTAGGAACTTATTGAAATCACAAGCTTGATGGTAATACTTTCACAATTGATGTTCCCTATGGGTTTTCAACTGTGATGAATCCATATATACACTCAAAAAACTGGTTTAAATAACATAAATTAAGATTTCACCTCAAATTTTTCCGCCGAATTCTGGCACCTGAAAGTCCAAAAAATCGCACTAAAGATGACCCCATAATTTTTTCTCAATAACTTATTATTATATTAAAAACATATTTTAATAAACTTAATTATAAAAAAAGTATGTATATTAATAAAAATAAAAAACACACATACATAATAAACATATATTAAAGTGTATATATGTTAATATAAACAATATTGGTTAATCATGTTTTCTATTTTTTCGTGATGATTTTCAACAATAAATTGTTTTATTTTCGTGTTTATTGTTTTTCAGTTTAATTAAACTATATTTAAACTAAGAAATAGGTTCTATGACTAAAAGCTTTCTACGATGTATCTATAATTTAATATTGTCCAAACATTTTTTGTTATTTTTTATTATTATTTAAATTTATTTATTTATTAAATGATTAGCTGAGGTATTATTATAAACTATTTAATAACTTCCATTTTTCTACTTCTTATTTTTTGTTTTTTAGTTTTTCTTTTATTTAATTTTTCCTAAATTTTTATTTTCATTACATTTAGATTTTGCAATGGCTAATACTCAAAAGAGAAGAAAGTTTCCTTCTTGGGAACTGATCAAAAAGATATGTGCCTTATGCAAAATCAAATTAACAATGTCTTCAATCAACTAAGTTCTCATTTATAAGTTCTTATTATCTTTTATTTGAAAAAACAAAAACAAAAAACTCCAAACTAAACCCATTAACATATTATTTCAATTTTGGCCTTTTATTTTTAAAAGTCTGCTGCTCATATTTGTGTTTGCAGTACGCAATATCCATGATGCAAAAGTTATAATATTTTCGATAGTACCAATCAAAATTGGAGAGATTTGTGGACAAAGCCAATGTTTCTTCCATTGTGTTGAAATCTCTTTACGTTGTCAGTGTTGGTGCCAGCGATTTCGTACATAATTACTACTTAAGTCCTGAGCTTATGATGCAGTTCACTGTGGGAAAGTGTTTCTTTACTTAGGCAGGAAAATGAACTCCGCCTTTTTGTGCATTTAGATATGTGATTTATAAATGTTTTTTCGGTTGTTCGTTTGAATATTATTAAGAAGATTTATGTTTTCAAATTTTGTCTCGACAACATCTACTAATTGAGGTAAAGACTAGTGATTCACAAGATAAAATGTGAACAGAATTGAAAAGAAAGAGGTGTAGCTCTCAGGTGTGGCCTGCACCTAGGGACTACACTCACAAAACTTGAGAGATCACTCTCGTCCACTCTATTCATTAATCAATCAAAGATTACATCATTAAATACAATACTAGGAAATAGGAAGTTGCACCCAAATCCCATAACTATAGGAACTAATCCTAAACTAGGGAGAAAGTTACAACAACGTAACTATTTTCTCCATTAACATCAAAATAATATTAATTATTCTCAATTCCCCCCCTTAATGGAGAACGGGTTCTCCTGGACTCCTAGCATCTTTCTAAACAATTCAAATTTCACTCGTGCAAGAGGCTTTGTAAAAATATCAGCCACATTGTCACAAGTTTTACAATATTCAACAACAATTTCTTTTGACTGTATTTTCTCTCTAACAAAATGGAACTGAGTGTCTACATGTTTGGTGTTTTTGTGAAACACTGGATTGTATGCTAATTTGATGGTGCTCTGGTTGTCGCTTTTGATAGAAGTGGGTTGTTTCTGTTCTTTTCCTGCATCTTTGAGAAGTCTCCTCAACCAGATCGCTTCACATGTTGCTGCACACAATGCTTGATACTCAGCTTCACATGATGACAAAGCTACAGTACTCTGTTTCTTGCTACTCCATGCTATGACCCCGGAACCTATGTTAAATGCATAACCTGTGATGGATCTCCGATCATCCAGGTTACCTGCCCAGTCTGAGTCTGAAAATCCTGCTAGAGTAACATCAGATACATCAGTGTATAAAATACCAAAATGAATAGTACCACAAAGATACCTCAACATGCTTTTTGTTGCTGTCTAGTGACTTTCACGCGGTTTCGACATGAATTGGCTCAACACACTAACTGAGTATGCCAAGTCAGGTCTGGTTGTTGTAAGATATATCAGGCTACCAACCAGTTGTTTGTACATTGCGGCATCTACCTCCTTAGTGCCATTGTCACTGCTCAATTTCAGATTTTGCTACAAAGGTGTCGCTGCTGATCTACACTAATCCATCCCAAACATTTCCAACAGATTTCTAACATACTTCCCTTGGGTAAGAAAAGTTTTCCCAGTATCTCTGAATACTTCTAATCCCATACAATAGTTAAGGCTTCCGAGATTTTTCATCTCAAAGACTTGTGCCATGAGCCTTTTGATTCCTCTGATTAAGTCATCTGCATTTCCTGTTAGAATCATATCATCCACATATAGAGAAATCAAAATAATTTGCCCCTGATTGTTGTACTTGGTATACAAATTTGGGTCATTTAAGCTTCTATGGAAACCATGCTCTATAAAGAAAGAATCAACCTTTTCATACCAAGACCTGGGAGCTTGCTTTAAACCATATAAAGCCGTTTTCAACCTACAAACAAGTTGTTCCTGCCCCTGCTTTACAAATCCTTCTGGCTGTACTAAGTAAATTTCTTCTTTTAAATCACCATTTAAAAATGCAGATTTAACATCTAGTTGGTGTAATTCTCAATTACATTTAGTAGCTAAAGCAATAAGTAATCTAATTGTATTTAGCTTTGCTACAGGTGCAAAAGTATCATCAAAATCAATACCTTCCTGCTGTGAGTATCCTTTTGCAACCAACCTAGCTTTTAACTTATCTATACTTCCATCCGCATTAATTTTGGGTTTAAACAGCCGTTTACTTCCTACAGGTGTTTTGTTTTTAGGCAGCTCTACTAATTCCCAAGTATTATTTTTAAGAATTGATTCCATCTCCTCATTCATTGCAGCTCTCCATTCCTCAAATTGACTAGCTTCTTTATAATTAGAGTGCTCTATAATGTTCAAAAACTTTGACATCAACGCATAGTTTCTCAACTTCAATGGTAATTGAGTCTTCCTACCTGACCTCCTTGGTAGGGGACTTACCTAAAATTTGTTTTCCTCTGCAATAACTGGGCCTGCTTTTTCATCTTCTTGTTGTTCTTCTTCATTCTCTTCTTTCTGCTCCTGTTCCTGCTCCCTTTCATCCTCGCTGCTTTCCTCCAACAGCAATGGAATGTGCCAATCATCTCCAACATCAGCTTTCCTTTCTTGTACATGTTCATGAAAGACTACATCTCTACTTGAAAATGTCTTACGAGACTTAGGATTGAACAGTTTGTATGCTTTAAACTCTGTACCATAACCAACAAGGATGCATTTCACTGCCTTAGGGTCTAGTTTCTTTCTATCAGCTTTGGGTACATGTGCAAATGCCTTTGACCCAAAGACTCTTAAATGGTTTACTGTTGGTTTAAATCCATATAAGGCTTCAAAAGGGGTTTTGAAGCCAAGAAACCTAGTAGGACTTCTATTTTTCAAATATACAGCAGTATTTATCGCTTCTGCCCAAAAAATATTAGATAGACCTTTACCTTGCAGCATGCTCCTTGCGCATTCCACCAAGGTTCTGTTTTTATGCTCTGCAACTCCGTTTTGCTGTGGTGTGTGCGGTACTATATACTGCTGAACAATCCCATGAGATTTGCAGTATTTCATGAATTCTTTTAATTTGTATTCTCCTCCTTGATCAGATCGGAGAATTTTAATACTTTTTCCAAACTGTTTTTCCACCAGGGTTTTGAAATCTATAAAACATTGGAAATTCTGACTTTTCTTGTTTAAAAAATAAACCCATGAATACCTAGTGCAGTCATCAGTAAACAACAAAAAATAGTATGCTCCCCCTAGTGACCTTGTCTGCATGGGACCACATACATCAGTGTGCACTAGCTCTAAGATTTTTGTTCTCCTCCTCCTGTCATGCACAGGGAAATGTTCTCTGTGCATCTTTCCTAAGGCACAACCATCACAGTTTAACTGAATATTACGAAAGATGAGGAGACCTTCGACCATACCTTTCTTTTGTAACAACATGAGATCCTGCAGATTCAGATGACCAAACCTCTGATGCCAGAGTTGTTCAGCTGTCGACTCTCCTGCAACCATGCCTTGCTTTGATATACTTTTTGCATCCAGTCTGTATAGGCTTCCAACTCGCATGCCTGTTGCAACAATTTCATTCCTGCAATCCTTTATCACACGGTGAGTCTTGAAGAATTCGACATGCATATCTTGATCAGACATCATGGATACAGATATCAGGTTTTTCTTTATTCCAGGTACATATAAAACATTTGAAAGGTGACTAATCTTTCCATTTGGTAACTTAACTGAAATCACCCCATGACCTTTAATCTGATATCTATTGTCATCTCCTAGATATATTTTTGATCCATTTATAATTTCTTCAAGACTATCAAAAAATTCCTTATTACCTGTCATGTGAGAGGATGCTCCGGAATCGACATACCAGATGTCATCTTCATTCGATGCTGAAAGGGCACAGTCGACTGTGAATAGTTGAAATTCATGACTGAAGTCTTCTTCTTCAACAAAATATCCTCTGTGTTTTGGATTTACCTGTCTCCTCCTTGCCTCATCAGCCTGCTTCTTATAATAACAATCTCTCTGTATATGACCCTT
Source organism: Pinus tabuliformis (assembly GCA_031772625.1). Lineage (NCBI taxonomy): Eukaryota > Viridiplantae > Streptophyta > Pinopsida > Pinales > Pinaceae > Pinus > Pinus tabuliformis. The sequence goes on from CM062820.1 coordinate 1,319,132,829, forward strand.
CTTTCCACAATAAAAGCATTTCTTTTCAGAATGATTTGTAAGCATACCTTTATGACAATGATGTTTATGTGTTGTTCCTCCTTTCCGGACTGATTGCTGCTGTGACTGCTTCCCTTTAGATAGTCATAGTTTTGCCACCAGCGCAAGATCGTCACTTTGGGGGTTCAGATTCAGGTTATGTCGTTGCTCTTCCTCTTACTACAAGATCGCAGTGAGATCATCAAACGTGGGTGTTTTCTCCCTTGCCGAGACTCCAGTGATGAAGGTTTGGAAATCATCACGCATCCCATTCATTGTAATTGCAACAAGATCTTCATCAACCACCGCCACTCCAATGGCCCTCAATCCGTCTTTAACATCCTTAATTCGCGCGAAAAATGTAGTAGCAGACTCCCTTTCGTCCATCCTCATTGAAAATAGCTTGCTTTTCAGAGCCAAAACTCTGTTTGCATTCTGGGTCTCATACAGACTTTTGATTTTCGTCCAAATCTCTGCGGACGTTTTACAGTCTCTGATGTGTGCAATGACATTGTCTTTCACAGACATTTTCAACAGGACTTTGGCCTTGTTTTCTCGTTTTTCCCAGTCTTCCTTCTGTGTGGTTGCAGTCGGTTTCTTCTCATCGCCTGTCACTATAGTCCAAGCATTCGCACCTTCGAGTATGGTCTGGATCTTAAACTTCCAATTCGTGAAGTTAGACCCGTTGAGTTTACCAGATTCGTTAAGCTAAGATTCCATCATATTACTCTTTGTGAATCTACTTGAAAACAACAAAAACAATACCTGTCAGATGGATCTGTCACCTCTGCCACCAGTACACAATGTCTGGCACTCCCGCTCCAAAGAGCAAATTCAGCGTTTTCAACACAGCCGAAACAATGATCTGATCACAATTGATCCGATCCACCTCTCCCGGATTGATCTGCCACTTCGCCAATCCTGCTCTCCCTGCAGATCGCCAAACGAAGTCGAGGTTTCCCGCAGATCTCCTCTGGCGCTTTCCCGATCTGTCTCTCCCAGATGAATCTGCAACTCTGCCGATCTGCACCGTTTGCAAACTGCCAAACGAAGTTCACACTATTCGCAGATCCCCTTGGCGCTACCCCGAGCAAAAAATCCGCGCTAATTAAAAAACGGTGCGAGTATTTTAATTGGCGCGACTTTCCCGGTAAAATCCCATGCTAATCGGGCTTCCTGGCGCTTTAGCGTGATTTATCCCTTAAAATCCATGCTAATTCCTCTTCTGGCGCGACTGTCAGTGCAAAATCCGCGCTAATCGACCTTTCCACTCAGAAAAAAATTCTGAGTCCGAGCCAAGTGTTCTGCAGTCCACCTGCTCAATTGAGCATAGAGCTCTCGTGTACACACAGCCACAAAGGCACTTCAAGCAACACAGGCTATTCCAGCCACACAGACAATACCGCCACACAGGTGACAAAAGATCAGGCTCACTCAATTTGAGCTCTGATACCAAGATAAAATGTGAATAGAATTGAAAAGAAAGAGATGTAGCTCTCAGGTGTGGCCTACACCTGGGGACTACACTCACAAAACTTGAGAGATCACTCTCGTCCACTCTATTCATTAATCAATCAAAGATTACATCATTAAATAAAATACTAGGAAATAGGAAATTGCACCCAAATCCCATAACTATAGGAACTAATCCTAAACTAGGGAGAAAGTTACAACAACGTAACTATTTTCTCCATTAATATCAAAATAATATTAATTATTCTCAACTTCACAAGCAAGTTATCTGCTAGTATTTGATTGAGATGGAAAATATAACATATACACACTTTAACCACCGTTGATTTAGCTAATGTCAAACATGTTTTAATATATTTTAGAATTTTTAATCAACAAGAAGATGACCATCTATTGCATTGTATATTTTAGTGAAATCTACAATCATCATAAGGATAGCTTAGAATATTTTAGAATTTTTAATAAACAAGAAGATGACCATCTATTGCATTGTATATTTTAGTGAAATCTACAATCATCATAAGGATAGCTTAGAATTCAACACTTTTTAAAAGTATCTTGAAATTGACATAACGGTGGCTAATTGTGGCTAGTTAGCTATTATAAATTTTAGAATATTTTAGAAATCTAAATTATGAATATCTTTTACAGTTCCAAATGTCATTCTTAATTTTCTTTGCTTCCAAAACTTTTTTTAACTATTTTAGAATGTGGAGTCAACAAAATGATGACAGCCATTAAAATTTCAGAGTATTTCGGAATTTAATTTGGATATAAAAGCATATCTACATCTACTGCAAATTTTAGACTAATTTAAAAATTCCATAGAGGATTTCATTCATGTCCATGTCGGAATTTTCAAAATATATAAAAGTATGCAATCAAATGGACATAAATATGGCTCATTAGGTTAAAACTACATTACTCCCTTAACAATGATTTATAAATTAAAATTTTTATCATTTTCCACTGTTGTTTTCTGACACCATAATTGTTGATTCATAAAGTTGGAATTGTTGATTATCTTTCTCAGAGGTTGTATTGGTTAAAGGATCACACAGTTAGTGTGACTAAGCTTCTTTCATTATGGTGCCTTCCAGGTGCGATCACTCTATTTGGCCACAATGAAAATTTATTTTAATCACAAGATTAACACAATTCTCAAGACTATAACAATCTCCTGAAAGCTACATTAAACAATCTCGAAAAAAACATATGAGGGATGAAAATTGAAGTATTTGAAAATTATATATCATTATATAACTTCGTTCAGCATCCTTCAGTAAGACCACCATTGTAATTGTGTTGGTGATGTAACTGTATTGGTTGTGTTTGAGTTTTAATATTTATGAGTGGGTTCATTACTACAAGGATTACAGAGGCCAGGAGAGCGTGTTGTGAGATTGGAATCACAATTGCAATTCGGGTAATTGCATTGGTGATGTAACTGTATTAGCTGTGTTTGAGTTTTAATGTTTATGACTAGATTCATTACTGCAGAGGCCAAGAAAACGTGTTGTGGGACTGGAGTTATTGAGACCACTATATTGTGCAACCCTTGGTCACTAGGGACGTGCTCCAATGCTTCCCAATTCACTCATTCTTCCCAGAATCTCTTATTTCTTAAACCCAGACGAGATGAATTTTATTTTCAATATACTTGTTTTAGGTGCGCGAGAGATGTCATGCGATGAAGCTAGATGATATAGTTGTTTTATGTGCACGAGATCTTAAATTTCGTGTTATGAAGCTAAATGCTTGAGTTTTTTTTTTCATTACAATTTAATGTAATTATGTGTATTGCTTTGGAATTTTTACAATTAAGCATTTATCTTTTGTTTCAATACTTATTATTTATATTTAAATTAAAAATATTTACATGATGTTTATAGTTTAACATTAAAAATTAGATTTTATTATTTTTTAATATTATTTATCTTAACTTTGATTGGTTAATATTTTTATATTGATCTTTTCCCTTCCTTATTTTGCACTAGCTAATCCTTTACAAAAGTGAGAGTTACAAAGGGGAAAGTACATGACTATTACTTTCCAATATTAGTTTGAATGGAGAAATATAGAATTTTTTTCTTTAAAATGCATGGAGGGTTTACATAGAATCTATTTTTTAGTAATTTATGACACAACAGCGTTTATGTATATTGACTGTATTTCTTTTAAGTTTGTTTTCTTCTATATAACATAAATATTATTAGTTTGATCTAATATTAATTTATTAGATTAAATATTTCTAAAATGTAATTTCAAAATTTAAATATTTTTAATTTTTATATCAAAGTCATATATAAATTTATATAATGTTAAGTTTCATTCCATTTAGTTCATCTTTAGATTTATTATCTCAATAATGGATTATATAAAATTGAGTTTTTATAAAAGAATATTTAACTATATAAAATTTTCAATGTCATTTAAAAAATTATAAAAGATTCTGTGTATAAAATTTTGCTTGTAAACCTTAATATTTTACTAATGATTTACATAAATTTCATGAATATAAAAAAATCTAGTTAACTCTATTTTAACCCTTAAGTGTCACAATCCTACCATAGACATAAAAAAAGAATTTCTTTATCTTTACCATATCCTTAATTAACCGCACACACACTGCCACATCATATTGCCTACTCGGCACTACATCATTCCACAACTTTAAGTTTAATCAAATGTTACCTTTTTGATTGTATGCATTGGATGTATTTCTTGGCAACCGGATAAATGTGCTGGATGTTTTGCATGGTAACCAGAGTCATATTCCGGCGTTGGGTTGTTGAACTGCATTGAATTTAAGGGACAACTGTTTTATTACTATACAGTACATTTGGCCTACTCCGTCTGCCTTTTCTGCTCGGCCATGTGATCGGGCAGGGCCTCGTACCCTCATTCTCCGCGCCTTTGGTTCCCGCTCTAATTCGATGGTGCGGATCATCAGATCTGGATCTGAGGGTGGAGGTTTGCCGGAGGGTTTTGGGGTTCATATTAAGTTGTTCAGAGTCCTCATTCGACTCATTTGGACCTGGCGCCGCTTCCAAGTTTGGCTTGTCTCTCTGCGCACAGGGGATTCTCCCGTTAACTCTTCCACCGAGACTCTATCCGTTGTACAGGAGTTATTCAACCGTTCTCCGGAGTTTGCCTATGCAAGTGATGGCATTCTCACACAGACAATTTCACTGTTTACTACTCTTCTCCTTACAGGTCACACCGATGAATTTGTAAGTGTTAATGGTTTCATGTTTCTTTGTTTGTGTGAAGGAGGACGCTACAGTCATGGAATTTTCTGATATGAAGAACGACAGGTCCTTGGCAACCTGGCCTACCACGCCGCAGATTAGGTAGGCATCCATGCTCGGATGATTTCTGGGTGAGGGTTTGGGATTTTCCTAATTGACGGTTGCTGCTACAGGATTTATACATACTTGTTTTTTTTTTTTGCTTGCTTTCAGATTTCCATAATTTGGCAGAAGTACCCAGGACAGGGTCCTTGGGGTTTGCCTCTGAGGCTAACGTGGTTTTCATACTCTCAGGCTTTGTTGCCTCAACTTGCCCCGTTTGGGTTGTGAAGAAATAGTCAGTCCTTTGTCGAAACGGGAGGTGCCCACGGCAGTCCCCAGTAGTTTAAGTTATCTCATTTTCCTTTCCTGCGTCTCATATATCATTTATCTATTTGTAATCATGTAAGAATTAAAGTAGTAAAGACTACTAGCATGGAACAGGGTCGAGGATTATGAGACCTCTCTGTTTTTCCAGTGTATGTTATTGTTTATTTCGGGTTCGCAGCTCCTTGGAATTGATACTTAGCTCTGTATATGTAAATTTGTTTCTTGGGTTCTTCAGGAAAGTTTAATTAACAGGTTAATCTTTGCTCTTGAGAGCCTTGGCTCCGGAACTTTGTGAGTTCGACTTTTTTGCAAATCATTGTGTATATATAATATCATTACAGTCACTTATATTCTCATAGCTCTATGTTGTTCTTACTTTATTACGGCGGAACTGCCATTGTTTTCATAAACGTAGGAATTTCTGTTCTGTTTACGACTTAATGTTTTCTTCGAACTTCTAGAGTTCCTTACTGCTTGAGATGTAATGGTTATGATATAATGGTTATGATTATCGTAGAAAGTAGTTGTTCAGTTGACTTCTAATAGTAGATTCGCAATACTGCTGTCGCATTTTTGCTACTGTGATTATGGAGGTAACATACAGTTTGCAACTCCGTGATGAATTATATGATGTTACAGTTAAAGTTTGGTACATTGCATTTTCGAACCTCCTCCTTTTGTTATACATACAGCTGAAACTCAGGGTTGCTCATCCCTTCGCCGTCTACCAGTTTACCTCTGTCTAGCTGTATGTTTATTTTTTTTTGTTTATGTTATATAGCTACTCTACTGTTTTCTCTTTCCGTGAATACTCCCATACATAGTAAGAATTTCGTATGGTCTCACGATCTCTTATTTAATGAGCATCCACTCTATGGTCGTTAGGGTTATCAGACCCGATGAGCTTTCTACCAGTTCTGGGTAATCCCGGCTCGGGACCCGCTACCTTACCCTCTGCTACGGTTAACAGACTTATCTTCATCGAAACTTGCTTATTTGTTTTCTTTATATGTGTAAATTAACACACTAGTATACTATACAGTGATGATTGATCTCTGTTTTTTTTTGAAGTACCAAGAACTGTAACAGAATTAGGCCCTTCTTAACAGTCATTTACTGGCACCTCTGTAATATTTGGTTTTAAGCAGATAGCATCACAGCATGCATAATAACGATAAGAAGATTGTATATTCTTAAATAACTTCACTGTTATTCTACTGTATTTTTGGCTACTGTAATTTTTCAGTTGACAAATAATATCATGGAAATATATTCACTATTGAGAATAATTTCATGAGAAGCTTTTACTTACCTAGTCCGCCTGGGTTTGTGGATGCGCTACAGAAGTTCACCCGTATCCTTTGTTTTCTCTTGACCACCCAACCATGAGATCCGTCACCAGGACTGGGATCTCCCCCTGAGCTATCTTGCAGGCCCACAGCCCTCAACAAGATGCATGCAACTTGTGCCTGGTTATCTGGTCCTTACCAGACTTAACCAATTTCCTTTTTTTCTTTCTTCTCTGCCTGTCCTTACAGCACAGATTTTTGCCTCTCCCTTCCCTTTTTCCCTGGAAGCCTTTCCAGTTAGGGAAGGTAGTTTTTGTGCAGTTTCCACAACTGATTTCCTTTTCCAACTCCCTTTCAGAAGTTGCCAGCATTTCAAGAAGTATTTTTTTTAATATATATTTTAATACACAAAATAAAATAAAATAAAATACTATTAAAGTTTTTTAAAACAGTCTTCCAAATTCTGTCTTTTACCACAGTAAAATTCAAATATTTACATTCTCCGGGGTCATCACATTAAGTAAATTAATATTCATGAGAACTACTCCAATAACCACGTTTTCAATCTAATTTTAGCTTTATTATTTAAATAATGCCGGAGATAAAATTTATTTAACCATATAAAATTTTCAATCAGTCATTTAAAAATCTATAAAAGATTGTGTATATAAAAATTTTCTTGTGAATATTAATGCTCTGCATATAATTTACATAAACTTGGATGTATATACATAAATTTATTTGACTCTATTTAACCCTTCAGTAACTTAATATTCATGAGAACTACTCCAATAACCACATATTCAATCAAAATTTTAAACTTTATGGAAAACAAGAAAGTTTTCCTTCCCCACGGCACACATGGTTAATTGGTGAATTGTCCCTGTGGATTGAACATCTTTGTTAGCCTCTATGTTTCACTCCTATTACTTTATTTAGCTTGCAATTTTGATGTGAAATGTGTTTTACACTTGTGAGCAGTCCACACTTCAATTTAGCTATTATTAAGCTAAGCAATAGGTACTAGCTACTACTTAACATTTGTTTTATTACATTTAAAAAAATAAATCTAAAAGAAAAAATATATGGGAGATTTATGTTGGATTTATTATAATTATAAATTTTTTTATCTTTTATTTTATTTTATTTTTAGATTTAGTTGTATGTAATTTGTCAATGTCAAAATTTTTTACTCATAGTATCATTATTAGATATTTTTTGATTTAAATTTTATTTGGACTGGTCAAAATGGTTTTTCAAGAGGTGAAGAGGGCTTTCATGCTGGGAGGATGATGCTAGATCAGACAACTGGGTTGTAATCCTCTCTTCTACTACTTCTATCAATAAAGCTCTTTGAGTTTTCCTCCATATACTTGTATATTTTTGAATCTTGTATTTGTGTATGCATTTGTATGGTTAATGTACATCTGATTCTACATTGTTTATGCTTATATATCTCTATGATTTGATGTTATTTGTCTGCTTTGACTATACAGGTGTTATTTGAAGTGAGACAAGTGAGAAAGGAGTGGTGAAGCTCTATCAAAGGAGAGAGGAAAAAATCAAGGAGCAAAGCGAAAGACTGAGGTTGGTACTCTCTGCTTCTTTCTGATCTATCTCTCATAAAGGAAAACACAAGTTACTTTGAATTGTTTTTTCTAAGATAGATACCCATCTTAGTGGGTCTAGTAGCTCTGAATGGACACTAGTTTTCCTGGAAACACAGGTGCTGTAGAAATCATCATAGGAACGAATTTCCATTGCACTCTATAGAAGGGTGTTTAGTCTGTGAAGAAGACCATCCTATGAATCACTGCCCTTCCTTGCCCAAAATTAAAGCTGCATATCACGGGGTTGAAGGAGCCACTAAACCATTTTATTTCATGAAGAAAAGGAGGCCACATGGACCCAAACCTTACCAGCAGGGAATGCAAGGAACATCCCAGACCTATTACAACCCTAATCAAGCCACTTCCATGCCTTCTTGGGGTCCCCCTGCTCATCCTTCCTAGTCCACACCCCCTCCTTGGTTGTATCCTCCTCAATACCAGGCTCCGCCAGTTGCTCATTTGTTTCACTCTTATGTTTAGCCACAGCCTCAGTGGAATGCACCTCATCATGGGCGAAGGCCCCAGTACAACTCTCCTCCTGCTCTTTTTCCTCCACCACCTACTCAACCACAACCATTACCTCCTGCTCCTCCAAGACAACCCCAAATACTTGCTCAACCAAACCCGAACCCTAATAACAGATAGGCCCAGTAGGTATATACTGGAGAAATGTCATGCCTGACCTATGCTGTGGCGATTCAGTAGATTATCGTATTATCTGGGAAGGTCCTCCCAGATAGCCAACCTCTTCCTAAGGAGGATGTGGAAGAAAAACAGGAAAGTGAACCAAAAGTCATTCCACCCTTTCCTGAGAGACTAACTGGAACCACACAACCGACCCGATAAGAAACTAAACTTCTGGGAGAATTGAAATAGTTATGTGTAAAGATACCACTTCTCCTAGCCATAAAGGATGTGCCTATATACAACAAGATGATCAAGGAGAAGTTCTTTAGGCACCCAGGCAGGCACGAGAGAGATGCCCCAACTATCAATGTCATAGGAAAATTGTCCGACTTGATGTCGGGGTAGGTGATCTTTCTAAAATATCTAGACCCTAGGAGTCTTGTAGTCAATGTCCACATCAACGACACCATAATCCTGATACCTTGATTGATCTAGGGGCTACCATTAATGTGATGACCAAGGACACTAAGCTGAAGCTCAACCTTCAGGGTTCCCTGAGAAAGATCTCAATAGTATTGTAGTTATTAGACCGTTCCACCGTGACCCCCAAGGGGATTGTGGAAGATGTAATGGTCTCTATTGATTCTTGTGAGTACCTTGCTAGTTTCCTGGCTCTCCAGCCAAAGGAAAATCTCACTGGGTTTCCTCTCATCCTGGGAAGGCCTTGGTTGGCTACTGCAGATGCCTACATTAGTTGTCGAGCTGAGAAGATGACGATCAACAATGGGCATATGTCCAAGAAGCTGGTCCTATATCCTCCTACCCAACCTATGCTAGAACATGATTTACCTCTCTGGTTGGAGGATGAAGATGAGGATGAAGTCTATTCCACACCATTGTGTACAGTAGAGGCTACCATGGGGGGTCCATAAACTGAGGATGATCTTATTTAGAACTTGATTCAGAGTCTACCCCCCAGTGGGTTGCCATTAAAAGAGCTGGTGGAAGAAACCCAAGAAAATCGTTTAGTTGATCTCTACGTGGCTGATCCAACCTCTCTCCGAGTTAAGGATGTGGAATTCGGCCCAAAAATAACCTTGAAGATCAACTCATCCCTATCCACCTCTTAGGAGAAAGAACTATGTAGCTTTTTTAAAAATCACTTGGATGCTTTTGCTTGGAGCTATAAGGAGATGAAGGGAGTCCACCCTTCAGTCTATACTCATCAAATTTACATTAAAGAAGATTGTAAACCAGTTAGCAAACCTCAAAGGAGGATGAATCCAACCCTTAAGAACATTGTCAAAGAAGAACTACAAAAATTGTTGGATGCAAGATTCATCTACCTCATCTATGACAGTGAATGGGTTTCTTCTTGGGTGCTAGTGCCAAAGAAAAATGGGAAGTGGAGAATCTGTGTAGATTATCGCGAACTAAACAAGGCCACCAAGAAGGACCATTTCCCTTTGCCTTTCATACAACAAGTGTTAGATGGCCTAGTGTTATAGACATATTTTGGCACTGCAACCCCAATATTATATGTAAATAAACCAAGGGTTCTTTAACCCCTAAAAGTGTTGTTTCATACCCTAAAGGATCATAGTAAACTGATTACATCATTCCCCAAAAGCTCCACCTGAAAAACCACATAGAACTAGACAAAAATGGACCGTACTGATTGCCCCACTGTCAAGGTGCAATGCATAATGACTTCTACACTAGCTAGGTGCGATGCATACTGAAGAGGCCTTCTATAGGGTGCGATAAGCAAGTATGGACAAATGTTTGAGATAGTTTGCTAAGTGGATGCTCATGGAATCTTCCAGAAACTTCTCCAATCACACTTGCCTCTTTGAATTCGCCAAGGGATGAGTAAGAGATCCAAGAAATCTCCAAGTGGAACCAAGAACAACAAGTGGAATGACACTAATAAAAAACCCAAAGATGACTCACACCCTTGCAGACATTTATAAATGGATCCCTCATTTGAGAGAAATAGAGGCTGGAATTTTGTAATTTGTAAGGAAGTGTTGATAGTTTGTCTTTGAGAAAGAGCATTATATGGTTGGGCGATCTTGCTTTTCATGAGGTGAAGAGGGCTTTGGTGCTGGGAGGATGATGCTAGATCAGACTGCTGGGTTGTAATTCTCCCTTCTATTATTAATAAAGTTCTTTGAGTTTTCCTCCATACAATCGTGTATTTGTGAATGTTGTAGTTTGTAAATGCCATTATATGATCAATGTATTTCTGATTCTGCATTGTTTATGATACAATAGATCGAGATGCTTTGATGGTGTTTTATTACTTTGTCTCTATAGGTATTCATTGAGCGAGATAAGTGGGAGAAGAGGTGCAAACTCTATCAAGGGAGAGAAATCAAGCAAGGAGTCAAGTGGAAGATCTAGGTTGGTCCCGTTTCTCCTCTCTTATCTAAAATACATAAAGGAAATTGCAAATTACTTTGATTGTTTGCTTCTAGGATAGCTGCCAATCCTAGTGGGACTAGCATATCAAAAAGACACTAGTTTTCCCGGAAACAAAATGGCGAATCCATTGGGTAGTGAATAGTTTGTTTGTTTGTTATTGATTATTTGTTTTATAAACTATAGACAGAGCCTGAAGTTAGCCAGATAGCCTTCGAGCTGCTCTTGCTCTGCAATTGCAAAGTAGATGAATGCTGCTTCAGTCAATCTCTGGTTTAGTTTATGATTTGAGCATTTGACTTACAAGCATTCTAGATGCCTTGTTGGTAGCTCAATAACCTCCCAAGATCATACCCGTGTACTTTGTTCTTTACTGTCCATAATAGCTTAGCTTAACTCATTGAATTCAGCTGCAAATTTGAGCCAAAATCCATCTGAGTTGCGCACCATGGCCCATCGCACTGTCTATCACTTGAAGCCAATATGCATCTCACTTCTTGAGTGTAGTAGGTGAGATGCATCTCTGTTTTTGTGAAGCACAGGTGCGATGACTGAATAATCCTATTTCTTTCCTTGAAATTTGGCTTTTTTGTCCTTGTTTTCAGCTCTATTTAGTTGTTTTTCTCCTTATGAACAGTATCTCAACGCTGAAGCCTCCTTGCATTACATAGACCGGCCTCCATTTATTAGGATTAGTAAAAGTTTTTATGTATTTTTCCATTATTTGCAATCCTTTGTCGAAAATTTGTGTAAATCGATCTGTCGTTTTGGTGCAAAAAGTGTCGTAGTTGTCGTTTTGTGTCAAAGAGAAGAGTGTCATAAAGTCTTCCTTCTCTAGATAGTCGATTGAAATTTTTGTCATGTATTTGATTTGATTTGTTGATATTTGAAGTGTCAAAAGAATTTTCTATTCGAAAATGAAAAGTTTCGCTTTAGTCTTCCTTTCATTTTGAAAAAGAAATTCTTGAAATGTTACTTTGAAGAAAATATTTCAGATCTATACTTAGTTTTCCTTTTTGGCATTTATCACATTAAGGAAATGAAAAACAAATACATCCATTTGCATTTGAATTTAGACTGTGTGCGAAAAATGATTTAGGAAAAGTGCATTTAGTGTGTGCTCTTTGCTCTTTATTTGAAAGAATCGTAATCTTCTTTCCTTAGTAGCTAGGATTTTCATTACTAAAAATAAACAACGATTGTTTATCATTTTATATTGCATATTTAAGAATTTTACATCTACATCATGTGGTGAACCATTGAAAGGAAAACTTCTAAGCAAGATCAATCCTAAAATAAATTTCAATGAACTTAACAATGCTATGGAACCTAACACAACACACCTAGAGGTCTAGGCTAGAGACGTGTTTCGGCGTTGTAAAATCTAGTAACTATCATTTTCATCGAAGGTTGGGTGATTCCTCCTCTTTGATACAACAAGTGCTAGCACGGAATTGTTCTCCCCATACCGTAAAGTATATATTGGGAGACCACAATAGGCTTATAACCTTTATCCATAGGAAGCCATCTCTTCCATCCTATTGATCACAATGCACTAAACATAGCATTCGAGAAGATTGACTGTCATACATAAGTCCTTGGTAGTTTCTCTTTAATTTATCACCAAGGTGTATTTTGTAATTTTGCGATTGGTTTGGTAATCCCTCTCTCTAGTTCTCTAGAGTAGTCACTTTCATTCCTTTTTGACTCCTTAAAAGAAAAGGTCCATCTGAGCACTTGTCATTTCAGGCTCATTAAAAATCGAAGGGGACTAGAGTCATCTTTAGCTTTTTCTTGACTCTTAAAAATTGAAAAAGCAAAGCTGTGTCAAAGTATCATTAAAATTTATTTAAATTCGGAATAACATCCCTATTCCTTCATTGATCTTAGGTTGAGTTAATGGAGTCTACCAATCATGGAATACCTCTCGAGGGAAATCCTAATCCATTTTCTTCTTTGGGAAATATTGGTGCTTCTCATATGGCCACATTGTCTCCGTTGGGACTTACTATTGGCTTGATAGATGGTTATTCTCAACCTCCATGGTTCAAAATAACGTGATTCCTCAACAATCGAATCAGTGTCCAGTTGATGTTAAAATTGACCCCTAGCCTTCTTTCTCGTTTGTTTCTCCCTCCCTTTCTTCATCTTCGCTTGGTGAAAATAAAAATGCTAGTAATCAAGTGCCTGAGAAGAAAAACAAAGGGAATGAGAAGAAGGAGAAGTCGGTTAAGCAAGTAGGAAACCATGCATCATTTGGTAAAAATACGCACACTAAGCTTTTCAAACCTAAATATCCATGCATAATTTGTAGAGGAGACCATTTACATCAAGAATGTCCATGCATTCCTTGGATATTGAGAGAATGGTCCCCCTGTTCACACCAAGTAGTGTCGTCAACCTCTGGTGATAAAGTTGACAACACACCATCAACTAGTAATAATGGGCAGAGAAGAAAGGTCCAATTTCCATGTAAGTTTTGTGAAGGGGACCATACTCTTCCCCATTGTCCCTTTTTGGATGAGGCCAAAAGAGTCTTGCATAATCGTCCTGCTTCACCGCAGCAACTTCCACCTGGATACAAGAAACTCTCCTCTAGTCCTTTACCAGTTGATAATCCAACTGACTTAACTGAACCGTTGGTCGAAACACCTATTGTTGAAAGTGAACCTTCTGATTACACATTAGACAAAAGTCAATAGGTCGAAATGGCAGTTGACCCATTTTTTCCTTCAGAAGGTCCACCTTTAGATGACATCATTCCCAAAGAGAGTGAGAACGATACTGTTCAAATTCTTTTTGTCACTTCAGAGTCCTATGAACTTGGGGGAAATCCACTCATTCCTTCACAACAGGAAGAGAGTCCCCCAGTTCCCACTACTCAAGGGGTTATTTCACCCGTTTATTTGATACCCCGTCCAAGCAGTCTAATCGCTTCCTTTGATTGGAATTGACTAGCAAGATCTTGCCTTCCTTATAATGTACCATTCTGGATCATAGTACAAGTTTACAAAATGATCATGTCTGGAACTCTCATAGATGAAGGGGCTTTAGTGAGTATCCTTTCCTCAACTTCTTGGAAAGTGCTTGGTTCACCATCGCTTATGCATGTTACATAGAATTTGTCAGGCTTTAACAAAGGAACCACTCGACCGTTAGGGATCCTTCCTAGGTTGCCGATAACTTTGAGAAGGAAAACCATTCACTTGAACGTGATGGTAGTCCAAGGACCATTATATTACAATCTACTCTTTGGAAATGACTATGTTTATAGCACGGAAGCTATTGTTTCCACACTCTTTCGAGTGATGTGTTTACCACATGAGGGCAAAGTTGTCACCGTTGACTAGCTTTCATTTCCCAGTTCAAACACAGCTTCAATTCAATCATCATCCCTAAATGGTATTTTTGCATCAAGAGTGTCTCTTCAACCTTCATTCCATTCACCTAATTACCACGAGTAGTCTGGTGAATGTAACGAAGCCTAGGGTGCATGCATCCTCATCCATTTGGTGGATGAACCCAGCTGAAAAGATAAGGTTTCCTTGTAGGTTATGTGGTTGGTCTGAAACTCATTCACTTTTGTCCATGCTATGGACAAAGCCAAGGAAGTGTTTTGTCTATTCTGTGGATGAAACCATCCCACCATATGAATTTCCCTATAAGTTAAGTGATTGGTCTGACACACCACTCACCTTTTTCTAATTGGAAGATAAATCCAAAAAAGTGTTTTTGTCTAACCACTGACAAAGACAATCTTGCTTAACTACAGTGATTCCCATATAGTTATAGACTCCCCTTTTCTCGACGTCTGGGGGCATGCAAACATTTAAATGGGTTCGTCCATTTCGCAGATGAACCCAACTGAAAAGATAAGGTTTCCCTGTAAGTTATGTCATTGGTCTAAAACACCATTCACTTTTTTCCATGCTATGGATGAAACCAAGGAAGTATTTTGTCTATACTATGGATGAAACCATCCTACCATATGAATTTCCTTGTAAGTTAAGTGATTGGTCTGGCACACCACTCGCCTTTGTCTAATTGGTGGACAAAGCCAAGGAAGTGTTTTTGTCGAACCGCTGACAAAAATAATCCTGCTTAACTACAGTGATTCCCATATGGTTACTGGAGACTCTCCTTTTCTTGATGCCTGGGGGCATGTAAACCTTTTTATGCAAGCGAAAAATGACCAATTTCATTTTTTAGCTTTTTAGTTTTTTTAGCATTTTATTTTTTACTCCTGAGGTCAGGCGATTGGTCCAACACACCATTCACCTTCGTCTATTCTGTAGATGAAGCAAAGGAAGGGGTTTTTCTAAATAAGTTGAGGAAACCATCCTACCTATCCTCAACAGTTCCTTAGCTTTAATAGTTTTTTTTTAGCTTTGTAGTTTGGTCATTGCTAGCCTACATAAAAAGGCACTAAGCATACTTTCCGCAAGGTTTGAGCTCACTAAAAAATGAACCCGCACTCTCCTGACCATACTTTCTGCAAGGTTCAAGCTCGTTAAAAAATGAACCAACCTTCATGAGCAATGTTATCGTATGGTTCAAGCTTGTTAAAAAATAAATCTACTATTGAGCGTATGTTCCCCCGGAGTTCAAGCTCATTAAAAAATGAACCCACCTTCGGTAAATAACCCTTGTGATCATAATTATATCAACCCTTTTGAACCTTGGTTGTGTTTCCTCCATCAGCTCCATCCATTTGGCCAATCATACGCTTCCACTTGATTGTTTACCATTTTGAGGAACATTTATGACGAGTGGTCTTGTTAGCCATCCTCTTCACGCCACCAAGTTTTTAGAAGTTCCAAGATTACCCAGAACCAATTGCTACCCCGGATACCACTTGTTCCTCAAGAAACAAGTCCACTTTAAACCCTTTTCAGACTCGCTAAATATGAAAATATTGTCAACAAATTTGCCTCTCTAGCTCGCTAAAGTGATTGGAAGTGCCATCCCTCCTGTGTATTTTAAAATTTTCAGACCTAAGGGATTATCTCATGAAAAATTTCGAGCGCTTGTCTTTTTCGGCTCGCTAAAGTGATCGAAAATTCATCCCTTTTGTATTATTTTAATCTTTTTTCGGACTTAAGGGATTATGCTACGAAAAATAACTACTAGAGTTCTCTTTTAGTCCCTTTTCAAACTCTCGAAACATGAAAAGGACCGAGTTGTCTTTTTCATTAAACTCGTTAAAACAATAGCAACAAACTTGTCCACCCAGACAAGAACGACTTTCATTGTCGCTAGACTCGCTAAAACATAGCAACAGGTTTTCCCGAAGGGCAAATTATATAATAAGCATATGCTATGCTCCTCAAGCTTGACAAAAAATAAAGAGGTACTAGTCAGAAATGTCTGGGAAAAAGGGAAGAAAACTTGAAGAATTTTATGGTAGCGGGTCTCTCTTGAACAAGACACTTTCACTCCATCACCATGATTGAGTCAGGTTGGGTTATTCCGTTCACTGGTCATATTGCCATTGGTCCTCCATACCATCCATATTTTGGGGTTAACGCTACCAATCCATCTCAGTGTCATTGATATGTTCAAGTGAAGTCATTCAGAGAATTCACCACCTAGTCAATGCCTCATCCACTACACTACCTTTAACCTCCATTTTTCATGACTGCCATTCCTGAACCTTGTGTCGTCGATCGTTTTCATCTCCAGAAAATCATTTGCTTCATTTCGTTTCGTAGATGTGAGATACATTAAGACCCTCCTATGAAGAGTCACTTCTTATCGACATCAACTCATTTACCAAGAAGTTGATTTAGAAACAACCCTTTCAGTACTTTGAAGCTTACATGCCTCAATGGAAAGTTTCTCACATCCGACGATAGGTTTACATCATTGGCCTTCGACCGAAAGATTTTGTGTGGTGTTCGACATCAGATCATATATTCACACCACGTGAATTGCACTATAGTACCTTGTGGGTCATTATCATTATCGATGATTCCTCTCATGCCTGTTAACAGCTTACATCATTGATTGGTAATCAAGCGATGTCTTTCCATGTTCAACTTCAAGACATCTTTTCACATGGATCAAATTTTACATTGAGCAAACATTGAATGAGTTTGAAGACCCCAGATCCAGTTTCATCCATCCAAGTTGCGATATATTTAGGGATATAAAGACATCAAATGTACACATAAGTTGCACAGATAGTTATCTAAGCCAGGGAATATGACTCTTCATATGAAGAACCAGTCTATGATAGCAGACAATTATCTGTCCTATGTACATGAAAATGAATTTATAAAACTAAGCATGGGAATTCACGCCTCAGCTACATCATGAAAATAATATGATGATGATGTACTATATTGTATATTATATAGGTCACCTTCCAGTTTGAACACCTCGGATCCTCATGATAAAGCATTTCACCTGACATCAAAAGGTTTATGACTTCATGCTTTAGGGGGCAACTATTATAGACATATTTGGGCACTGCAACACCAATATTATATGTCGATAAACCAAGGGCTCTTTAACCCCTAAAAGTTTTGTTTCATACTCTAAAGGATCATAGTCAACTGATTACATCATCCCCCAAAAGGTCCACCTGAAAAACCACTCAGAATTGACCAAAGCAAGACAATATTGACTACCCCACTATCAAGGTGTGGTCCATACTGACTTCTACACTAGCCAGGTACGATCCATCCTGAAGAGGACTTCTGTAGGGTGCAATGAGCGATGATGGACAAACGTCTGAGACAGTTTTCTAAGTGGATTCTCATGGAATCTTCCAGAAACTTCTCCTATGACACTTGCCTCTCTCAATTCGCACAGGGATGAGTAAGAGATCCAAGAAATCTCTAAGTGGAACCAAGAACAACAAGTGGAATGACACTAATAAAAAACCTAGAGATGATTCACACCCTTGCAGACATCTATAAATGGATCCCTCATTAGAGAGATCTAGAGGCCCAGAAATTTTGTAATTTGTAAGGAAGTGTTGATAGTTTGTCTTTGAGAAAGAGCATTGTATTGTTGAGCGATCTTACTTTTCTTGAGGTGAAGAGGGCTTTGATGCTAGGAGGATGATGCTGGATCAGACAGCTGGATTGTAATTCTCCCTTCTATTATTAATAAAGTTCTTTGATTTTTCCTCCATACAATTGTGTATTTGTTAATGTTGTATTTTTTATATGAAATTGAATGATCAATTTATTTCTGATTATGCATTGCTTATGATATAATAGATCGAGATGATTTGATGGTGTTTTATTAATTGATCTGTACAGGTATTCATTGAGTAGGATAAGTGGGAGAAGAGGTGAAAACACTATCAAGGGAGAGAGAAATCAAGCAAGGATTCAAGAAAAATATCGAGGTTGGTCCCTTTTCTCCTCTCTTATCTATCATACATAAAGGAAATCACAAATTACTTTGATTGTTTGTTTCTAGCATAGCTGCCAATCCTAGTGGGACTAGAAAATCGAAAAGACACTAGTTTTCCCAGAAATACCTGGTAGGGAAGAAGTTCTTATCCTTCTCAGATGGGTTTAGTGGGTAAAACCAGATCCAAATCAACCCGGAAGACCAAGATAAGGCCACTTTCACTTGTTCTTGGGGTACTTTTGCATACCATTTCCTTCATTTTTGGTTGTGCAATGCTCCCGCCACTTTCCAGAGAGCAGTATTGAGCATATTTGCTGAAATGGCTCATGATTTAGTGGAAATCTATATGGTTGACTTTACCCCTTATGGTTCTAACTTCCAGGAAGCTTTGACTAACCTAAGGAAAGTTCTAGCCAAGTGTAATGAAATGAACCTATACCTCAATCCTGAAAAATGTGAATTCCTGATGACTGAAGGAACTGTGCTAGGTCATACGGTTTCTCAGCAAGTATTACAGGTGGATCCCAACAAGATTGCTATCATCCAAAGGGTCCCACCTCCTCAAAAGGTAAGAGATGTTCGGAGTTTTCTAGGCTTAGCAGGGTATTATCGAAGATTCATTAAGGATTTTAGTAAGCTAGCCTCTCTATTTTTTGGTCTTTTGGGAAAAGATGTTGAGTTCATATGGACTGACAAATGTCAAGAGGCTCTAGATGCCTTGAAAAGTAAACTAGTAATTGCCCCGATTTTGACAGGTCCAAACTGGGCCCTACCTTTCCACAGTCACACATATGCCTCAAACAAAGCGATAGGAGTAGCCTTAGGGCAAGTTGATGAGACATTGCCTTATGCTATATAGTTTGTAAGTAAAAATTTGTCCAAGGTAGAACTAAACTACACTGTAACCGGAAAGGAGCTCCTAGTTGTAGTCCATTCCCTAAATAAGCCGGGTAAGGAAAATGTCGTTGCTAATTTTCTATTTAGACTAGATCTGCCTACAGGTGAAGAAGGAATGATGGATGATCAAATGCTAGATGAACACCTATTTTCTATTTCAGTACTCTCTCCATCGCTTGTTGATATAGCAAATTATTTGGTTTCAGCACAGCTTCTGCCACACCTGTCCTCAAAAGAGAAGAGCAAGATTGTGAGGAAAAGTGCCCCATTCACCTAGGTTGGGGGCAATGTTTTTAAACTTGGCCCAGATCAGATTTTCAGGCAATGTGTTAGGGAGGAGGAAGTTTTTGACATCCTCCTAACCTATCATGATGGGCCTTGTGGGGGCCATTTTACAGCAAAGAGGATTGCCTTCAAAATTCTTCAAGCAAGTTACTATTGGCCCACCCTTCATCAAGATGTTAGTAGATATATCAGCCAATGTGACCGATGTCAAAGGATGGGGAAACCTACTCCAACGAATGAGATGCCCCTGCAGCCTCAAGAGACTTTTGAGCCATTTGAGAAGTGGGGCATGGACTTTGTGGGTCCTATCAACCCTCCTTCAAAATAGAAATCTTACATCATTGTGTGTACTGATTATCTGACAAAATGGGTAGAAACAAAGGTGATCAAGGAAGAAATAGAAGAAAAAGTAGCTGAGTTTTTGAGGGAAGATATCTTCTACAAGTTTAGTTATCCAAGAGAGTTAGTCACAGTTCAAGGGAGTCAGTTTACCTCCAATTTGGTTGAAGACTTGCTCACACATCACAAGATTAATCATAGAACTTCCACCCCTTATCATGCACAAGAAAATGGACAGGTGGAAGTCACTAGCAGAGCTTTAGAAGGGATTTTGACTAAGGTAGTGAGCAGCAGCAAAAAATATTGGGTAGATTGATTGGTTGAGGCCACCTGGACCTATAACACCACCTGGAAAACCACCACAAGGTTGACACCCTATGAGCTGGTCTATGGGAAGAAGGCTCTGCTATCAATAGAATTTGAATATAACACATTAAGGATGGCAGCTCAGCCGGACCTAGATATTAGCCATGCACAAAAGGAAATATTGCTTTAGCTAAATGGATTGGATGAACGGAGATTACAAGCCTTTCTCCACTCAGAGGTAGTCCAACTTCAAAGAAAAATACGGCATGAAAAACATCTCAAAGAAAAAAAAAATCCAGCAAGGAGATTGGGCGCTGCTGTATGATTCAAGATATAAAGATTTCAAGGGAAAACTGAGGACAGTATGGATGGGACCATACACAGTAGAAAAATGCAATGACAATGGTTCAGTGCTGATATGGACCACTGACAAAGAAGCCATCCCCATGCTCGTCAATGGGAATAGGTTTAAGATCTATAGGAATCCCCTTTCCAAACAGGAATTCATTAAGAATCTGGCTAAAATAGTGTTAGTAGTGGAGCAGGTCTATGTCTCCACTCCACCCACATCCTGAGCTAATATATATATATATATATATATATATATATATATATATATATATATATATATATATATATATAAAGAAAAAGAAAAAAATAGAAAAATGAATCAAAGATCCCTGGGTGAAAACCTCTTGGAGGCGCCCCAGCTGTCTCAAAAAAAAAAGGAAAAAAAACTAACTTCTTTTGAATGCATTACAAATTGCAGGAGGTTCATAGAGGGAAAAAGGACATGGCTAGGCTACATACACCCTTCATAGTCCATTCCTCCATCACCATTACCTTTTCCCAGGCCTTGGTCTCACTTATCCTTAAGATTTCGCATCCTACAGGAAACTCCGTGCATTCTACAGGAGGCTCCTGTAGAAATCACAGAGAGCTCAAAATCAAGTTTAGAAAAGAATCTGAGGGCTAGATGGCTAGGCTGCATACACCCTTCATAGTCCATTCCTCCATCACCATTATCTTTTCCCAGGCCTTGGTCTCACTTGTCCTGAAGATTTCGCATCCTACAGGAAACTCTGTGCATTCTATAGGAGGCTCCTGTAGAAATCACAGAGAGCTCAAAATCAAGTTTAGAAAAGAATCTGAGGGCTAGAAATTTGTTCAGAAGGCCTGTGGACCTCCCTACCACCATTCACCCTCCTGATTCTCTATTCCATCCCTGCACACTAACATTTCCACTCGCTTTTTCTTCTCTACACACACAAAAAAAAAACACAGAATTTTGTTTCTTTTGTTTTTTAAAAAGAAAAAAAATAAAATAATGAATAAAATAGCAGCATTCTTCACTTGTTCTTACCTGATGCCTTCCAGTTTTTATTCCTTTTATTTAGGACCTCCTTCAGCTGTCTTTTTAGCCCCTGCTCAGGCATCAGCTTGAAATTTCAGAGGGAGAAGCAGCTACAGGAAATCCTGCAGGATTCCTGTAGCAACTGATCCCTCTAAAAAACAAGCTCCAGAGGCAGGGTCAGCACAACCAATATGTATGCAACATGCAAGGAGCAGAGCCTGATCGAAAAATCACCAACATAATCCACCGGTTCAGAGGCCATGAAAACCAACAGTAGCAGCAATGATAAAATGAAGTGCCAAAGTCTAAGCATGAAAAGCACTAGCAACAACACCAATGAGAAAAAGAAGTGCCAAAGTCGAAGCTTGCAGAGCACAACAATGACTAACAGGTAAGTGGCTAAACCTGCTCCTCTATTGAATGAATATTATTTAGAAACTGCATGAACTATTGGGATGGTCACGATTAAATGAAATTGGAGGCCAGCTAACTGGCCACCCTCATTCAGTTCAAATCACCCTTGTTTAGTTAAAACAATCCTTGCCCCATTCAAACAGCAGTTCAGATATGTAGTCAGCACGTGTGGCCCGTCAACTAGGGAAGAAAAAAGCTCAGAACTGGTAGCGGTGGCGACATATAACGGAATAATTGAAGTGATGGCTTTTAGGTGACATGAAGTACCATAATGACACTGGAGTAGGACCAACGGTACGGATGGGGATAACGTACCCATCCTTCCACCTCACCTCGTCACCATAGATCACGCCATCAGCTTAAGTACAGTGCGGTCTAAGCCTCCACCACCTTTTTCTTTCATTTGCATCGATGAGTTCTTGACTGCAACACTCACCTACCACCTTTAGAACATCGAACTAGTCATTCTCTGCCAGTTTTCAAAACCCTCCTACTTATCGATCTCTATAGGAGCATTATTGCAGTCTATAGGAGTAGGAATACTTTCTACAGGAGGCTTTCTACAGGAAGGCCAGAGAGCAGCTCTACAGAGGAAAAATTCAGAATTCTTGTCAAATTCAAGCTTGAAAAGAGGTATGCTCAAAAACCCACTCTGCATGTGATATATCTATACAAGGTGGTGGATTAAAAGTAAATTATTGGGTTGAAAAAAAGAAAGGAAAGAGAGCTCAAAAGTCTGCCTGTGTTTTCCTAAATTCCATACAGTCTCTCAATTTTCTTCTCTACACTCAAAAACATGTTTTTTTCCCTTTCCCGTACTCTCCTGTATGAAAAAAAAAAGAGGGATGCAACCATAGAAGCCAAGCTTGGAAAAAACGAAGTTGCAAGTCTATCTACTCTGTGAAAAAACATTGTTTTATATATTCTCTATTTTGTCAAAATATTTATTTCCTCCAAAAGCTGAGAAGTAAATTCTAGTTGATAACCAGGTTGAAGGGAGGGAAAAATTGCAAATTGATGTTGTGAAAAAAGAATAACATGAGAAATTCCCTCTATGGTTTTAGAAAGATAAACGTCAGCTATTCCTCTGATTTCGGTCTTGAATTTTATTGCCTTCCTCCTCACCTGAACATTTCCAGTGGTCACTAAACACCATGCCAGGAGGTTTTATGAGAAAGGAGCCTTTGAACTCCAAAAAATTGCATGAACACCCAGAACTGGTAGCCCTCTTCACCAGGGAAACTTGGATGCCTTTATTTGAGAAAATTCATGGATATGATGAGGAGGTGACAGAGGAATTTTTAATGTCCTTAAGACCACATTCAGAAACCCATGCTACAGTAAGTTTCAGGGGTTTGACCATAGAGCTTACACTAGAATTCATCAGCAAAGCCACAGATCTTCCACTTTGGCTCCCCTGGAGCAAAGAACAAAAACCATTAGGATAGGTTGGTAAAAATCCATTTTTCAGCCTCATGAACATGCTGTAGAGGATAAGAATGGGGTCAAAAGGACAAGTTTACCTCATCCATGGGGTGAGATTAGCTACCAGATCATGAAATATATCTCTTGTGAAGGAAGGTTCAGTATAATTTATGGTTATCACTTCAGATTATTGCATGAATTAAGATATGGAATGGACTTACTTGCAGCTAGAAAACTCAGTCTGCCATATTTTCTCCTCTAGTCTTTGATAGAGTGTGGCACCAAATTGAATGCAGGGATCCAGACCAACTGGCCCACCAGGGGCTCATCAAATTGTTGGTAGAGGATGCCCTACACACATACACCATTCCTATAGCCTGGGAAATTTTCAGGAACATGTCTAGAGAAGATCACATCAAAACTCTTATTGATGACCTTAGCCCATCTAGTAGTGAAGAGGAGGAGTAGACAGAGGAACTTGGAAAGGAACTTCATGAGGAAGCACAAAATATTCAAATAAAAGAAGAAAAAGAGGAAAAATAGAAAGAAGAAGGGAAACTCAGCAAAACCACAGTTGAACCTAAGGCAGAAAAGAAAACAACATCAAAAGCAGAGAAGAGGAAGAGGACAAAAGATGAGAAGAAGAAGCCCAAGAAAGGTCAAAAAAAGACTGCGATAGGAAAGGTAGAGACTTAGCAAGAAAAGGAGAAGACACCACCAGAGATGACAGAAACAAAAACAGAAACAACAGACACAGGAAAAAATGCAAAGGATGAAGAAGAAGAACAACAAGAAGAAGTGTCCCTTGATACACTAGCAAGGGAAGCAACAACTATCCTTGTTGCATTGAGCACTCCAGCTAAGAAAAAGGGGAAAGAAAAAGACAGACATATATGTATTTCAAAGCCTGGAGGAGCACTAGAATTAAGGTAGGTAAGCCACAACCACCATCAAAAGAACCCATTACCATTGAGGATGCACCTACTGTGACAAAAGAGGAATCTCCCTCCAAAATCTCTATCACCTACGAGAGAGGGAGTCCTAAGACCTCCACCTGGAAGAAAGGATCAAATTGATGTACTCTAAAGCAGTCCTATAGGAGGCACAAACCTCTCTACAGGAGACACTGGCCAAGCTCAAAGAAACTGAAAAATTGGAAAAGAAGGCAGAAGAGTGGTCCCAAGAGGAAGGTAAGGCCAAAGAAATACCTAAGCCGAGCCCTCAACCTAATTTAGGCTCCTATTACAATCTTCTAGAAGGTGGGAAGATCATCCCACAAAAATTATCAGTGCCTCTTTTCTTCGAACTAGAAATGGAACGAGTCAGGACCCACACTTGGATGTAGATTGCCAAATCTAAAGGGGTTGAAGATATAGGGCATATGGAAAATAGGTTGACAGAGATGACCAGAGAATTGGGCATGGTAAGGCACGCAAAGAGCATTAGAAGAGCTCAACTATAGGAAGAAAATGAACTGTTGAAAAAGCAGCTATAGGAAAGGGGACCTCAAGGAGGAGATAAGCTGCCAATCTTGGAAGGACAACAACAAAAAGAGGGACCCCAGGTAGATAGTGAAGCAGCAGAGAAACAACAGCAAGAAGAAGAACTACAGATAGATAGTTAGACACTGATGAAACAGAAGCAAGAAAAATAATCTCAGGCAGCAACTGAAGTGCTAATTTTGAAAAGGCAGCTGCAAGAAAAGGATGCCCAGATGACCTGCATGGCCAACTAGGAAATGGATGCCTTACAGTGTAGAAAGGAAGCTAGATCATATGCACTGTATCTCAAAGATCAATGGCTCTAATTCCATATTAACACATTGGCCCAGAGGGGCATAACAACATTTCAAGACTATGAACAATTTATGCATTTATGTGATAATAGTTCAACTGAGGATAAAGCCAAGCTAGCAGAATTTTACCTTCACAACATGGCACTTTCCTGACATGAATTTATAGGATCCAAATGTTGCATTGGAAGACCTACAGCTCATGGCTATGGCTTCTTGGCTAAACCACGAAGAAAAGAGGGCAATGGAAATTCATAAAATCATGGCAAAGGAGCTAAGTGAGCCCTTGATGATAAGGGAAGAACCAAAAGAACCATTAGATCTCATTTATGCCCACCAACACCTGGCAGCCAATCTTCAAGTTCTTTCTGACTATGTTGACAAGAAAGCACGAACTATTGCTCATTTTGAAGATATGGAGAGATTATTTGGCGATGATTGCCTTCATGCCTGCATGAGAAGGTGGAATACATTATCACATAGCCTAAAGATTAGGGAGTATCACTCCCCAACTAGAATGAGGGAAGCTATGAGGAGAGTGCCCCTATATAAAAAATCAATGCAAAACTTTAAAGCCAACTAGATTGGTCTTAAATTCAGTCCGCCAGTGTTGCTAGGACTGTTGGAAGGACTTAAGGAGGAGGAAGAATAGAAACGATGGGAGGAAGTGGATAGGAAATCAGGTTTCCATGAAAAAGAGGAATACATCACATCAAAGGCTTGGGATGTCAGGGAATCTGTTAGAACTATTAAATATGAAGAACTAGATTAGTTGCTCAGAGAATGAGCAACCCATTCAGCAGGGGGGTGATTATGAGCCCCAGAAATGGTTAATTATATGGGCTCATTCTGCCTATTATTGTCATTTAATCCACAATTCTCAATAGTTTTGTGCATTTTTTTGAATATATTTATGTTAATAGAGTGAATGGGGATAGTCACTTTGCCATGTACTCTAATGAGTGTTTATTCCAGATTTTTTGGACAATTTTGGACAAGGACTAGGAATTTATGAGAAAAATGGCAACTAAACTCCAGGAAATAGGGATAAGGACTTGTAGGAGTGTCTCCTTCATTAATGACGCCTTCCTTGAATTCCCCATCAACAGCTCGGAGTACAAAGGCCCACATTGATGATTCCAAGGGGTAGCAGAGCAAGTCAAGTAGGGTTGTTGTTATCTTAAATTCTAGACCGCTGGGTTCCTTAAGTTTAGGAGGACTATTGGGACCCCCTTGTATAAATAAGAAGGTTTCAAGCCTTAGTAGGTTAGCCAGTTCTTAGTATATTTTCGCACTTTTGTGCAGCATTGTACTCGGCTCATTTTCAAGTTCTTTTTGAAGACTCTTTTGTGATCTAACTGCTATTTTTTTATAAATGAAGATGAACCAAGTTTTGAACCAGCACTGATATTTTCTAGAGGGCTAAAGCTTTTGGGTTAGGGCCCAACCCAAGCTGCACAACACCTCCTTTGTGTATTTATATGCTTTTTCTTTCATTCATGAGATAATTTCTATTGTTTAGGTTCATTTTACTTTATTAGATTAGTTTGTGTTTGATGCCAGGTTAGAATAGTTGTTTTTGCTTCAAGTTGCTTAAGTAGTTTGTTGCAATGAAAAAAAAAGATCCAAAAAGGTCAAAAATAGGTCTTGATCTACTTTCTCCCTCATCGGGACCATGATTTGTGGTCGAGGCACTACTACTGCCACCAAAAACATAGTTTTTGCTCTTTCAATGCAACTGCTAGTGTGATATTTTGAGTTGGAGAAGTTGACATTAGTTTAGATTCACATGCTTAGATTGTTTCCTATTTATTTACCATGGTTTTCTCACATGCTTTCCTATTCATAAGATATTGTTCAACATTTCTCTGGTTTTAGATCAGAAATTAGGTAGTTAGACAAAACTCTATTTTTTTGTTCTTGCTATGGTCATTTTTGCTAAGTGAATGTGTGGATCTACCAACTCACTTCTCCAATATTTCCCCACTCATTCTCCACATTTCACCAATCTGCCCTAATTTATGCAGTTTTTCACAAAGTTGCTTCCTTGCCCTTTGAACAAATCCAACCATCTCTTTCGTTTCTGATCTTCCTTGACAAGTTCTAGACACCTCAAGAGTTTCATCTAGCCTTCATTTCCCTTTTCCCATCATTTTTCAACCTTCAAAACTCCAAAAACAGCCTTCGGCCTCCTCATGTAGATCCTCCTATAGAACCTCCTATAGATCCCCTGCAGCCTCCTGTAGAAATTCCTATGAATGATTTTTCGAAGTCTAATCGCAATGGAATTCTTCATAAGGGTACCAGGGGCTTCTCAAGACCCCTCCACACCTTCCTCACCTTCTACAAAAGCCAAATCCATCTTCCTTTGCCACCAAACCTTTGCACATTCACAACCAATCAAATCACAAGCATAATAGTTCCACATAAAAATACACAAAATTACAAAAAGATTATTTATTCTCATTTCTCTTCAGAAGTAGCTTGAATAAATGCAATTTACCTTTCCAATAGTCAATAGCACCCATTTCAGTAGTTTCCATCTCATTTCTTGCAAAGGTAGGGTTAGTGGGTAAACTAGGGTTTGCTAAGGTTTGCTAGGGTTTGCATTTCATTTTAGTTTTCCTTGTCTTTCTGCAACTAGAATAGCCTCGGTACAGTTAGTTTCCTTTCATCACAGTTGAAGCTTCTTTTGAGAACTCATAGAGGTTGGCTTAAGCTCCTAGCGAACTTGTGCCAGCTGATCAAGTGACAACCTGCAGTAAGAGCTAGTACTTGTGCATACAACACCGTCACTTCCAAGTTTGTTATGAACTAACGGGTTGATAAAAGTAAAGAAGGAAGCCCCAAGAGTTGCACCATTATTGCTGCAATACTGGAGCTCACCACATGCCAAGGAATGCATTTGGACACATATCAGCCAATCTATTACACAGGTATGGCCATCCATACAAATTATTTTTGAGCAATAAGAACTCATCACCAGATGCAGAGCATTTATAGAAGAACCAAAAGAAGACTTGAAGACGAAGCCAATAGAAGCCACAAATATGATCAAAGTGTTAAATTCAAAAAGCAGAGAAGAGCTAGAAGGAATAAACACTTTTGACAGAACAACTACCATCTTAGAGATTAAGAAGGTGTTACAAAAGTGGAATTTGACTAACCAATTAGAGACACAATTTCAAACCGTAGATATTGTTGTCCAAATGTTTCATTCAAAGTTTAATGTTTAAAATCAAAAGGGACTACTGGGATTAGTAGGTCTAAATCATAATTTGATAAAATTAGAATATTTTTTTTTTTACAAGGTCGTCTACTCATATATTATAAAAACTGCAGTAAGCAGGAGATGATACATAAGATGCTAGAAGAGGGAATAAAGAAGAAGTCCAAAAAAGGGGCGCAGCCCTTGACTTCTGAGAGTTTAGCTTGAGAAGAAGGTGCTGAAAAAGATATCTACTATACTGTCTAACAAAAAGGCCATCTATAAGGCAGACTTTACTTTCCATGAGATTAACACCAGAATTGGTTCACTGTGTCCTCCATTTGATCTTCTTTCTGCTGCTCCTTTTGACTGTCCTTTGTAGAAGCCTCTGCCTGCATGCTCTCCGTGAGGTTTTTAATGTGGTTGATTGCCTCCTCCAAATGCTCGCACTTGTCCTTGAGGCTCTCAATCTCCTTCTTCTGTTTTTCCAGCTTTTTGCGCTTGGATCTGCTGTCTGCAATGAAGTCCTCACGGAGTTCGTTGTGATGCTTCACAAAGCGAGCAATCATGAAACAATGCTCTTTGCAAAGGGTGCAGGTGTCGTTGCCCAATACTCTGTCAAGCGGATTCGCACGAGGCGCGCCTCCCCTCTGAGCCTCAGGCTGTTGTCTTTCTGCCATGACTGTGAGCAAGCTAATTAGTAAACAAATGACTTGCAGGAAACTTGTTTTATACCTGAGCACTGAGTGAAAGGCCGGAGGGTCGATGATGCTTTGATGGCTTGCTCGCTGATTGCTGGTGGGATGATCGAGCACGGGGAGCAACTGATTACTGCCGCTGAGAGAGCTGCCTTGCTCAAGAAACTCCACTAGCCCAAACTGATACAGATAAAGCAGGGAAGTTCTGGGGAAAGAAGGGGCAGGAGGAGGGATATAAAGGAGCGGGAGAGGTCTGTCATGATGAGGGTGATGGAGATTTTTTACTTGGGAAGCTGAGATCAGATCCATCTGCGGATTTAGGAGGCAGACTTCAAGGGTGTGGAAGGGACGGTTACCTGAAAAGTCGAAGGGAAAGTCACGAGGAGAATGGGGGAGAGATGTTCTGAGATCAAGGAGGGAGGGAGACGCCGGCGGAATGAGAGAAAAAGGAGAATCGAGGGAAGGAGAACCCGAGGTGTGATTGATGTACTGACAAATTCTGCGGGAGCTTGTCTTATGTTCTGTCTGACAACTGGGATTCTTATGGGATTGCTCTTGCATAGTTTCTGCCATTCTCACTGACTTGTCCTTGTTGCCGATTGACCGCTTTGCTTGCTAAAGAATCTGCCTCTACATTGTTCTCTCTTAACACGTGCATAAAGGTGACTTCCCCCAAATGTCTGAGATTGTCTGTTATCCGCGCCTTGATGTTATTTATACTTGCTTTATTGAAATCTTTGCCTGCGTTCATGGCTGCTATAATGATTGCCGAGTCCCCAAGGATTATGGCATTCCGGAGACCTAACCTGTGAAGAATCGAGGAACCCAGTAACAAGCTATAAGCTTCGGCGACGTTATTGCTGGCGATCCCGAGCCCCCATTCGTAGCTGCAAATGAGGTTCCCCTTCTGATCTTTGATTATACCTCCAGCACCGGCTCTCCCGGGGTTGCTCTTTGATGCTCCATCAAAAAGAAGAAGGGGACGATTCTGAGCGAGGATCCATTTGTTTATTTCTTCTTTGTCTCCCCTGAGTTTCCAATTGTGTTTCTTCTGCGGAGCTTTCGGCTGAGGGGAGGGACTTTGAGAGTGGCTAATGTTAAAACTGTTATACCAATCTCTCTCATCTTTTGTCCAACTTTGTTGATCTGGGAGTGCTATATAGTTAGTACTGATAGCTTCTGAGATCCCTGCAATTGTCTTGGCGATGATCCTGTCTATTTTAGGCTGTCCATTTTTGAAGACATAATTATTCCTAGCTAACCAGATGTTCCAACACAGCGTAGCTGGAATGCATTTCCAAATTCTTATGAGATTATTCTTGCCTTTCCTGCTCAAAGGGTATTCTTTGTTCCAATTTCTCTGTAGGTTGTTCACCTGATCAAAGCTTCTTGTAACTTCCAGAGGGCTAACTAACTGTTTCCAACAGCTTTGTGCGAAGGGGCAACTAAGGAAGGAGTGATGAATGGACTCTTCTTCAGCTCGACAAAAACAACAGATCGAGGGGCCTTGTATTCCTTTCTTTCTCAAGTTCTCTGCTGTTAGAATTTTCCCTTTTAAGAGGGCCCAGTTGAAGTGTTTCACCTTTGGGATGCATTCAGTCTTCCAGGCTGCCTTGTGAAGATTCCAATTTACTGTGGGAGTCATGTTTTGCAGAGATTTATAGCCTTCTTTCACTGTGAAGCTTCCGCCACAGGTATCCCATATGTATCTATCATCCATCTCCTTGTTAATTGGAGCAGAGCCAGAGAGAGAGAGTCTCAAGTTGTGCCAAAGATCTCTGAGCTCCAGAGGGAGATTTAAGTCCTTCCAATCGAGCCACCTATTTTGGGACCAAGAGGATATGTCAAACAGAGTGGATATGTTTCGCTCCTCCATCCAAGCTTGAAGAGGTCTTAATTCTTGAAGCGAATTTCTTGGATTGGATCCCATAATTCTGTCAAGCCAAATTTTAACATTCTTTCCGCTGCCTGGGACTTTAGAGGCATTTCCTCTGAAGTGGGGTAAGACTTTTTTAATCAATCTCCACATTGGAGTACAAGGCCTGTCCATAATTGGTTCATGGAGAATGTTGGAGTTCGGACCGCTGAGGTATTTTCTTTTTATTGTCTCCACCCACCACGAGCCATTTCCTGAAAGAATCTTCCAAATCAGCTTGAGCCCCAGGGCCTGATTGGAAAGACTAGGGATTTTTATGGATAAGCCACCTTTTTCATACGGTAGAGTGACTTGGTCCCAATTAACAAGACTGAATTTCTTTGTGTCCTGTTTTCCCCCTTGCCAGAGAAAACTTCTCATAATGAGTTCCATATGCTTATGAGTGCTAGCGGGGGCCATGATTACCGCATACTGATAAATAGGGAGGCCTGAAAGGACAACCTTTATGAGAATGGTTCTGCCAGCAAGGTTCAGCCAGGAGGCACCCCAGCTCTGGAGGAGGCCTCTCATCTTCTCGATATGTTTTGTCCATACTTCTGCTTTAATGTGATCTTTTGCCAAAGGTAGACCCAAATAAGAGAAGGAGCTCCAGCTTCTTTGCAGAGGAATGTCTAGAATCTGAGAAATTCTTTGTTGAATCTGAAGGGGAACATTCCAAGTGTAAATTTTGCATTTTCTATTGTTTAATTTGCCCCCAGAAGCAATGAGGAAGGCATCCAGAACTCTTTTGAACCTCCTGGCCATCAGACTAGATGCTCCCCCAATTAGCAGAGTGTCATCCGCGAAGAGCGAGTGATTGATCTCCTTAATTCCTCTTTCAATGCGTATGCCCGTGATTTCTTTTTTGCTGCGAAGGTTTTCTAGATGAGCACTCAGTGTCTCGGCCATGAGAATGTAGAGGAAGGGGGAGAGGGGACAGCCCTGCCTTAGTCCCCTCGAACTTCTAAAATAATTGCTGGGGCGACCATTGATCAGAGGGGCGGTCCAGGGGTTAGAGATACACCCATTGATGATGCTGACAAAATTGGAGGAGAAGCCAAATTTTTTAAGAACTGCTCTTAAGAATGTGTGGTCCACCCGGTCGAATGCGTTTGCCATATCCAATTTGATGATCATTCCCCGCTCTCCTCTATTGAGGCTGCTGTGAATGGCTTCCTGAACTAGAATGACGTTGTCGATGATCTGCCTACTTGGGACAAAGCCGCCCTGGTTCTCAGAGATTAGAAGGGGAAGGAATTTCTTTAATCTGTTGGCGAGAATTTTTGTAATAATCTTGTATGAGACATTGCAAAGCGATATGGGGCGAAATCTGTCGAAGGTTTTTGGATTTGCTTCCTTAGGGATCAAAGCTATGTGTGATGACTTTGTGTTTTCCCCCACCTTGTGATTTCTAAAGACGTTCTTTATCATTCTCACAAAGTCCTTCTTTATAGTTTCCCAATGTTGCCTGTAGAAAGCAACCGTGAAGCCATCCGGCCCCGGGGCCTTGTCTTGTTGCATGGTGAAGGTGGCTTCTCTGATTTCTTCTTCTGTAGGGTCTTGCTCAAGCTCATTGTTGTGGTTTTCTTTTATTTTGCTCTCTATTATACTAAGGAAAGCCTCGCTGTTATGTTGTTGGCGATCTGCTGTAAGAAGATCCTTAAAATGATTAAAGGCTGCGCTTTTTATTTCTTCTTGTTCCTTCAGCTCACTCCCTGCAACTTCAATTTTGTCTATTTGGTTGCTGGCTCTTCTGATCTTGATATTATTGTGGAAAAAAGAAGTGTTTTTATCCCCAGCCTTCAGCCATAGGCAGCGGGATCTTATTCTTTGTTCCTCTTCCTCCACACGATTTTGCCGGTAAAGCTCCTTGTACAAAGTTTTTTCCCTCTCGAGGTCCTCAGCTGTGTATTGAGCTTGCTCTTTTTCTTTGTGCCAGCGTTCCATCTCTGCTAGCAGTTCAGATTTCTTTTTCCTGTCAAGTTTTGCCTGCTCCCTCGCCCACTGTTTTATTACTGTCCGAAGCTGTTTCAGCTTTGTTTCCCAAACGAAATAAGGCGACCCTATGACTTCTTTAGCCCACTGCTTTTGTATTAGGGTGCGGAAATCTTCATGGAGGTCCCAGTTTTTGTTATATTTGAAAGGGAGGGGGCCAAGATTTGGACCTTTATCCAATGTGAGGACCACCGGTTTGTGGTCCGAAGCTGAGCCGTGGATTATTTTACTCTTGATTGACTGAAAGTTGCCTGCTATACCTTCCTGAATTAGGAACCTGTCCAGCCTCTCCTTGATGTTGTGTGTGCCTGATCTTTTGTTGGACCAAGTGTATTTTCCATTTGACAGAGGGGTGTCTATCAAGTTGAAGAGCTGAATAATAGATTCTAACTTGTCTCTTGAGGGATCTGCATGGTAACTGCCACCATACTTTTCTTCCACTTGCCTTATCAGATTCATGTCTCCCCCGAGAATTAGCCTGCTGCTTTGGAGAACGGAGATGTCCTCTTCTATGGTGTTCCAGCAACTAGCTTTGTCCCTGTAATGATTGGGTGCATATATATTGAATATGTGATAAATTTCCTGCGAGCTTTTGTGCTTTAG
The DNA here is from genome assembly GCA_031772625.1 of Pinus tabuliformis. Classification (NCBI taxonomy): domain Eukaryota; kingdom Viridiplantae; phylum Streptophyta; class Pinopsida; order Pinales; family Pinaceae; genus Pinus; species Pinus tabuliformis. Next base: position 1,319,166,489 of record CM062820.1, read on the forward strand.
GTCTGTTCTGATCCACCAAGAGCATTGGTGTGAGTTGGTGATTTCCCACTTGTTTTTGTTCCATAATGTTCCTATTCCTCCTGATGCCCCGTCTGAACCCTTGGAGAGACCTGAGAAATTTTTAAATCGTTGAGTTTGGTGAAGAAAGTCCTGCTCGGTTATTTTGGTCTCCTGGATTAGAAGAATGTCTGGCTGTTCCTGATTTAGTAGATCCTTGATTGCTTTCAGCTTTAGGGAGGAGCCCATTCCCCTACAATTCCAAGAGACCAAATTCATTATTTACCGGCTGTGGGGTGGGGTCCGGATTTCTCCTTTGTTTTTTCGCCACTTCCTTTTAACTTGCCTAGATATGAGTCCATGGGTTGCTGTGTTCCAGTTGCCATCTCCTTTGCTGCTGTTTCATCCCTGAGTTCTTTATTCGTTTTCCTGCCTACTTTTCTCGGGGGATCAGAAGGTTGATTGGCTTCTTTGGCTTTGTTTCTTGTGAGGATTCTTTCAATGGTGGGGGGGGGAGAGGGAGGGGGATTTGAACAGGGGGAAGCTGGGCGAGGGGATTGAGGGGGGGAGAGAGGGGTTTCAGCCGCTAAAGATTCGAAGGGATTAGAGGATGAAGGGAAGGTTGAGGTAGGAGGAGGGGGGGGAGGGGGGGGGAGGCTTGAGGCCGGAGGGGCTGTGGAACTGGGGCCCTGATTAGAGGAGGACTTTTTCCTTTTAACTTGTTCCCATGTTCCCTCTGTGGTTTCCTCGTTATTTTCTATTTCTTTTGCTTTTAACTTGCTACATCTATTTGCAAAATGACCATACTCATGACATACCTTGCATTTGAAGGGGAGCTGTTCATAGTCCAGCTGCTGGATGTGCGTCCACTGGTCCACCTTAATCTTAATGGCTTCAGGCAGTCCTTTCCCTAGGTCGACTTCCACACAGATCCTTGCGCATGCGTGCATGTTCTCTCTTGGTTCTGATCTGTCAATGTATTTTCCAACTGCATTGCCGATGGCTTTTACCGATTCGTCCCCCCAACAGTGAAGCGGTAAGTGAGGGAGGCGCACCCAAACAGGAACTGCATTAGGTATATCCATTTCCGGATCGAAGTCCGGGGTCCATCTGTTCAGATAGAGGCCTCTTGTGTCCATGAAGTAGGGGCCATTGCGGAAGATGAGATTCTTGTCTTCTTTTGACTCAAACAGAAAGGTGTAATACCCGCGGCCACAAAATCTGATGGCGATCTTCCCTTGAATCATTGTGCTCCAGTTGCGTTCCACCCATTTTTGAACCGTTCTTGGGGATGGCCAGAGCCCAGTAAACTGACCTACGAGTCCTCTTTCTGATAGAGCTATTGCCGATTTCCTTGGTAGAGAAGGAGGGAGATTCACCTCGGGTATTTCATCCAGCTTTTTAATGAACTTTGTTTGAGAGGGGCGCGGTCTAGCATCTGATGGTTCGGACAAAAGGGAGGCGAAAATTTCTTCTTGGTTCTCTGAAGCAGGAGGGGGGAAGCGGATCCTGCCATTGCAGGCCCGCTGAAAGCGTGAGGGATCAGACCGACGGGCAGCAGGCCCCGTGAGGGTCCGCGCTGTAAGACACAGAGGAGGTCGGGGCGCGAGGGCCCGACCAGGCAGAGCCTGGGGGCGAGGGCAGAGGCGCACAGGGAGTTCAGGCGGGAGCAGGGCCTTCAGCGGGCATCGTCTCCGATAAAATTAGAATATTATTGCAAGAAATTATATACTATTACAATAGACAAAGCCAAGTTTGTAGGAATCAAAGGAAAAATAACAAGGAAGGCCTTTTTGGAAGCCTTGAAGTTTGATTTAACCATCATGCATGAGATTAGACATATATTTCTCACCAAGACAATTTCGAGAGGTATACAGAAGTGGATGAAACATTTAAAAAGATGGTGAATTTGGGAAGCCCGGGTGAACAAAGATGGAATCAATTGTGTGAAACAATTTAGTAATTTATGATCCTAACAGTATGGCAACTCATTAGCTTTTTCAGGCCAGATCATCAACAGATTCCCAAAAGATAGCTCCACCTTTTCAACAATTTTTTAGTTCCTACAATATTGTCCTATTTTTTAATTTTTCCTATTACGGTATGTTGTTCCAATAGAACATAGATCTTTTTCAAATTTTTGTATAAGTAATTCCTTGTTTGATTTATTATGGGTTGAACCCTTGAACAAGCTATCAAGCATATTTGTACTAAGCTGGAGGATTTTTTTGGAATAATAAAGGATTCTGGATTTATCTCATATGGTCTGTTTCTTAGTCAGTTATATTTCATGTTGTTTATTCATTATGTTTTCTTCATGTAAATGAAGTCTTTTACAGTTTTTTTATCCAAAATTTAACTAAGTTTTCAGACTCATTTTGAATCCTCTTTGAAATTTTTTTTATAAAAAGAGAATAAATTACAAAGATGTTTGTTATTGTAAGTTTCTTTTTTATTATAAATTACATTAGATATCTGTAACAATTTAATTAGATATTGTTGATTAAGAAAACACTATTTTCATAATTTCTTCTTATAATTGGTTAAGTATTCAGTTTGAATATTAAATGAATTATACTTCTTCATGTTATACCTTTCCACCCCATTAAAATCAAATTATGTGCAATTAAGGAACAACCTTTTATTTTACCTGGAAATCTATCTAATTTTGAAGCACCTGTTTATAAATTGTTCACTGGTCATCCCACCATTAACACCAAAACATTATAGATTCTTTAGCACAACTAATTGAACTAGATTTATATCAAAGGAAAACACCACCTTGACATGGTGAGCAGTCCTTCTGGAGATGATCCTTGCTACATATTTAACACTACAGTTCTCTCTTACCATCACCTTTATTTTGCTTGTCTCTAGGACTAGGTCCATGCCCCTTCTCTACTAAATTAAACTTCTTGTATAGTGCAACATTTTCATTCTCATTTACATCCTTAGGTCTTGTTCACTTCAATGACCATTTATCTTTATTATCTTCATTCCCTTTCCAACACTACTTTGACTTAGTCTGACTCTTAGATTTATCTTAGCAATGCTTCAATTTTTCAATGACTTCTTCCAGCAATTGATGCTCATCGTACTCAATCTGATCCTTCAATGTTAATGGGAATGTAATGATAAATATATGAAATTTTGTCTTTACATTCTTAAGATATGTCACACACCCCAACAACTACAGGAACTTAGTCGTCTACTCCTAATTTTTCATAGATCTGATCTTTAGCTCATAAAACACATAGAATTTATCATCATAGTACCTCTCTAATAAGTACTTTTGGAAACTCCTTTTGAATTCATGCCAACTCTGCTCCTCTATCTAGACGTGTCTGACACGCCTCACATCTTTACACCGTATTTCTTATTTCCCTTCAAGACTGAAAATAACTCTTTTAGACTTCATGTTCTCTGTGTAATCATGCACTTCAAAGAACTTCTTCATCCCAAGCAACCATGCCTCTGCATCCTCTAGCTTCTTCACTCTCCATCAAATTTAGGTGGCTTGGCTTTCTTCAACTCATCTAAAAAATATCCCTATCACTCCACCTATAAGGATGATAGCAATGATGATCATGATACTTGTTTGAACCAAAACTAGAGTAGATTCCATATCTACTATTGTTAATTTTTTAAAATGCAATAAAATTCCATATTGGACAACTCAAATTACCGAGATAATTATTGCATCAGATTCCTCTTTTTGGGAGGACCAAAATTGACCTAAATATCACTTCATTTGGTCAAGCAGAAGTTAAGTTATGAATAATTTTATTCACACATGTATTATGGAGTGGGTCGGCCCTAACCACATGAGTAACTACTTGGGTCAGTCTTAACCCCAAGTGAACCCTCACAAAAGCCTATAAAAGGAATTGGCCTCAAGCACATTTTGACATACTCAAGTAATGTTTCTATTCTTCTAGTTCTTCTTTGCTCGCACAGGTTCATCGATGAAATTCCTCAATGGATTCGACATCACAAGCGAAGGGTTCACTCTAAGTTAGAGTATTCGAGATCTCAGTCACTTGCACAGAACTGAGGATGTTTTACCACATTCATTGGCACAAAGTGGGAATGAGAGTGATTATGCACCTATATTCTCTTAAAGGTAGTTAAGAGGGAGCAACTCTTGGTTCAAAAGCTTCTAGTCCTTGGTCATTCGCACCAAGAAGCCCAGAGAGCGCCCCTGTTGGAATAGTCAATTGAATCACCACTATGAGAGTAAGACTGTGGCTCAGGGCCATAGTTACAGATGCAAAGACCCCCATGGAGTGACTGCGAAGTTATATTCGCTCAGATACTGTCTATATGAGTGCAACTCAGAGGTTTTCAGTCGCTCAAAGATAGTGGTGATGTCAGTGACCTAGCTTTGGATCTGGGGTCTTTGGCATCTTGACATCAGCTAACTTCACATATCAGTGGATCTAGCTCTCTCTATTACAGGTCATTGGACATGGTTCTCTCTATTACGGATTAGTGTATTTGGGTTTCTCTGCTATAGATCAAGTAAATTTCAGTCTTGCTCTTCTGTTATACAGATCTGTAGATCTAATTTGTTAGTTTCCACTATAATTATATGTAATAGGCTCAATGCAATGATAATATTACTCAGCAGTGATTTGACATAGTGACAACAACACTCTGTAGTGATCAACACAGTGACAACAACATGCTTCAGTTGACCTTAGTTTATGATAGCTCATTACTTCCATCAATATAAGGGTTCTACTTTCTAACATGATTAACATATGTTTCATAGATATCGTTATTGTTTTGCTGCATATATAAAGTGATAAATCAGTATACTCTATGTTGTAACTTTTGATGATGATCTAAGAAGACGAATATTTCCAAAGGTTTTCCCCATAGTGGGGCTTTTGCTAGTCTCAGACCAATCATGGTGTCTCTATGCATGCATGCTTTCTTCTACTGTTCCTTTTTATGTTCAGCTAAATTTATGATGATGATGGTATTGTTGGTTTCTTCTATGTTATTGCATATGATAATTTATAATGGTGTAGGTCTAAATAATATGAGGTAAACTTAATGTATTTATGATTATATGAAACTATCATAGTAAAGAATAATGTTGCCCTAGCAAAATTAACATGGTATCACAACTGGGCTGAAGAAATGTCATGAAGATCACCCCATGGAGAAACTTTTGGCGGAAGCAAGAAGAGGATGATGGAGACCTAAAATAATTATAGGGTTTGAAGAAAACCCTAGGCAACTTGATGATTAGGGTTTGATGGATTATATGATGTCAGTGTTAGAGAGAAAACCTTGGTTTTTGGAAACTTCATGAGGTATAGTATGTTCAAGGCTTAAGCACTTGTGGGATATTTAATGAAGTCCTACATGGGACAATCCTTAGCAAATCTAGTTGGATACCTAAAGACAACATTGTTATATGTACCATGGACGTTGATGGCTCTTAAATATTGGTTCAAGGGGGAGAGGATCAACTCTCATTGAAGATAAGTATTTCTTGACTTATGATGCCTCTTATTTGATAGATTCATGGATAGGGTGAATTTTTTTAATGCTTGTACTTGCTATACATGTATTTGAATATATGGATGTCTTTAACCTCCTTGACTAGATCATTCTTGAGGAGAATCTTGAGTTGGATATCTGCAAAGAGATAATGAAGTACTTGATGGAAAAGATGATGAAGCGCTTCAAGCGGCCTATGCCTAATGAGAAGGTGCTAAGGTATTTGAATACCTAAAGGTATGAATGATATGATATTCTTTAGTTATTGGCTTAGTAAGCCCTAAAGTATGATGAGGATGTCCCTTTATTTATTTCCTCTTACATGCGTATGAAAGTGACTTGGATCTATGTTTCCTGTGATGAAAAGATGCACTCGGTGTTGAACATTTTTGTTCCTATTGAATTTTATGAGTCTATCTAATACACTTGGATAATATCTATTATCTATCCATTAGAAATTTTGATCTTAAAGAAGGTTAACTCCTTAGCTCTAGACAATGATACTCTTGATACTTTTCATGATGAATTTCATATAGAAGGATAGTTTATTGACTCTTAAACATGAGCCTGCTGGTAATGCTTGTGATAAGCATGGGGAAAGAATGATTAACACTCCTTTGGTTTTGATAAATTTTTATTGAATTACCTAATATGATCTCATTGGTCATGAAGTGCACGAGAGAGCTATGAGTGTAAGAGTGCTATTCCAAATCTCTTACTACCTTGTCTTGATGGAATATGGTTAAAATAGATGTAGTAACTTGATGGACTGACATGACAGAAAATGCGATTTTTGTTATATGTTGCAAAAATATGATTTATGTGCATGTGACAATATTTATCTGCAATAGGGTCTTAGATCTGAAGCCCATTCGGAAATTAGTTTTTTTTCTCCTGTCACAGTCATAGATATAGGAGACTTCATGCCTAGCCACACGCATGCCAAGTCCTAGACAACAACCATGCAACTAAAGCTCCCCCCATGCCAACTTGAGGAGAGAGATCAGAGCTTTGACTATGGTTGACCACCATATGAACCTTTATGAAGCTTTCCAAACTCTGAATGATGACGTCTTTGACATATTCTGCCACTATTAACTAATTTCTAAAGTTGTTGAGTTAAATTGTTGATCATATAATCAAGTTTTGTGCATGAAATCGAATGGTCACTTGGAAGATGTCAATACTACAAATTTATTGCAAATAATAACAATATATGTTAGCTGGAAAAGGTTGATAACATGAATATGTAGACTGAACTTATGTTTGTAGGTGATCGGGACATACTTATAGATATGTCTTTATGTTTGTGCTACAAGAGGTCGGCATAATTTTGCTTACTGATATATATGAACATTTTTTTGTCATAATGTTTGACAATAACTGATAATTGAGAATGCTTTGATTATATATTTATATATGATAGCATTTTGAATTGACATTATATCTAGAGATCTAATTTGATAATTAGTGATTTTCCATGATATCGATACTATGTGGGCATGATGACTTATTTGGAAATTGGCCTCCTTTTCTTTTAGCACATTGGTTGAAAGTGGAATTTATATGAGTCATCGCTGGTGTATGCATATTCACCTAGAGACATAAATGACTTATGTTATGATCATAAGAATGACCTGATTTGCATGGTTGATTGCAACTTGTTGGCTTGATGAAGTTGTGATTTGATATGAGCTTGATATGAACTCCACCTATCTCCTAGTTGAAAGTATTAATACTATGATAATGATGGATTTCATAATGGTCATGATTTGGCTTCTAAAATATGATGATATGACTTTGTTGTTGATGGTAAACATTGATTTATGATTCTGTTGTCTTAGTAAGGCATTATTCTTAGAACATTACAATCCAAATATGTCTAGTTACCTGATGAAGTCAGAATGACAAGTTCCATGATGTGACTTTGATATTGATCATATTTTTTCTTTTCATATCATGATGATCTACTTGTGATAGGTGATGAGCCTCTGATGATGAAAACTAGAGGGAGATGGCTTATGAGGCTCAAAATAATGTTTCATGGTATGATGAATCAGTTTCTGGAATTTGGGAAATAAATTCCATATTGCAAAGCTATATAAAATTTTTGTGAAGCTGAAGATGTTGTTGAACTTGAGGTGGCATCCAATGATAGAAGGATTTATGTTTCGTTTTGAACATCCATGCATGCCTTAGAACCTTAATGAACTCATGAGTGAGTTTCTTCATAATGTTGCCACTGACCATACTTTGAAATATTAGCACAAAGCATTCTATTTTTGAGAATGTGATATTTCTCCTATGATATGTGTTTGCACATACATACTATTGATATTTGATAAGAACATTTGGATGTTGATTTAGTATTTGATCTTCCATGATATCTTGGATGACAGATCCATAGCATGACCGAGGTTGAACATGATGTTGCTAGCATAGCTAGCTGGGAGGTAGGGTATGCAAGCTCTTTACAGAGTTGTTCGAGCATGATATCTATATGACATGGCCACCATAGATACTTTGTGATTACCCGATTGGTTGCAAGTCTAATATTACACATGGGACTAAGATAGTCTCACATATTGATAGTGTTGTTGTGTGAGACAAGCTTAGGCTTGTGGTTGGTACCTACTTGAGAGTGAAGATGATTATGGTATCCTCTTATGATTCATATGATTATACATCATCTGAAATGATATTTGGTTTGTTGTTTTGTGTGAACAAGAAACAATTGTTGATGATGAGAGTGGCATTGATTGAGGACACTGAGCCAACTCTTCCTACCCTGTTTGAGCTCCCATGGTGAGGAATTGTGGGATAATGGCTCCTGGGGTTGAGGGAAATATGAACAATAGGGCATTACCCTAGCTATTACCCAGGGTTGAATAATGTTGCTCCCTTATCTTCATAGGGTTGGAGAATGTTTCTCCCCTCTTGGTCATTGCACAATATACCCCAGTTGTCATCATATGCACAAGCAGGGCTGTTACACTAAAAAATGTCACCTTGACTACTTACAGTTAGTATGGCTCAAATCAACAGTCATGCTACCCTCTTAGGCAAGTCTTATGCCTCCGTTATCCATCTCAAACTCAAAGAAGAGAGAAAGTCTTGTAAAAATTATGTTTATCTCTGGGGTCGCAGGTTCTCTCTAGCCTTACCTGCGGGGACGCTGACCATGTTCACAAAATTTGCGTCCATGGACGCTCTGTATGTTAAGGGACAGGTGCGTCCCTCTGTAAAAGGCAAAATGCACGAGTTTTATCTTGAAAAAGTTACTTGTGGTTACTTCTAGAACATTCTAGAGGTCGGTTTGATGAAATGGATGCGCCTCCAGTTGGTTCATGTATCTCTATTAAGGGGGAACTTATCCCATCAATAAGGGAGCTATCCCACCCATAGAGGGGGATGATCCCATTGATAGTGGACCTGAATAACCTCTTTACAGCACTATAAATAAAGGCATTGAGCCAGAAGGAGAAGAGGTTGGAGCTATACATTTTCTTTGGGTAAATGCTGCAGGATTTAGGTCTTCCATTAGAGCCTTTGTGAGGAGAGATTGTCTTCACTTGATTCTACTTGGGAGAGGGTGAGCTTTGTCAAAGTAGAGGAAAACCCTTGATGGACCCTGGGAGGAACTTGCACAACACCAAGGCCAGGTTGTAAGAGTTTCTTTGTTTCGTTATTAATACAAACTGGTTTATTTTTCTCAATAGCTTGTGTTAATGAGTTATTTCATGTGTTCCTTGGTCTGCATGTTGAATATATGTTTTATTATATGAAATGCAAGTGCTTGGTAATTGTTTGATTGTTTGTGGTTGCAGGAATTGACTTGAAGGAGGAGCTCATCCGGATCGTCAAGAACGGACTTCAACAACAGCGTTTTGGAATAAGGTAAGCCTAAACACTTGTAGTTTTCATGTTGTAAAAGGTGTATTTAGAGAAAGATCACTCCATTTTGTCTTGTTTGTCATTAGAATGTCTTAGACTTCTAGGAAGGTCAGTCGTGTCCGCACCCTTGACAGATTCCGTGTGACAAATTGGCGACTCCACTGGGGAATCCATTAATGAGAGAGTCTTTTCCTTTATATGAACTTTGCTTTGAGAAAATCATTTTTATTTTCTGGTTTTTGACTGTGAGAATTAGTATTTGGGTGGCTTAGCTTTAGATTTAGTTAGATTTGGTTTTTCTTCATTTTTCCAGACGGACGCACCCTCTTAGTACTGCACAGTGCGTCTTTGGACGCGCTGTTGCCGTCTGCACAGAGCGGGGCCGCACCTGTGACAACGGGTTGCCTGCGTCTTCCTGTAAAACTTAAGAAAATTCCATTTTTGCTTCAAATTGCTTTTAGATTTTGTTTTTCCTTAGTGTTTTCTGCCCAGATCCTTTAGTACCCTGTCAAGAATTTTCACCTAAACTTGTTTTGTGAGCTTTGAGTGTTTTAGTGGTTTTCAACGAAGTTTAGACCTAGGGTTTGATTTTTGGAAAGGCTTTGTAGTGACTTTGATAGTAGAAAGTTGTCCAGCCTTAGATCTCTCTGGTTAGTCAACCTTCTTAGAAGTCGGGCCTGTCGTAAAGTCTCCTTTTGTGAGCAACTTGCCATTTGAGTTGTTTTGGGTCAAATTTCGAATTACTTGTTTATAAAGTATTGATTTCCATTTTACAAAAAGAACAAAAAGATTAGAGTTTTGTTTTGGCTAGTTTTTGATTCTGCAATAAGCTAGTCCTTGATTTGATTGTGATCAAGTAAAACACCTTAGAAATAATCATTGTTAGTTTTGGCCTCGTTAAGATTGCTTAGAGTAAATTTGCCTTTAGTTTGCTTATGAGTGCATTTTCATAGATTTTAAGAGTTGTTAAGATTGATTTTTTGGTTACATTAGATTTACTTGCTTTATTAAAAGAAAAATACAAAAACATCTTCTTAAAAAGTCTTGTTTCAAGTAGCTTTTTGTTTTCAAAAGAAGAAAAGAGTTTTTTCGTGCATGTAAAGAGAAGTTATGTTTTTATGCTTGGAAAAGAAAAACGAATTGTTTCTTTGATTGTCTTCAATTAAGAAGTTGCTTTTATAAAGATTGCATTCTCTCAACTTTTTAGTTAAGCAATTCATCGAAAAAGTAAAGTAGTGGATAAATCATTCTAGGTGCATTTTGTAGTGGTTTCGAGTCGAGTCAACACACCACTAGTTTCACTTCCATCACCTTTTGACTTAAGAAACAACCTTAAAAGTAACGCTTAAATTAAAATCAATCTAGTAATCTTTATTTTTCTAGGGCTCTGAAGCACCAACATAGCTTAGGCTAGGGTCTTGGAGTAGGTGAGTACTTAACTCTCCAAGACTACAAAACCAAACAGATAGTCTATCTTGAGTAGAACAAATCCAATTGTTTCAGTTACATTCTGGGAAAGCTCCTCTTAAAGGAGAAGCACGAGCTCGTGTCCGAACCAGTGAGGGGATCATTCCTCCCTCGTTGGGAACGACGCCAGGCAGTACGTATTACAAACGGTAAACCTCGGATTAACCATTGTCGAGGAGCCAGGGGTCACTTATCGGTAAACCTTGGATTGTTGTCAAGGAGCCGGTAAGGGGATTGGAGCTTGCTACTCTGCCCTTGCGTGCTGTCGGAGTTTAGACTGTTCCCCCAGGTGTAATTGTTGTGATTGGTAACCTTAGTGGCCATAATATCTAGGATTCTACCCAAGGTGACGGTGGAGGGAAGGTCCCACTGTACCTGGAGCAGACGTCGGTTATACTCACTTGGATTTTCTGGGGGGTTCGCTTCACTTCGAGACGGTTAAAGTGGAGGAACTTGGTCCAGTCTATTCATTAAGCAGGTTGCCGGGGTAACTGTTCCACCCACTATTTCTGTACTGAATCCTGCGAGGTTGGGCCTAATCACCAACTAGCGTTTTTGGTCCGGAAGACTACTGTTTGTGTGTGGTTTGACGCTCTAGATTATTTAGGCGTGTGCTTCAAATTTGATTGGTTCTTTAGAAGACTTTAGGTGGTTTGATTTGAAATTTTTTACTTTGTTTTCGTGTGTTGTAGTTAAAAATCTTTAATTGTGGCGGAATTACCGAGAAGGTCCCGTCGAATTGCGGGCCAGTCTCCTGAAGTTGTTTCTGTGGCCGAATTGTTGAGAAGATCCCGTAGACTTAGGGGATCCCCTCCTCGAGACGACCCAGGTAATTTAGAAGGGTTAAAGGTCCTTGTAACTCCTCCTAGTGGCAGTAGAGTAGGATCACCTGAAGAAGGAGAATTTCCTTGGTAGTCCATCCAGATTACCAAAGTTTAGAAACAGGTTACAATCCCGAAGCTGTTACAGTTTCCGAGCTTGCTGGTAGTTTTTCATCTGCCAGTGAAACAGGCGAAGAACCTGAAATTTCAGAACCTGTTACTCCAACTCCTAGTGTTCCTGATTCACCAAGAATAGAAAGAATTATCACCGAAAATCTTCCTGTTGGATTAATTGCTATAGAAGAACTTGTTCCAGAGGAAGAAATAGGCGTTTCTGATTCTGAAGATCTAATTACCCTTGATCTAAGGGAGCGTGAATCCATCTTTTACAGTCCTCCTAGAAGTGAATCTTGGTACCTTGCATTAACCAATTTTTTAGACAACTCAGTAGGTTTTTCTACACCTCGTACTCCGGTTCCACCTAGAGGAATTCATTCTCCTGTAAATATGTCTGGTCAGTCATCTGTGTTTTCACAAAGTCCTGAATCATTTTTACATGGCGGTCCTTCTGTTCCTACTGGGTATCAATCACTTTCTGGTACCTTTGCGGGAGCATCTCCTCAACCCATTGATCATGGGTTATTAGTTGGAAACAGTGGTAATGTACCATTGAGTATAGGTGAAGTTTATATGATGTCAGGTTCAACTCCCATTAACCAACCTCAAGGTGGCCAATTACCCCCTGGGGGGCAACCTTCGTTAATGCCTGGGGGGCAACCTCAAGGTACTTCATTTGTGACTGGGGGGCAACCTCAAGGGTATCAACCCCAAGGGTATCAACCCCAGCCTCAATATGTACCCCAAAGTCAACCTCAGTATCAGTATCAACCTCAAGGATGGCAACCTCAAGGATGGCAACCCCAAGGGTATCAACCCCAAGGGTATCAACCTCAAGGATACCAACCTCAAGGTCAAGGTCAACCCCAGTATTCGTATTTACCTCAAGGTTATCAACCTACGGGTCAATACCCTGGTCAAGGTTATCAACCACCTCAAGGGCAATCATATGGGACTGCACCTTACAGTTATCAACCCTATCCTCAATACGGCTATGGATCTCAGTATCCTCAACCTGTTACGAGTCAATACCCTGGAATGTTAACATGGGATCCGTCACAGGGTCAACAGATGTCGCAACCAAGTATACAGTCGGTACCTCAAGCAGGACAACCTGCAGTTCCTGGTCCACCCCAGCAACCGCAACCTGTCCAGTCAAGTGTTCAGACCCCTGTAACTTCTGTAGTTACTCAGCCGCCAATTGCACCTGGTACTCCACCTCACACGGCTGCAGCAACTACCGCTTCATCTACCATGCTTACTTCTGGAGTATCGGCAGCTCCGGTTTCTACTGTCCCTGTAACCACTCCTCAGACATCTGTACCGTTGTCTGGACCCACGGTTCAAACCACAGTCCAGATGCCTGCAGGCCAACCTGGTACAAGTACGGTTGTTACTACTCAACCTCAATTTGTTCAACCTCCGTACCAGGGACAGTATCAACCTGGGCAAGCTGCCCAACAACCGGTTTACCAGTATCAACCGTATCCTGGGTACACTTATCAACCACCTCAGCAACCCCAGTACGGTCCGGTTAATCCTGGTTTTCCAGGAGGATATAATATCCCAAATGCGACTCCTGTTCCTAGTTATCCTGGATATCCTCCTCCTGGGGCTGGTATTGTGACTCAGAGTTTTAGAGATCCTAACCGGCAGTTACCGTTTATTGCAACTTTAGATTTACCCGACTTGACGCGCCTAACGAACGATCCAATTCAATATCTTCCGTTCTGGCCGCCAATGCCAAATAAGTTGCCCAGCGATATACCCAAGTTCGAAGGTAAGTCTGGAGAGGATCCGTCTAATCACGTGATGACTTACCACCTCTGGTGTGCATCAAATTCCATCTCAGATGATTCCATCCGCTTACGTCTTTTCCAGCGTACACTCATTGGTCTCGCAGCCAAGTGGTACATTGAGTTACCACGGGCCTCTTTTTACAACTTTAGCCAGTTAGCTACCTCGTTCTTAACTCATTTTCAGTTACCAGTCAGATACGATAATGGTACAGAATTATTAACTTCGCTAAAACAATCGACATCCACGTACATTTCTGATCACATCCATGAGTGGAGACGTCGAAGAAGATTAGTGAAAGTTTTTATCCCGGACCAAATCTTAGCTGAATGGTTTGTCAAATCATTATTACCAAGAATTACTGAAGATGTAGCTAAGGCCGGAGTAGTTACTGAGGAGCAAGTCATTGCTCAGGCACAATACCTTGACTTAGTTTACACTCAGTCGGGTACGTTACACGAGAAAATTCCGGATCTTCCAAAGTCAAACCAAATCGCTGCTGCTCCTTCGGGATCTCATGCCGCTGATGGTATGATCGGTATCGTGACTACGAAGAGTAAGAAGAAGTCTTCCAAGACCTCCAATACTCCAATTATCACTTTGCCTGATTCTCCGACAGGAGAGTCTTCTCCTCCTGAACTTACCGCCGACATTCACGCTGTAGAGTCATCTACGGCCAAATCCAAAAACGGTGGAAAGAAGAAAGGAAAGAAGAAGGCTAAAGCAGACAAGGCTCCAAAGGAGAAAACGGAAAAGTCGGAAACCAATGACGAAAAGCGCAAACCTCGCTATCCTTGTCTTATTTGTGAAGAAGATCATTTTACGAGAGACTGCCCTCATCGGGCCGAGGTAGTGAAAATAGTCAAAGGTTCTCCCACTCCTGCTGTGTTAAAAAATCCATTTCCAGAGCAGGAGAATAAGATGATAGGTTCTTCTTCGAATGCCAGTGAAGAACCCATTTTGATGATGTCTCATGTCAGGATTGCGACTCGATCGCAAGATTATGGTAGTAAGGCTCCTGTTGATGGTAAAGAAGCAGAATCTTCTCACTCTAACCCATCAACCTCAGCTCCTGGTTCCGATCCACTACAGATCGAAAAACCTAACCCAGACTTAGTGATTAAGCCGCCCGCCAAGGGTGTACTTCGAAGGTCTGCTTTCAATCCACATGCGAGAGCAGCCCAGAATTACAACATTGTTGAAGACTTAGCTGTTTCACCTTCAGCAATGTCGGCACTCGAAGTGCTGCAATCATGTCCAGCGCAACGAAAATTGCTTTTGTCGGCTATTGGAGCTGTCGATGTTCAGGACCCGAACCTAATGATCTTTGATCTAGAAAGTAGTACACCGCGTCTCCCCCATCAAATGGCTTTCCAAATTCCAGTGATAGTCAAAAACAGGCCTATTCATCGGACTGTGATTGATGAGGGAGCTTCTACGTGTATTATGTCGATTCAATGTTGGAGATCGCTTGGTTCTCCTTCGTTGAACCAATCCCCCACCATCCTTAAGGCCTTTGATGGCCGTGGGTTCCGTCCGTTTGGTATTCTACAAGAATTGCCTATAGGGGTCGAAGGTAAAACCGTTAGTCTGGATGTGGAAGTGGTTGATGCCCCTCTAGACTACAACCTTCTTTTGGGTCGAAGTTGGTCATATGCTATGACAGCGGTCGTTTCATCGGTCTTCAGAGTCATTAAGTTTCCACATAACGGTAAGATCGTGACTATTGATCAGCTGACATACTTTTCATCCGACCCAACCTCTTTAGAAACTATCCAGCATGTTGGTAAAACGACAATCCCTTATAGGGACATTGGTGTAGGTTTAGTTAAGGATTCCGGTTTACTGGGAACTTTTCCTCTCCCTCCACTCAATGCAGACCCTTCGTTCGCAACAATTCATATGATCACGTCAGAAAACATTATTTATGATGATCCTTGGTATGTTCCCTCTGACTCTGAGCTAGACTCACTCGGTGATGTTATGCCGTTGAGTCCGTATGAGATTGCTTATGAAGCTCTTATGTCTTTTACCGACTTTCATTCAACCGACCAAATGAATGTGGTCAGTGAAGAGTCACTTTTCACCTCACCCTTAGAACGGATAACGTTTCCCGAAGAAGTGTCATCTGACGAACAACTTCGCGAAATCCTAAGTGTAGATGATCTACCATGGGAAGATCTCCATCACAGATCTTCGTTTTTACCTAAGGATGATGCATTTGAAAATGATTTTTCATCTATCTTTACCGCTG
Organism: Pinus tabuliformis; assembly: GCA_031772625.1. Lineage (NCBI taxonomy): Eukaryota > Viridiplantae > Streptophyta > Pinopsida > Pinales > Pinaceae > Pinus > Pinus tabuliformis. Next base: position 1,319,182,350 of record CM062820.1, read on the forward strand.
AATATGTCAAAGACGCTCAGGATCCAACGAAACATTCTGATTCAGAGCTGAATTTAGGGAATATTTCTCGTACTATTCCCATTGATATTTCAGTGAAGCCCGGAATCGAGGAGAACATTCATATAGGTGCCGCATGTACTGAAGAAGAAATCCAAACTTACAAGGCCCTATTCCAAGAATTCCGCGACGTGTTTGCCTGGTCTTACGAGGAAATGCCGGAATTGATCCTGCCATTGTTGTTCATGAAATCAAAACCTACCCGGATGCTAAACCCATTCGGCAACGGTTGCGTCAGATTCACCCTCGAAAAGCGGCTGCGATTAAAGCAGAAGTCGAAAAGCTGTTGAAAGCAGGTTTCATTTATCCGATCCCGTTAACGGATTGGGTATCGAATATTGTTCCCGTCAATAAAAAACAAGGAACAATAAGAATCTGTATCGACTATAGGGATATCAATCGAGCTTGTCCAAAAGACAACTATCCTACGCCTTATATCGATCAAATCATTGATGATTGTGCCGGAAGTGAGATGTTTTCCTTCATGGATGGTTTCTCAGGCTATAATCAAATCAATATTCTACCTGCCGATCAACCAAAAACGGCATTCATTTGTCCATGGGGGACATTTGCTTATTGCAAATTACCTTTTGGACTTAAGAATGCCGGGGCCACTTTTCAACGGGCGATGTCTTATGCATTTCATGACATCAAGCACATTGTGCAACCCTATCTCGATGATTTGCCTGCTCATTCTTTACAACGAGCTGATCACCTTGTCCACCTACGAGCAATCTTTATGAGGTGTAGGCATTATCGAATTCGGTTGAATCCCCACAAGTGTGTTTTCTGTATAGAAACAGGTCGATTGCTGGGATTTGTTGTTTCAAAAGCCGGCATTCGCGTCGATCCCTCGAAAGTCGAGGCTATCATCAAATTGCCTCCTCCTTCGAGTTTGCGCCAACTCCAAAGTTTGCAAGGGAAAGCGAACTTTTTACGCCGATTCATCCCAAACTACGCCGAGGTCACTAAAGGTTTTACACGGTTGTTGAAACAGAACGCACAATTCTTTTGGGACGAGATTGCCCAACAATCTTTTGATGCACTAAAACACGCGTTGACCCATGCACCGTTATTGCATCCTCCCAACTACAACCAGGACTACTTCTTATACCTCGCAGCTTCGCATTCCACCATTGGAATGGTGTTAGTTCAAGAAGATGAATTCAAAGCAGAGCATGTGATATATTATCTTAGTAGAACCTTAAATCCCACTGAGTTAAAATATTCGCATGTGGAGAAATTGGCCCTGGCAGCCGTTCAAGCTGTCCAGCGTTTTCGTCACTACATTCTTCTCCGCAAGACTACAGTTATTTCGGATTGCAACCCTATGATTTATATTTTGACAAAACAACTGCTAGGGGGCAAGTACTCTAAATGGATTGTTATCCTGCAAGAGTTCGACTTGGAGTTCGAGAAGTCCAAGTCTAAGAAATCTTTAGTTTTTGCGGAATTGATGTGTGATTTCCCGAGTGCTGACACAGAGACTGTGGCAGAGGAGTCCATTGTGGACGAATCTTTGTTTCTTATTAGCACTTTAGATCCGTGGTATGGGGATATAATCATCTATCTCCAAACCCAAACCTTTCGGCCTGAAGCTTCCAAGGAAGACCGTCGAAAAATTCGGTTTCGATCCCAGCAATACAGAATTATTGGAGATACACTTTATCGCCGGGGGGCAGACTTAGTTTTTCGACGTTGTTTAACTCACGAAGAGGCTGAGAGAGTTTTGAATGATTGTCACTCTGGAGCATGTGGCGGTCATATGTCTGGGTATGCCACAGCTCAGAAGGTGTTGCGCGCTGGCTATTTCTGGCCGTCTATGTTTAAAGATTGTATCCTTGCTGTCAGAACATGCCACAACTGTCAAGTGTTTGATCGAAAGATGCGCGCTCCACCTGCTCCTCTCCACCCTATAATTGCCGCTGGTCCATTCGCCAAATGGGGCATTGACTTTATTACTTGTAACCCTCACTCGGCCGGGGGGCATGCGTATATCATCCTCGCGGTTGATTATTTTACAAAATGGGCCGAGGCGATGCCTACATTCGACGCAAGCGGCAAGACAGCTGCAGTTTTCGTATTCAATCATATCATAACTAGGTTTGGTGTCCCACAAGCAATCATTACTGACCATGGGAGCCATTTTCGAAACGTCATGATGACTGAGCTTACAAGCCAGCTTGGTTTGCGCCACGATAGCTCTACTCCTTATTATCCGCAAGCCAACGGTTTGGTTGAGTCAATCAACAAAGTTCTAGTCATCATGATTCGACGGATCATTGGTATCCATCGAACGAATTGGCATAACATGTTATTTTCGGCGCTATGGGCATATCGAACTTCAGTGAAAAATTCAACAGGTTTCACCCCTTTCCAGCTAGTTTATGGCTTAGAAGCTGTGTTACCTATTGAATGCGAAATCCCATCACTTCAAATGGCTGTCGAATTACTTCCAGCTACTTCCGAAGAGGAGAAACGGTTATTATACTTGGCTAAATTAGATGAGACTCGACGTGACGCTACTTTAGCTATCGAGACTCACGCGAAACGAATGAAAGCTCAGTACGATAAAAATGTAACCCCTCGAAGTTTTTCGGAAGGAGACCTAGTACTATTATATGATCAAGCTAACGATAAGCTAGGTGCCGGAAAATTCGTTCCCATGTGGCATGGGCCCTACATTGTAAAGCGAAAGCTAGCAAAAGGGGCTTATGAGTTAGTTGATTTTGATGGGGACTCTTTGGGTAAACCCAGAAATGGACTTTACCTAAAGAGGTATTATGCTTAAAATGATGGGTATGGAGAAATTTTTAGATAGGTTAGATTTTCTTTCTAGCTAGCAAGTGTGTTAGTTTAGTCAGTGTGCTTAGCTTAGCAAGTGTGGTTTTTCGTCATTATTCTGGCTTATCTTGGTTTTACTCTTGATATTGTAGATGTCGACGCCTCTCCAAACATACATTGGATTTGCTGATGGTGCTTGTCGTAATACACGGAATATCTCTTCCGCAGCTTGGGTTATCTATTCGCCCTCTGACGAGTTAGTTTCTATGCATGGGGTAAGCCTCGGTCAAACAACGAATAACATTGCAGAATACAGTGCAGTGGTTGAATTATTATCCGAATCTATTTCATTTGGAATTCGACGTTTGATAGTGAGGTTAGATTCTGAACTTGTTGTATTACAGCTTAATAGAGTTTATGCCATTAGAAATCCTGTGTTATTAAGGTTGTTTTTGAGAGTGCGTCTCTTGGAACGTGAATTTGATTACATTGAATATCAACATATTCCAAGGTCTTTGAATACATTAGCAGATGCAATTGCTTCTCGAATGTTGGACAGACATTTACAATAATCATGCAAGTAAATTTAAAAACATTTCATCACATATGTTAAACAAGATAAGCCGGTAATAGTGATATATATAGATAGAAGTGTGTCAAAAAATATATACATCGTCTTCGATCATAGGTTTAAAACACCTTATGATCGGCAAAATGATAGTACAAAAAGTCAAAAATGTCACATGTGACTACAAAAGTGACTAGTCAATCACTGGTGGTGCTCTCTGTACGACACCACTGCGCGGGCTACCTTACGCAAAAATCTCCTAAACGGTCCAGGGACCGCGACTACGAAGCGCTGAAGCCTGATAGGAATGTCGTCCATAGTAGTCTCAGGTATATCTGCCGTGAGACGCTCTAGATCATGCTCCAACTCAGCTAGTACTTCTGCTGTCGCATCCTGTGGGGCCGGTACCGGTGCAGCTGGATGTAGTCTATCATAAGGCCGGAGGTTGGCTGGACGCTGTGGACCAACATCTGCATTTTGAAAGATTTACTATTAGTTTTGAGACGATATATATAAAAAATACAAAAAATACATAACTAGAAAACTTGTGAAAATAAAAAGTACCTCTGTCGTCCCATTGTTCTCCCTGTGGAAGAACCATGTCCGGATCACCTCTGAAATCCATTCCGGCATACGGAAAGTCCTGTATCACAAAAAGCTGGCCCTCTAACCAGTCAAAATAACTATCTGAGAATCGAACTACTGTCGCGCCCTCGTCAGGATGCCGGGCCATCACCGCAACCCATCGTATCAGCTTTGGCTGCTGAGGACCCAAGATATCAACAGTGAGTTGCTGAGGGATCAGCATTGGAATTCTCTCCAAGGCAAAGCTCACGACTATAGGCCCATATCCAAAAGTCTTTAGTCGTCCGTTCTTTGCCTTGGTCAGTTGGCTCTTCATATGAGCCGACACAGCTTCACACCAGTTGAAAATGGTGCCTTGGTAACAGTCAATTGCCATCCGCATTTGGGATCCGGAAGCAATGTGTAAAGCGGCCGCGCCGCAAATTCTGGTAACCGTGAACGCTATGACTTTGAGTTCCGGTAGAGTGATGTGTTTTATCTCTATGCCTTTTGAATGGTGAGCCCCAGGTGTGCACCAATTCTCGCGGAGACTATCAAGGGATTGGCCACCCGGCCTAGTCCCCGCAAGACTGAGTTGCTCACCTCTGTTTGGCAAGCCAGTGAGAAAGTATACATCCGAGGGCTCTATCTCGAGCTGGTGCCCTCCTATGTAAAAGCATTGTTCTTGTACGTTCCATCGCTCAACCAGCCATTCCAAGAATCTTACCTGGCCCCTCATGCCCGGTATGGTCCAATATTTGTATAATCCGCATGCTCTTAGGGCATCCAGGGAAGGTTGATGATTTATCGCAGCTTCATCTTCCTCTACATGCTCTCTTTCTCTCCAGTCTAACATGATTAATGCCCTGCATATCAAAAAATGCAATTAGAAATTAATTTGGGAATTTTTGGTGGTTTTTTGAGAGAGTTGGGGTTTTGAAATGCGCGTTTCTCGGAGGACGCACCCAGGCTTTGTAGCACAGGGCGCCCGGACGCAGCTGGCCTGAAGGCGGACTGCGTCTTCCGACCGTTTTCCCGTATGAGAAAAAGTCGGGGGACGCAGGTCACCCGAAGGGCACCTGCGTCCGCCGAGAGGCGCATTCCAAAACCAAAACCCCCCCAAAAAATGAAACTAAAACCTAAAAATTGATTCTAAACGGATAGAAATGCAGAGTAGGATGTGTAAAATACCTGGATGAGACGGCGTTCGATTCCAACGGTCAGATTTTCCGCAGCAACCACGGGAAGTTTCTTGTCAAAAGCTCCTTTTTCAACCTCAACAGTGAAACGGTAAAAATGACATGGTAAAAGGTCTTTTTATAGGTTTTTTGGATGAATTAGTTCATTTTTTACCATGAAAAGATGTTTTTGAATGTATTTTTGCCTATTTTAAACAGGTATGAGTAATGTGTCGCTTTTGTGCAGGACAAAGGGATTTCGAGGGAAATTGTAATTTTTCACAAACAAAATTTCAGAGTCATCTTTTAAGCCCTTTTCTGACTCCTAAAACATGAAAAGATCGCCGAGTGTTTCTTTTTCACTCGTTAAAATGGAATTAAAAGACGGTCCCCTTTTAGCTCTTTTCTGACCGCAAAATCAGGAAAAGATTGCCGGGTTTTTGTCGTTTCGAACTCGATAAGGAAATAAAACGACGTGTCCTTGATCGCTTTTTACTTTTCAGGTTAACGACACTATTATGAAAGTACTCCTTGGTCGCAAGATCAAGCGGTTCCCCCAGGTATTATTTTATACTTTTTCGGGCTTGAGGGACACAAATATACGAAAAAGTTCAACGTGGAGTCTCCTTTAGTTTTTTCAGACTCTCTAAAATTGAAAAACGCCGAGTTTCTCCTATACTGGGCTCGTTAAACTTTTACAGTAGAGGACCTGTTCAATTACAAACAGGAACGAACCACTCCTTCCTAGGGTTCGAATTTAAACTAGGTTGGACTCGTCCGAAGGATGAGCTTATAATCAAGCATATGTTATCCTCCTCAAGCTTGTTAAAAATAAAGAGGTACTTGCCAGAAATGGTGGGGGAAAAAAGAGAAGAATGAACCTATTTGTCACCTTTTGTCTCAGAAGAAACTTTATTACCGCTCTTGAACACGACACTTTTCATTCACCTGGGTTGGGAAATCTTTTACCTCACAGTTGACCAAATCACTTTGAAAGTCTTTAACCGGGTTCCAGGGGTTAACTTTGAGTTATACGTCACCAAGCCATCTGTTGTGTCGTTATGTGTTCAAGAGGTCTGCAAGAAAAAACTTTCATCTGCAAAATACTTGTCATCCATTTGACCATCCCTGAGTCAGTCCTTACAGCAACATTTCTTCAACTTGAACAATGATTTCGTGTTGCGGGCTTGCCTGCAACGGGTCGCTTTCTATCGACATCGACACATTATCTAGAAAGATGACTTAGGAATCGACAGTACCTTGAAGTCTGCATGCATCAATGGCAGGTTTCTCGCCTTTGACGTCAGTTTACATCATTGACTTTCGATTAGAGGATTCCGTGAAGTGTTCGACATCAAAACATCTATTCACATTTCACGGGTTGTGCTTGGTACTTTGAGAACCATTGACATTACTGGTGGTTTCTCTCACGCTTGTTAACAGTTTACATCATTGACTGGTAATCAAGTGGTTTCTACCATGTTCGACATCGAATCATTTAATCACATGGCTAGAATCGTACCAATTCGGGAAGTAGAAGTGAAGACCCTGGATCTAGTTTCTACCATCCAGGCTGCGAGGAGTTTTGTATTCATTATCTATATAGACTAATCATAAACAGATGGCTGCGTCCATACTGTGTCTACAAAAGTCTATAAAAATGATGTACTGCAAGATCATTCCTGTATCAGAATAGTTAGTCCATTAGTTAAAGTTTTGAATCTGAGTATGGGAATGCCTACCTCAGTGATGATATAATCTTATCCATGTATTTTGTGTTGAAAATTGCAGGTTCCAACCAAGCCATCCACAAGGCAATCCTTGAAATGATAAAGCGCTTCACCCTTCCTAGAATTACAAAACCCTATTCTATTCCAGGCTTCGCACTTTAGGGGGCAATCTGTTACACTAAAAAATGTCACCTTGACTACTTACAGTTAGTATGGCTCAAATCAACAGTCATGCTACCCTCTTAGGCAAGTCTTATGCCTCTGTTATCCATCTCAAACTCAAAGAAGAGAGAAAGTCTTGTAAAAACTATGTTTATCTCTGGGGTCGCAGGTTCTCTCTAGCCTTACCTGCGGGGACGCTGACCATGTTCACAAAATTTGCGTCCATGGACGCTCTGTATGTTAAGGGACAGGTGCGTCCCTCTGTAAAAGGCAAAATGCGCGAGTTTTATCTTGAAAAAGTTACTTGTGGTTACTTCTAGAACATTCTAGAGGTCGGTTTGATGAAATGGATGCGCCTCCAGTTGGTTCATGTATCTCTATTAAGGGGGAACTTATCCCATCAATAAGGGAGCTATCCCACCCATAGAGGGGGATGATCCCATTGATAGTGGACCTGAATAACCTCTTTACAGCACTATAAATAAAGGCATTGAGCCAGAAGGAGAAGAGGTTGGAGCTATACATTTTCTTTGGGTAAATGCTGCAGGATTTAGGTCTTCCATTAGAGCCTTTGTGAGGAGAGATTGTCTTCACTTGATTCTACTTGGGAGAGGGTGAGCTTTGTCAAAGTAGAGGAAAACCCTTGATGGACCCTGGGAGGAACTTGCACAACACCAAGGCCAGGTTGTAAGAGTTTCTTTGTTTCGTTATTAATACAAACTGGTTTATTTTTCTCAATAGCTTGTGTTAATGAGTTATTTCATGTGTTCCTTGGTCTGCATGTTGAATATATGTTTTATTATATGAAATGCAAGTGCTTGGTAATTGTTTGATTGTTTGTGGTTGCAGGAATTGACTTGAAGGAGGAGCTCATCCGGATCGTCAAGAACGGACTTCAACAACAGCGTTTTGGAATAAGGTAAGCCTAAACACTTGTAGTTTTCATGTTGTAAAAGGTGTATTTAGAGAAAGATCACTCCATTTTGTCTTGTTTGTCATTAGAATGTCTTAGACTCCTAGGAAGGTCAGTCGTGTCCGCACCCTTGACAGATTCCGTGTGACAAGGGCTTGTTGGGAATATTACTCATCATTTGGCCAACGAGTTGAGCGTGTACTTGGGGGTGTAAAACCCAAGGTGATTATGATGCAGGTGTTCTCAACATGACTATTCAGGGTCATTGATGGGAATATCAGTAGGCAATAGGATTCTGGGTTGATGGTAAGGCTCCCTGATTAAATTATGGGTTGAGGGTAAGGCTTGCTGACCAAATTCCAGGATTGAGGGTGTACTCCCTTGTGTAATCCAGGCTTGATGGCTTACTCCCGAAAGTCATGATGTATCCTATTTCTCAGCATGAGTGGAATCTATTGCTCCCAAATGGAATTCTAGGCTGAGAATGAGTTCCCTGATGAGATCCCATGGTCAAGATATGCTCCCCTATGTGTTTGGAGATCATATTACAACGATATGGGGTTGTAGATGTATAGCTCCCCCATGAGATTCTAGGTTGATATATGTTCCCAGGTTTGGTTCCAAGTTGAGACATGTTCCGTGATGATATGTTGTCCAATGATGATGCATGTCGTAGATCTGGCTCCCCACTAGTGTTTCTGGGTAGTAGCCTAATAACACTTTAGGTAGTAGCATGATGATACTACTAGTAGTATCCCACTAGTAGAGATTCCAGATAACACTATGATAAATAGAGGGTGGTAGATTTAGCTCCGCTTGTATTAAATCCTTCTTCTTCTGGATCTAAGAATGTTCAATATATGAGCGGGAACAAGATATGTACAATGATGATTTGTGATGTTAAGACACTTGAAATGTACATGGCATGATGACTACATGATAGAGATGACCCATGGTGATACATAATGAAACTTGAAGATTGCATAACAACATACTGTTCGGTGGACAGATATTAGTAAGGTGGAAATCTTCCTAGTTGAGAAGGAGAGTTAATTTTTTCAACAACAGTATAATTCCACCTTGGATAGCTCAAATGAATGAGATAATGATTGCATCAGATTCCTCTTTTCAAGAGGACCAAAATCGACCTAAAGATCCCTTCGATTTGGTCAAGCGGAAGTTAAGTTATGAATTATTTTATTCACACATGTATTATAAAGTGGGTCATCCATAACCACATGAGTAACTGCTTAGGTCAGTCTTAACCCCAAGTCAACCCTTAGGAAAACCTATAAAAGGAAATGACCTCAAGCTCATTTGGACACACTTAAGTTAGGTTTATATTCTTCTACTTTATCTGGGCTTACACAGGTTCATCGAGAAAAGTCCTAAATGGATCTGAGATCACAAGAAAGGGGTTCACTCTGAGTTAGGGTATTCTAGATCTAAATCACTAGCACAAAAATGAAGATTTTTTACCACATTCACTGGCACAAAGTGGACAAGGGAGTGATTGTGCATCTATAGTCTCTCAAAGGTAGTTTAGAGGGAGTGACTCTGGGTTCAATGGCTTCTATTCCTTGGTCATTCACACTAGGAAGCCCAAAGAGTGACCCTGCCAACATAGTCACTTGGATCAGCATTGTCAGAGTGCTACTATTTTTTGATAGTCACTCGAATAGCCTGATAAGAGGGAGATTATGGATCAGGGTCATATTTGCAGACATCGAGACCCACAGGTAGCAACAATGTAGTTATAGTGGCTCGAATATTGTCTAGATGAGTGTGACTCTGAGGTTTTTAGTCGCTCATAGATAGTGGTGATGAGAGAAGCATAGCTTTTTATTTGGGGTCTTTGCATCTCAACATCAACAGACTTCACAAATTTGTGGATCTATTTCTCTCTATTACATATTAGTGGATGTGGTTCTCTCCATTACAGATCAGTGGGTCAAATTCTCTCTATTACAGATAAATGGATCTAAGCTTCTTTCCTATAATTCAGGTAAATCTATGTCTCTCTCTTCCATTATACAGATCTATATATGTGTAGATCTGATTTGTTAGTTTCCGCTACAATTATATGTATTGGTCTCAATGATTAGCGATAACTATACTAAACAATGATTTGACATAGTGACAACAACACTAAGCAGTGATCAACATAGTGGCAATAATTTACTTCAGTTGACATAAATTTATGACATCTCCTTACTTCCATCAGTATAAGTGTTCTTCTTCCTAACATGATTAATATTTGTTACATAGATATCATTATTGTTTTGCTGCATAGATAAAATGATGAATTATTATACTCTTTGTTGTAACTTTTGATGATGATCTAAGAAGAAGAAGAATATTTGCAAGGGTTTTTCCCATAATGGGTTTTGCCTTGGTCTTGAACCAATCCTGGTGTCTCTACACATGCATGTTTTCTTCCACTGCTCCTTTTTATGCTCCATGGCATTGATGATAATGATGATGATGGTGATGTTGTTTCTTTCTATGTTATTTCATATGATGGTGTATAATGGTGTATATATGAATAATATGAGGTGAACTTAATGTATTTATGATTAAATGCAACAATCATGGTAAATAATAGTGTTTCCCTACGAAAATTAACAATTGCCTCTCCTATCATTTGTATCCAAGAACCTGTCATCTTTGACCATACCATCCCTGTCTGATTTATGCCCACCATGATAATTTCTACCATATGCCCCATTATTTTTTTCATCATTTCCATATTTGATATGTGATTGTCCCTGTCTCTGAAATTTTGACAAACTTTGAATGGTAACTACATTAACCTCTACTTGTTTTTGTTGCACCCTTGCAACTCTCTCTTGTGATTGAATGATCCTATCATTATCTCCTTTGCAAATTTCGATCTTTTCCATTAAACTTCCCCAAGTGTCTATTATTTCAGGGGAGTACCCATCTTTTAGTTTCTCATCTGATTTATAAGGTGAGCCCCATGAACTATAATCCACCATTTTTCTAGTCATCTTCAATCTTCTACTTCTTACAAACATACCATGTTAAATAAAATAATTACAAACATACCATGTGAGATAAAATAAATACAAACATAATCAACATACCTCAATGAAGTTTAGGGAACACTATCTCGTTCACAAAATTAGTCCATATTAGAATGATACATGTATATACATAATCCTATGAATATACTAAAATCATGCATGATGGCACTAACTATATGAAATGACCTCATGCACAACAAACGTAACCATCACAATGAATGCATGACAACCATATAGTCACTTACATGCATGTATGGAAAACACATTCTTCCCATTCAATCCAAGTATTGAAGCATGCACTCATAGAAATATGTAACTACCCCTCCCACATTTACCCAGTTTCACCAACCTATCAGGGTAAACATGATACATAAAGTTACTATGACATGAAACAACATACTAGATCCCATTAAGGAAGTGGGGCCGACTACTGACTAGATGCTTACATCTCACCACATATTACAAGGGCTATAGGTCACTCAGAGGTTGAGTAATAACCCTAGGTGGCCTAATATTGAGTTGGAAAAGCATTTCTTGCCTTGAGCCATCAATTGCTCCCATAGCAAGGGTTACATGCAGTTGGAAGCCTCCAACTGCATGCATAATCTTGCATCCTAGTGGTTGCAACCCAAATTGTCTAGTTTAGAGAAAATCGTCCTAGATTATGAGATTAGTTCTTGGTCAGCATTTATTCCACTTCCTAGAACATATTTAGACTTTGTAGAATCATTTCTAACATCATTAAAAATCCATTCAATCAAACTTGAACAAAACAATTGACCTAGCTAGGCCTAACCATGACATTCATTTTGTCATACATATTAAGAACATGTAATCTATAGGTCATGAATGCATATATGGACGTAGAGGTGTGATAGTCATCTAATAATTATGAGGAAGGTCTAATTCCCTCTCATAATAGCTATAATCTCATCTACTAGGTCCTACATTCAATATCCATTCAACCCTAATCAAAACAGGTTAAGAGCCATAACTAGAACCTGTCATGAAAACATGCTAATAACAAACATATATCTAGAATAATAAACATGATAGAACCTCCATCAAAGGCACATAATAACAAGTAAAAATACTCGTGAAATGCAATAAGAAAATATCTCTCATTAACATGTGAAAAATCCAACCAAGCCAAGGACTTCCACATACCACCTGGCTATAAATTGAGCTGAAGCAAATATTTCCTTCATCCAATCACCCTTGTGCCATATTCAAATCATGAATGTGGGACTCAATAAAAAACAACCAGGGCTTCCAAGAGATTAAATGACCTCCACCGTTAGGCTTTATGGAAATCCCACCAAAACCAATCGAGGGATCATCATGCCAAAAACAAGCTTGGATGCCTCGAAATTTCTTCACAAATACCTTGACGAATTTTCATGTCTCCACCCTCAAGCTTTACCACAATCCCACCAAAACCAGTGAAGGGATTCCTAAGCCCTTAGTAATTTTCCTCAGAGCACCCCACCCATTTCCAAAACCATTCCGAAATCCAAAGCTCATCGAAATGAAAGAACTCCATCATACCATGGTTATCTGAAAATGGAAAGGCAAGGACGAAACCACTATCACAGCTAGAAAAACCCATGCCAATGAAAGCAAGAGAAATAAATACCCAACATGTACCATGCATTCATAAATCAGTTACGAAATAACACATGCAACTTCTTACCGACAAGTCTTCTCACTGAAACTTCTTGATCAAAATTTTCCTTTCTTGTCCCTTGCTTTTCTCTGCTTCATTGTCTTTCCTTTACTTTCTTTTCTCCAATGCTAGAGTGCTCCAAGAATGATCTATGTGAGTAAGAGAATGAGATAATGAGAAAATAAAAGAGAGTTGAAAGATAAAACTGATAGAAGGTTGTGAACTAATCCCCATCAACCCTTTATCCTTGAGGCCTCTATTTCCTTCATTTTCATTTATTTTTCCTTCAATTTTCCTTACATGCAATTATGTGCCCTTTCACATTCCCTTTATCCTATTTTCCTTTATTTTCATAAATAAATTCCCATTAATTCCACTTTTCCTTTCCAATACCTTTTCCAATTCCTTTTCAAATTTCCTTACCTATAATAAACCAAATGAACACCCACTAGGATTTCCTTCCCAAACTTCACCTTGGAATACGTGTCCCATGACCTTGCTCTTATTTTTCCTTTATTAACTTAATTACATGAAATTTTAGTCCAAGGCTATTATAGAAACTCATTACAAAGTAATTTAAAAAGAAGTATCTAACTCAAATATATTTTGATGAAAAGGTTAGAGAGTTCCATGAGTTAATATTGGGACAATCCACCATGGATGAATTTGTAGATGATTTTATAAGTTTGTTGAAATATGTATCATATTTGAATGAATAAAAGGCAAAAATACAAAGGTTCATTAGTTTTTTTACGTTTTCATATAGGGAGAGGATTGATTTTGATAATCCAAATACCATGGATGAGACTACAAGGACGGAAAAAATATTTATTAATTAGAACACAAAGAAAGGTGACAATTTTAAGGGTTGGATGGCTAAGAAACATGAGAAGTTAAGTGTTAAGAAAAATGGGTTTAAGAAACCTGCATTTTCAAACACATTTAAAATTAATGAATAAGGGAATTAAAATAGAAGTGTGAACTAGTAGAAAAATTTAGGACAGAAATGTGGAAAAGGGGTTGGAGTAGGAAATAAAACCTTAGAGGAAGGACCAGACCACAAATCAAACATTGGGATTGGAGTGAGAAATATTTGTGGAGATACTATCCAAAAATCCCAATAAATAAAAGAGTGACAATAAATAACCTACAAGAGGCCTCTGTAGTAAATGATATCACCTTGAATATTCAAAGGGTTAGTGCTACAATGGATCGAACACAAGAGGACCACCAATCCACTATGGTGGAAATCCAAGCTAAAAATTGTGAGAAATTGTTTTCAGTATTAATAGGCCATGGATCTACTTTAACTTATATTTCTCCTACTATAATTGAAATATGTGAACCTAACAGGAAAAATAGAGTAAGGCCTAGTGAGTCCAATTAGCCATAGGAGCAAAGAGAAAGGTTACATAAATAAATAAAGATTGTTTATTAAATTTGAATGGAATGGAATGGACACTCATATAAGTATAAATTTTTTACCTTTGGTATCATATGAAGTTCTTATTGGGATAGATTGGCTAGAATAACATATAGTAATTTTGAATTTCCTAGATAAGTCTTTCACTTATATTAATGATAAAGGAGAGGACTGTGTAGTTAAAGGAGTGCCAATACCTATTTCTATAAGGAAAATTTTGGCCTTACAATTAAAAAATGTGCTCGTAAAGGTCACCAAACGTTTACAGTTTAGGTTGAAGATCTATCTAATAACAATCATAATTGAACTTTAGAATATTTTCCTATTTTGGTATAGAATAAATATGTTTTCCATAAAGAAATACCACGAGTTCTCCATGGAGAGATATAGATTTCACTATTGATCACATTCCTAGAGAAGTTTCGGTATCAAAGCACCATAAAGAATGATCATTCTAGAGTTAATGGAGTTAAAAATTTGTTTACAAGAGCTACTAGACGAAAAGTAGATAAGCCCTATCGTATCTCCTCTTAGTGCAGTAGTTTTATTCCTTATAAGAAAGATGGTCCTATTAGGCTTTGTATAAATTATAGACAACTAAGACCATTAAAAAAAAATATCCTTTGCCCTAAATTGATGACCTATTTTACCAAGTCCAAGGAGCTTCAATCTTTTCGAAAACTTATCTAAGGTTTGGATATCATTAGACTAACATCAAGGATGAGGATATACATAAAACAACCTTCAGGACAAGATATGGACCCTATGAGTTTGTGGTGGTTCCATTTGGACTCACTAATGCACCAACCACTTTCATGTGCCTGATGAATATTATGTTGATTCCTTTTCTTAAAAAAACTGTCATTGTATTCATAGAAAATATTTTTTTTATTCAAAAGTTAAGGAAGAACGTGATCACCACTTGCATATTTTTCTTCGAGAACTGAGAGAGAATCAAGTATATGAAATTTTTTGTAAATTCTCATTCTATGAGAATCAAATTCAATATCTGGGACATTTAATATCTATTGGGAATGGGTTATCCCAAGAGTAGTTTTGGGGCTAAAAGCCCATGTTTTTGGATAATTTTGTAATAAAGTTGTAAAGTCTCCACATTTTGTGATCGCAGAGCATGAAGGTGTCAAGAGTCATAAAAGGTTGTCCACCCTTATTTTGTAAAGATCCACCCATGGTTCACAGACCATGGAGTTGTATAAAAAGGAGCTAAGTAAGTAAGCTCTAAGTATTTAAGTAAGGGAAAGTAGTGAAGTAGAGTGGAGAAGTCTATGTTTTATCGGATCTTAGCATAGGTAGAGGCTCTGTAGTTGAGTGCATAGAGGCCTAGGATGGAATTTCACAGCTGAGTGCATGGACCCTTCTAGATGTGTGCACAGGGCGGATAGAGTCTGTATTAAATTGGAAGATATCAATAAAGAGAAGTATTCTACAAAAACTATGTATTTAGTTCCTGTTAATGCATATGATTATATTGTGTTTTGGGTTTAGTTTACAATTCTTATTTGATACATGAATATATATGATTGTATCGATTAATTGATTACAAGTAAGGATATCAGTTTACATGGTGCTAATTGTGATTGATTAGTAAGATAAGTAAACACTTCAGATAAATTGGTAACCTATACAATACATTGTCATAGCTGCGTGAATGTACTTTGACCATGGGCTAGGGCTACACGAAGGTCAACCGTACACCTTCGTGGAGGTACTAAAGGGTGGAATAAAGGGTAGATTGACAGAGCCCTAAGGATTGGTGACCTGCACGAAGGTAGGGGAAAAGGGTATAAACAGACATCACGACCATCTCAAGGTGCAGAAACTTGGTTCTAGCA
Organism: Pinus tabuliformis; assembly: GCA_031772625.1. Lineage (NCBI taxonomy): Eukaryota > Viridiplantae > Streptophyta > Pinopsida > Pinales > Pinaceae > Pinus > Pinus tabuliformis. The sequence goes on from CM062820.1 coordinate 1,319,198,295, forward strand.
TTCCCCCCATACTCCTTTGAGTGAGACTTTGGTCTGCGCTCTGCGGGTTGATGATGAAAGGGCCAGTAGTGTAGGGATTTGCTTGGCTAACTAAAGTTGAACCTGTGTCAGTGAACACTAAGCCAACAAATGGTTCCGTTGCCCAGACCGAAACCTGCATGAGAGATGTGTGATGGCATATCACTGGAGTCCAACTAAGAAAGAGATCGAGGACTGGTTGGGTAGAAAGATCCACTAATTTGTAGTGTAGGAGAATAGAAACATGTATTTGAGAAAGGAACAGTGGCTAGACAAATACCTCTATATAGAAATTTAGGACATCATTTTCTATTCCTTTCTAGTTGAGTTATACAAGTGGATCGCTAAGCTAGCTGATAGCCAAGGGAGGTGGAGGCTTGACGGTCCCATTTTTTGGATGCCAGAGCTAGTACAGAGACTGAAAGCTTCTAAGGATAATATTGCTCACGCTATCAATCATTGGATCCATCATATCATAGGAGGATTTGTGATTGAATTCACGTTCGATACTTCAGTTAGTTACAACAAGGAGGAGCGGAACTTTTTCAAAGGTCTGTGAGGTAAGTACTTGAAGTCTTTAAATACTTGGATTAAGATGTTATTGTGCAAAAAAGGGTTATGTAGATACCTTGATGTTCAAATCTACGCAAAGTGGAAAGACATACAGGAACAAAGGAAGAAAGGGAACTGAATATAACCCACTAATTTAACCCCCTTTGAGTAACAAAGAGGGAGTAGCACAGGATTCTTCGTGAAGTGTAGTTTAGTTGATAAAACAAGGATTCCTGTGATTGCCATCTCCACCTACACCACCTCCAACTTCACCATCATCACGTGTGACTTCACCCACACCACCACTACCTCTACCACATTTGAACATGGAAAATTCAGTGAAGATGCCTTTGTTTAAGTGCTTGGGAAATAGGACCCAGACTAGTTCTGGTTCATCGTAAAAGTTGTATGGGAAGCTCAGGATGTCACAAAAGATCACGTGAAGCAACGTTGGTTAGTGCTTTACAGGATCACACACTAACTTAGTACATCAAGTACTCTAATGGTAACCCAAGCACTAGGTTGGCAGAGATCCAGACCACGTTGAATAAAGAGTTCAATAGGCCTAAATCTGTGGCACAACCAATTGTGGGGTTCAAAGGAAATTGCGATGGAACTAGGTGAGACACCTTGGGAATTGAATCAGAGATTGAAGAGTAAAATCTGCGAACCTAATATGAACTTAACAGATGGACAACACTGCAAGTGGTTCATGGCTTCGCTCCTACTTCACCTAAGGGTTGCACTATCACAGCAAAAGATTACGACCCACGTAGAGGTATTGGAGAATGCAATAAGACTGCATGAAACACTTATGCGAGATTTGAATATGGGGATTCAATAGATCGATGCGCAGTTGAAAAATCTTTGCCTTGAAATGCAAAGCCTGAAGCAAGATAGAACAATTTGACTAGAGGCACACAAAGAGATATTTTTCCTGAAATGTAAGGGTTAGGGGCATGAAAAATACCACTGAGCAGTCTTTGCCAACTATATTGCAAGAGGAGGACCAATACCTTTCAGCCCAAAAGCCCAAGTAGGACCAAGCGCGGGGCCTGCATTATGGTGCACTATATGTCAGGTAGTAGGGAAACATACGACTAATAACTGTCATTTGCTGCAAAAGTTTGTACAGACACCGCAACAACTATTTTTCAAATGAGCACAATGGTCGAAGTTATGAATTAATGATGGAAAAAACACCTACCTATAGAGTTTAGGTAGAAACACGGCCCCTTGACCTGAGCGCCCGGATGTCACAAAGACAATTTCAGGGGTGCAGACGAGGCCAGGGTCGAGGAGGACCTGGCAAAGGTCAGGGACAACTGATCTGTTACTAGGACACTATTCCCATGAATGCACTAACCCAATGCATCCTTTGTACAAATATTGTACTTAGTTTAATCATGACAGGGAGGATTGTCTTACATTGATAGCGAGGATACGTGACAAAGTGGTGCTACCACTGCAACTGACTCAGAACCTATAGATAATGAGGGTTGAGCCTCACAAAGATGATTTGAATGTGAATATAGTGCTCCAAAGTGGAATTGCAATAGGCAATGATAAGGGGAAATAATGTAAAGACAATGCATGGGTTCACAAAGCTCTGACAAAGGAGGTTGAATTTGATTTGGAGTGCACACCCAAAATTTTCATGGAAGCAAAAAAGAGCTTCGTTGACGCCTCTACCTCAGGGAGCTGAGATAAGCTTGTTCAGGAAATGGACCCTTCTATTCTTACAACCTTTCTAGAGACCTGCATGAACCATTGCGCGATAGCAAGGTTGTGAAGGGGCTACAAGAACTAATAAATAGATTCCCTAGAAACACTTTGGGTGAACCATGCGTGGTATGGAAAATTCGTAAGCATAAGGTAAGGATAGGGCGTGAGATGAGACTCACCACACAGATAGAAGAATATGAAATGGATGAGGTTATTTTGGATCTCGGGTCAGACATGAACATTTTACCAAAGCAGACCTAGGAGCAGATTGGGAGACCCGCACTACAATGGTCTCTAATTCTGTTAAGAATGGAAACTTAGTAGAAAATCATCCCCATGGGATGACTGCAAGGAGTAACTGTAGATATTGAGGGCGCGAGCGCATTGGCTAACTTTGAAGTGATAAAAATTGTGGATGACAGCAACCCCTACCTTGCACTCCTTGCCATTGATTGGGCTACTGACATGAACAGGGTAATCAGCCTAAGTGAAAGATGATATTTGAAAAGAAATCAATTCGTGTTATATTACTCCTAGATCCTACTGAGGGATCGCACTATGCTGAACCTGTTTGCGATTATGAAAGAAATTATTATTTGGACTGCATATATAAAATAACAGCGTAAAACCAAGATTGGGTGAATCCGACAATGGATGGCTGAATTACATGGGATTGCGAGAGTTCCTTCACCTCAGACTCAGATTAAGAATTAGAGCACTCGAAGAATCAGCTACATGAAGTAACTATGTTGAACTATAACATGATGACCCAATCGCTGCATTGTGTGTCATTAGAGGTATGAAATCTGCCCACTTATGATGGCTTGAATGATGTGGATGTGTTTTTGGATGCATTTGAGAGGGAAGTACAAGAAAAGCAACACTTCCAAGCTTTGGACTGGGCATTGCGCGCTACGCCTGCAAGATGGTGAACTAAGTAGAAGGGTAGTTTTGACGACTCGTGCGAGTGCAGGAGGACGATGAGAACACACTTTGGGATGCTAAAGGTATGAGTGACAGGAAAGTATGACAGGAAGGATGATCTGTGCACACACTTGGTCAAATGGGCTAAGGCCTATGGCGCGAAGCCCCAACCTAAATGGGTGCATTGTTTTGTCACACCTTGGATGTCATCCTAATGAACTGGTACTTGGAGACAGAGCTCCACCATGGCACAAGCGAATGGGATATTTTGTGCAAATGATTCATAATGATGTTCATCTTTGAAGACGGGTTTAACTGTATTGACGAAGCGCTACAAGAAGTTAAAGAAACAATCTTTATGATGTCGTAAGATCCTTTGGATCTGATTCAACTTGATTGGACTACTCAGCTGAGACACGTGATGGAATTCTATAATGTGACAGTCGAAGAAGAAGATGAGGACCCCCAAAATATTGATATCCTTGAAACCAAGGGTCACCACGAGGTCGAGGGACCGCAAATTGAGAATCATGATGTAACTGCACCACTAAAAATGAAACAGGTAAATATTGGTAAGGAGGCAGAGCCCAAATTTTCTAGGGTTGGAGATTAGTAGGATGACACGACGATAGATAAGGTTGCAAAATTTCTCCGTAAATACTAGGATTTTCTCCCTAAAAAGTTTACCGTGTTAAAGGGGGTAATAGGAGACTTGGGCGTTATGAATATCGCGTTAAACCCCGACGTGAAGTGGGTTAAGAAAAGACCTTAATGTCTCAATTTGAAGTATAAGGAGAAGTTCCACTTAGAGTTATATAAGATGCTTGCAGCAGGCATCATTGAGCCCATAGAGGAATCTGATTGGGTGAGACCAATGGTGGTACAACAAAAGAAGCAGAAGGATGGAATAAGGATATGCATAGATCTCAGAAAGTTGAATGATGCTTGCATGCATGATCCTTTCCCAACTCCATTCATTGATGAGGTATTTGGATAATGTAGGTGGCCAGGAAGCATACTTCATCACTGATGGGTTTTCTCGATACCATCAGATCACAATCGTGCGTGAAGATAGAAGCAAGACAACCTTTGTGACTGAATGGGGATGCTTTCAAAACACTGTAATGTCTTTTGGATTGAAGAATGTTCCTGCGATTTTTTTTTGCTTAGTCATCACTACATTCAAAGACTTCATTCATAAGTTTTTAGAGGCGTACTTTGATGACTGGACTATGTTTGGGTTGGTAAAACACCATGTGGCCAGTTTGTGCTTAATTCTAGATACTTGTCGAAGGTACCAGATTGCACTCAATCTAGAGAAATGTCTATTTTGTGTTCCTTTTGGGACTCTGTTGGGGCATGTGGTTTGTAGATAGGGGCTGATGGTAGATCCCATGAAGATTGCAATGATACTTAAATTGGAGGCACTGAGGAGTGTGAAAAGACTGTGCCCAACCTTGGGACATACTGGGTACTATGGTAAGTTTATCAAGGGCTATGCCCAAATCACCATGCTTATGGAGAAGTTGTTGAGAAAGGATGTCACGTTTTGTTGGAACGAGGACTGTCAGAGAAGCTTGGATGTATTGAAAGGAAAAATGATCACCACACCGATTTTAGTCTTCCTGGATTAGAAGAAGGAGTTTCATGTATATGTAGATGCGTCATGTATAACACTAGGAGCAGTACTCACGCAGGCCAGTGGAGGAGACTTGGAATATCCTATATCATTCACAAGCAGGAGGTTATCCAAAGCTAAGAAGAACTATTCCATGACTGAGCATGAAGGATTAACCATGGTATACGCAGTCCAGAAGTTGAGACACCATTTTCTAGGTGGACATTTTAAAATGTATACAGATCATTCTGCATTGAAATACCTAGTCAATAATCCTGTGTTGGGGGGGAGAATCTATAGGTGGTTATTATTATCTAGGAGTATGATTTTGAAGTTATTATGAAGCCTGGATGATTGAACATGGGACCAGACCATCTGTCTCGCATAGAAATAGGGGAAGAGCCCACTAATTTGGAGGGATTTCCTGACGTGTAGCTCTTTACAGTGTGGGTTGTAGATGGTCACTTTAGAAACATCATACTCTTCCTAATGACAAGAATTTCCCCAGAGGGCTAAACCATCTAGCAGAAAAACGAGTTAGTGCTACACATGGCAGACTTTCTGTCATTGTCGGACATCTGTAGAAAATGGGGTTTGATGAAGTATTGCGAGGATATGTGCTAGATTTTGAAAGAAGCAGTATCCTCGCAGACCCTCATGGGGGTGCCATGGAAGGCTATTATGTAGGAAGAGCGACCGCGCAGAAGATTCTACACCCAGGGTTGTGGTGGCCAACCATCCATCAAGATTCCAAAGCCTACTGTAGGGCATACGATGTGTGTCAAAGGACTGGAAGGCCATCATGGATAGATGAGCTACCCCTGAACCCACATATGACTTTACAACATTTCGAGAAATGGGCCATATATTTTGAGGGACCCATTCATCCCAAAGGAAAGAAGATAGGAGAATAGTACATTATCACTGCGAGTGAGTATTTGACTCGATGGGTGGAGGCATAGCCTCTGAAGGACTACAAAGGCATAATTGCTATGAACTTTCTATTTGAGTATCTACTGACGCGATTTGGGTGTCTAAAGGTTTTGATGAGTGATCATGATACGCACTTTATAAATGAGACGATCAACATGCTAATGGAGGAATTCTAGGTGTATCACCAAAAAATAACATCTTATCATCCACAAGCTAATGGGACGATGGAATCATTCAATAAGGTGTTGGAGAATGCACTGACCAAGGTTTGCAATGCTCAGCGAAGTGATTTTGACCTGCGCATACCTGCAGTACTATGGGCCTATCGAATGACATGCAAAAAGTTGACTAGGAAGACACCCTTTAGGCTTGTGTATGGTGTTGATGCAATGATGCCCATAAAATACATTATGCCTAATCAGTGCATAGCGGCACTCACAGGTATGGCGAATCACGAAGCCCTGGAAGAGAGGATTGCATAACTTTCTGAGTTTGAGGAAGAAATTTTTTTGGCTATATTTCACCAAAAAGTCCAAAAGCAATGCGAAAAAGCATGGTATGATCGGCACATTAAACTACACACCTTTAAGGTAAATGATTTGGTTTTGTTATATGACAACAAGTTTGATAAATTTCTAAGGAAATTCAAATGCACTGGTTAGGGCCCTATGCTATTTAGGAGATTACCAGTGGTGGAGTAGTTCAATTGGTTAAATTGAATGGAGACCCCTTCCCAAGAAGGGTGAATGGTAGTCGATTGAAGCCATACACCGGTGATCTAGCCAGATGACTATATGAAGGTAGCATAGTCTTAGCACTCTAGGTAGTTGAAAGGAGGCACGGGATTATAAACTACACTGCCCAGGTTGGGGAGCTGCGTGATTCGAGGATTGTGAATAATGAGGCAATGTCGCAAGGTTCACGATAACGTGAAGAGAGATACTATACCCAGGGAAAAACCACACAAGTCAGCCAGAAAGTGACTGTTAAAGTCACTATTCATGATTTGACAAAGAGAATGTGGCCAAATGGAGTGAGCGACCAACATTTAAGACAAAATTTATGGGTGAGATCCTTGGAAATATGCTACCAATATGGCATTAATCAACTGAATGTGGGAGGAACGGTCGGATTTGAATTCAAAATGCCCTATAAATTATAGGTGGAGGCCTAACGAAAAACACTTGGCATTTTGAACATTGAGTTAGTGATCTCTCAGACGTGCATGATCCATGCATTCTTTGAAGAATTGCTTGACTGCCTAGTGTTTGACTGATTTCTAGAGTCCAACCGCAAGTTCATTCATGATTTTATCCCAGGATCTGAAGCTATGGAAGTCGAAGCAGTGACAGCCGAGGGGGTTGTGCTAGAGGTTGTTATGGAGGTAGATGGAGCTGCTCCAGAGGTTACAAAGGTACTAGTTGAAGTCACCAAGTCACCATGGATGCCAAGACCGAAGCCTACCCTAATGAAAGAGAGTGCGAAGGATAAGAAGGGCAAGCAGGTTGCGATATCAGTGCGTGTGTCATCTAGAAGAAACATACAAAAGAAGAAGTCCACCCCATAGGAAAAGGGAAAAACCATTAAGTTGGAGCCGGAGGAGGAAGAAATTGAGGACATCCCAATGGATGATGAGGATTTGGGGGTGGAATTGGACAACATTGAAGTCGAGGGTTCTCACCCTATCACTAAGTTTCTCGAAATAATCCCTCTGCGCAAAGGCAAGACCAAAGTGTCGAAGGACATTGGCAAAAGCAAGGTCACCCTACACATACCTCTACTACTAGACAAGATTGTCTTTCAAGGATCATGCTTGGAGCGTGTTCCTCTATTGAAACTAGAAGATTTGTGACTCAAGGGCAAGTCACCATGTTTGTGTTCGGGGGCTATTGGGAACGGGTTCCCCCAAGAGTAGTTTTTGGGCTAAAAGCCCATGTTTTGGGATAATTTTGTAACAAAGTTGTAAAATATTTGCATTTTGTGATTGATGACTGCGAAGGCATTAAGAGTCATAAAGGGTTGTCCACCCTTATTTTGTAAAGTTTCAAGTCAGTTGTAAAGATACACCCATGGTCCGTGGACCATGGGATTGTATAAAAAGGATCTAAGTAAGCTCTAAGTAGTTAAGGGAAAGTAGCGAAGTAGAGTGGAGAAGTCTAAGTGTTCTCGGGTCTTAGCATAGGTAGAGGCTCTACAACTGAGTGTGTAGAGGCCCAGGGTGGATGTCGGCAGCTGAGTGCGCGGACCCCTGCAGCTATGTGCACAGGGCGGATAGAGTCTGTATTAAACTGGAAGATATCAATAAAGAGAAGTATTATACAATTACTATGTATTTAGTTCCTATTAATGCATCTGATTATATTGAGTTTTTAGTTTAGTTTACAATGTTTATTTGATGCATGAATATATGTGATTGTATTAGTTAATTGAATGCAAGAAAGGATATCAATTTACGCGTTGCTAACTCTGATTTATTAGTAAGATAAGTAAAACACTTGAGATAACTTGGGAACCTATACAATACATTGTCATAGCTACATGAAGGTACCTAGACCATGGGATAGGGCTATGCGAAGGTCAGTCATACACCTTCCCCGAGGTATTAAAGGGTGGAATAAAGGTAGACTGACAGAGCCCCAATGCTTAACGACCTATGTGAAAGTAGGGGCATAGGGTATAAACCAACATCACGACCCTCTTAGGGCACGACAACTTGGTTCCAACATCCCCCCATACTTCTTCGGGTGAGACTTCAGTCCACGCTCCATAGGTCGATGCCAAAAGGGCTGCTAGTGTAGGGATTTGTTTGGCTAACTAACACTGAACCTAGGTTAGGGCGCACTAAGCCAAAAGTATATGAGGAAGGAATTCATGTGGATCTAGAAAAGATTAGAGCTATTACTAATTGGCTAGTACCCAAAGATGTTGCTAATGTCAAATCATTTATAAGAACTATAGGTTATCAAAGAAGATTTATAAAAAGTTTCACTACATTGTCATATCCACTTACTTCCTTGCAAAAGAAGGAGATAAAATTTGAATGTTGTCAGAAGTGTCAAGAGAGTTTTAAGAAACTAAAGAAACTATTAACTACTACTCCAATCCTCAAAATTAACTGAACCTAATAAAGATTCTTTTTATGTACAAATGTTTGTAAAGAAGCATTGGGAGGTGTTTTAATGCAAGAAGTCCATGTAATCAGCTATGAACCTAGGAAACTAAAGGACCATCAAAAGAACTATGCCACACATGAGCTAGAACTAGTAGCTATCATACATTCTCTAAAAATGTGGAGACATTGTATTATAGGAAGAATATTTCAGCTAAATTCCAACAATGTTAGCCTTGATTACATTTTTTACTAGCTAAGTCTGAATACCAGACAAGCTAAATGACTAACATTCCTTAGTGAATACGATTTTGAAATTGTACACATTAACATAATAGAAAACCAAGTTGTTGACTCTTTTACAATAAAATCAAATCAAATCTACATGATTTCAACAACTAGTTTTAGAACAAACTTGATAAAGATGAATATAACAAGAAAAGAATTTGATGAAAAATATATTCAAATTAAAGAAAAATGCATAAAATTGAATGTTTAGGTGAAGAGGAAACTAATTTTTTAGTAAATAATCAGGATTTGTTGTTTCTCAAAGAAATAATTTACTTTCTTAATGATTTGTAACTAAAAATATTTATTTAAGATGTTCAATTGCATAAGAAACCAACAATTTGCCATCCTTTGTATGAAAACTTGATAGTTGTGGTGAAGAAAGATATTTAAGGGCCTAACATGAAAACAAAGATGGTAGACTATGTGGCTAAGTGCTTAGAGCGCCAAAAAGTCAAGGATTCCCATCAACACCCAACAATATTGTTGCAACATTTTCCCATTCTAGAATGGAAATGGGAAAGAATATCCATGGATTTCATTACTGGATTGCAAAGGACTAGGAGGCAACATGACTCTATCATGGTGGTGATAGAAAAAATCAACAAAGTTGCACACTTTATTCCTGCTAAATCTAGCTTTAATGCTATTAATATAATGGAAACTATTCATGAAGGATATATTTGAAATACATGGTATGCCTAAAATTGTGGTTTTAGACTATGATGTCAAGTTTACTTCAAAATTCTAGATGGTATTATTTGAAGGTATGGAAACAAAGTTAAAATTTACCACAACCTATCAGTCTCAAACAAATGGTCAAATATAAATAACTAATCATATCTTAGAAGATATGTTAAGAATGTATGTTATGGACAAACCAACTAAGTGGGAAGACTATCTTCAATTAGTTGAGTTTTCCTATAATAATGGATATCAAACTTCTTTGAAGATGAGACCCTTTGAGGTACTATATGGAACAAGAACCCAAGTACATCTAAGTTGGGACCATCTTAAGAATTGGTTAGTATTGGGACCAAATATGTTAAAGGAGGTGGAAGAAATGGTTGAACACATTGAGCAAAATTTGAAAACAGCGGAAGATTGACATAAGAGTTATGCATACATGAAAATAGGTCACAAATAATTTAATGTGGGTGATCATATATACTTAAGAGTCAAACCGAAGAAAATCACCCATAGAATTGGAAATTTTGCTAAGTTATGTAGATACTGTGGACCTTTTGAGGTGTTAACCAAAATTAGACCAGTTTCCTACCAGCGTACTCTTCTAGCAAATATAAAAATTCATAATTTATTTCATGTGTCCTTGTTAAAGAAATATGTGCATTAATAAAATCATATAATTGATTGGAATGTTAGATACGTGGAACAAGAGGGAGAGTTCCTAGAAGAACGACTACATATTGGAGGGTAGTCATGCTCTAGAATAAAGACATAGCTCAAGTGAAAATTCAATGGAAACATTTCATCCCAGAAGAGGCAACTTGAGAGTGGAGCATGCTTTTAAATAAGCATGTCCATCTCTTTTATCAAGATGGAATTAACTCTAGAGGTTATGAAGAAACACCAAGACGATGTCAAATTCAAGCGGGGGAGGATGTGATATCCCATGACTTGAAGCTTTTGTTGTAAATTTATGGCTAACTATCACTGTGTCTTGACTTTAAAAGACTCACTTGGAAAAATATTTATCGGTGTGATAAATTGATAACAATTAAATGTAAATATTTTATATAGAATGTTGATTAATAAAAGAAACATCTTGAATTGATCTCGAAATTACAGTTGGTTAGATGAGTTATGACTCCAAGTTAATTTTTGATATTGATTACCACTCATTAAGTCCCATGAATTTAATATAAATGATTAAATTATTAATTATCATGTAAGTAACTTATCACTAACTTTCCTAAAATATAAGAAGTTGTCTTGGAGAGTGAAGAAGTGGAGATCATAAATGAGATAGTAATTACATGTCACCTCTTGGGCGAGGTTGAAGTAGTTACCACCTACCAACTAAATAGTAGAGAGGGTAATCCACTTGGGTCATCTTGTTGAGAAAGGAATCACACAGAGATAATCTAGAGAAAAATGAAGGAAAGGAAATATTGTAGCGAATTAATTACTTTCATACCAAAGGTCTGAAGGGAATATTGTCGAAAGTATCAAAGGTTGAGAGGAGCTGGTGAGTTATTGTATCATTGACAAAATTTAGAAAATTTCAAGTTGATAACCTAAAGTGTTACCATATCAAATGATTTCATAGTGATTTGAAAATGAAATTATGTCTTGTTATTTAATGAATGGTTTCTTTTTATATGTATTTAACTATGCTAAGACTATTTGTACAAAAAGAATATTTTATAATAGTTAGTATGAAAAAATTTACTTTCCATTTTATATATTTATTGCATGAAATAACAATAATTTATGTACACAAGTATGCATATATATTGAGAAGAAAGACTAGTTTGGTTTAGTGTTTAATTGGTGTTTATATGTAAAAGTACAAGTAGTCAAAATGTAGTTAGCTAAATACTTGTGTAAAGGTAAAATAAATAAAGTAAGTATATGTGTGTCTATATATATATATATATATATATATATATATATATATATATATGTCGAATAAGGACTTATAATAACGAATATAAATAAGAGAGGAAATAATATTCCTGGGAAAAGAACCCTAGGTATATAAGATGAAACTTAATAGAGATGTACCTGGATGGTTATAAGTTATACATTACATAATAACGAATGATAAACATTGTATACACAAATTTTAAAAGACTGAGAATTAAATGAAAAAAATTACATTACGACAACAATAGAGAATTACATCTTTAAGTAAATAACTCTAATATATAAATAAATGAAAGATATTTATAGAGTCACAAAGATGAATAGTGTTGAGAAATGGAAACAAGAAATTCCAGTTTGATTTGTCCTTGAATTAAACTAAGAATTAAAATGAAATTCTATTCTCATAGCAACTTGTAAATAGTTAAATAAGATTAATTAACTTAATTAGCTTAGGAATTTTGAGTTTGAAGTCTTTTGGAAGTCATGTATATGTTCTCCCTCAATTTGTGGGTCCAGTATGAGTTTAAATTGAGTTGTAAATTAGATTAAGTTAGTGTACTGAGTTATGGTCAGTTAAATTAGTTCTAACTATTTGTGGAACTAATAGAGAGTTAACATTCAGTTGGTTCACTAGTGCATCCACAAGTGTCACTCTAGTTAATGGAATATTCCCTCATCAGAAACTCATGCATTTCGATTATGAGAATCGCCCGGTTGAAACTAGAGTGCAAGGACAATGAACTATTAGTTGTATGATTTATTGAGTTGTATATATCATGCATGAAATTAGAGAAGGACCTATGTTTGGATTGTGCAGTTTTGGAAGCATGAATTCCCTTTAAATATGGGGTATTCATCCTAGGAAATACACAAGAGATTAGGGGCTTGTAGAGCTCCTGAATAGGCTAAGGATTTGGCTTGGGCTAGCTTGTCAGCTAAGAGTTGAGTATACTTATGCGGAATTGTTTTAGTGTGAACAAGATTTGTATCTTCACTCATATTTATGATATATGCAATAAAGATAGCAAGGTTTTTAGTAACTGATTTTTCGAGATATATCTTGTGTTATGTGCCATTTATTTGTCTTCTTCTTTTCCATATTATTTTCATTGATCTATTAGCTTCCACTAGTTGAAATTAGAAGTATATTCTTGTCATATTCTTTATTTCATGGCATGATCTTGTGAATATATAAGAAATTTCCACATGGTATCAGAGATGAGAATAGTATACTAGAGGAGATTTCAAAGTTTTGAGTTTTGGGTTACATGTCAGGATCAGAAGATGACATTATATAATTTGCGGCCCAAGTATGCCTTGGAAGGTAAATTTAATTTTATAGCCTGGAGGGACAAAATGGAGGTTGTGCTAGAGGAAAATGGCTTGAAGGTATTCGTTGATCAAGAAATTCCTACGATAGTAGCATCAGATGCAAAAAATTTGGCCAAATGGAAGAAGTGTTTGGAGAAGGCAAGGTGGATAATACTTGAGGGAGTTCGAGACCACACTATATTGTGTCAAGATGGAAAGTAAACTCCATATGCTATGTGGAAAGAATTGGCGAACTTGTATCAGAATAACAACAACCAAAGGAAATTCGCACTGAAGGAAAAACTTTCAAAAATCAAAGTGGAAAAAGGCAAAACAATTTCAAAATACTTGACCAAGTTCACTCAGTGTCATGATAAACTTGGAAGTGTTGGAATCACAGTTTCTAAGGATGATATGGTGAGTATTTCACTTCTAGGACTCCCAAAGAGTTGGCATATTTATCAGGACTCTATCAATGGTCGGGAGAAGCTACCGGATTGGGAACAACTGTGATCAGATTTGATGCAGGAGGAGATTAGGAGGAACACCGGGGATGGCTCTTCATCAAAGACTGCTGATGAAGAGAAATCTTCCTTAGCCATTAAGGTGAAGAAGGGGAAAGGGAAAGACTCCCATTCCAAATCATATTCTTGTCATGGAGGTAAGAAGAAAGACGTGACAGAAGTGAAATGCTTTCATTGTCATTAGTTCAGAAATTTTGCTACAGATTGTCCACACAAGAAGTCTAAGAAAAATCCTTAGGACGAGCAGTGGGTGAGGCTTTTGCCTGTCAATTCGAATTGGACTTTTCCCCCATCACATGCATGGTTTCATCAATGATGGGAAGTGTATGATACTTAAACAATGGATCTTCATTCCACATGACTGGTGAGAAAGAGTTATTTAGTGACCTATAGGGGAAAGATCTATACATGCATATCGAGATGGGTGATGATGAGAAGTATAGTGTTATTGGATTGGCAATGATTACTTTTTAGAGGGAGCATGGGGCTTCACTCACCTTGAAGAATGTTTTTTATGTGCCCAGGCTGAAGAATAACTTGGTATCCATTGCCATGCTTGAGGATGGAGGTTATGATGTGATATTCTCTAAAGGAAATGTGTTCCTTTGACACATAGCCACAAGTCAAGTAAAGAAGATAGGGATTCAGGTGAAGAATCTCTATAAGCTAGAGGTCAAGGAGTGTCCTTCTTGGAGCACAAAAGTAGAAAGGGTGAAGATCCAAGATGTTGGCAAGTTGTGTCACAGATGATTGGTTCACTTGCATCATGGGGCTTTGAATATATTGTAGAAGATCTACATTGGTCTTCCCAAAGGTACGCTTGAACACGTTGATACATGAAAGGGGTGTAATTTGGGAAAATACGCCAAGTCTTCCTTTTAGGACAGAGACAGGCAAGCAAAGGCTACTCTAGAGTGAGTCCATTCATATGTGTGTGGACCAATCTCAACAACATCCATAGCCAAACATAGGTATTATGTTAGATTTGTAAATGAATCTTGAAAATGTTGGATATTTTTGATGTAGAAAAAGTATCAAAATTTCACAAAGTTTTATGAATTAAAGCATTGGTGGAGAAAGAATCAGGCAAGAAGGTTAAATCTCTACGGAGTGATAATGAGTGTGAGTATGTCTTAAGTGAGTTTAATAATTTTTGTGCAGTGGAATGGATTAAATGGGAGTTGACGACGCCCCATAACCCTAAACAAAATGGGGTGGAAGAGAGGAAGAAAAAAAACATAGTAGGGGTAGCAAGGGCGATGTTACAAGATCATGGCCTACCACTACACTTGTGGGTTGAGGAATGCAACACAACAGTTTATGCTAAAAATTGTAGCCCACATTGGATACTTGAGATGAATACACCAGAGGAGGATTATTATGGTAAGAGGCTAGATGTTGGTTACTTCATGATTTTTGGGTCATCGATATATTTCCACGTGACCAAAGATGCATGGAAGAAGCTTGATCTGATAACAAAGTTAGGGATATTTGTGGGGTACACTCATAAACCTCACAACTATTGGGTTTACTCACCAACAAGCAAGATGGCAGTGGTTCATAGGGATGTTAGCTTCAATGAGGAGAAGGCCATGCAATTTTCCCTTGAGAGGGAGCTTGAGCTACATGCAGATGAGCATATTTTAGCTCCTAAGGTTGAGGAGCCTCAGATTGATGTGGAGTAGCCACATGCAGAGGATTTTGGAGGAGAGACATCCACTTAGGAAGAGTCTTCTAGAGAGGGAAGAAAGGGCACTAGAGAGGTTGATAGATTGTTGGATAATGAACACGAGAATGTGGGAGCACCCACTTCTTAGCACAGGCAGAGGAGGTCACCTGAGAGGTACAATGGATACATGGCTCTTATAGGAGAATGTTTTGTGATAGAGCCATCTTCTTTTAATGAAGCGTTGTAGTAGCTGGTTTGGGTTAAGGCCATGGTGGAGGAGTATGACTCCATAGTTGGTAACAGTGTTTGGGATGTGGTCCTAAGACCGGAGGACAAGTTAGTGCTGATCTCCCGTTGGCTTTGTAAGGTAAAGAATGTTACAGATGGTAGTGTGGAGAATAATAAGGCTATATTTGTGGCCTATGCCTTTTCACAGGTAGTGGGGATGACTATGTTGCAAGGTACTTGTTGATCTGATCTATACTGGAACTATCAGCTTATATGGCTTGGAAGATACATTAGATAGATGTAAATACAACCTTGCTTAATGACATGATTGAGGAATAGGTGTACATAGGGCAGCTTGTAGGTTTTGAGACCTTCAACCATGAGTCACATGTGTGCTGAATCAAAAGAGCATTGTATGTGTTGAAGAAATCACCTTGTGCTTGGTACACCAGGATTGATAACTACTTCACTAGGTTAGGGTTCACGAAGAGTGAAGCGGATGCAAAACTTTACCACATAGTGGTGGAAGGAGAAATTTTGATCATTTTACTTTATGTTGATGATCTCATACTGACAGGTGATGATTAGCTAATAAAATCTTGTAAGAAGTACTTTGCAAGAGAGTTTGATATGAAGGACATGTGGCTCATGCATTACTTTCTTGGAATGGAGGTATGGCATGGCGATGGGGAGTTTTTTGTGTCTTAGGGTAAGTATGCGAATGAGATACTCCGGAGATTCCACATGGAAAGAAACAAACCCATGGAAACTCCTCTAGCAGGTAACTAGAGGAAGGAGGATCCTACTTCAGGGGAACTAGTGGAAGCTACTATTTAGAGGAATCTTGTGGCTTCTCTCATGTACTTAGTGAATACATGACAGAATATGTGCTATGTAGTTAACCAACTTAGTCAGGCGATGGTTAGGCCAACCAAGTTGTATTGGAAGGCAAAAAAGCATGTGTTGAGATACCTCAGGGGCACTTCTTAGTATGGATTATGGTGCAGATGGAAAGAGAGAGTGAAGCTTTAAGGCCTCACCGATGTAGGTTAGGTATGGATTCCATTCGACTGGAAGATAACATCAGGAGGGATCTTCAGTATTGGGTCAGTGACAATTTCTTGGTATAATATGAAACATAGATCAGTTGCACTCAGTTTGGGAGAGGCAGAGTACATGGCTATGAGTCAGGAAGCATGTCAGGTCAACTAGATGAGGAAGATCCTTGTTGGTTTGTTTGTTCAGCATATGGATGCAACTATGATTTATTGCTATAATCAGAGTTGTATTAAACACTATGAAAATCCAAGTTTTTATGATTGGTCCAAGCATATTGATATCTGATTTCATCATCTCAGAGATTGTGTGTTGAGGCAAATCATGTTGTTAGAGTACATTCCCACGGAGGAGCAGGATGCAGACAATTTGACAAAGGCATTGTCAAGATGAAATTTTGAGTTTCACATAGACAAGATCGAGGTAGATGATAATCCCTTTCTTGTTTAGAGGGAATGTGAGAAATGGAAACAAGAAATTCTAGTTTAATTTGTCCTTGAATTAAACTGAGATTTAAAATCAATTTCCATTCTCATAGCAACTTGTAAATAGTTAATTAAGTTTAATTAACATAATTATCTTAGGAATTTCGAGTTGGAAGTCTTTCTAAATTCATGTATATGTTCTCCCTAAATTTTATGGGTCTAGTATGAGTTTAAATTGAGTTGTAAATTAGATTAACTCAGTTTACTAAGTTATGGTCAGTCAAATTAGTTCTAACTATTTGTGGAAATAATAGAGAGTTAAAAATCAATTGGTGCACTAGTGCATCCACAGATGTCACTCTAGTTAACTGAAGATTCCCTCATCAGAAACTCATGCATGTCGATTCTAAGAAAGACCAAGTTGAGACTAGAGTGTAGGGACAATGTACTATCAGTTGTATGATTTACTGAGTTCTATAGATCATGCATGCAATCAGAGAAGGACCTATTTTTGGATTGCAAAAATTTGGAAGCATGAATTCCCTTTAAATACGATCTATTCATCCTAGGAATTACGCAAGAGATTATGGGCTTGGAGAGCTGTTGAATAGGATAAGGATTTGGCTTGATCTAGCTTATGAGTTGAGAGTTGAGTATACTTGTGCAAAATTGTTCTAGTGTGAACAAGATTTGTATCTTTGCTCATATTTCTTATATAAGCAATACAGATAGCAGGATTTTGAGTAGTGGATTTTGCCAGATACATCTTGTGTTATGTGTCATTGATTTGTATTCTTCTACTTCATATTGTTTTCTTTGATATATTGGGTCCCACTGGTTGCAAGTAGTAGATCCGTGTCCTCTTATTTAGACATTGCATGAGCTTGTGAATCTACATGAAATTTCTACAAATAGCATAAACATCTTACTTCAATATTAGTGTAGGTCGAGAATGACCTCAATAAATTTTAAGTGACAATAGTTTTCAGTTAAATTAAATACCCCCAAATTACAATGCATAAGAAGGCTTAGAAGCCTATAGTTTTAATATTCTAGTAAGGAAGTGAGAAATAATAATCACAACTACTAAACTACGAAGATATATTAGGAAATTGATGTTTATCCCAAACTCAGTCGCATGCAAACAAATAAGGAGCCAAAGGTACAGGAACAACCAACTTGGTAGAACAGTCAAATGTTCTGTAAGTGGTCGAGGATACACATTTGAAACATTGATGGAAATAGTGATTAATGGGATTGTAGAAGTAATAACTATGTATATATAAGGAAACATGACACTTAGGTTAATGTTTATTAACAAAAATAGTAAATGGTATCTAGGAAGAGGGAAAATTTAAATTATAATGTACTTACTATTAACATTTTTGGCATTATGGATAATGTGTTAGCCTTAATGGAAACCTGGATGTCATCTTGACACACTATGTCATCATGACCTTGTCACACTATGATGTTATTGGTAAACATGAAAAAATGATGCACCTAGCTAGGTCATGGATCGTTTATGATTCATAATGATTTCATAATATTTGCAAGTGTCTTGATAACTGCATAGGAGTTGTAAAAGGTTGCAAAAGGATTGGAATAGTTGTATGAGGATGGAAAATTCTTGAAAGAGAAGATAAATTAGGAGACATAGGTGATGATTGAAGAAGTTTTACTAAGGTTTTTATGGTATTATTTAATCCTGGTTAAATATTCATAGGGCCCATAGGTGTTTAAAAAGGCATGTTAGAACTTGGAGAAAGTTTGAGCAAATTTTGAATAATATTTGACTTCTTTTAGGGCTTAGAGACAAGGTAAAACGGTTACTACCTAGGGTAACATTGTTTTTGTACTTTGGACCAGTGTTATAACACTTTTCCTAAAAGGAGACATTGCATTACTTCCTATAATTATTGAAAATTTAAAATACTCTAGCTAAACCATGGATTTTCCCATGGTATTTGTGAGTGGAAGGTTGAGTAAAATCTATTTGATTCCATCAATGGTTACTATCAATAAATCAATTGGATTAACTAGTGGTATCAACAGGGAAAAGAGGTTATAAAAGGAGAAGGATATTGATTAGCAGGTGTGTGCATTGGATGAATTTTCTTTTGTGATTCGTTGTAGAACATGTATGCACCACGGCATAAGGAGGAAGTCCGTATATGATTATTTAGTGAGATATTTGATGGATATATGAAAGAAATAAATATTAATTGGTCTAGATTTTAATGTGTGAAGTAACTTTTTTACAAGAGTAGATCTAATGGTTTGATTTTTGTAGAAGTTTGTTTTAGTGTGTATCCTATTATGAGATTGTTTATACCTAATGTAATTAAACTAATGAGATAAAAATAAACTATATGAGAATTAGTTGTATAAAATATTTTGTGGTTACTCACTTGTTTGTTGTAAGGCTAGAATCACACTCACTACATTGCAGGAAAGGATTTTAAAAGGCTATCGATATGTATGAGGAAATTACTATGATGTTTTGATTGTGTTCACTGAGATCAGTGTATGCATGAATAAGTGTGTATTTTGAATGGTAGAGTCCTCATAGATTGCAAACAAAGTTTGTGAATTTTTCCTTAGTACTGAGACTGTGATAAGGTTTTGTAGAGACAAAAAGGGATTTTTAAATATCCTCTTATTCGATGTCATTATATGATGAATGTAAAGGTTCTATGGTATTGAAGATGTCTTGATATGAAATGATCCATGAACAATAAAGTTTTTATTTATTTATTGTAGAAATTATTATTTTATAGGGGTATACAAAATTAATGATTCATTTTTTTAGCTTGTGCATTCAGATGTCACAATGAATTGAGATTAGATGATTATCATGAAATCTATATGGAAATGTCATGAATGATTCATAATATGTATCTTCATAACAATTGTGTTTTCGAGATTGTATTTGCTGAAGAGAGATGGTTTCTTTGGATTTTTTGTTGATGTTGTTGTTTGTCTATGAGCCTATTGTAGAGTTAACTTCATGATTTTGATGTTTTTTTTATTGGAGGCTTTGAATCTCTTGATTATTTTATTATACAATGGAAGTCTTGATAGTGATGTTGCATGTTATCTCGAGATTGAGAAAAGTATCATAATGGATGCATTGATTTAATTAGATAATTATGAGGGATCTTGTTGTTTCTTACATTCATAGATGGTTTTGGTGTTGTTGAGAGTTGAATGGTTTGATCCTTATGATGATCATAGATGATTATTGGATTGGCATTTTCTAGTGCTATTAAGAAAAGGATTTGGCTTTCTCTTCGTAGTTTGATGAGAAAAGAGTTTGACTTAGTAATTGACAGTGAATTTTGGCTTAGTATTTGATAATGTTGATGAGCTACAATTTGATGACTTATTGAGAAATTTTTTTGGTTGATCAGTCATTCATTGTAGAAATATTTTAGTATTTATTTATGTAGATCAAGCATATTGATGGTTGTTGGTCCAATTTGAAAATTGGATTAAATATGGCCTACAAGGTTTTTGTTTGAGTTAGGTGGATCTTGTGTGAATGATCCTGAAATGTAGTCCATAGATGGATTGAGGTTTGAAGCCTTTAATGAGGGATTAGTAGCTTCCTTTCAGTGGTCGCTAGTAAATTTGATTAGGGAGTAGTAGCTCCCTTCCAATCGGAGCTAGAGAAACTAGAGGAGGTGGTATTCTGTACTAGATAGGAGCCTACACATTGGTAAGTCTCTATGCAAGTGAATTATGTATGAATATTTTCTTAATAATAATAAGAATTAGAAGAGACAATAATATCAATATTTTTCTCCCAATTTATTTTCCACCAAAAAATCCAGTGTCCTTATGTATTGATGTGTTGATTATGTGCTTCATACTTATGGTTTATATGCTCTTATGTTTAATGGTTCTCATGATTTACGAAATATTCCTATATCCACAACACATTGTGCTACGAATGAAATAATGGTTAAGATAAGTTTGAAAAATAAAGCATAAAATAAGTAAAATTTGATTACACATCAAATATTGCTTCACCCCCCCTTGAGTATTTCTAATAATTGGTATCATATCAGGTCTCTCGAGTAAATATTAACTACTTTAGAGTAGATTTGGGACAATGGGAAGGAAGTGCAAGAAGAAGGAAATTGAAAGGAAGAAGTTAGTTTAAGACAATTATGACAATGATAACGATATACTACATGTAGTAGTAGTATCTACAATTATTGATCAAGGACAATCAGTAGAAGTACAAGTCAAGTTAGAAACTATGGGTAATAAAGGTATGCTCATAGTTAATGATGTTAATTATTGGGTTTGAAAAGAAAGAATGAAGTATAGGTTAATGGCCCTTGGAGGTGATGTTTTTCATTTAGTATGTAATGATTGCACTAAAACTCCCCCATCAGCTCATGAATTGCAAAATAGTTTCCATGCACTAAATGCAATCTATTGTAGTTTATTTGAGTCAAAATTTGAGAAATTTATGCATTGTGTAACTGCAAAGGAGGTATGGGATAATTTTCAAGCCATCCACGAAGGAAATGACAAACCATTTTGTGCATCAAGTAAATCAACAACTAATATTGTTTCTAAAAAATTAAATTAATTTGAGGGAACTTATAGTCTATAAGAAGATGACTGTGACCATGAAACAACCTTTAGTATATGCGATGGTGTTACTAATTCAAAATAAGAGAGGTTAGAGGAAGTATTTAAACTTAGAAGAAAACTTGTTTCTTCCTTAAAAATGATTCATAGTATTGAGACTAAGTTGCAGGAATATGAAAATGGGAA
This sequence comes from Pinus tabuliformis, assembly GCA_031772625.1. NCBI lineage: Eukaryota > Viridiplantae > Streptophyta > Pinopsida > Pinales > Pinaceae > Pinus > Pinus tabuliformis. Next base: position 1,319,220,079 of record CM062820.1, read on the forward strand.
CCATGATGAATATGTAATCACTGCAATGGTAACATAACAAATTAATGAAAATAAAAAATATTGTGAAGGACTTGAAGCATACATCATTTCTCTCAAATATGATATATAAAAGTAAAACAAATGAAATGAGGAGATACTTCAAGTATTTGAATAACAAGAAAGTGGTCTTAAAGAGGAAATTGTTCAGTTAAGAAGACGGTTGGAAGAGACAAAAAGAGAAAAAGAGGATGAGATAACAATACGAAAAGGTAAATTAGCACAAAAAGAAAAATATTTGAGATTTCAAGATAGTACCAAGATATTAGATAAACTTTTTAACAATCAAAGGTATCCCTCCATCAAATCAGGCCTTGGTTTTCATGAAACTATGAAGGGAGAATCTAGCTCAAAAGCTTGTGCAGGAAATTTACAGGATAACAAAGTAAATTATGAAAATTCTCATAAAGGATTAAGAATTCAACTAAACCAGCAACCATGAAAAGTGAAATTTCAAAGGAAATCATTCCCCCCATGAGTTTGAAGAGAAGAGGAATAAAAATCCATTATCTATTTTCATCAATGATATTTAATGTTTTATCCATCACAATTTTAGACACAATGCAACCAATTGCAGAAGAAAATTATTCAAACCTCAAGCAAACAATCTCTCCACCAGAAAATCACTAGTTCCTTGATACTCAACTTTCTTTAAAGGGTATTTTTTATATACATTTTATGTGGTCATAATAATATTCATTGGAGATCATATAGAAATAAAAGAAACACGAAAGAAAAATACTACGATTATCTTACTAGCTTCTTTGGTCACATAAGGTGTTATACATGGAATAAATTTGGACATGTAGCAAAAGAATGTAGGACCAAGTAAATGAATTCATGTAGAAATTTTAGAAAACAATTGGAATCTATTCAAGAAAATAAACTGTATAGGAATATAGTTATCAAATGATCTAAAGAAATGAATCTATCAACACTCATCATATCAAGAAAAATTAAGAGAAAGATGTAAAGTGTGGTATTGCTCTGTGTGCAATAGAAGAAGAATACCAGTGGTACATAGGCAATGGATGATCTCATCACATGTCCAGAAATAAGAGAAAAAGTATCTCTCTCAAGAAGTCAAAAGGTGATAAAGTAATTCTTGGAAATAATGCACTGACAAAGGTACTAGGAAAAGTTAGAGTCAATCTTGATGTTAAAAGTATAGAAGTAGCTAATGAATTGTTCGTTGAAGGGATAAAACATAACATTATAAGAGTGGGTCAAGTATATGATAAAGGGAACGTATTGATGTTTGCTTAAAAAGGATGCAAGATCATATAATAAGGCACTATAAAGGTAATAGAAAACTGAATACAAGATGAAAAAAAGGTAAATGCACTAATGATAAATCTTGGTAGACATAAGAGGTGAATCTCCTCCTCTTCAAATTCACAGTAGGGGAAGATAGTCCCCACTACAGTTTATTATATCGGATGCATATTTTTAGAAGGAGTTAAAAATTGAATGAGAACTGCATGAGATCAAGGGGAGTGACGCCTAAAAATAAATTCCACATGTTTTCTAGTATGACCTTAATGATGACTCTAAGTGCTAATAGATTATCCTTTTGATGATGATTTATCCTCCCAATAATGTATCTAGGAAAGCTATTATGATGAACATTTTTGATGAGATATTAGCAGAGGTTCAAGGTCAACAACTCTTGTGATTTCAATAATTTTATTATCAACATTATGGTTCCTTATTAGAATAAAGGTCAAGGTCAAGGTCATGTCATGTCATGTATATCATTGATATAGCCCTGTTACTTTGGGAGATTGAAGTAAACATGGCTTCACATATTCATTAGCTGATGATAGCCTTGATTAGAGAAGAGGCATATATCAAGCATATGTTCTTTATGTAAAACCATGTATTTTCTTCATAAAACCTTGTTGTTTGCTTGTCGGGGCCTGACCTAGGTTCAGAGTTAATTAGCCAAACAAATCCTGGTACTACTGGCCCTTTTCGCAATAGTCCATGGAGTGCGGACTGAGGTCTCACCCAAAGTAGTATGGGAGGGTGCTAGAACTAGGTTTATGCACCTTAGAGATGTCCCATGAGTTCGACTAGCCCGTGGTTTCACATTGTGTGCAGGTTGCATCGCGCACTTTCCCGTTCCTTGTAGCCTAATATATTGCCTTCGTGCAGCCCTACCAAGGGGTTGAGCACCAAATTCTTTGTTATTACCCAAGACCTTGCTTGTATTCCAATGTTAGTTAATTATCTTTTCCTACTTGAGTGCTTTAAGCTATACCTAACAACATAAACCATTCATACAGGTGCGTGCAGTAAATAAACAATATATTTGTAAATTATATCAATCATGCATTAACCTAGTAATAGATACATAGAATTATAACAAAACTTCTCTTCATTTCTTCCTTCCATGATTAAAGACTCAACTCACCCTGCGCACTCAGCTGCAGGGGTTTGCGCACTCAGTTATAGACTACTAGGCCTTTGCGCACTCATATGCATATCCTTCTCCTACTCTACAACCCAAAGAAACACTTCACCCTATGATTCAATCACTTAGACTTCTCATGCTTCTCTTCTATTATCTATTATCTATCTTCCATTTACACTTAGAGCCTTTATCTATTTATACAATCCCATGGTACGAAGACCATGGGTAGGTCTGTCCAGATGACATTACATTACAAAACCAGGGTGGACAACTATTATGGAACCAGCTCAAGAAAAAGATAGAAAAGATAGATCAATGACTTAGAATTCAGCCTCTTCGAGGGGGAAGCCTCCTTTACATTACATAAATGAACAATTCTTAGATGATACGAATGACAAGACCTCCTTTCTATATATAGGAGTCTAAGGAGTCATAATATAATCAGAGCCGACATAACAATAATAATGTAAGGGCACAATAATAACAATAGTGGGCTTGTATGGGGCACAATAGTAACAATATGGTTACTACATGGGTACAACAATATAATAAGGTGGTTGTACTAATAACAATAAGGGGTTATACTAGTAGTATAGGGACCTAACATGTCGCTCTCCTTCAAAAAGTGTTTTCCTCAATGCTTGAGTAGTTTTTATGCTTCTGTAGAATATTCTTGTCCTCCCATGTGGAATCTTCAGCAGGTAAGTTCTTCCACTTGATGAGATACTCTAAAATTGATTGATTTCGTAGCTGTCAGGTTCTTGTTTTTGTGACTACTCCAGGTTCCAATATGATTTTTACTTCCTCTTCAAGTTCTGACAACATTGTTTGAATTGGGATCTTCTGCAACTTTTGAATGAATGGCCACACTTCTTCATCCTTGTTCCATTCATCCCTTGTTTCGTTTATCCAATCTGGTTGGATAATAGAAATAGCACAAAACAATGCTTCCACATCCTCATCCTTTCTTGAGAGTGCATCTTAAACAAATTTTGCTTCCCTTTTCTATAGATGATGTCAAACTCATAACCCAATATATTTGTGACCCATTTTTTCTGTTCTTCTATAGATAATATTTGTTCTAGAAAGTATTTAAGACTACCATGATCCATTTTTACCTTGAAGTGTCTTCCCATTGGGTAAGGTCGTCATTTCTTAAGTGCATGTAGTATTGCCAACATTTCCTTCTCATAAATAGCTTGCTTGAGATGTAGCCATAAAAATACCCAATCACCTACATCAAAACATTTTTTACTGTGATGTTGATCTACCAGTGGTTTCATTCGATTCTTCACCAAAGCAGCATTATACTTTAAAAGTTGGAGAACTTGTTGTTGATGCTCAATGTGATCTTTCATTGCTTGAAGTTTTTTCTTCTTGATATGTCCTTCTAGCTTTAGGGTTTTAGGATTGGTAATTTCTTCCAATGATTTACAAGATATGGTCGGATTCATTTCTTGATGCTCGATGTGATCTTTCACTTCTTGAACATTTTTCTTCTTGATATGTCCTTCTATATTGATAATTTGAGGAGTAGTAATTCCGGCCAATGCATTACAAGATATGGTTGGATTCATTTCTTCTTTCTTGATGTGATCTTTCACTTCTTAAACCTTTTTCTTCCTGATGTGTCCTTCTATTTTGAGAGTTTGAGGAGTGGTAATTCTGCCAATGCTTTACAAGATATGGTCGGATTCATTTCTTCTTTCTCTGGGGTTGGTTCCTGGAGTATTTACTCTTCTTTTGATGTTTCTTGATCCTTTTCTTCCTCCTCTTCATAATCTATGTGTTGCACAAAATATTGTCACCATGACTTTCTGCAGACAGTGTGAGTATATCACCCCTCATATTGTCCTCCTTTGCAAGTCTTAAACCTCAACTCTTCATGTCAAGCCTTAAAAATGAGAGAAAGTCCTTGAAAATCTCTAAAACTCTGGTTCCGCACTTTCTCTTAGCATTACCTGCAGTCCCACACCCCCTGGTCATGTCCCCTGCAGACCTGCCCACTTTGTCTCTAAAGGAATGGGTACGGACCCTTCTAAAAGTCAAAAAGGTGCAAGTTTATTATTAAAAACTCACTTTGGGTTAATTCTAGATGCTTCTAGAAGGAATCTTGAGGTGGCAAGTTCGCTCCTAGGTGGTTCATGCATCCCATAACTAAAGGAGCTAACCCCTTGATGAGAGGAGCTTATCCCTTTGAAGGAGGACTCTATCCCTTTGAAGGTGGACCTAGTAACTTCCTTCCTCTACACTATAAAATGAGGCATTGGGCTGGTTGCTAGGGAGGTTGAAAGCTAAATATTTTTTTGGGTAAATGCTATTGGAATTTAGAGTTCCTAATTGAGCTTGAGAGGAGAGATTACATACCTTTTGATCTCTTTGGGAAGAGAGTAAAACTTGTCAAAGTAGAGGAGATTCTTGCTGGACCTTGGGAGGAGTAGTATAGCATCAAGGAACCAAGGTTGTAAAGTTCTTCTTTGTTTAAAGTTAATACAATCAAGTTCATTTTTCTCAATAAGTTGTCTTCTATGGTTTATTTCATGAATTCCTTGATCATCATGATAAATATGGTTTATTATATTCGCTATGTAGGTGTTATTTGAGGTGTACTTGTTTGTGTTTGTAGGTTCTTTAAAAGGAAGCTCATTTGGACGGTCGAAGCGTGGCTACCACAAACTAGCGTTGGACTTGAGGTAGGGTCTGAAACATCTCTTGGCTTTTATTTATAAATCACAATATTTAGAGAAATATAGAAATTGCTTGTATTGCTTGTCGCTAGATATCAGTAGATACTAGGGAGATCGGTCTTGTCTGCAATAATGATTTATCTAGCTGACAAAATGGCGACCATACTGAGGACTTGAATTTTGGTTTTTGCCTTTTCTTTTACTTTGACTTGAGAAACTTTTTCTCTGTTTCTGGTTTTTGCTTGATGTGTGTGGGATTGGGTAGTTTCTTTGGATTTTGAATTGTTTTTGTTTTTCACGATTTTGAAAGAGGACCACACATTCTGGTTGTAACACAGTGTTGACATCCCCGCACTGTTGCTTTACTACACAGAGCGGTACTGCACCTGGTTATACTGGGGGCCTGCAGACCCTGTCAAATTTTTGAAAAACATAAAATCTTCTCATTCAGTTAAGCTTAGGATTTGTTTATGTGTTTTATCCTCTACCCAGATCTGCATGTGTTTTGTCAAAAACTTTTTGTAGGCGAATTCCATTGGCATTTAGGTTTTAGGTGAATTTCTAGAAGTTTTGTGTGCCTGGCTTGATTTTCGTTTGGTATTTGTAGTAACTCAGAGCTTAGAAGCCTTAGAAACCTCAGATCACCCTGGTTTTTGCTGGTCTTCTTTATCAGTCTGACCAATTTCTAAAATCTGCCTTTGGTGAGGAATACATCTCGTTTTTCTCTTTGCAAAGCTTTGAAAGAACTTGTTTTGAAAGTTTTGGATTTCATTTTTAAAAAGAAAACATAAGCTGGTTGTTTTTTGATTAATTTGTTATTCTGAATGAATTAGTCCTTAATTTGCTGATAACTAAGTAAAACATCATCGAAAAGAAATTTTGTAAGCTTTTACTTCAATTAGGTTTTTAGAAATTATAGATCTCAAAATTAGATTTTTAGTAGTTTTGAGTGTTTTTTAGGAAGTTTAAAATCTCTTTTGAAAAAGTTTGTTTTTGTAGTTTTTGAGTGGAAAAAGAAAGGGATATTTTTTTGTGAGCATAATTAGTAGTCTTGTTTTTCAGTTTATTGAAAAAGACAAAAAAGTTTCTCTTTTCATTTCTTTGTTAAGGAAAGATTTGTTTTCCAAGAATTTGCATTCTCAACTCTTTCTTTAGCTAGAAATTCATTGAAGAAAAAGGATTGTTTATCATATTAGGTGCATTTTTAGTGTTTTGGAGTCGAGTCTTCACACCATAAAGTTTCATCTCCACACCTTTTTGAATTAAGAAACAACCAATAAAAATAATGCTTAAAGTAAAATTTATCTAGCAATCTTTTTATTTCTGGGGCTCTTTATCACCAACATAGCTCAGGAGAGTATCCTGGAGTAGGGAGTAATTAACTCTCCAAGATAGTAAAAAAAAACAAGTAGCTATATCTTGGGGTAGGAGATAAATTCCAATTGTTACATCTATGCTCTGGGAAGCTCCTCTTAAATGAGTCAAGCACGAGATCATATCCGAACCAGTGGGATAATCAATCCTTCCTCACTGGGAACGATAGAAGATATACATGTATTAAAAATGGTAAACCTTGGATTAACCATTGTCGAGGATCCTAGGGTCACTTGTCGGTAAACCTTGGATTATTTCAAGGAGCCTTCAAGGGGATTGAGCTTTGCTACTCTGCCCTTGCGTGTGTATCATCTCACAGACTGCTCCCCCAGGTATATTCGTTTATGTTGGTAACCATAGTAACCATAATATATAAGATTCTTCCCTAAGGTGATGGTGGAGGGAAGCTCCCACTGTACCTGGAGCAGACGTCGACTAGACTCACTTGGACTCTCTGGGGGTTCTCTTCACTCAAGATGGTTAGTGGAGAAACTTGTGCCAGTTTGTTTCATTAATTAGGTTGTCAGGGTAACAGTTCCAACCGCCATTTCTGTATTGAATTCTACGACGTTGGATTTCATCACCAACTACTGTTTTTGGTACGGAAAGTTACTGTTTGTGTTTTGTTTGACATCCTAGATTCTTTAGGTGTGTGATTCAAATTGTTTGGTTCTTTAGATACTTTAGGTGGTTTTCATTGAGATTTTTTTTTGTTTGCATTTGAAGTAATTAAAATATTTAATCGTGGCTTAATTACCAAGACAGTCCCATAGATTTCGGGGCCAACCTCCTGAGTTTTCACCAAGCCAGCTTGAAGGGATACGAGCTCTTGTAACTCTTAGTGACAGTAGAGTTGGGTCACCCGAAGAAGGAGAATCTTATTTAGTTGTGCATCCTGATTATCAAGTTCAAGCACCAGAGTATATTATTGAACCGATTTCATTTTCCGAAGTTACTGGTAGTTTTTCTTCTACTAGTGAATTAGTCGAGGAACTTGAAATTTCTGAACCTGAAACTGAACCTGCTGCTACTCCATCATCAGGATTTTTTTCTCCAACTTCCAGTGGTCCTGGTTCACCCAGGGTAGGAAGAATCATTACCCAAAATCTTCCTTCTGGACTTATTGCTATTGAAGAACTTTTCACTTCGGAAGAAGGTCTATCTATCCCTGAAAATCAACAAACTATAGAAATTATGGAGTGTGAATCGATCTTTTACAGTCCACCTAGGAGGGACGCTTGGTATCTTTCATTGACCAATTTTCCAGAAAACCTGGGACTAAGCTTTTCACCACCTCACATTCCTTTTCATCCAACACCTAGAGGTTATTATCCTCCTTTGAATATGTCGAAATAGTCATCCATGTTTTCTCAATCTCCAGAAACATTTTTATATGGCAATCCTTCTATTCCTTTTAGGTATCAGTCACTTACTAGTACTTTTTCGGGAGTATCTCTTCAACCTGTTGAACAAGGGTTATTAACTGGTAGTAGTGGAACTAAACCGTTAAGTGTAGAAGATATTCTTATGATGTCAGGTACCATTCCAAATCCGCAGCCTCAAGGTAGTCAGTTACTGCCTAGCGGGCAACCTCAAGGTCCTGAACTATCACCTGGGGGGCAACCTCAAGGTACCCAGTTACTGCCTGGGGGGAAACCTCAAGGACAGTACATACCTTCGGGACAATACATTCCTCAAGGTAAACCCTAGACTTAGTACATACCTCAAGGTCAACCCCAGTATCAATATGTACCTCAAGGTCAACCCCAGTTTCAGTACGTGCCTCAAGGTTATCAACCTCAAGGTCAGTATCCAACCCAAGGTTTCCAACCACCTTCAGGTAAATCATTTTTCCAAAGAGCTAGAAATGTACCTTTGAATTATCAACCCTACCCTCAACTCGGTTATGGTCCTCAATATGCTCAACCTTCCATGGGTCCATACCCCGGAATGAATGTAATGTGGGATCCATCTCAATCTCAATAGATCTTGCAACAGAATGTGCAGTTGTCATCTCAATCTAGACAACCCTTGGTTTCTGGTTCAACCCAGCAACCTGTCCAACCTACTATTCAAACTTATGCGCCTGTTGTAGTTTCTCATTCTGGGCCTAGTTCTTCTTGAACTCTGCCTCAAACGACTGCTGCAACTATTGCAACATCTGTTCAATCTACCCCACCTACTTCTAGAGTATTGGTAGCTCCAGTTTCTATTGTTCCTGCATCAACTCCTTAAGCATCTTTACCTTAGTCTAGACCCACAATGCAAACTTCAGTTCAGATGCCTGTAGGAAAACCTAGTCCAGGTACAGTTGTCACAAGTCAACCTCAATTTACTTATCAACCGTACCAGGGATAGTACCAATTCGGTCCTACTGCGCAAAACCCAGTCTATCAGTATCGACCATACCCTGGATATACTTATCAACAACCCCAATACGGTCTGGTTAATCCTAGTTTCCGAGAGGATATAATATCCAAAATGCATTTCCAATTCCAAGTTATCCTAGATATCCTCCTCCTGGGGCTAGTCTTATGACCCAGGGTTTTCGAGACCCTAATTGTCAGTTACTGTTCATTACAACTTTGGACTTGCCTGATTTTTTGCGCGTTACGAACAATCCAATTAATTATCTTCTGTTTTGGCCGCCAATGCCGAATAAGTTTCCTAGTGATATCCCAAAGTTTGAAGGTAAATCAGGAGAGGATCCGTCAAACCATGTGATGAATTATCAACTCTGGTGTGCATCTAACTCCATTTCAGATGATTCAATTCATTTAAGTCTTTTTCAACACACTTTTATTGGTCTTGCGGCCAAGTGGTACATTGAGTTACCGCGAGCCTCTTTTTATAACTTTAGTCATCTAGCCACTTCGTTCTTAACTCATTTTCAGTTGCCGGTCAAATATGACAATGGCACGAAATTATTAACTTCATTAAAACAGTCAACGTCCACTTACATTTCAGATCACATTCATGAATGGAGACGTCGACGACGTTTAGTGAAAGTTTTTATTCCAGATCAAATCTTAGCAGAATGGTTTGTTAAATCATTATTACCTAAAATCACTGAGGATGTAGCTAAGGTAGGAGTTGTTACTAAAGAGCAAGTAATTGCTCAATCTCATTACCTTGACCTTGTTTATAGCAGTCAGGTACATTACATGAGAAAATCCCTGACCTTCTTAAACAAAATCAAATAACTACAGCTCCTTCAGGGTCTCATGCCGCTGACAGTATGATTGGTTCAGTTAACGCCAAAAGTAAGAAGAAGTCTTCAAAGAATTCTTCTCCGAGCATAACTTTACCATAATCCCCGACAGGAGACTCTTCCACAGAAATTATTGCTGATATTCATGTCGTAGAATCATCTACGACCAAATCAAAATCCGACAGTAAAAAGAAGGGGAAGAAGAAAAATAAGCAAAATTCGAAAGAGAAGTCAGATAAAACGGAATCTACTGATGAGAAACATAAACCTCGTTATCCTTGTCTCATTTGTGACGAAGAAAATTTTACAAGAGACTGCCCTCATCGCGCCAAGGTTGCAAAAATCGTCAAAAGTTCTCAAATGCCTCCTGTCTTGAAGGATCCTTTTCCTAGTCAAGACAGTAAGATGATAGGTTCTTCCTCAAATGCCTCAGAAGAACCCATAATGATGATGTCCCATGTTAGGATTGCGACACGGTCGCAAGATTATGGAAGTAAAAGTCCTATTGGTGGTAAGGAAGCAGAATCTTCTAATTCGAACCCATCAACTTCATCTCCTGGTTAACATCCACTACAAATCGAGAAACCTAACCCAGACTTAGTAATTAAACGGCCTACTAAAGGTATACTTCGAAAGTCAGCTTTCAATCCACATGCGAGAGCTGCTCAGAACTATAACATTGTTGAAGATTTAGCTATTTCACCTTCAGCAATGTCGGCTTTGGAGGTGATGCAATCATGTCCAACACAGTGTAAATTGCTATTGTTGGCTATAGGAGCTATTCATATTTAGGACCCGAACCTTATAATCTTCGATTTAGAAAATAGTACACCTCACTTACCTCATCAAATGGCTTTCCACATTCCAGTGTTAGTCAAAAACAGACCTTGCTTTAGGACTGTGATTGATGAGGGAGCTTCAACGTGCATTATGTCGATCCAGTGTTGGAGATCACTTGGTTCTCCTACACTCAATCAATCCCCGATGATTCTAAAGGCTTTCGATGGCCATGGGTTCCATCATTTTGGCATTCCACAGGATTTACCTATAGGGGTTGAAGGCAAAACTGTCAATCTAGATGTGGAAGTGGTTGATGCCCCTCTAGATTACAACCTTCTCTTGGGTCGTAGTTGGTCTTAAGCTATGACTGCTATTATTTCATTGGTCTTTTGGCTTATAAAGTTTCCTCATAATGGAAAGATTGTAACTATAGACTAGCTAACTTACTTTTCATCTGACCGAGCCTCTTCTGAAAGTATCCATCATGTCGGCAAAACAACTATCCCTTATAAGGATGTTGGGGTAGGTTTGGTTAAAGATTTTGGTTTACTGGGAACTTTTTCCTTTCCTCCTCCTAACGTATTGCATTCTACTACAACCATTCATATGATTTCATTAGACACTATTGTTTATGATGATCCTTGGATCGTACCTTCTGAATTTGAGATGGATTCATTTCGTGATGCTATGCCTTTGAGTCCCTATGAAATTGCGTATCAGGTTGTACAGTCGTTTTTCGACCCTTCTTCAACAAAAATTGACCTAATGAATGTGATCCATGAAGAATCAATTTCAACATCAAACTCAGATTCAACAACTTTTTCCGAACTTGTTCACACTGACGAGCAAATTCGTGAAATTTTGTCTATTGATGATTTACCATGGGAAGATTTTCATCATAGATCTTCGTTCTTACCTAAGATTGATAATTTTGAAAATGATTTTTCATCTATTTTTACTACTGATTTTGTCAAAGAACCACAAAATCCATTGCAAAATCCTTATTCTGAGTTAAATTTGGGCAATATTTCTTGAACAGTTCCTATTGACATTTTAGTTAAACATGGAATTGTTGAAAACATTCATATAGGTGCCTCCTATACGGAAGATGAATTTGAAACATATAAGGTCCTATTTCAAGAATTTCGCGACGTGTTTGCTTGGACATATGAAGAAATTCCAGGAATTGATCTAGCAATTGTTGTTCATGAAATCAAAACTTACTTGGATGCTAAATCTGTCTAGCAACATTTGTGTCAGATTCACCCGTGAAAAGCTGCTGCTATTAAAGCAGAAGTTGAAAAATTACTTAAAGCAGGTTTCATTTATCCAATTCCCTCAATGGATTGGATATCGAATATTGTTCTTGTTAACAAAAAGCAAGGAACAATAAGAATATGTATCAATTATAGGGATATTAATCGAGCTTGTCCAAAAGACAATTATCCAACTCCCTATCTCGATCAAATGATTGATGATTGTGTTGGCAGTGAAATATTCTCCTTTATGGATGGTTTTTCCGGTTACAATCAAATCAACATTCTACTTGCTGATCAACCAAAAATGACTTTCATTTGTCCATGTGGAACATTTGCATATTTCAAATTACCTTTTGGACTGAAGAACGTTGGAGCAACTTTTCAAAGAGCTATGTCTTACGCGTTTCATGACATCAAGCATATTGTGCAACCTTATCTCGATGATTTACCTACTCATTCATTACGTAGAGTCGATCGACTCATTCATTTATGAGCAATATTTATGAGATGTAGGCATTATCGAATTAGGTTGAATCCACACAAATGCTTTTTCTATATAGAAATGGGTTGTTTACTGGGATTTGTTGTTTCGAAAGCAAGCATTCATGTCGATCCCTCGAAGGTTGAAGCTATTGTCAAATTGCCTCCTCCTTCGACTCTTCGCCAACTCCAAAGTTTGCAAGGGAAAGCAAACTTTTTACGTCGATTCATTCCTAATTACGCCGAGATAACAAAGGGTTTTACCAGGTTGTTGAAACAGAATACTCCATTCCTTTGGGATGAGATAGCTAACAAATCTTTTGATGCACTTAAACAGGTGTTGACCCATTCACTGTTATTGCATCCTCCCAACTACCACTAGGACTACTTATATCTCGCTTCCTCTCATTCCACCATTGGAATGGTGTTAGTTCAGGAAGATGAATTCAGTAGTGAACATGTGATTTATTACCTTAGTGGAAATTTGAATCTGACTGAGCTAAAATATTTGCATGTGGAGAAATTGGCCTTGGCAGCTGTTCAAGTTGTCCAACAATTTCGTCATTACATTCTACTACACAAAACTACCGTAATTTCCGACTGTAACCCTATGATCTATATTTTGACAAAACAATTGCTAGGGGGGCAAGTATTCCAAATGGATCGTTATCCTGCAGGAATTTGACTTGGAGTTTGAAAAATCTAAGTCAAATAAATATTTAGTTTTTGTGGAGTTGATGTGTGACTTCCTGCGTGGTGATACTGAAACTGTGGCAGAAGAGCCCATTGCGGATGAATCCTTGTTTCTTATCAGCACTCTTGATCCATGGTATGGATATCTCATAGTTTATCTCCAAACCCAATCTTTTCGGCCTGAAATTTCACAATCTCAGTGTCAGAAAATACGTTTCCAATCCCAACAATACAAGATTATTGTAGATACACTTTATCGTCATGGGGTGGACTCTGTTTTCTGACGTTGTTTAACTCATGAGGAAGCTAAAAGGGTTCTAAATGACTGTCACTCTGGAACATGTGGTGGTCATATGTTTGGGTTTTCCACAACCCAAAAGATATTGCGCGTTGGCTATTTCTGGCCGTCTTTGTTTAAATATTGTATTGACGCAGTCTGAAAGTGCCACAATTGTCAAATTTTTTATCGAAAGATGCATGCTCCACCTGCTCCTCTCCAGCCTATATTGCCATCGGTCCTTTTGCGAAATGGGGTATCGATTTTATTACATGTAACCCTCACTCGACTGGGGGGCATGTGTATATCATCCTTGCAGTTGATTATTTTACCAAGTGGGCCGAGGCGATGCCTACATTTTCGGCAGATGGCAAAACTGCTGCGATTTTCATTTTCAATCATATAATTTCTAGGTTCAGCGTTCCACAAGCGATTATCACTGATCATGGGCATCATTTTCAAAACATCATGATGACTGAACTAACAGATCAGCTTGGCCTGCGTCACGATAGTTCTACTCCGTATTACCCATAGGCTAATGGTTTGGTTGAAGCCATCAACAAATTTCTAGTCATTATGATCCGACGAATCATTGGGATTCATAGGTTGAATTGGCATAACATGTTATTTTCATCACTTTGGGTGTATCGAACCTCAGTAAAAACATCAGGTGGTTTCACTCCTTTCCAACTAGTTTACGGTTGGGAAGTTGTGTTACCCATTGAATGTGAAATCTCATCATTGCAAATAGCCATAGAATTACTTCCAACCACTTTCGAAGAGGAGAAACGTTTGTTGTAATTGGCTCAGCTAGATGAGAATTGACGTGATGCTGTGCTAGCAATTGAAACTCATGCCAAACGTATTAAAGCTCAGTATGATGGAAATGTTACACCTCGTAATTTTTCGGAATGAGACCTAGTCTTACTATACAATCAAGCAAATGATAAGTTAGGTGCTGGAAAATTCGTACCCATGTTGCATGGTCCTTATGTTGTTAAGCGAAAGCTGGAAAAAGGAGCCTATGAATTGGTAGATTTTGACGGTGTCTCTTTAGGTAAACCCAGAAATGGTCTTTACCTGAAGAGATATTATGCTTAAATCTAGGTGTGTAGATTCTAGTTAGGTTAGTTTTCTTTCTAGCTGGTGTGTTTTAGATTAGAAAAGTGTGCTTAGTTTACAAAGTGTTTTTGTCATTATTCCTGCTTATCTTGATTTTACTCTTGATATTGCAGATGTCGATGTCTCTTCAAACATACATTGGTTTTGCTAATGGTGCTTGTCATAATACATGGAACATCTCTTCAGCAGCTTGGGTTATCTATTCACCCTCTGACGAGTTGGTATCTATGCATGGGGTAAACCTCGGTCAAACAACAAACAACATTGCAGAGTATAGTGTAGTGATTGAGCTATTATCTGAATCCATCTCATTTGGGATTCAGAGTTTGATTGTGAGGTTAGATTCTAAACTCGTTGTATTCTAGCTTAATAGAGTTTATGCCATTAGAAATTCAGCGTTATTAAGATTATTTTTTAGAGTTCGTCTCTTGGAACGTGAATTTGACTATATTGTATATCAGCATATTCCAAGATATTTAAATACATTAGCAGATGCAATTGCTTCTCGAATGTTAAGTAGATATTTGCAATAATCAAACAGCAAATTTAAAAATATTTCATAACATGTTTTACAAGATAGCTAGTAATAGTGGTATAGCATGGCGTAGAAGTGTGTCAAATATACATCGTCTTCGATGATAGGTTGAAAAACACCTTATGATCGACAAAAATGATAGTACAAAAAGAAAAAATGTCATATGGGTCTACAACAGGCGATCATCCTATCACCGGTGATGATCACGATAAGAAACCACTGCACAGGCCACCCTACAAAGGAACTTCCTGAAAGGTATTGGGACCCCAATCACATAGCATTGTAGCCTAAGAGGAATGTCATCTATGTTAGTCTCTTGAATGTCTACTGTCAAACACTCTAGATGGTTTTCCAATTCGGCCATGGTCTCTGTAGATTCGTCCTGTGGGGCTGGTATTGCTACAGCTGGGTGTTTCCTCTCATAGGGCCGGAGAGTGGCTAGTCGCTATGGACCTACATCTACATTTGAAACCTTTTACTATCAGCTTTGGGACGATTTAAAAAAAAAAAAATTAATTAGAAAACGTTGAAAATGATTTTCTCCTGGTGGAAGATCCATGTCTGGGTCACCATGATAATCCATCCTAGCATAAGGAAAATCCTGAATTGCAAAAATTTGGTTCTCCAACCAATGAAAATACTTAGGAGGAAATCGAACAACCTCCGAACCCTCCTCAGGATGACGGGCCATAACTACAATCCAACGTATCAGTTTGGGCTCTCGGGGAAGTCCAACTTCAACGGAGAGATGCTATGGGACCAACATTGTGACCCTCTCTAGACCAAAGCTCACAACTAAGAAACCATATCCAAAGTTTTTCAGTTGTCCGTTCTTTGCTCTAGTCAGTTGGCCTTTTACATTAGCCAACACAGCTTCACACCAGTTGAAGACGGTGCCTCAATAACAGAGTACTACCATCCGCATTTGGGATCCGAGGGCCATATGCAGTGCTACGGTTCCGTAAAGTCTGGTGAGAGTAAATGCAATCAATTTGAGTTCGGGGCGGGAGATGATTTTGATATCAATCCCCTTGTCCCTAGTTTGGTCGTTACAAAACACTAGCCGAAACCTATCAATAGACTGGCCACCTGGCCTAATCTCGAATAGAGTCAACTGTTCACCTCTCTTGGGCAAACCAGTCAAAAAGTAAATGTCCTCTGGCTCCATTTCGAGCTGGTGGCCACCAATAATCAAACACTGGTCCTGTATATTCCACCTGTCCACCAGCCACTGTAGAAATTCTACTTGGGCCCTCATGCCAGGTATGGCCCAGAATTTAAATAACCCGCATGCCTTTAATGCATCTATTGAAGGTTGATGATTAATTCCGGCGAGGTCCACATCTTCGTGCTCCCATTCCCACCAACTAAGCATGGTGTATACTCTACATTGAAAGAAAAGGTGGTTTAGAACATTTTAAATCAATG
This sequence comes from Pinus tabuliformis, assembly GCA_031772625.1. Taxonomy (NCBI): domain Eukaryota; kingdom Viridiplantae; phylum Streptophyta; class Pinopsida; order Pinales; family Pinaceae; genus Pinus; species Pinus tabuliformis. The sequence goes on from CM062820.1 coordinate 1,319,236,377, forward strand.
TTTTTGGGCGGAAATTGAAGAATTTGGAATTGTAAAACCTATGCCGTGGGGACCGCACTCTCCAGTTAGAGACAATGCATAGGTCCGCACTCTGCTCAAACAGAAGGTGCGGGGCCCTGGCTCCTTCCTGTGTAGGAAAAAGTCGGGGTCCGCAGGTTTCGCATGCTGCGCTTGTAGCCCCCCACGAGCGGTCTTTTAAACAAAATTCTTCCTAAAAATCAAAATAGAAGCCTAAAAACAAAAATCAAATGGTTGAAATGCAAGAGTAAAGTGATGTGGATTACCTGAAGGTGACGGTGTTCGATTCCAACGGACAGATTTTCCGCAATCTTCATGGGAAGTTTCTTACCCAAAAGCTCTCTTTTCTCATTCTGAAGTCAAACGGTAAAAATAAATTTACAAAAGCCCTTTTTATAAGCTTTTTTGAATAAATGAATTTTTAATTTGTTTATTGTTAAATAGGGAATCCATACAGGAGAGGATGGTTTTAGATAGAGGAGGAATAACCTGTTGTAGATTTTTGTGAACCCAACGTTTCGGACTACCAAGTGAGTCCATCATCAGGGGACGCGACAATAGATAATCTTCAATCTTAATTATGTATCCATGAGCTGGGTTTAGGGTATATATATCTAGGTTATTAAAGAATGATGTGAGAAATTAGGTCGGCCAATGTATTTATTTAATTTTTTAAATTTATTTATTTATTTATTTATTTTTTTTATTTTATTTTATTATTATTATTATTATTTATTTATTTGTGAATAAACAAATTTAAATATAACAAATAAATAATTAATTAATTTAAACCCATTAATAAAGTAAAAACAATTAATTTTTGATTTAAAAAAATAAAAATAAAAATAAATAAATAATAATAATAATAATAATAATAATAAAATTAAAAAATTAAAAAATTAAAAAAAAAATAAAAAAAAATAAAAAATAAAAAATAAAAAAATTAAATAAATACATTGGCCGACCTAATTTCTCACATCATTCTTTAATAACCTAGATATATATACCCTAAACCCAGCTCATGGATACATCATTAAGATTGAAGATTATCTATTGTCGCGTCCCTTGATGATGGACTCACTTGGTAGTCTGAAACGTTGGGTTCACAAAACTCTACAACAGGTTATTCCTCCTCTATCTAAATTTGTTTATTTTTCATTTTAAAGAGGTAACTTTTTGATGCCTTTTTATTTATTTTTAAACAGGTATGTGTGATGTTTGAGTTTTTGTGCAGAATATCGGATTTTTCAGGCAAAATTGATCATTTTCCACAGAAAACCTTAGAGTCATCTTTAAGCTCTTTTCTGACTCCTAAAATATGAAAATATTGCCGAGTTTTTCTTTTTAAGCTCGCTAAAATGGAATTAATAGGACGGTCCACTTACAGCTCTTTTCTGACCGTATAAACATGAAAATATTGTCGGGATTTTATCGTTTCAAATTTGATATTGGTTATAAAACGACGTGTCATTAATCACCTTTTTACTTTTTCAGATCAAAGACACTAATTATGAAAATTACTCCTTAATCGTAATGGTCAAGCGGTTCTCTCAAGTATTATTTTATACTTTTTCGGGCTTGGGAGACACAAATTTACGAAAAGGACAACCATGGAGTTTTCTTAAGTTTTTCTTCTGACTCCTTAAAATTGAAAAACGCTGAGTTTCTCCTATACTGGACTCATTAAAATTTAACAGTAAAGGACCTATTCAATTACAAATAGGAACGGACCACTCCTTCTTAGGGTTCGAATGTTAAACTAAGTTGGACTCATCCGAAGGATGAGCTTATAACCAAGCAAATGTTATCCTCTTCAAGCTTGTCAAAAATAAAGAGGTACTTACCAGAAATAGTGGGGGAAAAGAGAGGAAAATGAACCTGTTTGTTATACTTTGTGTCTCAGAAAAGCATTTAACCACTCTTGAACACGACACTTTTTGTTCACTTGGGTTGGGAAATCCTTTTCCTAACAGTTAATCAAACCATATTGAAAGTCTTCAGCCGATTTCTTGGTATTAGCTTTGGGTCAATTGTCACCAAACCATATGCATTGTTGTTATGTGTTCTAGAGGTCAGTGCAAATAAACCATTCATCTGCAAAATATCTGTCATCCATCTTGACAATCCCTGAGTCAGTCCTTGCAACTATATTCTTCAAACCTGATCTATGATTTTGTGTTGTGGGCTTGCCTATGACGGATCGCTTTCTATCCACCTCAGCTCATTATCTAGAAATATGATCTAGAAATCATCAGTACCTTGGGATCTGCATGCCTCAATGGTAGGTTTCTTGCCTTCAACGATAGGTTGCATCATTGACCTTCGATCAAAGGATTTCGTGACATGTTCGACATCAACACATCTATTCACATTTCATGGATTGTACTGAGTACTTTGAGAGCCATTGACATTACTAGTGGTTTCTCTCACACTTGTTAACAGTTTACATCAATGATTGGTAATCAAGTGGTTTCTACCATGTTCGACTTCAATACATTCATCCACATGGATAGAATCGTACTACTTCGAGAAGTGGAAATCAAGACCCTGGATCTAGTTTCCACCATCCAGGCTGCGAGGAATTTTGTTATTCATTATACAGTGGACTATTCATAAATAGATGGTTGTGCCCATACTGTGTCTACATATGTCTATACTTGTGATGTATTACAAGATCATTCCTATATCAGAGTAGTTTAGTTAGTTTTCTAGTCAGTTTTGATCTGAGTATGGGAATGCCTACTGTTGGAGAGGTAAATCCCCTCTGCGGACAGAGGCGATCCCACTAGCCCAAAAATGGGACTAGCAACAATCAAAACACGCTACTACACAAGTTCCTAGTTGTATATTAAAAGCAGATGACAAGAACCAACCTGGAGTCCAACGCTAATGTCGAAGACGAGTTGACAATCCCGTTCCCTTGCTCCGGCAGGTCACAATCCTTGCGATCCCCGCGTATGGATACCTGCACATGCAAAGAACGAAACGAGAACAAGCATAAAATCCACTAACATACAACTATATTTCAGTCACAAAGGAAATAAACCAAACATTATCATGATGAACAACGAGATTGGAACTATAACAGTAGTCGTTTATTAATGAAATAATAAGCAAAGAAAGATACAACCAAGGTCTCGACGTTGAACCTATCCTCTGGCTGGGCGAGCAGCTATGTATGTCTTGCAATAGACCTTCTCTCTCTCAAGATTCTGGCAGCATAACCTCCCTATGCTTCAAGACTCTTACTATCACTCAGGACAAGCATAATCACAACTAGCATTACTCCAAAACTAGCTTGTCTAATGCATGAGGACAGACTTTTATAGATGGAGAAGGGAGGAAGATACAATGCACCAGGACACTCATTGTGGATTGACATTATCTCCGAAAAGCCACTGTGGATAGATGTCAAGGATAGATGATGACTCTCGACCTCTATCAGATGGATTTTACCCTCAAAAGACTTCGTGATCTAAAGGGAAAAAACATATGGGTGCGCGTTTGTCAAAAATCATTACCAAACTTGGTTGGCGCGAGTGTTGTTCTAAGACAGAACGCCAATGGTCGCACCCCCTTTTGAGGATCTCAGTGATTGGCGTGGATAAGACACTGTGGACCTGCGCCAATGGAAAAAGGGCACTTTTCAGGGATAATTTGCAGAAGGTGTCTTCACGGAACATGAAGTACATACTCAGGGGAACATAATGCAAGTGTTTTTAGACTATGTCAATGCTCACAGGTCCCGGAATGCGTCCTCCAATGTATGGAAACAGGGGTAACAGGGACGGTGACTAATGGTGACAAATTACTGTGTAACAGATGCCCCCTAAAGCATGAGGCCCGAGAGAGAGAGAGGGGTGAAATGCTTTACAAGAACACATGTAGCTGCCGCCGAGAATCTGCATTGAGAGATACAATTGATAGCTCAAATACATGATGTACGTGGTATGGTCGCAGCCATCCATAAGAGAGTACATGATAATCTAGATCCATAGTATGGGCGCAACCATCTGGTTAGGATCAATGAATTGACTCAGGTATGGTCGCAGCCATCCAGTGAATGAGTCATGTATCAAGAATCACACCTGGATTACAACAGACACAATCCAGGGTCTTGCGCTCCATCTCGACCCGAACAGAAGTACAAGTTCAAGCATGTGAATATGTGAGCTGAAGTCGAACATGCATGAACATTGTCTGATTACCAGTCAATATTGGAAACTGTTAACAGACGCGAGAGGTACCACCAATAATGACAATGGCCCTCAAGGTACTATAGGTACAATCTACGGCGTGTGAATTAGTGATCTGAAGTCGAACACCTGTAGAATCATTCGATCGGAGGCCAATGATGAAAACCTCACGTTGAACACGAAGAACCTGCCATTGAGGCATGCAGGCTCCAAGGCACCGGCAGGGAGTCTCTAGATCAGCTTCCTGGATAATGAGCTGAGGTCGACAGGAAGTGACCTTGATCGAAGGTGGGCCATAATGTTTCCCACATCATCGACACGAGACAGAGAGATAATGTTGTGAATCAAGATTGTGCGAGCTGTCAGAGGGAGGTTGTTTCTTTGCAGAGGTCAACTTCTCTTGAACATATCGGTGGCACATTAATGGAATTGGCAGTATTTGACATCAATGTATCAAAGGTCATAATGACGAGGCAATGAGCAGATGAGAGGTCAAATAGGGGTACCCAAGTCCATGGAAGCAAGTGAAAAATATGAGATGAGATATCCCCACCCGGACACAAAAGCAGAGAAGTACCATGTTCAAGAGCGACATACTGCCGACACGGTGGTAATTATGGTTCCTTTTTTCCCCGCCGTTTTTGGCGAGTACCCCAATTATTTTTAACAAGCTTGATGGGGATAGCATATGCTTGTGGTACATCATTTCGACAAAATCCGATGTCATTAGGTTTTAACGAGTCTGACAAAGGAAGAACTTGGCGTCTTTTCATGTTTAGAGAGTTTGAAAAGACAGCAGAAAAGAAAACTCCAGGGGTGTCCTTTTTCGTAAATTTGTGTCTCTCGGGCCCGAAAAAGTATAAAATAATGCCCGAAAGAAACGCCCGACCATTACGATCGAGGAGTACTTTTCATAAATAGTGATTTCGACCTGAAAAAGTAAAAAAGCGATCAAAATCATGTCATTTCATAACCATTAACGAGTTTGAAATGACAAAAACCCGGTAATCTTTTTATGTTTTAACGGTCGACAAAAAGAACTTAAAACGACCACCCCTTATTAACGTTTAACGAGTCAAGAGGAGCGACTCGGCAATCTTTTCCTCTTTAAATGGTTAGAAAAGAGCTGAAAGCAGACCTTAAAGTAACCTTTTCTCATGTTTTACCGAGCTTGAAAAAGTAAAAAAGGAGCTCATTTGATTGCTTTGAGTTACACCAACCCCTGTCATCATAGGAAAACAGCGTAAAACCCACTTTGACATAAAAATATCCCAAAAATATTCAAAAAATATCATTTCTAATATATTTTTAGGGCAAAAAATGCTATAAATAGTGAAATGGTAAAAAAATAAAATTACTTTTCACTTTTTACCTTGTGAGTTTACCATTGGAGGGTTTTGGGTGCAAATTTAAACTGCTGATTGCGATCAATCCAGGAGATCATTCGAGCCGCCGTCCGCAACAGGTAAGAGGCCTCATCCTTAGCTTTGTTTTCATTCCATTTTTAAGATTTTCATCCATAATTTAGCCCCCTGCAAGATGATTTGCAATTTCATAGGGTTGCGCCATTGGCGCGAGTTTCCCGCTCGGGATCGCGCCAATGGCATTTTTTATCCAAAGGGGTCGCGACCTTGGCGCGGCTATTTTAGAAACAGTCGCGCCAACCACGCGATCTCAATTTGTCACAAATTCGACCGGTGAAATTGCAAATTCTCTTCAATTTTGACTTCACCAATGATCTAATGGTGAAAATTTCAACTTTGTGGTTGCAGGGATTCGTCAGAATGTCTATAGAATGGAGAGAAAGAGAGCATGATGCCGTGGATGCCATGGCAATGGAGGATGATGCATGCATGGATGCTCTGAGAGACTGTGGCTTGAAAAAGTTTCTCCTCACCTCATACTTACGTGCACAACCCGAGCTGCTATGATTCATAGTGGATGCTTGGGATACAGAGGATCAGGTATTTCGCCTGAAAGACCAGACATTGGAGTTAGACGTTTCTGATGTCTATTTTATTACTGGTCTATCGTGGCGAGGTGCACGGCCCATCTTGACTGGTAGCAGGCCTTCTGGTGAGAAGATGGGAGAGGTGATGGAAAGAGTTTGTCTTGGGGCACATTTTGGATCAAATAGTGCCAAAGTGGACATTATTACGATTCCCGATCTGGTACTCCGAATGATTCTATTCACTATTACTCGGACAGCTGGGGTACAGGCGCCCCACGAGGCTAGCAAAAATCATTTGCTGCTGGCAACTAAGTGTCTCCAGCCTACACTGTTTGATTGGGCCACAGCAGTAACAACAAACATCAAAAGGCAGCTTACCAAGTGTAAGCGTGATGGGAACAAACAGTTCGGCTATGGATCTATTATAGTGACTTTCTTCCTGGAGCGACTGCCGATATTCCGGGTACCGGGAGGTATAGTGGCAGATCCAGTGCCACGGGAGCCGAGGTTGAATCGATGGGCAGAACTTATGCCCAGAGGAGGAGGGGGCCAGCAGATGTCCTGGAGGCTCGAGTTCTTTATCTGGCTCCGTCACCAGATGATTGTCATCGAGGACTAGCCCTATGCGGGCACGGATTTTACTGGAGATCCAGACCTCCCATTGCCTGAGGGAGAGGACTGGGACGAGGAGCTAGGTAAGAACTCTTTGTGTTTTTGATGTTTTTACATATTCAAGTTTTTTTTGCAATACATGTCCGTCTCTGACAACCTCTATATATATGTATGCAGATGTTGGTGCAGAGTGACCAGCTGACTTGCCTCATAATGTACGGAGAGCACAACCTGCAGCCGACCTTCAGGCAGAGGGTGATGAGGCTGACGACCTAGTACAGAACCTTGAGGCACTGACTCGAGGTATTCCAGATTATGGCAGGTTGGCAGACGTGCCTAGAGCGTACTAGAGGCACACGGTGGGAGTATCTACTCGCGTCCATCGTCTGTTGAGACGCTTGGTGCGGGCGGTGACATGCTATCATGAGCATCACCGTGATTAGACGCCTAGGTTTCATTTTTGCACGTTTTTGAGGAACATGTTGTCAGCAGCTGTATGATTTTTGGACATGTATTATTTTTTGGATTATGTAATGCGCGGGGAGCAAACATTATGACATACCCGTATATATATACGTATGCCTATGGTTTATTATTGTGTTTTTCATGTGCTTTCTTGTATAATGTTTTAATTACAAATTACGCAAATGTCTATCTAATACATGATTAGCCAATGCATCAGATAATGTGTTTAATTGTCGTGGAATATGTTGATATGTTATAAAATCAAAGTTCCTTTCTAACAATCTCACACGTAAATACAACCTTAAAATACGATGGTCTTTGACGGAATACTGCCCGTTGAGCTGGTGGATGACAAGTTGAGAGTCCAGGTTCACTACCAATGCATGAATGCCACGATTAATTGCTTCAGCAAGTAGCTCGATTACAACACAGTATTCAGCGACATTGCTAGTAGTACGACCCAAACACACACCCTGACAATCTATCAGCTCGCCATGAGGATCGTAGATCACCCATGCCGGAGAGGACAAGTTGTGAGTACTGCGGCAGGCACCATCAGCGAAACCAACATAAGGTGTATTTGACATCTGCACAAGAAGCGAGAAACACAATAAGCGGCAGTTATGCCTTTAAAACTGACACACACACACACAACACACTAGCTAGAGTACATGTATGTACAAAATAAAATGCACTAGCATTACGCATAGTATTTTTTCAAATAAAGCCCATTTCGGGGCTTCCCAAGAGGGTTTCCTTCATAATCAATCAGCTCGTAGGCCCCTTTCTGCAAAACTTTCTTGACAATGTAAGGGCCTAGCCACATAGACTCGAGCTTTCCTGCTCCTAGCTTATCTTTTTCCTAATCATAGAGCAGGACTAAGTCTCCCTCAACAAAAGAACGCGGACGTATGGTCTGATCAAAGTGAGTCTTGACTTGCTTCTTTTGCGTTTCGATGGCCAAGGAGGCCAGGCGACGAGTTTCATCCAGCCGTTCTAGGTAAAGAAGGCGTTCTTCTAACGGAGTGGTGTTGGGAAGTAGCTCGACAGCTAATTTTAGTGAAGGGATTTCACATTCAATCAGAAGGGTAGCCTCTAGTCCATAAACTAGCTGGAATGGAGTGAAACCAGTGGCATCCTTCACAGAGGTTCGGTAGGCCCACAAAGCCGGGAACAACATCAAATGCCAGTTAGACTTATGCATGCCAACGGTACGTTGAAGCATTGTGACCAAAACCTTATTGATAGCTTCAACTTGGCCATTGGACTGAGGGTAGTACGGAGTTGAACTATCGTGTTGCAAGCCTAGCTGGGTTGTTAATTCTGACATCATATGATTACGGAAATGCTTCCCGTGATCAGTAACGATGGCTTGAGGGACACCGAATCGCGAAATAACATGATTAAATAAAAATTGCGCCGCTGTGTGACCGTCTTCAGTTAATGTAGGCATCGCCTCGGCCCATTTAGTAAAGTAATCAACAGCAACGATGATAAACCCATGCCCCCCGGCCGAGCGAGGGTTACAGGTCATATAATCAATGCCCCATTTGGCAAAAGGGCCGACGGTGACAACAGGGTGCAACGGAGCAGGAGGCGCTCCCATCTTCTGTTGGTATATCTGGCACTCATGACAAGAGCGGACGGCAAGGATGCAATCTTTAAAGATAGAGGGCCAAAAATAACCAGCACGGAGGATTTTTTGGGCAGTAGCATAACCGGACATGTGACCACCATAGGCACCAGAGTGGCAGTCATTCAAGACCCGCTCAGCTTCCTCGAGAGTGAGACAACGGCGGAGAACAGAGTCGGTGCCAAGACAATATACTGTATTGCCAATGATACGGTATGGTTGAGATTGATGACGAATCCTTCGCCGATCGTCCTTGGACATGCCTGGGCGAAAGGAGGACGTTTGCAGGTATATGATTATATCTCTGTACCATGGATCGAGGGTGCTAATGAGAAATAGGGTCTCATCTGGAATTTGATCCTCAATGTGAGAGGTCGGGGAAGAGGATGGCAAAGAACAAATTAACTCAGCAAATACAAGTGATTTCTTGGACTTGGCAGTGGTAAATTCCAGGTCAAACTCTTGGAGGATAACAATCCACTTTGAGTACTTGCCCCCCAGCAACTGGCGTTACAATATATACGTCATGCGGTTGCAATCAGAAATCACAGTAGTAGTATGTAAAAGAATATAATGACGGAAGCGTTGTACAGCACAGACTATGGATAATGCCAACTTCTCGAAATAAGCATATCGAGTTTCCGTGTCTAAAAGGTTGCGGCTAAGATAATAGATAACATGCTCAGTGTCATCATCATTAGTTTGGACAAGAACCATGCCAATAGTGGTGTCGGCGGTAGCCAAATACAAGGTGTAGTCGCGATAATAATTCGGAGGACGGAGCAATGGAGTAGAAACAAGGAGGCCCTTGAGACGCTCAAAAGATTCCTGAGCTGTAGCATCCCAATGAAAAGGGACATCGCGCTTTAGTAATCGTGTAAAACCTTTGGCCACTTCGGCATAGTTTGGAACAAAACGACGTAAAAAATTGGCTTTACCCTGCAAACTCTACAATTGATGCAAAGAAGCGGGGGGAGGAAGATTCATGATAGCCTCGACTTTAAGGGGATCCAAACGGATGCCCTCTCGGGAAACGACAAACTCGAGAAGTCTGCCAGATTCAACATAGAAGACACATTTGTGAGGATTGAGCCTGATTTGGTAGTATTGACAGCGAAGAAAGATTTCACGAAGGTGTTTAGGGTGGTCCTGACGTTTAGCTGAATGAGCAGGAAGGTCATCCAGGTAAGGCTGTACAATGTGTCGAATGTCATGAAACGCATAGGACATTGCACGCTGGAAGGTGGCGCCGGCATTTTTGAGACCGAAAGGGAGCTTCTTATAGGCAAAAGTGCCCCAAGGACAGATAAAGGCAGTTTTGTGTTGATCAGCGGGAGCAATATTGATCTGGTTATAGCCAGAAAAACCGTCCATAAAAGAATACATTTCACTTCTGGCACACTCGTCAATAATCTGATCAATGAATGGTGTGGGAAAATTATCTTTAGGACAGGCTCGATTTATATCACGATAATCAACACAAACGCGGATTGTACCCTGTTTTTTAGTCACAAGTATGATATTTGAACCCAATCTGTGAGCGGAATAGGATAAATAAAACCGGCTTTAAGAAGCTTCTCGACCTCGGCCTTAATCGCTGCAGCCTTTCTGGGGTGTACAGGGCGTAAACGTTGACGTACAGGCTTAGCACCTGGGTACGTGATTATCTCATGCACCACTATGCTAGGATCAATGTCGGGCATTTCTTTGTAGGACCATGCGAAAACATCACGAAATTCGCGAAAGAGGTTTGAATAAAGTTGAATCTCCTCAGGAGTACAAGTGACTCCAATATGAATATGCTCGACAATCCCTGGTTTGACAGAGATGTCAATGGGCTGGGTTTGCGTAATATTCGCCATATTCCCTTCAGAAGACACTTGATCAATCTGAATAGGTGTTTGCAGTGGGAGACAAGGAGCAAACCGTTCAAGGCAAGTGAGAATATCCTGAGGGGCAGGGAGGAACGAGGAACGATGATGAGAGTCATGCCAAGGAAGTTCCTCGAGAGACATAGTCTCAATGATGGCTTCATCGGACGAGAATGTTTCTTGCAAAGGATCCGAAGAATTCTCATCTACAAGCCCTGAGGATACATCGAATGAATGGAGAACCGTGCTCGAAAGAGCAAGTTCGGAAGAGGGAGCCGATGCAGCAATAATCTCAACGTAGTTGAGTTCGACAGGACTCAACGGCATTTTGTCGCCCCAAGAATCTACTTGGTCGATGGGAGGAATGATCCAAAGATTAGAACAAGTAGTGATCATATTAACGGAGGTGACGTTAGGAGGTGGGAGCGGAAAAACACCCATAAGGGCAGGATCTTTAAAAAGTCCGGCCCCCAAACTCTCAGATAATTTCGGAGTATGCTCCACAAAAGGGATGTTACCTTCAGAAGAAGAAGCGAAGAAAGATAGCTGGTCTACGGTAACAATCTTCCCTTGATGAGGGAAACGGATGATACAAAATAGTGATGAAGCAACAGCTTTCATCGCGTAGATCTAGCTACGTCCGAGAAGGAGGTTGTAGGTAAGAGTAGCATCAACGACTTCAACCTCCATTTCGACCGTCTTCCCTTCTAAAGTGATGGGCAAACGTTGGAGTATACCATAAGGACGAGAGGCTCTTCCATCAAAGGCTTCCAAGGTGGTGGGAGACTGACTGAGGGTAGGAGATCCAATAGCTTTCCAACAGGCGACAGACATGATGCAAGTTGAAGCACCTTCATCGATGACCGTGCGGTGAATTGTTTTGGAATCAATGATAACCTGTATGAGGAATGTGATTTGAGATGGCAGTCTCTGTGTATGGCATTCCAAGTCAAAAGTAATTAAATCTGAATCTGCGGGTCTATGCCACCAATAGCGGATAGCAACGACTTCCTCTGAGAAGGGCAGCTCTGGAGAACTTCTAAAGCAGACATAGCCGATGGAGTCTGCGCTAAGTCCTCAACGATATTGTAGTGCTATGCAGCACGAGCATTTGGGTTGTAAGAAGATTTCCAGAATACTCCTTTTGGAGGGGGTCGAAGAGGCGTCTCAGTTGTAGGTCTCTCAATATGGAGCGGACCCGAACTGAACGGAGGAGCACTAGAGGGTATCTCAGGCTCCTTCCCGGTAGATGGCGGATAATCTTTTGTTCGAGTACTGATATTGATAGGTATCATTCCAGCCATAAACAGTTGAGAACCAAAGGAAGAGGGAGGCTGAGATGGGTCAGCCACCATTTGAGTTTTTTGAGTTTGCTGTGAGGGAAAGGGTTCTTTAAGCACCGCAGGAGTCCCGGGAGTGCCTTTCAACAAACGACTAACTTCGAACCATCTGGGGCAGTCCTTTGTATAGTGATCCTCATCACAGATAAGACAAGGATACTTGGGTTTGCGTTTGGCACCATCCTCGGGCGGACGTTTAGTGGCTTCCTGCTTGGGTTGATCTCGCTTATTCTTCACTTTCCCTTTCTTCTTTACTTTCGAGGCTTTGTTTTCCGTGGTGGATTAGACGGCATTGACCTCGGAAGTAACATTTGAAGTGGGTATTACCTGGGAGGTAAATCCCCTCTGCGGACAGAGGCGATCCCACTAGCCCAAAAATGGGACTAGCAACAATCAAAACATGCTACTACGCAAGTTCCTAGTTGTATATTAAAAGCGGATGACAAGAACCAACCTGTACTCCATCTCTAATGTCGAAGACGAGTTGAAAATCCCGTTCCCTTGCTCCGGCAGGTCACAATCCTTGCGATCCCCGCGTATGGATACCTGCACATGCAAAGAACGAAACGAGAACAAGCATAAAATCCACTAACATACAACTATATTTCAGTCAGAAAGGAAATAAACCAAACATTATCATGATGAACAACGAGATTGGAACTATAACAGTAGTCGTTTATTAATGAAATAATAAGCAGAGAAAGATACAACCAAGGTTCTGACATTGAACCTATCCTCTGGCTGGGCGAGCAGCTATGTATGTCTTGCAATAGACCTTCTCGCTCTCAAGATTCCGGCAGCATAACCTCCCTATGCTTCAAGACTCTTACTATCACTCAGGACAAGCATAATCACAACTAGCATTACTCCAAAGATAGCTTGTCTAATTCATGAGGACAGACTTTTATAGATGGAGAAGGGAGGAAGATACAATGCACCAGGACACTCATTGTGGATTGACATTATCTCCGAAAAGCCACTGTGGATAGATGTCAAGGATAGATGATGACTCTCGACCTCTATCAGATGGATTTTACCCTCAAAAGACTTCGTGATCTGAAGGGAAAAAACATATGGGTGCGCGTTTATCAAAAATCATTATCAAACTTGGTTGGCGCGAGTGTTGTTCTAAGACAGAGCGCCAATGGTCGCACCCCCTTTTGAGGATCTCAGTGATTGACGCGGATAAGACACTGTGGACCCGCGCCAATGGAAAAAGGGCACTTTTCAGGGATAATTTGCAGAAGGTGTCTTCAGGGAACATGAAGTACATACTCAGGTGAACATAATGCAAGTGTTTTTAGACTATGTCACTACTCACAGGTCCCAGAATGCGTCCTCGAATGTATGGAAACAGGGGTAACAGGGACGGTGACCAATGGTGACAAATTACTGTGTAATAGATGCCCCCTATAGCATGAGGCTCGAGAGAGAGAGAGGGGTGAAATGCTTTACAAGAACACATGTAGCTGCCACCGAGAATCTGCATTGAGAGATACAATTGATAGCTCAAATACATGATGTACGTGGTATGGTCGCAGCCATCCATAAGAGAGTACATGATAATCTAGATCCATAGTATGGGCGCAACCATCTGGTTAGGATCAATGAATTGACTCAGGTATGGTCGCAGCCATCCAGTGAATGAGTCATGTATCAAGAATCACACCTGGATTACAACAGACACAATCCAGGGTCTTGCGCTCCATCTCGACCCAAACAGAAGTACAAGTTCAAGAATGTGAATATGTGAGCTGAAGTCGAACATGCATGAACATCGTCTGATTACCAGTCAATATTGGAAACTGTTAACAGACGTGAGAGGTACCACCAATAATGACAATGGCCCTCAAGGTACTATAGGTACAATCTACGGCGTGTGAATTAGTGATCTGAAGTCGAAAACCCGTAGAATCATTCGATCGGAGGCCAATGATGAAAACCTCACGTCGAACACGAAGAACCTGCCATTGAGGCATGCAGGCTCCAAGGCACGGCAGGGAGTCTCTAGATCAGCTTCCTGGATAATGAGCTGAGGTCGACAGGAAGTGACCTTGATCGAAGGTGGGCCATAATGTTTCCCACATCATCGACACGAGACAGAGAGATAATGTTGTGAATCAAGGTTTTGCGAGCTATCAGAGGGAGGTTGTTTCTTTGCAGAGGTCAACTTCTCTTGAACATATCGGCGGCACATTAATGGAATTGGCAGTATTTGACATCAATGTATCAAAGGTCATGATGACGAGGCAATGAGCAGATGAGAGGTCAAATAGGGGTACCCAAGTCCATGGAAGCAAGTGAAAAATATGAGATGAGATATCCCCACCCGGACACGAAAGCAGAGAAGTGCCATGTTCAAGAGCGACATACTGCCGACACGACGGTAATTATGGTTCCTTTTTTCCCCCGCCATTTCTGGCGAGTACCCCAATTATTTTTAACAAGCTTGATGGGGATAGCATATGCTTGTGGTATGTCATTTCGACAAAATCCGATTTCATTAGGTTTTAACGAGTCTGACAAAGGAAGAACTTGGCGTCTTTTCATGTTTAGAGAATTTGAAAAGACAACAGAAAAGGAAACTCCAGGGGTGTCCTTTTTCGTAAAGTTGTGTCTCTCGGGCCCGAAAAAGTATAAAATAATGCCCGAAAGAACCGCCCAACCATTACGATCGAGCAGTAATTTTCATAAATAGTGATTTCGACCTAAAAAAGTAAAAAAGCGATCAAAATCACGCTGTTTCGTAACCATTAACGAGTTTGAAACGACAAAAACCCAGTAATCTTTTTATGTTTTAACGGTCGACAAAAAGAACTTAAAACGACCACCCCTTATTAACGTTTAACGAGTCAAGAGGAGTGACTTGGAAATCTTTTCCTCTTTAAATGGTCAGAAAAGAGCTGAAAGCAGACCTTAAAGTAACCTTTTCTCATGTTTTACCGAGCTTGAAAAAGTAAAAAAGGAGCTCGTTTGATTGCTTTGAGTTACACCAACCCCTGTCATCATAGGAAAACAGTGTAAAACCCACTTTGACATAAAAATATCCCAAAAATATTCAAAAAATATCATTTCTAATATATTTTACTTCCCAGTCAAGTGGGTTCATTTGAAACAGGTGGTTTTTGCTTCCCAGGGTTCGCGGAATTTTTCTTTGAGGATGAACTAATAGTACCAATAATACCGTCAACAGTTGGTGTTGGCGGGGCTTTAGATGTTCCTGGTCTAGGGGCATCAGGTAAATAATCATACAATGTACCTGACTGAGAGTAAACCAGGTCAAGGTACTGAGCTTGCGCGATAGCTTGCTCTTCAGTGACACACGCCCCCATGGCGATATCCCGAGCTATTGGAGGCACGAACAAAGTCGTAAACCAATCAGTACGGAGCTAGTCGGGAATCCAAAATTTGATCATACGTCTACACAGTCTCCATTCATGGATATGATCAGAGATATGCGTAGCCGTCGTTTGTCTCAAGGATGTGAGGAGGTGTGTACCCGTTTCATATCGAACGGGCAACTGAAAATGAGTGAGAAATGCCATAGCCAAGGAGTTAAAATCCTGAAAGGATCCGCGATTGAGTTCAATATACCACTTAGCGGCAGAGCCGGTGAGAGTCCTTTGAAAAAGGCGAAGCTGAATGGAATCATCAAGCCATGAATTGGATGAGCACCATAGGTGATAAGTCATGACATGAGCTTGTGGATCCTCATTAGGCTTACCATCGAATTTTGGACAGTCACCAAGAATCTTTGCTGGAACCGGAGGCCAATATGGATTATGCAGAATAGGATCATTAGTCAATTTAGACACATCCGGTAATTCTAAGGTCGCTAAGAAAGGTAATTGAGGATTAAAGGACATCTGGGGCTGCTGTTGGGATGGAGCACCAGGGTTCCAACCAACTGGCGGTTTCCCCCAAGGGCTTGGTCCGGATGGATTTGGCCCCATAGGGTTTTGTCCGTAAGGATTTTGGTTTTGCCTCCCAGCACTCCATGGATTACCAAACGGTCCTACAGAAGCACCATATGGTTTCGAATAATAAGGATTCGTCTGCGGTTGTTGGTAATTTTGGTACGGGGCAAACATAGGTTGCCCTTGAGGTTGCTGGTAACCATAGGGTGGCTGGACTCCAAATTGAGGTGGAGGAGTGGGCAGAGGTTGATAGGGTGGCTGGACTCCAAATTGAGGTGGAGGAGTGGGCGGAGGTTGATAAGGTGGCTGGGATTGAAACCCAGCTTGCGGTTGAAAACCTGACGGGGGTTGGGGTCCAGCCTGGGGCGAAAAACCAGGTTGAGCAGTACCAGAAAGATGTCCTGTAGGTTGGGCTATCTGGCCGGAAGGATAACCTTGTTGATATTGGGGTTGACCTCCTTGCCCAGAAGGTGGTACCTGCTGGGAATGGAGTTGTTGTTGTTGCACAATTGAAGGTTGTCCTAAGGAACCAGATGGCTGAGTGGGCTGGGCAGTTGGTTGGCCTAATTGGATTTGAGGCTGACCGACTTGCCCAGAAGGTTGATTATACTGGACGGTAGGCTGACCATGTGGTTGAACAGTTGGTCCAGATATTGAAGCATACTGGACATTGGGTTGGTTTGGGTTAACAGTTTGTTGACCAATTTGTCCAGTAGGATAACCTTGCTGGATACCAGGTTGGGCTTGTTGAACAGACGACTGACCTGAGTTACCAGAAGGTTGCACATAAGAAGAGAAAAAGGGACCACCAGTAGCGAAAGGGTTTCCATGAAAGGATTGCCCTTGTTGGTCTTGAGGGGGTTGTCTTGGAGACTGCGCAGATGAAACTTGACCACCATGAAAATAGGTGGAGGTCCAATCAATTGACAATGGAACTGATACCTCAACAACTGGTTGAGATGAAAAATATGGATCGTATGGCCCCTGTATTGGGACATTTGTCATGGGATCGAAGACTCCGAACAAGGAAACTGAAAGACGACTAAAAATAGGAGTCGAAGAGGCTGCACAGACCGTTGGAGCGGTTGTGACTGAGGTAACAGATGGACTGCGACTTTGCGGAGTAAAAGACTCCGTAGTAGGAAAAGTAAGTGGTGACCAAATGGAACCCGTGAAAGGAGTTCCGGAGGGCATAGTATCCCTTAAAGCTTTATAGCCTGGTGGTAAATTTGTAGTAGTGGGAGTACTACTAACATGTATAGGGTCCGTTGCGGTGGGAATTTCACCGCTCGTCGCAACGGACTCATCAGTCGTTGTAGGGGACAAATCATCCATGTCAGAGGAAAAAGGTGGGACTGACACACGAGGAGAAGTATAGTCCCAAAAAGGGACACTGTCCTCAGAAGGTTCCCACGTAGGGTTCCAATGAAACTGGTAAGTCTCGTCGCCTGGGGCACGAGAACTAAGTGGTTGTATACTTGGAACCACAGGAAGACTCACAACTGGTATCTCGGCAGAAGACGAAATTGGTAATTCCGCCAGGATGAAACTTCGCAAACCTAAGGAATCTACCGAGACAACCCCTACTCAAACTAAAGCAAAAAAAATCTAATTGGGTAAATGTTATCGTGGCCAAATAAATTTTAGGACGCAAAGACACAACTTGACCTTTTCATGTTTTAAGAGTTGAGAAAAGGACAAAAGATGACTCTAGTCTCCTTCGAATGTTTAATGAGCACGAAGTGACAAGACACTCACAGGAACCTTTTCTTTTAAGGAGTCCGAAAAGGATCAAAAGTGACTACTCTGGAGACTCTAGGCAAAAAGGTTTACCAAACAATCCGTAAAACTGCTTATACACCTCGGCAATCAGATGAAAACCAAGGACTTCCCGTACTGCAGTCAATCTTTCCGAATGCTGTGTTCAGTGCATTACGGCTTGTAAGGCGGAAAACTCGGCTTCCTATGGATAAAGGATGATAGCCTAGTAGGGTCTCCCGTATATACGCGACGGTACATGGGAGCTCAGTCCGTACTGGTACTTATTATCTCTTAGGAGGAATCACCCAACCATCAGCGAGGCAATAGTTACCAGGTTTAAAGACGCTGAAACATGTCTCTAGCCTAGACCTCTAGAATATGTGCGTTAGGTTCCAATGCGTTGTTAGGTTCATTTGGTTTATTTTACAGTTGATCTTCAATTAAGTTTCAGTTTTTTGGTCCTACCGCATGTGATATCTCAAAACTTCCTAAATGCACACTATATGCCAAAATCATATCATTTCGTTCAATGAATTCTAACTACAGGAGAGTTGAGATTTTCAAACAAACAAAATGCATAATAAGCAAACAACAAAGATCCTAATGCAGCTAATAACAAGAAATAAAACTTTTCTTTTTCTTTTCTTTTTAAAAGCAACAAATAACAACAAATGCTAACTAATAGAATGCAAAAAGATCTTTTGTTTTTCTCTTTTTAAAATGGCATAAGGCATTTAAACAAATTTCATGAGATATTAACAAGCATAAACAAACAAAAATCACTCAATGTAAGGAGAACCAAATCTGAAATACCAAAATGAACTGTCAAAACAACGAAAAGCGCACAGACCTTCAATGAACCATGTGATCTAAGTTCAAATGAAGTCAAGCAAAATACAAACAAGCTAGAAGTGAAGTGCCCAGAAGCACGGAATAACAAGCTTTAACAACTACTAGTCCGGTGCGGAAAACAACCAAAAAGTTGACTGGGTAATCAAACCAAAACTTCCCACAGAAGGCTCGACATGCAAAGCCCCTAGATGCTCTAGGGCTGGGATACAAAATCGATAGAAATAAGCAAACAACTGAAGGATAAAGGTAACAACCAGTCACACAGAGGTCCAACACACTTCCAGAAGCTGTAAAAGATGTACAAAAACCAAAATCTGAGCTTAAGGAGCTTTCAACTAACAAACTGGAAAAATTCACAGAGCTGGCACGACTCTGAGCCTGCAACTTGCGCTATTCAGGAATTGGCGCGAGTTGTTGTTGTGCAACATGCGCCAACTGGCGCGACTGTCAGAGGAAAAAATGCGCCAACCACGTTTGCTGACCCAAAAAATAAATACAATAGCTCAGGGTCTGGTCAACAGTACTCAAACAGGTCTAAAAGCATAAAACAACTTCAAAGCTGACCCAGAAAGCTCATTTATCCAAGCAGGCAAGAGAAAACTAACATGCAAGACAAAACTCCAAGTCGTTCAGTTCATAAACCAAACCGGAGATCGACTGAAGTGGCATTGATCTACTCCGCTAATGCAAAGAAATAGCGTTTCAAAGGCTGCCTGGCCGTGCTTCAGACTCTGTCCAAGGTTTATAAATCAAACAACAAATAGCTCCTCCCCAGTGGAGTCGCCAAATTGTTGGAGAGGTAAATCCCCTCTGCGGACAGAGGCGATCCCACTAGCCCAAAATGGGACTAGCAACAATCAAAACACGCTACTACGCAAGTTCCTAGTTGTATATTAAAAGCGGATGACAAGAACCAACCTGGAGTCCAACGCTAATGTCGAAGACGAGTTGACAATCCCATTCCCTTGCTCCGGCAGGTCACAATCCTTGCGATCCCTGCGTATGGATACCTGCACATGCAAAGAACGAAACGAGAACAAGCATAAAATCCACTAACATACAACTATATTTCAGTTAGAAAGGAAATAAACCAAACATTATCATGATGAACAACGAGATTGGAACTATAATAGTAGTCGTTTATTAATGAAATAATAAGTAGAGAAAGATACAACCAAGGTTCTGATGTTGAACCTATCCTCTGGCTGGGCGAGCAGCTATGTATGTCTTGCAATAGACCTTCTCTCTCTCAAGATTCCGGCAGCATAACCTCCCTATGCTTCAAGACTCTTACTATCACTCAGGACAAGCATAATCACAACTAGCATTACTCCAAAACTAGCTTGTCTAATGCATGAGGACAGACTTTTATAGATGGAGAAGGGAGGAAGATACAATGCACCAGGACACTCATTGTGGATTGACATTATCTCCGAAAAGCCACTGTGGATAGATGTCAAGGATAGATGATGACTCTCGACCTCTATCAGATGGATTTTACCCTCAAAAGACTTCGTGATCTGAAGGGAGAAAACATATGGGTGCGCGTTTGTCAAAAATCATTACCAAACTTGGTTGGCGCGAGTGTTGTTCTAAGACAGAGCGCCAATGGTCGCACCCCCTTTTGAGGATCTCAGTGATTGGTGCGGATAAGACACTATGGACCCGCGCCGATGGAAAAAGGGCACTTTTCAAGGATAATTTGCAGAAGGTGTCTTTAGGGAACATGAAGTACATACTCAGGGGAACATAATGCAAGTGTTTTTAGACTATGTCACTGCTCACAAGTCTCGGAATGCATCCTCCAATGTATGGAAACAGGGGTAACAGGGATGGTGACCAATGGTGACAAATTACTGTGTAACACCTACCTCAACAATAATATGGTCTCATATATATTTTGTATTGAATGTTTTTACAGTTTCCAACCGGGCTCTCCATAAGATGATCCTCGAAATGATAAAGTACTTCACTCTTCTTAGATGACAAATACTATATATTACAAACTTCGGACTTTAGGGGGGAAATCTGTTGCCCAAAATATTGTCACCATGACTTTCTACAGAGAGTGTGAGTCTATCACTGCTCATACTATCCTCCTTTGCAAGTCTTAAACCTCAGCTCTTCATGTCAAGCCTTAAAAATGAGAGAAAGTCCTTGAAAATATCTAAAACTCTGGTTCCGCACTTTCTCATAGCATTACCTGTGGTCCCGCACCCGCTAGTCATGTCCCCTGCAGACCTACCCGCTCTGTCTCTAAAGGAAAGGGTGCAGACCCCTGTAAAAGTAAAAAAGGTGCAAGTTTATTATTAAAAACTCACTTTGGGTTAATTTTGGACGCTTCTGGAAGGAATCTTGACATGGCAAGTTCACTCCTAGGTGGTTCATACATCCCATAACTAAAGGAGCTAACCCCTTGATGAGAGGATCTTATCCCTTTGAAGGAGGACTCTATCCCTTTGAAGGTGGACCTGGTAACTTCCTTCCTCTACACTATAAAATGAGGCATTGGGCTGGTTGCTAGGGAGGTTGAAAGTTGAATATTTTTTAGGGTGAATGCTGTTGGAATTTAGACTTCCTAATAGAGCTTGAGAGGAGAGATTACATACCTTTTGATCTCTTTGGCAAGAGAGTGAAACTTGTCAAAGTAGAGGAGATTCTATTGGACCCTGGGAGGAGCTTGTACAGCATCAAGGCACCAAGGTTGTAAAGTTCTTCTTTGTTTAAAGTTAACACAATCAAGTTCATTTTTCTCAATAATTTGTCTTCCATGGTTTATTTCATCAATTCCTTGATCATAATGATAAATATGGTTTATTATATTGGCTATGCAGGTGTTATTTGATGTGTGCTTGTTTCTGTTTGTAGGTTCTTTAAAAGGAGGCTCATTTGGATGGTCGAAGCGTGGCTTCCACAAACTAGTGTTGGACTTGAGGTAGGGTCTGAAACATCTCTTGGCTTTTATTTATAAATCGCAATATTTAGAGAAAGATAGAATTTTGTTGTCGTGCTTGTCGCTAGATATCAGTAGATACTATGGAGATCGGTCTTGTCCGCAACAATGATTTATTTGGCTGACACTATGTAAAATAATTTCTTCTCAACACACTTATGACCTTCGGTGAATTTTCTATCACAATTGTAACAAAGCCCTTTTTCTCTTTTCTCTTCCAATTGTTGTGGTGTCACCCTTTTAGGTTGTGGAAGGCTAGGAGAAGAAAAACTTCCATAATTATAGTCATGAGTGGTTGGATTCCTTGTTTCCATAATTTTACTTTCAATTTTTCTTGACACTTGAATGCCTTCTCCAATGAATCAGGTTCCCAAAGACGAAGATCATGTTGAATGTTATCCTTTAAAGTACCTATGAAGGCATCAATCCTTTGCTTCTCTGGAATATCATTTACTCTTATATTCAATTTTTGAAAGTCCTCAATGTGTTCTTCCATTGAACACTTTTGTTTGAGATTTATCAATTGACTAAACAAGGTGTTTCTCTTTGTATCCTCATAATGTGTTATCTTTTCCTCCGTGAAAATTTACCACATAACAAGTGGTTTACGAGAACAAAGCCCTTTATACCATAAAAATTGATCTGGTTCTAAATATAAAGATGCAATACATACCTTTTGTAATAGTGGTACACCATGTAGATCAAAATATTTCTCCATCTGTAGTATCCAATTTACCGGATCCTTTCCATCAAACTTCCTCATCTCGCTTTTTCTTGATTTTAGGAGCTCGATTTTGAAACAACTATAACTCTGTAATTTCGAATCTTCTAGTTTTGAAATTGTGACCTTCAGTAGCCCTCTGTGTCGTCTTTCTAATGCCACCAATCTTATCCAAATTGGATTCTCCACGGAAGAGTTATGCCAAATCTCCCATAGTGACCTGATTATAGACTAGTTCAGTAGAGCGAACTTGTACAACGTGCCACGATTCACTGTTTCAACTTTTGGCTCTAAAAAATATATACAAGAAACCATATTCCATCCTCTTTCTATAACTTCTGATGAAATTTCAATCTGATGCCCAAAGAGAAAGTTATTACTATTTTCCCTAGGTCACCTGTTTGGAATGTAATTCAGGAGTCTAAAATAATACCAACTTCCTCAGATCATATCTCCACAAATATAGTGCGAAAAAGATTTGAAATTCCGACTCAAGATTCAGCGGGATTTATTCTCAAATGGGTTTTTTTTTAGCTTTTGAAACATTGCAGAAAAAAATCTATAGCGAAAATACCACGATGACCTGTTTGGAGTAGCGAAACCCTAGAATCCAAAGCTCTGATAATGTTATGAAACCATCTCAAGAAAAAGATAGAAAATATAGATCAACGCCTTAGAATTCAGCCTCCTCAAGGGGGCAACCTCCTTTACATTACATAAATGAACAATTCTTGGATGATACAAATGACAAGACCTCCTTTCTATATATAGGAGTCTAAGGAGTCATAATATAATCAGAGCTGACATAACAATAATAATGTAAGGGCATAATAATAACAATAGTGGGCTTCTATGGGGCACAATACCACGATGACCTGTTTGGAGTAGCGAAACCCTAGAATCCAAAGCTCTGATACCAAATGTTATGAAACCATCTCAAGAAAAAGATAGAAAATATAGATCAACGCCTTAGAATTCAGCCTCCTCAAGGGGGCAACCTCCTTTACATTACATAAATGAACAATTCTTGGATGATACAAATGACAAGACCTCCTTTCTATATATAGGAGTCTAAGGAGTCATAATATAATCAGAGCTGACATAACAATAATAATGTAAGGGCATAATAATAACAATAGTGGTCTTCTATGGGGCACAATAGTAACAATATGGGGACTACATGGGTACAAAAATATAATAAGGGGGTTGTACTAATAACAAGAAGGGGTTATACTAGTAGTAGGGACCTAACAACAACCTTGTGACTCTATCATACTTTCACACCATGTGCCCTCAATTTGCAGAGCTTTACAACAAGATTTGGTCAAAACTTGGGCTTTAAGCCTGAAAACATGCCTTGGGGGGATTCCATGCCCAATAGGCCCCCAACACAAACATCATGACTCACCTTTGACTTACTCTGTCGATGCGACGATCTTTACGCGGAGTCCCTCCAATTGTTCTCGAATTGCGCAGAGGTCAGCAGTGCACTGAGCTGCTTCTTGCTGGATCTACTATATACGTTGCTCCGAGACCTTTGTGTTGGGAGTGCTTCTTTACATCAATGTTTGCATCCCATGCATGTGTTCTTGCTTACCTTCAATTTATGTCGTGATGGTGAAGGCCTCGTTGATCCAAGGTTGGACACATGCCTTTAGGACTTCTTCGTCATGTCGTGTCGCATCTGTTATCACTTAGGTTGTTCCCTGCCTCCTGAGAGGAATACGGCCGAGATAAACACTAACCAATCTTGTAGCTGTAGATTCTAGCCAATTTGCAACCAGAGAGGGCTCTCTCTTTATAATTTAACTTTGTTTGAAGTATTTTAGGCTAGTTATGATGCATAGAGTTTGGTTTTTAGTTTGTTGGATGGCGATCTCAAATAGAGCTGGGATGCAAGTCTAAAATAGTTTATACCATTGGGAAATGGGGTTAATGGTGGTGTACTTCTGAAGGTGTTTCTTTGTTAAAGGGAAATGCTATGGAGCAAGATAATCAGTTTTGGAACAATTCTTAGATCTAGAAGTTCATGGAATGTAATCTAGTGGATGAAGGGCAGTCAATAATCCTTCATTATGCTGGCAGAGGGAAGGTGCATGACTATCATCAAGGAGCAGTTAAGAATTCCTAAATAGTATTCAAAATGAAAGAATTAGTGAAAACAAGAGCAGCTAAGAATTCTTGTTTATGACTAACTCTGAAGAAATCATAATTAATAGCAGAGATTGAACGCAAAGTGTATTTAAACAAATTCTGGGCTATTCTTTTTCTCTGTTACTAAGACTATGAAACATGTATGAAATTTGAAAACATAGAAAACATAAGCGCAGGTTAGAGCAACTTATTGATCCATAGAAAGACACAAGAATTCTGTAGCAGTTCCCAGAACATCAAATCCACATTCAGACGGTCCAGCAACAATGAACTCCAAACAACCTATGTATTAGAGAGTCTGAGAATTTAAAGCGTAGTCCAGAGAGAAAATCACCAACCCCAAATACATTTTATGGGGAGGTCTTTATACAAAAATGAGATACAAAATATCTTGTAGATAAGTCTTCATGCAATAACTTCCTTCACCAACTCTTCAGAAGAAGTAAATAAGAGAAATAAATGCTATAGTAAATGTTGGTGTGCTAGTTGTCCAATTGGTTAGAGATATTTGACATTCTGGACTAAGTGAGTCGGCTGATGGCTGTGTCTTTATTCTGCATTTCCTGCATTTGCTGTCTTGCTGTCTTTGTTGTGTCATCAGTGCTTGATCTTTTCAGTAATGAGCTGCAGTCACAATTTGGCTCCTTCTTTATGCTATTTTTACTTTTTGATAGGTGGCCCATGCCCTTTGAATTTGCTGACCTGTAGCTGACCCAAAAAGAGGAAACAGAAACAAAATCACCTTGGTAAAATTTCCAACATTCTCTGCCACCAGTCTTCTATAGGCAACTGATGTCTTTTTATTTTTATCCATGTTTCATCAGCTTCAATATATCTATAAAAGTTGGGTTGAACCTCAAAAAGGTGATTTATATCATGTTCAATGTAGAACAGATTTTCTAATTTATCATAAAGACCAGAGGGAGGCCTTGTTTCTTCTGAGGTGCTAGAGGATGCTGTAATTTGATTGGCAACATAATTATTCACCCTGTTAGCATACTGTTCATGTGTTAGCAGCCTTCCACTGCTGGTTAATAAGCTAGGTAGTCCTTTTCTCTGCAATGTTGAAAACTTTAGTTTTAAGGCATTTATTTGTGCCTGTATTTCTTAACATTTTCTTTCTAGAGTCTGTACAAAATTTCTCAGGGTCAGCACCTTCTTCACTATCAAAATAGTATCTGTTCAGTTCCTGATATCAAGAGCTGCCAACTGCTCTTTTGTATGAGTGTTCAAAAATTGAATCATCCTATTGGCTTGCTCAGGCATATTTCCCAATGATGCTCTAGCCTTTTGAGTGTCAAATCGAGCTTGGCTTACCAATTCTATTTGCTCATGTATAGTTTGGATTGATTGCCATTGGTCAATGATAGATTGGCCAATCTTGGCCCATAAGATTATATTGATTTCAGCTAGAGTTTTATCTAGAGTAAGCTCCTTTTCTAAGGACTTTATTTTATTGTCCAAGGCTTTTATTTCCCTTGTTTTCTCAGCCACTGTTACCTTGTACTTGTCATAGCTTACTTCAAGTTTGGCCAACTTTTCCTTGGCCTCTTTTAGCTCTGTCATTTGGACTTCTAGCTCTTTCACTACTTTCATCATTTCTTCCATACTCAAGATAGAATCTGGTGTTGTTGTTGCTGCTGCTGTAGGATCTGTAGTTGCTGTACCTATTGTTGATGCTGGAATGACAAGAGGAATTGTTGATGTTGCTGTAGGAAGGGCAGTGGGGACTGTTGGAGCTATTACTGATGGATGGGAGGTCGACTCTCCCTGCTTTCTTTGCATTGCTTTCTCCAAATCTTCCTCCATTTGAATTATCCTTTGATTCATCCTCATGAGAAAATCCATTGTATCTTCACCTTATTTCTCTTGCACAAGTTCTATAGTTTGTGGGTGCATGGTTGCAGGTAGCCTTAGCTACTTTCTAAGTGCAGCAATATCTTCTTCCTTTTTCTTATGAGGGCTTTGATGCCCTTGGCATCCTTAGGATCATGCCATAGTTCTGTAATGATTTCCTCCAATGTCTTTATTCTGCTGTCTTTGGCCAATGAAGACATTCTCTCCAAATCTAATTGAGTATTTGTATTTTTCAATGATTCTTTCAATTGGTGGGCCAGCATTGCCTTGTTTGGTAGAGTAGCATAGACCATTTAACCTGTCTGCTTGTGTAGCTCAATTTGGTCCATCAGGTGTATGTCCTTGGCGAGGACCTCTAAGTTTGTCTTTATGTAATCTGTAGCTGTTTGTGGCTGTGGTATCTTCGGTTTGAAATGACTTAAGATCATTTTCTCCTCCTTAATGTCATAAGCTTCCATTAATCTCTACTGTTTGGAGGGTGTTGTCTTCAGAAATTGATCATACAACTGTATTCTCAATAGCTCATTTTGGGCCTTGATTTCCATAAAAGTTCCTTTAATGCCAGATGGTTGTGCACCTTGCTGCCTCGAGGAGGATACCTCCATACCATGTTGCCTCTCTGTTTCCTGTCTTTGAGAGCTGATGGATGCTTGTTGACTGGTTTCCCTCTCCCTCCTTGGGCTCTCCATGACTTCTTCACTAATTTCCTCTTCAATTCGAGGATCTATTCATTGCCTTTTGGCCTTTGGCTGTTGTGTTGAACCACTAGCAGGTGTAGTTTCTTCCCTATCTTGTTTCTTGCCTCTCTCCTCATTGAGAGGAGTCTGTAAAGCTGGTACCTGTGGAGCCTTTGTCTGCAGTGGAAGGGTTTGCCCTTGACTTTGTTCCATTGAAGTAGTTGGTTGTTTTGTCATTGTTTCTTGCT
Source organism: Pinus tabuliformis (assembly GCA_031772625.1). NCBI lineage: Eukaryota > Viridiplantae > Streptophyta > Pinopsida > Pinales > Pinaceae > Pinus > Pinus tabuliformis. Next base: position 1,319,263,603 of record CM062820.1, read on the forward strand.
CTACATCAACTACCTCCTTGCCCTTTGATGTCCTTGTTGCTGGTGTAGACCTTTCTTGCGAAGCTTGTGGAGCGGCAGCTGATGTGCCCTCTCCAACTTGTTGTGGCAGTTTGAATGTGACCTGCTCAAAAGAATCCAAGTCAAGAGTCTTTTCCAAATCTTTCACATTTTGCTCCATTATTTCTTCTTGGGTGAATTCTTCAACTAGTGTCCCTACCACCCACTCATCTTAGTTGGAAAATTGTTCAATCTGTGGGATTTTTCAATGTTCATAGGCTGACAGCCTATATTTTATTTTTCTGGCATTGATAAAACCATTTGGGTCATAAGGTACCCACCAAAAACTTCTTTTTAACCTGAATTTCTCCCCCAATATTTGATCAGAATCTTTTCATCCTTCTTTTTTGTTCATGACAAAGGGGCCTAGTTGGTCTTTGAATTTCAACTAAGCCTTTTTCTTGGTGCTATGAAAATGAGTTAAATCACAGTTGATAAATTTCCGGTAATATTCGACGGCAAACAGTCTCATTGGCACATATCTTGGCAGCCTGTGTGGATAGAGCTCACAGCCATATATCCTAATGACAATGTGATTCTGGTAAAAGATTCTGTAGTTTTTTGAAAGCTCCAATATTTTCAGCATGTCATAGGATAGCCTAGCAGGAGGAGTTCTCATCAGGAGACAAGAGACTAGTTAGACAAACAGGTCAATGAACTCACAGTAAGTGTAAGGGGAGTTGTGCACTTCATGAAAGGCTGAGGTCGAAAAAATCACAGACCTCTTTTCTCCTTTGGAGTCTAATATTTTGATGGGGAATTGGAAATATTCTGGCTGATAATACATGAATAGATGGTAGATGTAAGATGAGTATTTGAAGACTCCCTCCCTATCCAGTTTCAGCAGTTGGTCATGTATCTTATTGGCAATGAATTTGGCATAGTTGTATTTGACAGCAGGGGGTTGTCCTGGGGTAAATGCAGACATCAAGACCAATATAGTATGATCAATATGTTCACTTGTCTTGAAGCCCAGTACATAAGATATCATATCTACTAGTAATTTTCCCACTTCATTGAAACATACATAGAGAAAAGGAGGTGGCCCTATAGGCTGGCGGTCTGCTCTCATGAATACTTTGGCAATTCGGGCTATCTCTGAGCTGGAGAGTTTAGGACCTTCATCAAGTAGGAATTTCATAGAGAGAGAGACCAGAAGCTGAGTTTTCTTGAAGTTTAGCATTTGATTGATGGAGTCAAGAGTTATATGGAAGAGGATGCTCCAATATGGAGACTTGACTGCCCTTTGAGTTGGCTCATAGTTTTCACAGCAGAGGCGAATAATTTCAGGAAAGACATTGACAGAAGGGAGGAAGTATATGGGCAAGTTTGATTCCCAAATGCCATAAATGTCACTGTCGTTCAAATAACTATTCCTCAGCGGACAGAAAGTCTGCAGGTGGTTTTTGTCACCAACCAAGTCTTGAATTAAGTGGTCCCTATCAGCCAAATGTAATGCTTCCAGTTCCTTGTGAGGTGCATTGAGAGGAGTGATATTCAAGGCTTCTGGAGTGGCCATCTTTAAATTCTCTGTGTTTGTAATATTGAATTTGGATTTGTGCAACAACTGAATAGTGAAAACTGCCTTTGAGGCTTTGTCAGGGAACTGGCAGACTAAACTTTGATATAAAAATGGGTTTAGCAGATAAAGTTCACAGGAAGGACGAAGTGTGCACAGTTAAGTTGGGAGGCTGGATATAGAGAGGAAATGGTGTTCTTTGCAGAGGATTTTGACAAATGAACTTAATGCATGGGCAGTTAGGAGAGTCTGCCAGCGGAAATGGGCTCGAAGTGCATTTTAATGGCGAATTTGCAGAGGAGGGCAAAGTTTGCCGATTTGCTTTTGAACAATGGCTCAAATAATGAATTAAAAGGTGGTAATTCACAGGTAGGAGTGCATTTTAGTTTGAATTGTAGCTCCACAGTCGATTTCAAATGGAGAAATTTCTAAAAATAGGGTTTACAGGTGAACAATGGGTAAATACCTGTTTTTAGAGGCGACTGGTACAAATTGCAGGTACAATGCTAAGCTAGGGGGCGAATTTGCATGATGAAATCATTTGGTTTACTAATTGGAGTTCTAGAGGTGAATTCGTCATAAACGACATGCACCTTCTCCACAGGCGCGTAAATAAAAATAAACAAAAACCGTCGTTTTCATGACTTTTTAATGAAATTTGGACATTTTAACGCTTTTGGCGCTTTTTGTGATGACATCATCATGACATATTTTTGGCACATAGCGGGTACGGAGGATGACATGGCAGCTGACGTGCATGGTGACATGGCGGGCGACACGGTGGTGGGGTGTTGATGTCAGCGGATGACATGGCAGTGGTGCAGAGCAGCGGCGGGCGACGTAGACACGACATCATCGGGTGACATGGACCTGATGTCAGGGGGCATGTGGCAGGCGGTAAGCAGTTTTCCCCGCACCGCCTTTGGCCCAGGGTGGTTTCGCACATAGAAAATTTTAGGGGCGAATGTTCGCCCTTTGGAAAAATTAAGGGGTTTTAAATTTTTAGTGGGTGAATATTTTTTATCATAGTACACTTTTACAAATCGCCTCAAATAGCCCACCTTATTTTAAGGGAGAGGGTAAGAAAGGTAAATTTAGCCCTTGAAATTAGGAGTTACAACCTTCCATTCGCCCATTTCCAAGAATAGGTTTTATTTAAGTGAATCCATTCGCCCATTTTCAAGAATAGGTTTTATTTAAATGAATCCTATGGGCCAAAGGCCCAAATAGCATATTTATAAAAGAGGTATGGTAAATTAATAAAAATATAAATAAATGAGAGGTATGGTAAATAAATAAAACATTTTTTATATTTACTCCATAAATCACGTTATATACATGCAAGGGTGTAGAAAATAAGAATATAAGTAAAGTGGAGGTACGGCAAATAAATAAAACATCTTTTTATACTTACTCAAAAGGTATGGTAAATAAATAAAAATATAAATAAACTAGACGCATGGTAAATAAATAAAACATCTTTTTATATTTAGTCTATAACCCTCGCTATATTTATGAAGGCTCAAGAGAGAGGTTTTATTTAAGTGAATCCTATGGGCCAAATACCATATTTATAAAAGAGGTATGGCAAATTAATAAAAATATAAATAAATGAGAGGTATGGTAAACAAATAAAACATTTTTTTATATTTACTCCATAAGTCACCTATTTATGAACACTCAAAAAATGCGTTATATTTAGGTGAAACCTATGGGCAAAATACTATGGGACAAATACCATGGACTAGCTTGTTATTAATACCATGAAAAAGAACATTATTAACCCTAATATTAATATTAATAAAAATAAAAATGGCACAGGGTATTGAACCATGGTATTCACCAAAATGGCACATGGTATTGACCCATGGTATTCACCTGGAATGTAGCCTATTTAAATGGGGGAATTAAACCAACATAGATCCATCTTTACTCTGGATCTACTAACCCCCGAGAGGTATCAAATATCGTGATATGCAATATGCAAACTAGCATAGAGTGAAAAAATATTTGATCCAATCAAGAGTAAAAATGGATGTTGTAATTTAATGTATGTTAAACATTTTAGCTTGGTTAAAATAAAAAATAAAATAAAAATCAACTATTAATTTTATTAATTTTTATAAATTACTAATAATAATTTTGCTCCAGGTTTATGATAACCCATGGTATTAACCCATGGTAATACCATGGTATTCATGTGAGCATAGACTATTTAAAGGGGAAATTCTATCATCTTAGATCCATCTTAATTCTGGGTCTACCAAGTGCTTAGAGGGATAAATAGATTTCATTCCCCTAAGAGTGGTAGATGTGGAGTTAAGATGGATATAGGTTGGTTTTTATGATAATGAAGATATTAAATAGACTTAGGAAATTATATTGTAAAATCATCTTAAGGTGAATGGTTAAAGCATAGACATTGGACAAGTATATTTGTATACTTTTGTTTTAAACTGAAACAAATCCAGGGCTAGAAGGAATGGATTGATTGCACTAGTCATCCTTCTATAGTTTTCTAACATATGCTAGAGTAAACAGATTGTAATTTGGGTAATTTTTATAATTGCAAATAGGAACATACTTGTGTATTAGCATGGTGGTTACGAGGTCCCTAGAAGTGATGAATTTTAATTTTTCTTGGTTTTATATATAGTATTAGATTTTTTTTTATGCTTTGTGTGAATGGCACGGGTGAATTTTATCCTACACCCACTAGGTTATCGATATGTAATTGCGGTATTTTTTATTTCAAAAGATATTTTAAAGAAATGCAATGATTTCATTTGTGTATTCAATAAAAATAAGATTTTATAATTGAGTAAAATATTCGCCATGCCTGGTGAGAGATTCGCCAAAAAATTATATATACATATCATATTATTGATAAAATTGCCTTCCATTTTTACTATATACCATGGAGATTTGCCCATTTATTATACATGTAAATTTAGGGGGGGTTCTTAAAATTTTCCCTGGTTTCGCAGGAGGGGACTCCAATCACGTCGGGAAGTTGACACGTGGCGGCGGTACACAACAATACCACCCATCCCCTGGACGCTAATGTTCGGCAGGCGAGGGTTTCCAATATCGCCGTCAGCCGTCAGATCTACGGCGTGGGATCGGACGGTGGACAGGAGATAAAAGCAGCGCGGTTTTGAAATGCGGGGACCCACACATTATTTAAATGTTTTAATAATGTTTTGGAGCATAAAACTTTGGGTTATGGGTTTATGTGGGCGCCACCGTTATTCGTTTAACCAAGTGCTAACAAATCCCATTATATACATGTGCGCGGGGTTAGCATATGGTTTATGTGGGAGGGTTTAGCGTGGTTATTTATTCAACCAGATGTTAAATAAAACCCAAGGTTTATGAATGCTGAAGGGTTCTTATTAAAGTCCCAAATGGACTAATAATTCCCGGACTAATGTTACATGGATATAGTTGCCAGGGGTAGGGATATTATTTATTTTTTGGGTTTTTTAAATAGTTTTTGTAGCATAGGGGTGGGGATATTGATAAAGGAGCTATATAATAAGTTAAGATGTCAATATGAATATATGGAATGAAACTGGATGAATAAATGCTAAGTCTATAGAGTGAAAACTTAGGCATAGGGAAATGAAAGGAGTATGGAATGATCATTTTTACACAAGAAATGTGGCTTCTTTTAACTAAGTAAACTCAAAGTTTAACTTGGCATTTCTCATAAAATGAAGTGAAGCAGGACTATTGGGCAGATCCCAAGGTCCTTGAGGGGATGTTAGTAAATGATTTCTGGGGGAATGATAGGGGAAGTTAGTCATGCTTCCACTGTCCTGCAGTTACTTTGCCATGATATTTGGGTCATTGATAAGAAGAGTCTTTCTTGATAAGACAAAAATGATCACAAACTTACTTCTGCAACCTCAAACTGCCTACCTAGCCTAATACACCTAACATTTTTTCTTCCTTTTGGAAGGGTGCATTTGGGCTAGCAAACCCTAACTTTCCTCTTTTCTTTCGAATGCCCTCCTATCTAAGTCTACCCTTATCTCTTCCAAGGGCCCAGATTAAGTTGTTGGGCTCCTTTGTTTCTCTACCTGTTTACCCATCTGCCAAGCTTGAACTGTTTGGACACACTTTATTCTCTATTCTAAAGACAAGTAAATTCAAACATGATATAGCCAGGATTGGATTGTCTGTCTATTCATCAACTGTATCCAAAATCAACCATCTGTATACAATGAAGTCTCGCAACAATGGAACAGTAGTGGCATTTAAACTAGCACACTTTCTTGGTCTTTTTGGTTTGGGGTTCATTTTCATCATTTTTCTGACCAATTTACTCTTTTTGCCCTTTGATTTTTGTTTTAGGGCATACCCTCTTTTCAATTTTTTAATTTTCTTGATTTGTTTAAAAAACATGGAACCTTTGCAGCATGCAAGGATGAAAATATTTGGTCCTTCTACTATCAATCATGAAAAATGAAACCTATTGGTATAGGAACCTGTTAGCTACCTATATCAATAGGTTTCATATTTCATGATTGGCAAAGAAAGGTCCAAATATGCTCTACTTTGGTGATGCAAAGATCCCATATTTCCTAGAGAAAACAATGTATGTACATAGTTCTTTGTTGACTCATTTTTGTGGGTGATCCAAAAGTCTAATCTGGATCATGCCATGTTTCAATTTTCTGTTGTAGCATAGAGAAAAGAAGTCTGTCCAAACTGTTCAATCTTGGCAGACCAGTAGCTTAGGTAGAGAATTAAGGTTCCCAACTGCTTAATCTGGGACCTTGGAAGCAATAAGGGTAGCATTAGATAGAAAATCAAAAGGAAAAAGCCAAGGAAAAGAAAAAGGCATATAAGGGTCTGCAAGTCTAAGTGCACCCTCCATGAAGAAATAAAAAATGCTAGGCAAATAGATGGGTAGGCAGATGGGGTTGCAGAGGTATCATTCCTTACAATTGAATGTGGGCTAAACTATTCACAAAGGAAAATCAATGGTTTGGGAAGAACTTCTTCTCCATTATGTTGCATCAGAGCAAAGGAGCATGTCTAACTTCCAAGTTTCCCTTTTCACTCCCATCCCTAACATCCCTTCATCAGTTGAGATTCATGGAAGGATTTGTGGTTTTATGATGGTTCCTATTCCTTTAAAAGCCACATTTCTTGTCTAAAATTCTTTTCATTTTGATCTACTCCCTAAGCTAAGTGATTTTCAAATAAACTTAGTGATTTCACCCCTCATTCACCTTTTCCACCCATATTAACCCCTAACTTCTACTATCTAAATCCCCTATGTTACCCTTTCCCTACTATTATAACACTATGGTGTATAAACCCCAAGCATTTTATAAATATCCCTCCCCTTGGCATTATAGCCATATGTTCACGGTCAGGGATTAAATTGGCACCAGGCCAGTTTAAGAACCCTAAACCCTACCCCTTTTCCCCCTTTTCAAGAAGTCATTTGACCCATTTAACCCCTTCATATGCTAAAACCTTATAAAAACCCCATTACTATACCCCTAACCCGCTTCGTTTGCGAAATATCCATCAAAAACCCACTTTTACATTTTATCCAAAGTTCTGGCGCTATGCGCATTATTACAAAATACATTGAAAAACCATAAAAAATCCGCCATATTCTAAAGTTTTCCGCCGGGCGCAAATCCCAAAAGAAATATTATTTTATTACCGCCCTCCGCCCGTATCGTTCGGTCATCTCAACGTCCCGTCGACCGTCGGATCGGGCCCCTTTGATCCGACGGCCCTCGTGCATATCGGACCGGCCCCGACGTCCGAGAGTTACCTTCCGATATCTGTCAGAGGGTGACGTCAGGCCTCTGCCACGCGCCACCCCCACAGCGTATCGGAGGTACGTCTGACATTTCTGCCTCCGTATCAAAAGCGGTGCAATATGAAACCGCTAACCACTTCCGGTTTCGGTTGATCCGCCCTGTCAGCGTTACCTCCAGCGTCACCGCCGTGTCAGCGCCCCGTCCTCCAGTCACCCCCACCTGTCTGCCACTTCACCATCCCCGTGGACCTCTGGTATGCCGCCACGTCGCCTGATGACGTCATGCTGACGTCATCCGACCTTGACCCCACCTGATGACGTCATGCTGACGTCATCCAAAAAGGCGCCAAAGTCCTAAAAAACTATATTTTGGCCGAAATGTCGCATTTTTCGCACTTTTTGCAAAAAACACTGTAATATCCTCTGCATGAATTCTACGTCCGAGCCTTTGCCAACCTGCTGAATCAACCTGGAGACCGCTGGCGCGCCCATTCACCTACATTCTTGACCATTGCTGACTGTATATCAGGTATTTATCCGTGCAAATCCTTTCTGCGCCCGGTTTTGTCTGTAAATTCCCAAATTAACTTAAAGCAGTGGAAAAATAGATAATTCACCGGCGAATCCCCTCTGCCTGGTTCCCAGTTGCACCTAGAACGTCGAAATTCACCAGCTAAGCCTCGTTCACCTGAAATTTCATTAAAACTGCATTCTGTTCGCGCATTCGCGAACTGGTGACCCACACTGTACCAACTTGCTGCAAAAGAGGGAGCAAGGCCAGACATTTGCCTCATTCGTGTTCTAAGCAGTATTTCAATTGCTGCAACTCACCTTTGTCCTCTGTTCCTGAGTAAATTCACCTTCCTGATTATAGAAAAACTCTTTGGTATTATTCTACACAGCAACACTAGTCCATAAACAGCAGAATCCCAAAAAGAAATCATGAATCCACCAGTAGCCCCGGTGGCCTTGAATGTTGCTCCACTAAATGCCCCACAGAGAGAATTGGAGTGGCAACCTCTAGCAGACCTCGATTATCAAATATCAGAGGAAATGTTGTCGAGGACCAAGTTCCACATCGACCTGCTAAATGAATTGAAGACTAAACATGAGAGTGGGACAGATGTACTGGGCATATGGGATTCTTTCCTCCCCATCTTCAAACTCCCTCAGGTCAGACAGTTCCCTGACCTCTTTCACCTGTGTGCTGAATGTTATGACCCTACTCAGAGGGCTGTGCTTGACCCTTCAGGCTCAGTCATTTTCTATATCACCTCTGAAGCCATCAAAGAGATGTTGCACTTCAGGACTCAGAAGAAGCTAGTTCCTCTATCATTGATAGACTTGAAAAATCAAGGAGCTAGATTGATTGATGCTCAGGTCACCAAACTCAGTCAGCTATACATTGGCTCTGATACTGTGCAGAATCCTCTTATTAACCAAGTTTACTTCAACCAATTGGGCAGAGATTTAGCATACATGATTAGCCCCATCCTGGGCTATAATTCAATTGAACATGTTGATGAAACTGTGCTGGTGGTCATGCTCATGTTCGCTCCTGGCAAGTCTCCAATCTGCTATGACTATGCCACCTATATCTCTGATAAAATACATGAGCAGTTGATGAACTTGGCCAGAGAAAAGGTGTTCAGATACACCTCTTACATCTACCACTTGATCCTATATTATCAACATGAAAAGTTTTCTTTTGTTGTGAAAAGAGAGGATGCCCAAGGCAATCCAAGGTCAGTGGTTTATTGGTCCTCTGTCTTCCATCACAGAGCTCACTCTCCATATACTTACTGTGAGTTCATAGATCTTTTCATCCACCCAGCCATGTCTCTATTGATGAGCTCGCCTCCTCCAAGACTAACTGATGATATGCAAAGGATACTTCAGTTGTCTAAATTATACAACATTGGGGACTGGTACTTCTACCAGAACCACACAGTTATAAGGATATATGGGTGTGAGTTGCCCCCATACAGATTGCCCAAATATGTGCCCATGAGACTATTTGCCCTGGAATACTTCAGGCAATTTGGGAATGCTGATGTGCTACACTTTTCAGGCAGAGGCAAGAAAGCACAGCTCAAGGTCAGGAACCAATTAGGCCACTTTGTCTACAACAAAAGGGAGGAAGGTTGGAAAGAGGCAGATAGAATGTTAGAATCCCTCGGCCTACAAACCAGTTTCCTTTGGAAACCTTATGACCCCAATCACTTCATATCTGTAAGAAGGGTCAAGTATAGGTTGTCTGGCTATGATCATATAAGGATTCCTCAGATAGAAAAGTATGCTAATCAAGTGAAATGGAGGAGGGGAACCTTAGAGGAGCCTCTCACACAAGAAGAGTTAAATCAGAGAGCTCTAAGAAATCTGAAAAAGATGGCTGACCTAGAAATCTGTCCACAGGTGTTCAATATTCCAAGCAGTCAAGAGGGAGCAGTTGCCTCATCCTCAACTGCAAATCAGCAAGCAGCCAAAGCTAGTGAGCAAACCTCTAGCAAAGGCAAGGAAAAAGTGATGGAAACAGAACAGCCACCTCATGAGGAGGTGCAGCAGCAACAGCAGCAGGTAGAGCAGCCACAACAGCAGGAGCAACAGCAAGAAGAGGGGCAGCATGACAAAGAGCAGCCATTACAGCAAGAAAGGGCAGCTGAGGCCCCAATTTTCACTGAGCAACAGGCTCAGAACACTGTGCCTCCTAGGCAAGAGACTACTACTGAAGCTTCAGTCCTCCAAACTCCACAAAAGGAGGACATAAGTAGGAAAAGGGACAGAGAGACTCCCCTCACATCATCCATAGATCAGGGAGGAAAAAGGCATAGAATGAATCCCTTCTCTGAGGAGGAAATGCCAATAGGGCAGTCTCTGGGCATGGGCCCACCTAGTAGAGAAGCATCTGCTAGCTCCTTCCAGCAGGGACAAGACAGAACAATAGGAGGAGAAGTCAGCTCCTCAAGCCACCAAAGAGAAGCTGAAGGAGGAATCAAACAACAGTTTATTGATATTAAAAGGAAAAATGAGCCACTTAAAATACAACTCTATAATCATCTGCTGAAAATGGCTCCTACCAACCAGCAAAGACTGATGTCTGCCTATGATGTATAGGAGGGAAAAATGATCATGAGTAATTTTATGCCAGCTGTAGTACAACCCCAGTCCCCTGCAGATTATATAAGGACCAATCTTGAGGTCCTTGCCAAGGACATCCACCCAATGGACAAAATTGAATTGCACAAACAAACGGGTGAGATGGTGTATGCCTCCTTGGCAGACAAAACACTAGATAACTACAGGCTAGAAAATAGCCTAAATAACACCACTGCCCAGCTTGAATTGGAAAGGGCATCCTCTCAAGCAAAGGATAATAGAATCAGGGCCTTAGAAGATATAATTATAGAACTTGGGCATGATCCCAAGGATATTAAGGCTGTGCAAGCATTGTTGAAATTGAGGGATGCAGACATGGCAGCCCTTAGAAAGATGATCAAAGTCCCAGCAACAATTCACCCACAAACTAAAGAAGTTGCTCAGCTGAGACATGATCAAGATGCCTCGGCTTTGCTGGTATCCCTATACAAACAGCTGATCCAGACCCAAGAGAAGCTGGGAGAGTCAGAGGCTGCCCAGGCAGCATTGCAGCAAAAGGAAGGAGGTCAAACCTCTCAGCCTCCTCCTGAAATAATTAACCTTGAGGAAGCTCCTCAAACCACTGCTCCTCCAACTCAACAAACAGAACAGGCACCACCATCCACCTCAGCACCAGCGCCAACAACAGACCAGGCTTCAAGCCTGGACATGCAGAAACTAAGGAATGAAATCCAAGCCCTGGAAGCCCAAATGTCAGAGTTAAAAGAGGCCAAGGAAAATTTGGTCAATTTGAATGAGATATATGACAAATCTAAGCAGTCTGTAGTAGAAAAGGGCAGGGAAATAAAGGCCCTTAAAGACAGGATTAAGGAGCTGGAGAAGGAGCTCACATTGGATAAAGTGACAGCTGAGCTCAAGACAGTGCTATGGGCCAACATTGGCCAGTCCATCACTGACCAATGGCAGTATATTGAGACAATCCATGAGCAGATTGAGCTCATAGCAAAAGCACAGAGGGAAATCCAGAGATCAAGGGCATCTCTAGGCAATATGCCTGAGGTTGCCAACAGAATGATCAATGTGCTTAACAACAGAACAAGTGCTCAGTTAGCTACTATGGGAATCTCCAACAGAACTGAGACCATCCAGCTAATCAAGAGGGTCCTAACACTGAGAAGCCTAGTGCAGACACTAGAGAGAAGGACCCAGGATATGCAGACCGAGGTCAATAGATTCATGGAAAAATTTGTGGCATTGCAAAACAGAGGTCTTCCAAGCTTACTGAATAGCGCAGGAAGACTACTTTCCCATGAAAACTATGCCAAGAGGGTGAACATCTTTGCCACAAATCAGATCACAGAGAAGGCCAGCACCTCAGAGGAAACAGGGCCAGCAACAGGACAAAGTCTCTACAACAGAGTAGAGAACTTATTTTTTATCATGGATGAGATTAAACATCTGTTTGAAGTGCCTCCCAATTTCTATAAATATACAGAGGCAGATGAGACATTAGATGCAATTTTGAGACACCAATTGCCCACATAGGAATACTGGACTAAAATGATACAGCTGATATTGTAAGCCAGAGCCTGTAAATCAAGTTTTGTTATTTATTATTCAAAAACTACAAGTGATCATGCACAGGAAAACTTGGAAAGATCAGCGTGCATGAAAAGGGAAGGGCTGAGCCAACTCAGCAGAACTATTCGGCCAACAAAGCACAATTGATAGCTAACAGGTAGCAGGGCCGAAAGTTACAGCACGACATGCCATAAAGACGCATTTTTCAGAGTTAAAGCAGAACGGTCAGACTGACTCAGTGGCATCTAAAGGCCAAAATATCTTCTGACAGACATAAAGAGCATTTATGTTGTATTAAAGGCAATAATAACTTCTTATCTACTGTTCTGTACAAAGTTGGTGAAAACATTCATTTCTCAGATGACTCAACGCCTTAGATATTTTGGATAACCGTTTGTATATATTCCCCCTTGGCAGAAGTTTGCAGGGGTTGTTGTTGATTACTCTTCAAGAGTTCTTTTGCTGTAAATTTTCAGAGTTTAATACAAGGGCCGATGGAATTTCCAAAGTCTGTGTTGTCTGAGGGATTGTGATGCGATTTGCTGAGTGCTGCAGGATTCCTGCATGTTATCATGATTCAATAAGTTTCCTTTAAACTTTCGTTATGTTTCTTTCTGTTACTTTTCATAACTCATCCATGTTCTAGATTTCACAATTAATGGCAGAGAAAAAGACTAATTCCAGGATTTATTCATAGGATACCCTGAATTCAATCTATGCTATTACAAATGTTTTCTTCAGTTATGGTTATAAAGGTGTGATTCTTAATTGCTGCACCTCTACACTGTATCTTTCATGGAAATTATTGTTTAGGAATTCAAGTCTACTCCTTCACAATACATCTCTTTCTTACAACCCAGCTTAGTGAAAAATTCTTAATTGCTTTTCACTAGTTGCACACATTTCATCACTATAATATCAAGTTTGTTTCATGAGATATTCAAAAGGCCCCGCAGTTTCAGCAATCCTAATCTACTGCTCAAACAACCAGTAACCAAAGACTCCATCGTCCAATGGGCTAGAATTATCTGAAGGTTTACACCTTGGGTACAGAAGTCATCCCTCAACCAAAACATAAAACCAAACCCTGAACATCTCAGCTAGCCTAAAATACTGTCAAAACATAGGCAAATCATAAAGAGAGAGCCCTCTCTGATTACAGTTTGCTTAGAAACTGTAGTCCAAAGATTGGTTAGTGGTTACCCCAGTCATATTCCCTTGGGAGTCATAGGGAACAACCTGGGTGTTAACATAATTGGTGACTCCACAGGGGACTAAGCATATTGTTTTTCAACTGTTGTCTGCTAAGACAGTGGTTTTAAAAGCTTGAGCAGTCCTTTAAAACAGTACTAAAAAATATCTTAAAAATACCAAAAAGAAGTTCAGAAGCTGGCTCCTAAAAATGAAATCAGGCACACTAGGTCAAATCCTGACCCAAATCCACCAGCTATTTTTGAAAAGCCCAATACAATCCCAAAAATCATCAGGAGGAAACAAAGGCATGGAGATCCTACTAATTTAAGCCCTGAGACAGCTAACCCTGAAACAATTCCAACTCCAATCAAGGTTCTATTTCGATCTACTCTTGATTCCCCCAGTTCACCATCTACCTCTCAAAGTCCTTCTTTCACACCTCCATCCACTGCACATATCTCCTTGACCAACACTTTGGTTTCCACTGTCCCCATCACCCTTGTAGTACCAGTCATTGATACTATCCCAGTTGTCCCAATAAATCCTATAAACCCCATAAACATGGCTAATAGATATGCCCCCCTGCAGTTGCCTGCTAATGTTGCAGCTCTGCCTCATGAGTACCAATCCAAGATCACATATTTTTACTCCACTGGCCCTTTTTCAGCAATTCAGCATGCCAAGAGGATGCAAGACCATTTTGAGAACTATGAAATAGACGATGATAGTGTGAGAATGAGAATCTTTGTGCAGAGCTTGACAGGGGATGTAAGGACCTGGTTTAGATCCCTGGCTGCAAATTCCATCACAACCCCTGATGAGCTTTATGAGGCCTTTACTAACAGATGGGAGAAGAAGAAACATCCCTTGCACATACTTGGTGAATATGATACAATCAAAAGAGGTCCCCAAGAGACTGTCTTAGAGTATTGTGCAAGATTCAACAATGTGTATAATGCAATACCACAAAATTTAAGACCTCCTCCTGATTTAGCCTTGTACAAATTCCCTGATGGTTTTGACCCTGATATGGCATATCAGTTAAAGGAAAGAGCACCTGAAACCCTTGAAGAAGCCCAGAAGGTTGCTGTCACAGTGGAGGCTAACCTAATTGCCAAGAGAAACAGGGCAAGATTGGAAAAGAGAACCACCTTCAAAGATGAACCCTCAGCCTTTGATAAAAAATTGGATGCAATACTCACTGGTATGAAGAGGTTGGGAGATAGAGTAGAATCAGTGGAGAGAAAATCATCATGGGAAGCACCACCTAACAACCCTAACAGGAACCCAAATTTTAGGAGAAATCAAAACCCAAATGTTGGTAAGACCGGTTCTGACCCAGACATAAGACCTCCTTTCCAGGAAAACTATACTGAGGCATCCACTTCAGATGAACAAACAGATGATACCCACATCAACTTGATGGGCCTGAATGATGAGCAACAAGTCTTTCTAAGTCAAGAAGATCATGAAGATGATGATATTCAACAATTCCAAACTAGGTCAGGTGAGTCATTTGACTTTAAACAAGGCTATGACACAGCTGTTTATGAAGTTCATAAACAATATAAGCTAAGGAGTAGAACTATAAATGTAACACAGCCTAAAAAAACAAAGGATAGCCACCAGCCTAAGAAAGCCATTGACACAGAACCAAGTAACAAAACTGGTCCAATTACAGATGAGGTGATAGTTGAGGAAATAACTGAACAGCAGCCTATGGCTACATCACCCTTGCAGCCCAATCTAAGTAACACTTCTCAAGAAATGAGTAAGAAGGACAAGCTCCCAGATCAAGACAAGAAACAAAAGGAAGACCCGGTAAACAAGGAAAAGGCTGCCACTCACAACACCAAGATCCAATCTGATAGACCCTTTAACTTAGAAGCTGAAATTGGAAAATTGAAGGTAGCTGTTCCCATTTCAGAACTGGCCAAACATGACATTTATAGGCAACGAATCAAGAAGTCCCTTCAGCTAACTCGTAATAAAGATAATGTGAATGTGTTAGATGACACCCCAGAATTGCTTTTCGGTCCAGAAGTTGATGGAAAAGCAGCTGTTGCAGGTATCTTACCCTTTTATGTTAGTTTACATGTTCATGATAAGATATTACACAATGCAATGTTTGACTCAGGTGCCTCTCACAATTTGATGCCCAAATCGGTCATGGAAAGATTAAATCTAGACATAACAACGCCATATAAGGACCTATTCTCATTTGACTCCAGCCAAGTTAAGTGTTTAGGTCTCATAAAAGATCTATGTGTCTCACTTGTCCAATATCCCAATAAGACAATCCTGATGGGTGTTGTAGTTGTTGACATCCCACCCAAATATGGGATGCTGTTATCAAGGTCATGGGGTGCTAAACTCCAAGGTTCTTTGCAGTTAGACATGTCATATGCCACTATCTCTGTCTTTGGGCAACCAAAACGACTATACAGAGAAACACTTATGAAATACATGGTCAGCAGTGAAGAAAAACCTCAAAATTTTCCCATATATGTTGTGCATTCTGATATAGACTCATACATTCTCCTCAATGACCACATAGGTCTTGTAAACAATGAAGAAACTGAGACACCTAAACAAGAGCAGGACATCAATCAACCAAATGTTACCCTAGAAATAATCGTTGATCAATCATCAAACAAAGCTGCTGCTCTAGAAGTCAAATTGATCCAATCAAGAGATGAGACAGTCCTAAAAGACAAACCAGATGACAAAACAGAACTTCGACTTACAATTCCAGCTTATGAAGAGGTCACCAACTCTTCCCTAGAACAAAATATCCTGTGGTTCCTTGAATTTGATGGGTCAGTAAACAAATTAGGGGCAGGAGCTGGAGTTTGGATACATAATAAACAAAACAGTCATGCAGAAGGCAGAGCCTATAGACTAAATTTCAGATGCACTAATAACATGGCAGAATATGAAGCTCTCTTACTAGGCCTTAAACTAGTAAAGTCCTTACAAGCCATAAAGGTCTCAATTATGGGAGATTCAGATTTAGTCATCCAACAAGTAAAGGGAAATTTTGTCACTAATGACAAAAGATTGAGGTCTTATAGGACTGCTGTTGCTGAAATACTAAACTCCTTTACTGAATTTCAGATTACCAAAATTCCTAGAACCCATAATCTGCATGCCCATATCTTGGCCACATTTGCAAGTACCTGCAAGCTACCTTTTGAGCCCCACCATTGCTTCACAGCTGAGGTAAAACACAAACCTTCTGTCCCAAACAATGTTAAGGACTGGCAAGTATTTGAAGATGATGCACAAATAAATAATTTCTTGACCTTGCAACAAGAATTTGTAGGACTAAATATTGACACTGACAGAGCAAGTCAATCACAAATACTTGAAAGAGCAAGTCAATCACAAATACTTGACAGAGCAAGTCAATCACAAATACCTAATCAACAGAATCATAAGCCAATATCACCCAAAACAGCCAACCAAATCCTACATCCAACAATTTTCAACAAAGACAATATACTACAAATTCAACAAATTGGTTGTGAAGAAATGGCTGATGCTGAGGCTGAAGTTATACAATTGAAAGATAACTTTCTACCAACAGGCCTAGCCCCACTTGAGGATATTTTTGATTCAAATGATGTCCCTAGAAAACCAAAAATGCAGCCCCTTAACTCTGCCATTGAAGAATGCAACATTGGAACCATGGAAAAGCCCAAGATAATAAAATTATCTGCATCCCTTCCTCCTAATCAGAAGCCCAAATACATTGACCTCTTCAAAGAATTCCAAGATGTCTTTGCATGGGGTTATGAGGACTTAAAATCCTATGACACTTCTGTCATTCAACACACAATCCCTCTCAAGCCAAATCAAAAGCCATTTAAACAAAAATTGAGAAGAATAAACCCCATGCTCCTCCCTGCAATTGAAAAAGAGGTACAAAAAATGTTTAAAGCTGGTATCATAGCACCAATCAGGTTTTCTGATTGGATTTCAAACTTGGTGCCTACAAGAAAGAAAACTGGTGAAATAAGACTTTGTGTTGATCTTAGAAACTTAAACCAAGTATCCCTCAAAGACAACTACCCCCTACCTAAGATGGATCACATTCTCCAAAGAGTGGTAGGAGCATCAAGGATCTCATTGCTTGATGGATTCTCAGGTTTCAATCAAATCCTAGTGCACCCTGATGATCAAGACAAAACTGCATTCACAACCCCCTGGGGAACTTTCAAATATGTGAAAATGCCTTTCGGATTGAAAAATGCAGGGGCAACATTTCAAAGAGCAATGGACATTGCTTTTGCCAAGGAGATTCATGACTTTCTTGTCATTTACTTAGATGACCTTACACCTTTCTCAAAATCAGACCAAGAACACTTGAAGCACTTAAGGCAGATCTTCCTAAAATGCAGGAAATATGGAATTTCATTGAATCCAAAGAAGTCCCTGTTTGGTATGGAAGAAGGAAAGCTCTTAAGGCATATCATATCAAAGGATGGCATCAGAATTGACCCAGATAGGATACAAGTTATCCTGCAAATGCCCCACCCTAGAAACATTAAAGAATTGCAAGCCTTCTTAGGGAAGATTAATTTCTTAAGAAGGTTTATCCCAAACTTAGCAGAACTGATCAGATTACTGAACAACATGCTAAAAAAGGATTCAAAGGTGAAATGGACAGTGGAAGCAAATCAAGCCTTTGAAGGTATAAAGTTAGCCCTTACCCAAACCCCAGTCTTAACAAATCCTCAATTTGATAGAGAGTTTATCATTTTCTCTTTTGCCTCTCAGCATACTATTGCTGCTGTTCTATTACAAAAAGATGACCAAGGAAATGAGAAACCAATGGTTTTCTTTAGCAGAGCTCTTAGAGATGCACCTCTAAAATACCAAATCATGGAAAAACAAGCCTATGCTTTGGTCAAAGCCATTAAGGACTTTAGAATTTATATCCTTTATTCCCATGTTATAGCTTATGTGCCAAGTCCTATTGTAAAAGACATACTCACTCAAGAAAACTTAGAGGGTAGAAGAGGAAAATGGATTGCCAACATCTTGGAATTTGACATTGAAATAAAACCTATAAAGCTGATAAAAGGGCAAGGCTTGGCCAAATTAATGACAGAATCAAACTTCCAAGCCTTGGACATAAACCAACTGGACAATGAACCGGAGCTGGCGACTCCAAAGATCAATGTAACCTTTGAACAATCCCCTTGGTACTCTGATATATGTTATGTGTTACAAAACCTGTGTGCTCCCCCAGGATTGTCCAGAACTAAACGTAGGTTCTTAAAAATGAAAGCTTCTAAATTCTGTGTTATGGATGGTAATTTACTTTGGAAAAACCATGAGGGTATACTGTTAAACTGCTTGATTGAAGATGAGACTAACAATGTCACCAAAGAATTTCATGCAGGTGACTGTGGTGGACACTTGTATTGGAAGTCCACTGTGGATAAGATACTGAGGGCTGGTTACTACTGGCCCACCATGTTCCCTGATGTCAAGAAATTCACCACCTCATGTCATAAATGTCAAGTGTTTGAGGGAAAGAGAAAGTTACTGCCACTTCCCTTGAGGCCTATTGCAACTGAGAGACCTTTTCAACAATGGGGCTTGGATTTTATTGGGGAAATTCATCCCTCATCCTCAGGCCAACATAGATGGATTTTAACAGCTACAGACTACTTCACTAAGTGGATTGAAGTTGTTCCATGTAGACAAGAAAATGATTCAACAATCATTCAGTTTTTGGAGAATAACATACTGGCTAGATTTGGTTGTCCTGACAAGATAATAACAGACAATGCTGTTGCTTTCAGATCTAAGAAAATGGTGAATTTCTGCCACAAATTTCACATTACCTTGGGCCATTCAACTGCATACTATCCCCAAGGAAATGGCCTTGCTGAGTCATCAAATAAAAGCCTGGTAAACATCATAAAGAAGGTGCTAGAAGAAAACAAAAAGAATTGGCATAAGAAGCTTGTGAATGCCTTATGGGCAGATAGACTAACAACCAAGAGATCAATTGGGACCAGCCCATATGAGTTAGTCTATGGATTAGAGGCTAAATTCCCTTCATCACTAGGGATTCCTGTCATGAAACTTCTTCAAGAAAGTCAAGCTGAACCAAATGATATGCAGAGAAGGATAAATCAAATAATATGTTTGCAGCAAACTAGAGATCAAGTGTACATCAGAGTTCAAGTTTTACAAGAAAAGCTAAAGAGAGCTTTTGACAGAAGAACTAAGGCAGAAGACTTTAATGTTGGAGACAAAGTCCTCAAGTGGGACTCAAGAAGAGAGGATAAGGGAAAACATGGAAAATTCGATTCCCTTTGGACAGGACCATTTGCTGTTCAAGCAGTGCAAGGAAACAATACTTATTTCCTCAAAAGTCTTGATGAAACTGATTTGAATGAAGGTCCTGTAAATGGTAGGATGTTGAAGCACTATTTTGACTACTATCCATGAGGGCAGTTGTGTTTCCATTGTACATATCCAGGTGTATATATTGCTTTCTTTAAAATATGTAGAAATGCAGTTTCTCAAGTGTTATAAGGTATTAGCAAAAGGCAAATAAGTTCAGACATTTACCATGATGGGAAGAGCACAATTTTGGCATTTCAAAGCAGCATACTTGAAGTTTTGGTAAAAGCAGTCAAGGGCTAAGGCATTCTGACCTGTTGTTCTTGATCTTTCAAATGAAAAACCATCCCCATGTGGACCCACTGTTAGCTACCTATATCAATAGGTTTCATATTTCATGATTGGCAAAGAAAGGTCCAAATATGCTCTACTTTGGTGATGCAAAGATCCCATATTTCCTAGAGAAAACAATGTATGTACATAGTTTTTTGTTGACTCATTTTTGTGGGTGATCCAAAAGTCTAATCTAGATCATGCCATGTTTCAATTTTCTGTTGTAGCATAGAGAAAAGAATTATGTCCAAACTGTTCAATCTTGGCAGACCAGTAGCTTAGGTAGAGAATTAAGGTTCCCAACTGCTTAATCTGGGACCTTGGAAGCAACAAGGGTAGCATTAGATAGAAAATCAAAAGGAAAAATCCAAGGAAAAGAAAAAGGCATATAAGGGTCTGCAAGTCTAAGTGCACCCTCCATGAAGAAATAAAAAATGCTAGGCAAATAGATGGGTAGGCAGATGGGGTTGCAAAGGTATCATTCCTTACAATTGAATGTGGGCTAAGCTATTCACAAAGGAAAATCAATGGTTTGGGAAGAACTTCTTCTCCATTATGTTGCATCAGAGCAAAGGAGCATGTCTAACTTCCAAGTTTCCCTTTTCACTCCCATTCCTAACATCCCGTCATCAGTTGAGATTCATGGAAGGATTTGTGGTTTTATGATGGTTCCTATTCCTTTAAAAGCCACATTTCTTGTCTAAAATTCTTTTCATTTTGATCTACTCCCTAAGCTAAGTGATTTTCAAATAAACTTAGTGATTTCACCCCTCATTCACCTTTTCCACCCATATTAACCCCTAACTTCTACTATCTAAATCCCCTATGTTACCCTTTTCCCTACTATTATAACACTATGGTGTATAAACCCCAAGAATTTTATAAATATCCCTCCCCTTGGCATTATAGCCATATGTTCACGGTCAGGGATTAAATTGGCACCAGGCCAGTTTAAGAACCCTAAACCCTACCCCTTTTCCCCCTTTTCAAGAAGTCATTTGACCCATTTAACCCCTTCATATGCTAAAACCTTGTAAAAACCCCATTACTATACCCCTAACCCGCTTTGTTTGCGAAATATCCATCAAAAACCCACTTTTACATTTTATCCAAAGTTCTGGCGCTATGCGCATTATTACAAAATACATTGAAAAACCATAAAAAATCCGTCATATTCTAAAGTTTTCCGCCGGACGCAAATCCCAAAAGAAATATTATTTTATTACCGCCCTCTGCCCGTATCGTTCGTTCATCTCAACGTCCCGTCGACTGTCGGATCGGGCCCCTTTGATCCGACGGCCCTCGTGCATATCGGACCGGCCCTGACGTCCGAGAGTTACCTTCCGATATCTGTTAGAGGGTGACGTCAGGCCTCTGCCACGCGCCACCCCCACAGCGTATCGGAGGTACGTCTAACATTTCTGCCTCCGTATCAAAAGCGATGTGATATGAAACCGCTAACCACTTCTGGTTTCGGTTGATCCGCCCTGCCAGCGTTACCTCCAGCGTCACCGCCGTGTCAGCGCCCCGTCCTCCAGTCACTCCCACTTGTCTGCCACTTCACCATCCCCGTGGAACTCTGGTATGCCGCCACGTCGCCCGATGACGTCATGCTGACGTCATCCGACCTTGACCCCACCTAATGACGTCATGCTGACGTCATCCAAAAAGGTGCCAAAGTCCTAAAAAACTATATTTTGGCCGAAATGTCGCATTTTTCGCACTTTTTGCAAAAAAGCACTGTAATATCCTTTGCATGAATTCTACGTCCGAGCCTTTGCCAACCTGCTGAATCAACCTGGAGACCGCTGGCGCGCCCATTCACCTACATTCCTGACCATTGCTGACTGTATATCAGGTATTTATCCGTGCAAATCCTTTCTGCGCCCGGTTTTGTCTGTAAATTCCCAAATTAACTTAAAGCAGTGGAAAAATAGATAATTCACCGGCAAATCCCCTCTGCCTGGTTCCCAGTTGCACCTAGAACGTCGAAATTCACCAGCTAAGCCTCATTCACCTGAGATTTCATTAAAACTGCATTTTGTTCACGCATTCGCGAACTGGTGACCCACACTATACCAACTTGTTGCAAAAGAGGGAGCAAGGCCAGACATTTGCCTCATTTGTGTTCTAAAGCAGTATTTCAATTGCTGCAACTCACCTTTGTCCTCTGTTCCTGAGTAAATTCACCTTCCTGATTATAGAAAAACTCTTTGGTATTATTCTACATAGCAACACTAGTCCATAAACAGCAGAATCCCAAAAAGAAATCATGAATCCACCAGTAGCCCTGGTGGCCTTGAATGTTGCTCCACTAAATGCCCCACAGACAGAATTGGAGTGGCAACCTCTAGCAGACCTCGATTATCAAATATCAGAGGAAATGCTGTCGAGGACCAAGTTCCACATCGACCTGCTAAATGAATTGAAGACTAAACATGAGAGTGGGATAGATGTACTGGGCATATGGGATTCTTTCCTCCCCATCTTCAAACTCCCTCAGGTCAGAAAGTTCCCTGACCTCATTCACCTGTGTGCTGAATGTTATGACCCTACTCAGAGGGCTGTGCTTGACCCTTCAGGCTCAGTCGTTTTCTATATCACCTCTGAAGCCATCAAAGAGATGCTGCACTTCAGGACTCAGAAGAAGCTAGTTCCTCTATCATTGATAGACTTGATAAATCAAGGAGCTAGATTGACTGATGCTCAGGTCACCAAACTCAATCAGCTGTACATTGGCTCTGACACTGTGCAGAATCCTCCTATTAACCAAGTTTACTTCAACCAATTGGGCAGAGATTTAGCAGACATGATTAGCCCCATCCTGGGCTATAATTCAATTGAACATGTTGATGAAACTGTGCTGGTGGTCATGCTCATGTTTGCTCCTGGCAAGTCTCCAATCTGCTATGACTATGCCACCTATATCTCTGATAAAATACATGAGTAGTTGATGAACTTGGCCAGAGAAAAGGTGTTCAGATACACCTCTTACATCTACCACTTGATCCTATATTATCAACATGAAAAGTTTTCTTTTGTTGTGAAAAGAGAAGATGCCCAAGGCAATCCAAGGTCAGTGGTTTATTGGTCCTCTGTCTCCCATCACAGAGCTCACTCTCCATATACTTACTGTGAGTTCATAGATCTTTTCATCCACCCAGCCATGTCTCTATTGATGAGCTCGCCTCCTCCAAGACTAACTGATGATATGCAAAGGATACTTCAGTTGTCTAAATTATACAACATTGGGGACTGGTACTTCTACCAGAACCACACACTTATAAGGATATATGGGTGTGAGTTGCCCCCATACAGATTGCCCAAATATGTGCCCATGAGACTATTTGCCCTGGAATACTTCAGGCAATTTGGTAATGCTGATGCGCTACACTTTTCAGGCAGAGGCAAGAAAGCACAGCTCAAGGTCAGGAACCAATTAGGCCACTTTGTCTACAACAAAAGGGAGGAAGGTTGGAAAGAGGCAGATAGAATGTTAGAATCCCTTGGCCTGCAAACCAGTTTCCTTTGGAAACCTTATGACCCCAATCACTTCATATCTGTAAGAAGGGTCAAGTATAGGTTGTCTGGCTATGATCATATAAGGATTCCTCATATAGAAAAGTATGCTAATCAAGTGAAATGGAGGAGGGGAACCTTAGAGGAGCCTCTCACACAAGAAGAGTTAAATCAGAGAGCTCTAAGAAATCTGAAAAAGATGGCTGACCTAGAAATCTGTCCACAGGTGTTCAATCTTCCAAGCAGTCAAGAGGGAGCAGTTGCCTCGTCCTCAACTGCAAATCAGCAAGCAGCCAAAGCTAGTGAGCAAACCTCTAGCAAAGGCAAGGAAAAAGTGATGGAAATAGAACAGCCACCTCATGAGGAGGTGCAGCAGCAACAGCAGCAGGTAGAGCAGCCACAACAGCAGGAGCAATAGCAAGAAGAGGGGCAGCATGACAAAGAGCAGCCATTACAGCAAGAAAGGGCAGTTGAGGCCCCAATTTTCACTAAGCAACAAGCTCAGAACACTGTGCCTCCTAGGCAAGAGACTACTACTGAAGCTTCAGTCCTCCAAACTCAACAAAAGGAGGACATAAGTAGGAAAAGCGACAGAGAGACTCCCCTCCCATCATCCATAGATCAGGGAGGAAAAAGGCATAGAATGAATCCCTTCTCTGAGGAGGAAATGCCAATAGGGCAGTCTCTGGGCATGGGCCCACCTAGTAGAGAAGCATCTGCTAGCTCCTTCCAGCAGGGACAAGACAGAACAATAGGAGGAGAAGTCAGCTCCTCAAGCCACCAGACAGAAGTTGAAGGAGGAATCAAACAACAGTTTATTGATATTAAAAGGAAAAATGAGCCACTTAAAATACAGCTCTATAATCATCTGCTGAAAATGGCTCCTACCAACCAGCAAAGACTGATGTCTGCCTATGATGTACAGGAGGGAAAAATGATCATGAGTCATTTTATGCCAGCTGTAGTACAGCCCCAGTCCCCTGCAGATTATATAAGGACCAATCTTGAGGTCCTTGCCAAGGACATCCACCCAATGGACAAAATTGAATTGCACAAACAAACGGGTGAGATGGTGTATGCCTCCTTGGCAGACAAAACACTGGATAACTACAGGCTAGAAAATAGCCTAAATAACACCACTGCCCAGCTTGAATTGGAAAGGGCATCCTCTCAAGCAAAGGATAATAGAATCAGGGCCTTAGAAGATATAATTATAGAACTTGGGCATGATCCCAAGGATATTAAGGCTGTGCAAGCATCGTTGAAATTGAGGGATGCAGACATGGCAGCCCTTAGAAAGATGATCAAAGTCCCAGCAACAATTCACCCACAAACTGAAGAATTTTCTCAGCTGAGACATGATTAAGATGCCTCGGCTTTGCTGGTATCCCTATACAAACAGCTGATCCAGACCCAAGAGAAGCTGGGAGAGTCAGAGGCTGCCCAGGCAGCATTGCAGGCAACATTGCAGCAAAAGGAAGGAGGTCAAACCTCTCAGCCTCCTCCTGAAATAATTAACCTTGAGGAAGCTCCTCAAACCACTGCTCCTCCAACTCAACAAACAGAACAGGCACCACCATCCACCTCAGCACCAGCGCCAACAACAGACCAGGCTTCAAGCCTGGACATGCAGAAACTAAGGAATGAAATCCAAGCCCTGGAAGCCCAAATGTCAGAGTTAAAAGAGGCCAGGGAAAATTTGGTCAAGTTAAATGAGAGATATGACAAATCTAAGCAGACTGTAGCAGAAAAGGGCAGGGAAATAAAGGCCCTTAAAGACAGGATTAAGGAGCTGGAGAAGGAGCTCACATTGGATAAAGTGACAGCTGAGCTCAAGACAGTGCTATGGGCCAACATTGGCCAGTCCATCACTGACCAATGGCAGTATATTGAGACAATCCATGAGCAGATTGAGCTCATAGCAAAAGCACAGAGGGAAATCCAGAGATCAAGGGCATCTCTAGGCAATATGCCTGAGGTTGCCAACAGAATGATCAATGTGCTTAACAACAGAACAAGTGCTCAGTTAGCTACTATGGGAATCTCCAACAGAACTGAGACCATCCAGCTAATCAAGAGGGTCCTAACACTGAGAAGCCTAGTGCAGACACTAGAGAGAAGGACCCAGGATATGCAGACCGAGGTCAATAGATTCATGGAAAAATTTGTGGCTTTGCAAAACAGAGGTCTTCCAAGCTTACTGAATAGCGCAGGAAGACTACTTTCCCATGAAAACTATGCCAAGAGGGTGAACATCTTTGCCACAAATCAGATCACAGAGAAGGCCAGCACCTCAGAGGAAACAGGGCCAGCAACAGGACAAAGTCTCTACAACAGAGTAGAGAACTTATTTTTTATCATGGATGAGATTAAACATCTGTTTGAAGTGCCTCCTAATTTCTATAAATATACAGAGGCAGATGAGACATTAGATGCAATTTTGAGACACCAATTGCCCACACAGGAATACTGGACTAAAATGATACAGCTGATATTGTAAGCCAGAGCCTGTAAATCAAGTTTTGTTATTTATTATTCAAAAACTACAAGTGATCATGCACAGGAAAACTTGGAAAGATCAGCGTGCATGAAAAGGGAAGGGCTGAGCCAACTCAGCAGAACTATTCGGCCAACAAAGCACAATTGACAGCTAACAGGTAGCAGGGCCGAAAGTTACAGCACGACATGCCATAAAGACGCATTTTTCAGAGTTAAAGCAGAACGGTCAGACCGACTCAGTGGCCTCTAAAGGCCAAAATATCTTCTGACAGACATAAAGAGCATTTATGTTGTATTAAAGGCAGTAATAACTTCTTATCTACTGTTCTGTACAAAGTTGGTGAAAACATTCATTTCTCAGATGACTCAACGCCTTAGATATTTTGTATAACCGTTTGTATATATTCCCCCTTGGCAGAAGCTTGCAGGGGTTGTTGTTGATTACTCTTCAAGAGTTCTTTTGCTGTAAATTTTCAGAGTTTAATACAAAGGCCGATGGAATTTCCAAAGTCTGTGTTGTCTGAGGGATTGTGATGCGATTTGCTGAGTGCTGCAGGATTCCTGCATGTTATCATGATTCAATAAGTTTCCTTTAAACTTTCGTTATGTTTCTTTCTGTTATTTTTCATAACTCATCCATGTTCTAGATTTCACAATTAATGGCAGAGAAAAAGACTAATTCCAGGATTTATTCATAGGATACCCTGAATTCAATCTATGCTATTACAAATGTTTTCTTCAGTTATGGTTATAAAGGTGTGATTCTTAATTGCTGCACCTCTACACTGTATCTTTCACGGAAATTATTGTTTAGGAATTCAAGTCTGCTCCTTCACAATACATCTCTTTTTTTCAACCCAGCTTAGTGGAAAATTCTTAATTGCTTTTCACTCGTTGCACACATTTCATCACTATAATATCAAGTTTGTTTCATGAGATATTCAAAAGGCCCTGCAGTTTCAGCAATCCTAATCTACTGCTCAAACAACCAGTAACCAAAGACTCCATTGCCCAATGGACTAGAATTATCTGAAGGTTTACACCTTGGGTACAGAAGACATCCCTCAACCAAAACATAAAACCAAACCCTGAACATCTCAGCTAGCCTAAAATACTGTCAAAACAGAGACAAATCATAAAGAGAGAGCCCTCTCTGATTACAGTTTGGCTAGAAACTGTAATCCAAAGATTGGTTAGTGGTTACCCCGGCCGTATTCCCTTGGGAGTCATAGGGAACAACCTGGGTGTTAACAGAACCTAACAGTCGCTCCACTTGGAGATGGCTTTTCCTGGTGAAAAGCGAAGAACAGCAGGTCAGATGGCCTTATTTTCAACTCTTGTTGTAATCTGAAAGTGTAATATGAACTTTTGTGGCATGTGTGCTCTTCTCATGAGCTAATCTGTGCAAAATTATAGCTCTGTTTTTTGCTGGTTTCTCTGAGTGTTTGTCATCATATTTATAGTTCCCAAGTCTTTCTTTTTGTTCTTTTCCAGTAAATTCAAGATATACACAAAGGTGGTATAATTCCCTGGTTTTTTTGCTCAAAATCTGCTGCATCTTATCCCTTATCTAATTATCGTAATAAAAACTGCTGGAAAAAACAACTATTTACATAAAAAAATACCCATCTGTCTCTATGCAAGGGGATCAAAATAATGTTTGAGCATTCGCCCATTAACTGGGCCTTCTTCAACTTCTGTACCATCCAAGCATTTCAGAAAATATGTGTTATTTTCTTGCACAGTCTGAATAAGAAATGGTCCTTTCCAAAGAAAATCAAATTTGCCATGTTTCCCTTTATCCTGTCTTCTAGAATCCCACTTTAACACTTTATCCCCAATTAAGAAATCCTCTGCTTTGGTTCTTTTATCAAACATCTTTTTCAGTTTTTCTTATAGAACTTGACTTCTCTGATATACATCCTCTCTGGTCTGTTGCAAGTGAATAGTCTAATTGATCCTTCTTTGAATATCATTAGGTTCTCCTTGTATTTCTTGTAGCAACTTTATCACTGGGATTCCCAAAGATGAAGGGAATTTTGCCTCCATGCCATAAACCAATTCATATGGGCTTGTTGCAATATATCTTTTGGTGGTCAATCTGTCTGCCCATAGTGCATTTACCAGTTTCTTATGCCAATTCTTTTTATTCTCCTCCAAGACCTTTTTGATGATGTTGATGAGGCTTTTGTTGGATGACTCAGCTAGGCCATTACCTTGAGGGTAATAGGTTGTGGAGTAGCCCAAGGTAATGTGGTACTTGTGGCAAAAGCTAATCATTCTTTTGGACTTAAAGATAGCTCCATTGTCTGTAATAATCTTTTCTGGACAGCCAAATCTAGACAAGATGTTGGTTTCTAAGAATTGTATGATGATTCAGTCATTGGCTTGCTTGCAAGGGGCAGCTTCTATCAACTTGGTAAAATAGTCTGTGGCAGTCAAAATCCACTTATGCTGGCCAGAGGATGAAGGGTGGATTTCTCCAATGAAGTCTAAACCCCATTGTTGTAATGGCATTTTAGTTGAAATAGGTTTGAGGGGCAAAGGCAACAGATCTTTCTTGCATTCAAAAATTTGGCATTTGTGGCAAGAAGTTACATATTTCTTAGCAACAACAAATAGGGAGGGCCAATAAAAACCAGCTCTTAGAATTTTTTCAGCTGTTGACTTCCAATACAAGTATCCACCATAGTCCCCTGCATGAAATTCCTTGATTACTGTTGAGCTAATTTGTGGTCCTAAATTAACAGAATTATTTCTTATCAATCCGGGTTGTTTATGCTTTGAGGCAAGTTCACTATATGTGAAGATCAGATATAATCAAACCTTGAAAGATAAGTTATTCAAAGCTAAAAGTAGTGCATCTTATAACTCTAATTCAATCAGCTTAAAAAGAGAGAAATATTGAAAGGGTTCTTGACCTCAAGAAGTCCACCTTCACCTCAATTATCACTCAATGAATCAGAGATCGAAACCAAAAGCTTAAGATGGAAAAATTACTAATGAAATAAGCTCTTAACTTAAGAGACACATAAGATATTCCATCATAATTCATTCATCTCAATATCCAAATCTTAATGAAAATAAAACTACTTGCATGCAAACAAAAGAAACTAGTTTTGATTCATCATCTTAGCAGAAGGGATGCCCAACTTGAACACCTGTTTTTCCAACTCAATAAAGTGATGAATAAGCTATTAACTAATGAAATCAATCACTATGCATGAACCATAAAGCAAACTGAAATAAAGCTTTGAAAAACTAGTGCTACAATCAACCAGATTACAAGGAAATGGAACTAGTTAACAAGGAAGTGTACTTAGCTTGGAATGGCGGCCCTCCACCCTTGCCTTGCACACCTTGAGAGGTGATATCAGAAGCTTAAATCAGTCGCACATCCATAGCATTGCACAGAAAAATAATAATAACACAAGTCTTCAAATTAACTCCTCAATCCAAAGATGTCACAGCATAAAAGTATATCACAAAATCAATACATAAGCCATCAAAGTTTTGGCTTTAAATAAGAAGTCTCATGAAAAAAATGATCTATATTCACTCACAAACCCATCTACTCTCATCCACCTATCTAAGTTGAATTCATTATCCCTATCCCAAGAAAGATGACCATTCCTATGAAATCTCAAAACTGCCCTATTTCTATGGGATTCCTCCATGACTAGTCATGGTTGACTAGCACCAAATGGGCCTAATAAAGCTTGTTCTATTCGAACTAAGAATTGTTGGCTTAGTCCTAGTTCCCAAGCTTTCCATCCATGCATTCCATTCATGCCCAAGTGTCCTGCAACCATATCAACCATAGAGCTATTACGGGAATTTCTGAATCTGCCAATTTTGCACTAAAAACCAAATTTTCATAGAAACTTTAGAAATTGAAAAATTAAAATTAAATACCTGAATGGATATCAAATATACATCAAAATAGGATAAATGAAGGGAAAATGGACGGAAAATAGATGGATAAGTAAGTTTCTTTGAGCAAAAATAAGACCAAAACTAAGGCCCAACATCTCTCCCTTGCTTATCATCAAGCATGTCCCCATGCTTGCTTGCTCCTCTTTGACCTTCGCCTTTTTGTAGTAGATGTTGTACCTGTAGATGCTTCCTGTTCTGCTGCCCTGGCCAAACAATCCAGACCTGTATCATGTCTCTCCCTAAACAAAGTTGCTTTGACCTTTCGTTTTTCATATTTTGCCTGCCACATGTTCTTTTCCTTCAGCCATTTAAATGCTTGCTTAGAAAGTAGATCATTTTTCCTTTTCAGCCTCCCTAATTCTTCATTCAGCTTCTCATTTTCCTTAACCAATTTAGCATTATCTTTCTTATTTGCCTTGTTTTCTTCTTTTAATTGCTTCTCTAAGATTTTGCTAATTTCCAATTGGTCAGTTAAATCCCTGATTCTTCCCAAATTAAGTTCTCTCTCAAAATCTTGTGTTGTTTTCATTAGTGATGCTATTGCTGCATCATCATATGAAGAATCATTCTCAAATGCCTCTCGTGCAATATCATTTTCTACTTGCTGTCTTGGGGAATATGTTTTTACTTCATTCTCTAAATCAATGGGACTCTTATTCCTAAATCGTCTAGGAATAGACATAACAAATGTTTCATTTTCTTGCATGGCCATGCTGTTCTGTTGTTTGGCTCTTGTTCTAGGATACAAGGGTGAGTTCATCAATCCTCTGTTTTCCTGCTCTGTTTTATCCTGTACCTCATTAACTTGTTCAATGAATTGATTTTTAGACATGAATTCTCGCCACACTATGCCCTGTGATCTCACCTGATACTCAACTAGGATTTTGATTAATCCTTGGTGGTATATTTGTCCTGCTTTAGGCTTGTGTTCATGTTTGACTGTTTCAATCATTCTCAAAAGGCTCCTATATAGGAAATAAGGCAAGTTAATCCTATCCTCCCCTTTTATATGTTGCAGAAGTCTGACATGATACAAGTGAGCCACGCTATACCCCCTATCACAGGTCAAAAACTTTTGGATAACCAAAACCAACTCACCCCATGGTTCATTAAACCATTCCCTGGGTATCCCTTTTGTTCTATCAAATGTCCCTTTCCGGTTCTTCTCAAGAAAGAAAGTCCAGGCTTTCTCCTTGAAGTGCAGGCCTTTGTAATACTTCTCACCTATCATGGGAAGATCTAAAGCTTGGGAAAGATATTCCTGGGTTACAGGAATAATGACATCTCCCACCCGTGTCTAGTCTTGATTGAAATTGTTTATAAAATCCCTGGTTATTTGTTCAAAGTGGCCATCAAATTTTTGTAGGAAACTTATCATCCCTGCGTGGTAAAGTTTTTCTATAGTTTCCTTCCCCCAACTCTCTATCTGGAATTTTGGCTCTACTCTGACTGACATTGCTTCTGTAAACCAATGAATGAATTCCTCTATTGTTACTAATTTCATTTTGAAAGAAAGATATAATTATTTGTTTGATTTCAAAATGAAATTTTTGAAGGCAAAGAACCTTACCTTCCTCTTTTCAATCAACTCAATTCACCTCTGTTTGACTCTGCCCTCAGCAACAGTACTGTTTTAATCCCTGTTCAATGCAAACAAATGCCTGTATACCCCTATCAATATACTGCTCTCTCTCTTTGAAAACAAAAATATATATACAAGCAATGTTTATGTACACTCATCACCTTATTTTATTGCCAAAATTCGAATCATCATTTTACCAAGAAAACTATAGAAGACTTGAAGAAGTGTGTATATATGACCAAGAAAGCTTGAAGAAGTGTGTATATGGCATTCGGCCTCATCATAAAATAAAACTACTTTCAATCATGCTCTCGACCTTGTCAAAAATATATGCAAAATAATAAAAAATGTGTTTGGCTATATGCTTGCGGCCTTAATTTTTTTTGCAAATACTCCTTACAAAACACAACTCTCAGCCCTTCAAAATTTTGGCAACAAACTGCTCTCGGCTGTATCAAAAAACTGTAAAAGACTCTCGGCCTCAAGATACAGGTAAATACAAATAACAACGCATTCAAATGAATTTTTAAATGGCTTCGACATTCAATCCTTCAATCAGAAATTACACATGGCATTATGCATTCAATCCTTAAGCATATCAATCCCCTGTTTTGGTGTAAATGAAAACAACAGTGCGCAGCAAGGGTTATGGATGCATGTTATTTTGACTGTTTGTTTTGCTGTTTAAATCAGCGCACAATCAATTAACTGTGTGACAATAACAAATGCAGTGCGCATTCTACATCGCTTCACATTGCCATTCACCGCCATTCAATATAACATGAAATAACAACTGAACTGTCGTGCCTCCTTAGTTCATGGATTTCATTATTAACACGGCACGCCATAACAACTCCACATACAATGCCAAAATCTAACGTGTTGACCATGCAATACATTCGCATTTAAGTGAGACGTGATCCACTAAGAGTTCATACCATCATTTATGCAGCGAATCAACGGATTTGAGGCTATAGTTTCGGCTTACCTTTGATCAACAAGCGCTTTGAGGGATATCTGGAACTCCAAATCCTTGTTCAACTACACAATTGACTGGTGGCAAGGCAGAACAATCGTTACCATTAATAACAGATAGTTCCTAACTTTGATTCACTGTGTGCCGAGCTTCAAACAATTAACGCCTTACCTGATTGAATCCCTGAAAATCCGTTATCTCAGAACGTCAAACCCGGGACGATTTGCCTCTTTAAATTCACCCAACTCAGTTCACTCTTCTTTTCACTAGGCTGCAGCTTCAAACACCATTTCTCTGAGCTATGCGGCGATGAAGATTATGGTTTAAACGACGCAGAGGATTATTGTTTGAACAGCACAAGAGCTCGGTCAGTTCATGACCGTTTCAGGGTTGTACTGCGCTGTATATCCATTGGTGTTTTTTAAAATTCGTGGCTTACATGGCCGTCCTATTGACCAGTCGCCCGACTGTGTCATGAGGATGGCCAAGTCATGGCTTGGTACGCATGATCCCTGCGCAACATATCATCCAATGGATAAACGAATTGCCATGCCACCGTGTTAAGTTCGTACTTGTGTACTGGCCGGTTGTCGTATGGGATTACTGTTTAATTCATTGCAATTGTTTTATCATCATATCCACCGACGTATGCTTGCACTACTATATATTCACTACTTGTTGTGTAATGATATGTAAGCAATGATGTTTGGATACCATTTCCCACCGCAATGTTCTAATGTTTATTTGTTTACAGCCGTCCACCATATTCCATATACTTTGATGTATGAACCTTTGCTTATAACTATGTTATATTCCATATGTTGTGCGCGTTTATTTATGTGCAACATATATATACCTTATACCATATATCATATGCGCGTTTGGTAATAGAAATGACTTTAGCGCATTCACACACTTTTTCGAACTATGGTATATATGTTGGTATGATATAATAACCTTTGATTTCCATATAGCGCATAGGTTTATTTGCTTTGTATAACATAGTTTTATAATTTTAAAATGACCATTGGGGTCATATTTAAAATTATTACCATCACTAATGCTCTGAGTTGCATGAATTTGTATGTGCAGGTTGAAATTTGTCCCAGTTTGGCCTTTTTAAGCTCGCAAAGAAAGATACTTAGGGGTAGTAGGGTTAATGAAAAGAGGGAATATGCATGGAAATGAAAGGGAATAGGGTTATAATGTATAAGGGTTATAGGAGTATAGGATATAAATGATAATGAATATCCCCAGGTACTAATTTCAACTTAACAAAAACTGAATATTTCTAAGAAAATTTTGAATTTTTAAAGCACAAAATGACCACATATACTCCCCTGGATGATGGTTGTACAAGTAGGATGAAATCAATTGATCAGATGTTGTAGATGGATTCAAATGTAGACTTTATTGCTGCTCCTTGTTCTTCATGTTCTAATTCTTGAATTGATAATCAGGTCCTTCTGTAATGATTCATTGTTTCAGGTCCCTTTTTCTGCTTACAAAATATGCACATGTTGTGTTGACATTGGCAGGTCTTTCAGGTCCCTTGGCAATGATTTGTTATATCAGGTCCCTCTATTGACAATACAAGTCTTGTTTATACTCCAGCGTTCCAGCTAAAGAGCTGATGTTTGCAACTTCAGCTGTCCACTTAAAGAGCAAATGCAAGTCTCCCCCCCTTGTTGAAGATATGACTTGTCCTCAAGTCATTGGTTGGTGGAGTGTACCTGCAGTAAATATATCTGATAACAATTGAACAAGTAGAAAGAATTCATAGAGTCCAAGTTGCCCTAGTTTTCCCCTATGAATTCGTGCTTGCAATGTGCCAGTTGCCTGGTTTTCACTTGCAAACAATTTATTTATTTTTATGTTGTTTTTTTATTTTGTTTATATATATATATATATATATATATATATTTGTTTGTTTGTTTGTTTGTTTGTTTTTTTTTTTTTTTTTTTTTTTTTTTTCAGATATGTTTTATTCAACTAGTAGACTGGAAGATGGCGGATCCTGTGCCATAAGTTCCAGTTCTGTGTCTTCGATCAGTTGTTTCATAAATGCTTCTTTACTGATAGGCCTATTGTAAACTTTGAGCCTATGTCCATTCACTATAAATGAGGTGGAATCCTGGTCGATTGTCTTGATCCTTACTGCTCCATTGTCAAAGATTTCGTCAATTTCATATGGGCCTAGCCAGTGTGTTGTGAACTTTGCTTTGAAGTCTTTGAATTTGGAGTCGAAAAGCAATGCCCAGTCTCCCTTGTGAAATGTCTTTGTTTTGATATATCTATCATGCCACTTCATTCTTTGTTTTTGCACTAGTGTAGTATGTTCCATAGCTTGCTGACGATGCTCATCTAACTGATTCAGTTCCATGATCCGCTGTTGTTGTGCTTCTGTCAAGTCAAGTCCTAGTTCAGCTGCTAGTCTGTATGTATGTATCTCAAACTCTATAGGCAGTAAAGCCTCCTTCCCATATACTAACTGGTATGGACTAAATCCAGTTGTTGTTTTACAAGTGATCCTATAAGCCCAGAGCGCATCTTTTAATTTTTCAGACCAGTCTTTTCTATTCATCTATACTGTTTTTGTCATAATATTTTCCAGGACTTTATTTGTTGATTCGACTTGCCCATTTGCTTGTGGATGATATGGTGTAGATTTCCTATGTTTGATCTTGTATTTCTCTGTTAGATCTCATACCAGCTTTGATGTAAACTGTGTTCCTTGATCTGTTACAATTTGTCTAGGTACTCCATATCTGACAAAGATTTCTTCAAAAAGAAAGGTAACCACTGTATCTTCTGTCGCTTTGTTTACTACTTTAGCTTCTGCCCACTTTGTCACATAGTATGTACATACTAAGATGTATCTCTTTCCATTTGATGGTGGGTTGATAGGTCCAACAAAGTCAAGTGCCCACTGCTCAAATGGTTCTATGAGAACCTGTGGCTTCAGTGGCATTTCATCTGATGTTATTGGTCGTCCTATTCTCTGGCAGCTATCACATTGCATGACATATTTCTTAGAGTCTCTGAAGATGGATGGCCAGTAATAGCCTAGTTGCAGCACCTTATATGCCGTTCGTTTATCTGCAAAATGGCCACCACAGGGTTCATCATGACATGCTCTTAAAATTTCTAATATTTCATCTTCTCGTATGCATTTTCTAATTATCAGGTCTGAACCAGTATAAAATAAATCACCATTGACCCATGTATATCTAGAGCTTGCTCTAACAATTTTTTATTT
Source organism: Pinus tabuliformis (assembly GCA_031772625.1). Taxonomy (NCBI): domain Eukaryota; kingdom Viridiplantae; phylum Streptophyta; class Pinopsida; order Pinales; family Pinaceae; genus Pinus; species Pinus tabuliformis. Next base: position 1,319,299,311 of record CM062820.1, read on the forward strand.
TTTCCTTTTAGTGAATTGAGCTGGAAACCTTCCAGATGATAAATAGTTTGAAATATCTGCAAACCATGGTGTTTTGACTGTGATAGCAAACAGATGTTCATATGGAAAGTTATCTACAACTGGATTTGGATCAGGGGGTGAGTGTATGCGGGACAGAAAGTCAGCCACTTGATTTTCTTTACCTGGTCGATCTTGTATTGTGATATTAAATTCTTGCAGTAACAGTAACCATCTTGTTATTCGTCCATTGGTGATGGGTTTATTCATCAAGTATTTCATTACTGAATGATCAGTATGAATGAAAACTTGATATCCTATTATATAGTGCCGAAATTTATTTATTGCATGTAGAACAGCTAACATTTCTCTTTCTGTGACTGTGTAGTTCATTTCTACAGGTGTTAGATTTTTTCTTATGAAGTATATTGCATAAGTGAACAAGTTCTCTTTCTGTCCAAGAGAGGCACCTATCGCGGTATCAGATGCATCAGTTGAGATATGAAATGGTAAAGACCAGTTTGGTCAACGAAGAATGGGGGCAACTAACAATTTCTCTTTCAGAATTTGAAATGCATTTTGACAATCATTTGTCCAGTGAAATTCAATATCTTTTGCTAATAGTTTGAACAGAGGTTGGGCTATTTTACTAAAGTTTTCAATGAATCATCTATAATAGCCTGCATAGCCTAAGAAACTTCTTACCTCTTTCTGTGTTGTAGGAGGCATTAAGTTAACTAAGACTTGGATCTTGGCTGGATCCACCTTTATTCCTGGAGCAGAAATGTGGTGTCCCAGAACTATTCCTTCTGTCAACATCATATAGCGTTTCTCATTGCTTAATGACAAATTTGTTTCAATGCATCGTTTCAAAACTTTCTCAAGGTTGTTTAAACAATCATTGTATGTGTTCCCGTAAACTGTGAAGTCATCCATATAGACCTCTACACATTCATGAATTAGATCAGCAAATATTGCAAGTACTGCTTGTTGGAAAGTTGCAGGTGCATTGCATAGACCAAATGGCAAAACATTATATGCATAGGTTCCCCATGGGCAAGTAAATGTTGTCTTGTCTTGGTCTTCTTCCACTATTCTTATCTGGTTGTATCCACTAAACCCATCTAAGAAGGAGAAAAATTTATTGCCAGCTAATGAGTCTAACACTTGGTCAATGAAAGGTAGAGGAAAATGATCTTTGATTGTATCTTTGTTTAATTCCCGGTAGTCTACACATACCCTCCATTTTCCATTTTTCTTTGGCACAATAGCCAGTAGAGAAACCCATTGACTATCTGAAATAGGATAGATGAATCCAACTTGTAACAATTTTTGCAGTTCTTCTTTCACTATTTCCTTCATCATGGGATTCATTCCTCTTTGAGGTTGTCTTACAGGTTTAAGTTGGTCATCTGTATAGATGTGGTGGATACATGTGCTAGGATGAATTCCTTGCATATCAGTGTAATCCCAGGCAAAAGCTTTTGAATATTTCTGTAATAGTGCAATTACCTCTTGCTCTTGTGCTGGTTGTAATTCATTTCCAATGTTTAGATGTTTTCCAGGATGAACCTCAATTGTTTTGATTGTTGGCTTGGAGACTGTGTTTACAGGAAAGATATCTATAAAAGATTTCTGCAAGGTTTGAATTGTACATGTTTCCTGAAAACATTGATTCAAAAGGTTACTTGCAGCTTCATATTGAGCTTTCCTAAGCTGCTCTGAAATACTTGGTTCTGAAATGAAAAGATCCATTAAGTCCTCATTCCCTTCTTCTTCTCTAAAATCAAAGAATTGATTTATACTTAAAACTGATTTTGTTTGCTGCTTTTCTTGAGTTTCAAGTATTGATTCTAAAGAAGTGGATTGTGCAGGTGAATAAAGAGTGATACGTTTCCTTTCATCTCCATGTGAAATAATCATGCTTCCAGATCTGCATCCTATGAAGGCATCAACAGTAGTTAACCATGGTCTGCCTAAGATTAGAGGATGTCCTCCCAAGTTTGTCTTTGGTTGCAAGATCAGGAAGTCAACAGGATACTCCCATGAATCTAAGGAGACTATGATATCTTCTAATATTCCTTTAGGAACAACTTTAGATCTATCTGCTAGTTCCAAGATTGTAGAAGTTGATCTAATGTTGTTTAATTGCAAAGTTTTCATTGTCTCCATTGTCATTACGTTTATAGCTGCTCCCAAGTCTATTAATGTATTTGGTACTGAGAAATTATTTATTGATATGGTGACCATTGGGATACCAAGATCAATATATTTTTCTACTATGGTTTGTGTAGACATGAGGCTTGCTAACTTACCAATGACTTGGATTGTAGTAGGATCCTTTTTCTTTTTCTCTGATTTCCGGATGCACAATTCCTTTATTGTTTTAGCATATATTGGTATTTCTTTAATTGCCTTCAACAAAGGAATTTTTACGTAAGAATTTTTTAACTCATCTAAGATATCAAATTCAGGAAGGATTATTTGGTTTTGTTGTTCCACTAACCTTTTAGGATAAGGTGGTGTTTGTGTTGTAACATTTGTTCCTTTTCTGATTTTGTACCTCAGTTTGTGATGTTTCAGGTGATTCTCCTTGTCAGTTGGTTCTTCTATAATTGGAGTAGAATCCTTTTTAAGCACTTTTCCAGACCTTAGATGGAAATCATTAAGAGGAAGGATCGAATATGTAGGAAAACATGCTGCTTCCTCCATAGTGTATGTAGATTTGTCCACCTTATTATTTGGATTGGCCATTGGTTGGACTGGTAGTTGAGTTGGTCTGGGTTGATTTGTAGGTAGCTGTAACTGTTGTGGTTGGGTCAACAATGATGGTGGATTCTGTTGTGGAAATGGAATGGATTGCGGATATACAAAATGTTGTTGTTGAAAGGGTATGGATTGCGGATATTGTGGATATGCGAATGGTTGTTGGTATTGTTGCTGGTATTGTTGTTGATACTATTGAGGTTGCTGGTTTCCATAACCATATCCTTTCCAACCTTGTGCAGGTTTTTGTGAATACTGTTGTGGAGGCAAAGTTTTCCATGGCATTGGAGGGGTCCAAGGATTATGAGGTGGATAGGAATAATTTTGTTGAGGGAATTGTTGCTGATTTGGTTGAGGCATCCTAGATTGCCATGGTCTTCATGGTGCAACATAATAGAAACCTTCTGTTCCTGGCACTTCTTCCATTGAGTTCATTTGTAACTCTTTCAATTTTACACAATTCTCTATGGAATGATTGCCTGTACAAAGACCACAAACCTGAATACTATCCAAAGGACATTCTCTCAAAGGATGTTTCTTTTTACATTTGGAATAGAAGATTGCTAGAGCTTGTTCTTGTTCTTCTTTCTTCTTGTTTGCCTTTAGCACATATACTTGTGTCCCCAATGTAATCAAGAGATCTATTTTGAAATTTTCCAATAGACTTCCTATTTCAGCTCTTGTTATCCATCCTACAGCTGACTTCGCTGCTTTTGAACTTACTTCCCTTATTCTGGTTTTTGATCTTCCTCTAGAATATTTTTGACATAACTCGACAATTTCATCGAATGGAAGGTTTGAAATGTCTCCTTTACCCATCACATTCAGAATGTCAAGGTATTCATCCCTTACTCCTTTGAGAAAGATTGTGGGAACAGTTTCTTGAGTTAGGGAATGTTGTTTAGATTTCTGAAGATTATATGCGAATCTTTCCAAATATTCTTCTAAACTTTCATCTTCTTGTTGTGTCATTCTAAAAACATCTTCCTTTGAATCTCTAGATCTACAATAAGCTTGATATTTCTTAAGGAAGACAGTTTGCATATCATCCCAAGAGGCTATTGTTTGTTCTCCTAAACCCATAAACCATTTTAAAGCTGTTGCTTTTAATGTTGCAGGGAAAAGACGAAGTTTATGAACGTCATCAGTATATCCGTATGTTCTACATAGGATATCAAATTCAAACATAAATGCATCAGGATCTTCTGTAGACATTCCATAGAAGTTTGGCAATACAGAAGGTGGAATATTTTTCATTTTTACTTCTTCTCCCAATATTGCACTTGTATCTACTATCGGAAAACCAAAAGTAGTTTCTTGATCAAGTCCATCTTCTTGTCTTTTCCGGCCGTTTTCTAGCTTCCTATCATTTTCTTGTTTTCCCTCTTCCTCTCTCTTTCTTCTCCATTCTCTTTGTTGTCTTTCATATTCAGCCCTTTGTTGTTCAAGAGTGAGAATAATGGATCCATGTCCCTCTTCTACCATTGTTTGATTTATTTCAATTTCAAGTTGTTGGAAGATAGGAGGATTTATGGATGGGAAAACAAGTTGTTTTCCTTTTTCTTTTTGTTTTCCGGAAGTGGAGAATTGTTTTTGTTTTGCTTCCCAAGATAACAAATTTTACCTTTCAATCAAGGTTAATCTTTGGCCAGTTCTTTGCTTTTCTACCAACTCCTCAATTGTTGGATTACCAGTAACTGGAGTGTGTGATGATCCTATTTCTACTTGTGGGGGGTTTTTGATAAATCTACCTTAAGGATCTCTATATCTAGGCATAAAGAAACATAACTTAAATGGAATGTAACTAATGTTTTTGTGGTTTTGAAATTTATCTTTCTATTGACTATGCCGATATTTGCCTCCCCGACAACGGTGCCAAAATGTTGAGCTAATTTGTGGTCCTAAATTAACACAATTGTTTCTTATCAATCTGGGTTGTTTATGCTTTGAGGCAAGTTCAGTATATGTGAAGATCAGATATAATCAAACCTTGAAAGATAAGTTATTCAAAGCTAAAAGTAGTACATCTTATAACTCTAATTCAATCAGCTTAAAAAGAGAGAAATATTGAAAGGGTTCTTGACCTCAAGAAGTCCACCTTCACCTCAATTATCACTCAATGAATCGGAGATCGAAACCAAAAGCTTAAGATGGATAAATTATTAATGAAAGAAGCTCTTAACTTAAGAGACACATAAGATATTCCATCATAATTCATTCATCTCAATATCCAAATCTTAATGAAAATAAAACTACTCGCATGCAAACAAAAGAAACTAGTTTTGATTCATCATTTTAGCAGAAGGGATGCCCAACTTGAACACCTGTTTTTCCAACTCAATAAAGTGATGAATAATCTATTAACTAATGAAATCAATGACTATGCATGAACCATAAAGCAAACTGAAATAAAGCTTTGAAAAACAAGTGCTACAATCAACCAGATTACAAGGAAATGAAACTAGTTAACAAGGAAGTGTACTTAGCTTGGAATGGGGGCCCTCCACCCTTGCCTTGCACACTTTGAGAGGTGATATCAGAATCTTAAATCAGTCACACATCCATAGCATTGCACAGAAAAATAATAATAACACAAGTCTTCAAATTAACTCCTCAATCCAAAGATGTCACAGCATAAAAGCATATCACAAAATCAATACATAAGCCATCAAAGTTTTGGCTTTAAATAAGAAGTCTCATGAACAAACTGATCTATATTCACTCAAACAAACCCATCTACTCTCATCCACCTATCTAAGTCGAATTCATTATCCCTATCCCAAGAAAGATGACCATTCCTATGAAATCTCAAAACTGGCCTATTTTTATGGGATTCCTGCATGACTAGTCATGGTTGACTAGCACCAAATGGGCCTAATAAAGCTTGTTCTGTTCGAACTAAGCATTGCTGGCTTAGTCCTAGTTCCCAAGTTGTCCATCCATGCATTCCATTCGTGCCCAAGTGTCCTGCAACCATATCAACCATAGAGATATTACGGGAATTTCTGAATCTGCCAATTTTGCACTAAAAACCAAATTTTCATAGAAACTTTAGAAATTGAAAAATTAAAATTAAATACCTGAATGGATATCAAATATACATCAAAATGGGATAAATGAAGGGAAAATGGATGGAAAATAGATGGATAAGTAAGTTTCTTTGAGCAAAAATAAGACCAAAACTAAGGTCCAACAATTACTTTGTCAGTTTCATCCTGAATTAGGCAATTCAGCAAAATACCTTCATGATTTTTCCAAAATAACACATTATCTATAATACAAAACTTTGATGCCTTCATTTTCAAGAATCTCTTTTTAGTCCTGGATAAACCTGGAGGAGCTTGCAGGTTTAACAATACAAAACATATGTTAGCATACCAAGGTGATTGTAAAAAGAATTGATTGATTTGTGGAGTCGCCATCTCCTATTCGTTATCCAGTTCATTGATGTCAAGGGCTTGAAAATTGGTTTCAGTCATCAGCTTGGCTAATCCCCGTCCTTTTATCAGTTTAGTTGGCTTAATTTGAATGTCATATTCTAAAATGTTAGCCATCCACTTGCCCATTTTACCCTCAATTCCTTCTTGAGTTAGGATGTCTTTGACCACGGCCTTAGGGACATAAGCTATCGCATGCGAGTATAAGATATAAACTCTGAAATCTTTGAAGGCTTTTACAAGGGCATAAGCTTGTTTTTCCATGATCTGATATTTTAGTGGAGCATCTCTAAGTGCTTTTCTAAAAAATGAAATGGGCTTCTCACACCCTTGGTCATGTTTTTGCAATAGGACAACAACAATAGTATGCTCAGATGCAAAGGAAAAGATCATGAAATCTCTATCAAACTTGGGGCTTGTGAGGACTGGTGTTTTTGTTAGAGCTGTTTTGATGTCTTCAAAGGCCTGCTTAGCTTCCATTGTCCGTTTGACTTTAGAATCTTTCTTCAGCATATTATTCAACAGCCTTATTAGCTCGGCCAAATTAGGAATGAATCTTCTTAGGAAATTAATCTTTCCTAAAAAATCTTGTAGTTCTTTGATGTTTCTTGGATGAGGGACTTAGAGGATAGCTTGTATTCTGTTCGGGTCAATTCTAATGCCATCTTTTGAAATTATGTGGCCTAGGAGTTTGCCTTCTTCTAGGGCAAACAGTGATTTCTTTGGGTTCAGTGATATGCCATATTTTCTGCAAATTAGGAACACTTGTCTTAGATGCTCTAAATGTTCTTGATCTGATTTTGGAAAAGCAGTGAGGTCATCAATGTATATGACTAAGAAATAATGGATCTCTTTGGCAAAGGCTATGTCCATTGCTCTTTGAAATGTGGCCCCTGTATTTTTGAGTCCAAAAGGAATTTTCACATATTTGAAGGTTCCCCAAGGTGTTGTAAAGGCAGTTTTGTCTTGATCAACCGGGTGGACTAGAATCTGATTAAATCCTGAGAATCCATCTAACAGTGAGATCCTAGAGGCTCCCACTACCCTTTGTAGGATATGATCCATTTTTGGTAAGGGGTAGTGGTCTTTGAGAGAGACTTTGTTCAAATTTCTTAAGTCAACGCATGGTCTTATCTCTCCCGTTTTCTTTCTAGTAGGCACTAGATTTGAAATCCACTCTGAAAACCTGATAGGTGTAATTATTCCAGCTTCATACATTCATTTAACTTCCTTTTCAATCAGGGGAAGGAGGATAGGATTCACCCTTCTAAGCTTTTTTTTAAAAGGTTTTTGATTCTCTTTCAAAGGTATAGTGTGTTGGATGACAAACATATCATAGGACTTGAGGTCCTCATAGATCCATGCAAAGACATCTTGGAACTCCTTAAACAACTCAATGTATTTCAGCTTTTGATCAGCCAGCAATGTTTTGGACAGTTTCACCATTTTGGGATTTTCTGTGGTTCCAATGTTGCAGTCCTCAATTTCTGCATTGAGAGGTCGCATCTTTGGCTTTCTAGGAATGCCATTTGAATCAAATATATCTTCTAAAGGAGTTAATCCTATGGGCAAAAAATTATCCTTTAGTTCAATTACTTCAGATTCCCCCTCAGTCATTTCATCAAGATCTAATTGCTTCATCTCTTGTAAATTTTTACGGCCAAAAGTTGTTGGATGCAAAATTAAATTTGTTGTTTGAGCTGATATACTTTGCTCAATTTTGTCTATTTGATGTTGATCATCAATGATGCTAGTATCAATGTTTATGCTTGATAATTCCTCTTTCAAAGTCAGGAAATTATTTATTTGTGTATCATTTTCAAACACCTGCCAATTTTTGACATTATTTGGGACAACAGGTCTGTGTTTGATTTCAGTAGTAAAGTGATGGTTAGGCTCGAATGGTAGCTTGCAGGTGGTGGCAAAGGTTGCCAAACTATGTGCATGTAAATTATGCTTTCCTGGAATTTTGGTGAGCTGAGATTCTAAGAAGTTGTTAAGTATTTCAATGGTTGCCCCTCTGTAAGCTCTCAATCTGAGATCATTTGTAACAAAATTTCCCTTCATTTGTTGGATAATCAAATCTGAATCCCCTAGAATTGAAACCTTGGTTGCCGCTAGACCTCTGATCAGTTTGAGTCCTAACAAAAGGGCTTCATACTTGGCCATATTGTTTGTACATCTGAAATTTAACCTATATGCGTGATCTTCAGCATGGTCATTTTTCATGTTGTGTGTCCAAACCCCTGCCCCTGCTCCTAATTTGTTCATAGACCCATCAAACTCTAAGTACCATAAGATTTCTTGGTTATGACTAGCCTTAAGGGTTTTGGAAGCTTATTTAGTGGGCATATTTGGCTCTTGTAACTCGTATGACATATCATTTTCCTTTGTTGCATCAATCACATCAACAATTTTTTGATCTTGGGCACTAGATTGTTCATTCATGATTTCTGTTTGTGCTACTTCTAGGAGTTTGACATCAGTTTTGGGACACATCTCAACATTATATAAAATGAATGAATCCATATCGGAGTGCATAGAATAGATGGGGAAGTTTTGGTGTTTCTCTTGACTGCTCACCACATATTTCATTAATGTTTCCTGGTATAATCTCTTTGGTTGGCCAAAGACTGAAATAGTGGCATAGGACATGTCTAGCTGCAAAGATCCTTGGAGTTTTGCACCCCAAGATCTTGACAAAAGCATACCATACTTAGGTGGAATATCATCTACCACCACATCCATCAAGATTGTTTTCGCTGGATATTGGACCAAAGATACACAAAGGTCTTTAATCAGTCCTAGACACCTAACCTGGCTGGAATCAAATGAGAACAAGTCTTTGTATCGCCTTGTGATATCTAGGTCTAGTTTTTCCATCACAGACTTAGGCATTAGGTAATGTGAAGCTCCCAAATCAAAAATTGCATTGTGTAGTACTTTGTCATGAATGTTTAAGCTCACATAGAATGGAGGAACTCCTCCATCTACTATTTTACCATTGACTTCAGGACCAAAAATCAACTCTGGTTGATCATCTAGAACATTGATTGCATCCCTATTCTCTGGTATTTGTAGTGACCTATTGATTTGCTCCCTATACACTTCATGTTTAGCCAATTCAAATAGAGGAATGGCTATTTTCAGTTTTCCTACTTCTATTTCTAAGTTAAAAGGTTTTTCTATCTGGATTTTTGTATTGTGGACAACAAAATTTTTCTTTTCAGTTGAATTTTCATTGAATTTCTCTTGAACATGAGTGTTGTTTTGAGGTACATCTGATTTGAAATTATTTTCAGGAGGACAATTTAGATTTTCTTATGAAGAATGGGATGTGGATGGGTGATTTTTTCAGGGCTGTAAGTCTGATATGTCTTCCACAATGGCTTCCTTTGGGTTGGGATCTGTTCTAGCAGGGAGTTCTGTTAGGACAACTTTATCCTTTGTTTTCTTTGGCTGCTTAGTATCCTTGAGCTTGGTAGATTCAGGCACATCTATGGTTCTGCTTCTTAATTTGTATTGTTTATGGACCTCATAGACTGCTGCATCATACCCTTCTCTGAAATCGAATGACTCTCCGGATGTGGTTTGAAATTGATTGTAATTATGAGCTTTTTGGTCATCCTGGGTTAGGAAGATTTGTTGTTCACTATTGAACCCCATTAGATTGATTTGGGTGTCCTCGGTTGGTTCACTAGATGTTGAGGATTCGGCATAGTTCTCTTGAAATGGAGGTCTGATGTTCTGGTCAGGGCCAGCCCTTCCAACATTTGGATTTTGATTTTTTCTAAAGCTTGGGTTTCTTGCAGGGTTACTTGGTTGACCTTCCCAAGATGATTTTCTTTCAATGGTTTCCACCCTATCTCCAAGTCTGTCCATACCTTTGATGATTGCATCTAGTTTTTGTTCAAATGTTGAAGGCTCTTCTTTGAAAGTTGTTCTTCTTTCAGCTCTTGCCCAATTTCATTTAGCAATCAGGTTTGCCTCCACACTAATAGCTATATTTTGCATGTCTGCTAAGCTTGGAGGGGCTCTTTCCCTCAGTTCATATGCATGTCAGAATCAAATCCATCGGGGAATTTGATCAAGGCCAAATTAGGTGGAGGTCTAAGGTTCTGAGGAACAACATTATAGACATTGTTGAACCTAGCACAATAGTCTTGGATGGTTTCTTGTGGGCCTCTTTTCAAATTGTCATATTCTGTTAAGATGTGTAAAGGGTCTTTCTTCTTTTCCCATCTGTTTAAAAAGGATTGATAAAGAGCTTCTGAATCGGCTATAGAATTTGCAGCAAGTGCTCTAAACCAAATCCTTACATCACCAGTTAGACTTTGGACAAAGATCTTCATTCTCACATCATCATCATCAATTTCATAATTCTCAAAATAATCTTGCATTTTCTTAGTGTGTTGTTGGGCTGTATAGGAGCCAGTACCATCAAAATATGTGATTTTTCTCTGATAATCCTGAGGCATAGCCCCTGGATTTCCAGGCAACTGAAGAGGAGCATAACAGTTTGCCATATTTACAGGGATAAATGGGACAACAGGAAGAAATAAGATAGCTGGAACAACAGGGATATGAGTGGAAATTTGTGCAGTGGATGGGGGAGTGGAGAGGATACTTTGAGGTGTGGATGAGGAACTAGGAGAGGCTGTAGAAAGGACTGATGCTCTCCCAGGGGTGAGCTCATATTTAGCAGGGTCTTGCTGAAGTATATCAAGGTCTAAATCAACATATTTTTCTAGTTTTTCTTGGTTTCTTTGGGTCTTAGAGATCAATTTAGGATTTTCAAAAATAGCTGGAGGATCTGGATCAGGATTTGACCTGGTATAATGAGTTTTATTCTTTGGAGCCAGCTTCTAAATATGTTTTGGTATTTTCTGGAAATGTTTTAAAGATCACAGTCTTTGACAATATTCTACAGGAAATTCTTTGAAATATAGGAGGCTTTGGGCTTTCCTTTGAATATGTTAAAATAGGGAAACTGATCAAATATTTGGAACAACTGTTTAAAGCCTAAAGCTATACTGGAGATTGACTGAAGCAGCTTTTATTTACTCCTGTAAATGCACAACAAAGATAGTTTCAAAGGCTACCTGGCTAACTTCAGGCTCCATCTGTAGCTTTAGGAAATAGGCAGCAGTTACAAACAGTCATTCAGGTCCCCAGCGGAGTCGCCAATGATGTTATCTCTCAGCTTGTTCCTTGCCTCCTGAAGGGAATACAGCCGAGGTAACCGCTAACCAATCTTGTAGCTGCAGATTCTAGCCAATCTGCAACCAGAGAGGGCTCTCTCTTTATAATTTAACTTTGTTTTGAAGTATTTTAGGCTAGTTATGATGCACAGAGTTTGGTTTTTAGTTTGTTGGATGGTGATCTCAAATAGAGCTAGGATGCAAGTCTAAAACAGTTTATACCATTGGGCAATGGGGTCAATTGTGGTGTACTACTGAAGGTGTTTCTTTGTTAAAGGGCAATGCTACAGAGCAAGATAATCAGTTTTGGAACAATTCTTAGATCTGGAATTTCATGGAATGTAAGCCAATGGATGAAGGGCAGTCAAGAATCCTTCATTATGCTGGCAGAGGGAAGGTGCATGAATATCATCAAGGAGCAGTTAAGAATTCCTAAATAGTATTAAAAATGAAAGAATTAGTGAAAACATGAGCAACTAAGAATTCCTGTTTATGACTAAGTCTGAAGAAAACATAATTAATAGCAGAGATTGAACACAGAGTGTATTTAAACAAATTCTAGGCTATTCTTTTTCTCTGTTATTAAGACTATTAAACATGTATGAAATTTGCAAACACAGAAAACATAAATGCAGGTTAGAGAAAGTTATTGATCCATAGAAAGACACAAGAATTCTGTAGCAGTTCCCATAACATCAAATCCACATTCAGACGGTCCAACAACAGTGAACTCCAAATAGGCTTTGTATTAGAGAGTCTGAGAATTTACAGCGTAGTCCAGAGAGAAAATCACCAACCCCAAATACATTTTATGGGGAGGTCTTTATACAAAAATGAGATACAAAATATCATGTAGATAAGTCTTCATGCAATAACTTCCTTCACCAACTCTTCGGAAGAAGTAAATAAGAGAAATAAATGCTATAGTAAATGTTGGTGTGCTAGCTGTCCAATTGGTCAGAGATATTTGACCTTCTAGACTAAGTGAGTCGGCTGATGGCTGCATCTTTATTCTGCGTTTCCTGCATTTGTTGTCTTTGTTGTGTCATCAGTGCTTGATCTTTTCATTAATGAGTTGCAGTCACAATTTGGGTCCTTCTTTCTACTGCTTTTACTTTTTGATAGGTGGCCTGTGCCCTTTGAATTTGCTAACCTGTAGCTGACCCAAAAAGAGGAAACAGAAACAAAATCACCTTGGCAAAATTTCCATCATTCTTTGCCGCCAGTCTTCTGTTGGCAACTGATGTCTATGTATTTTTATCCATGTTTCATCAGCTTTAGTATATCTATAAAAGTTGGGTTGAACCTCAAAAAGGTGATTTATCTCATGTTCAATGTAGAACAGGTTTTCTAATTTATCATAAAGACTCTGTCCAGAGGGAGGCCCTGTTTCTTCTGAGGTGCTAGAGGATGCTGTAATTTGATTGGCAACATAATTATTCACCCTGTTGGTATATTGTTCATGTGTTAGCAGCCTTCCACTGCTCGTTAATAAGTTGGTGTTATAGACATTTTTGTGCCTTGCAGCTCCAAGCATGAAATGTCCATAAACGAAGGGCTCCTAAGTCCCTAAAAGTGTTGTTCTAACCCCTAAAGGAACAAGGTCAACAAATTACAGCTTCTCCCAGAAGTTCTCCACCAGAAACTGCTCAGAATAAGTCAAAACAGGATCATTTCAGCTGCTCCACTAGTCAAGTGCGTTTCATAGCACCTAAATCCACTGGCTAGGTGCATTGCAACGCACCTAAATGCACTACCAGGGTGCATTGAGTGGGAAATGACAAATGGCAGTTTCATTCCGCGAGGTGGAGAGACAATGGAAGCTTCCAGAATCTTCTCCTATGACACTTGCCTCACTGAATTTGACCAAAGATGAGTAAGAGGCCTTCAGTCTCCAAGTGGAAGCAAGAACTGACATAGAGAAGCCACTAATCAAATCACAAGCTGACTCATCCTTCTTGCATACATCTATATATGGATCCCTCATCCCAGAGATCCAAAGGCTCGAATTTTGCACATTGTAAGGAATTGCTGTTGGTTTTGAGATAAACATCAGAGAATTGGGTGATCTATGCTTTGTTGGAGGTGAAGAGGGGCTTCTTTGCTGGGAGGTTGATGCTGGGTCAGGAATCATCGGTTGTAACTCCTCCTGGATCTTCTTGTATATCAATAAAAACTATTTGAGTTTCTCCTCCATGCTTTTGTATCATTGATGCTTGTTACATTTGTATGGTTAACTTAAATCTGATCCTATGTTATTTATGAATATAAATCCATGTCTTTGTATAGTTTTCTTCTTCTGTGATCTTACAGGTACTTGGTGAAGCTGGGCAAGTAAGGGAGCAGGTAGCTGGAAGCTGTCAAAGAGGAGAGAGATTGGATCAAAGGACTAGCGCAAGACACAGGTTGGTTCTTCCTATTCCTCTTTGTTTATAGTTCATAAAGGAGATACAAAAGTAGTTTTCTCTGGTTGTTTCTAAGGCAGCTGTCACACCTTAGTGGGATAGAGCAGTTCTAAATAGACACTTTTCCTGGTAACAAAATGGCGACTCTGCTGGGGATCGAGTCTAATTAGTTTGTTTGTGTATCTCTTGTTATTTATTTCATAAGCTTATAAGTAGAAATAGAACTGCATTTGCCATAACAAATGCAAAGTAGACATCTGCTGCTTCAATCCATTCACTAGATCTGTTTATGATTTGAACATCTGATTCATAGACTATCTGATTCCCCTTGTGATAGTTCTTAGAACCTCCTTAGATCTACCCCTGATTATGCATTACTGATTGTCTTTACTTGGCCAAAAACCAAAGATTAAACTACAAACTGTGACCCAGAACCCTGATAGAATTCTCGTTTCTGCCCTAGCACAGGCACTGTGAAGAGATTCTGCATTTCAACGCACCTCCCGAAAGGGCAACCTGCGCTGCAATGGAGTTTCTCTGTGTAACAGGTGCGCTGATCAACCTAGTCCTATGCAGCTCAGGTTATTTGCTTCATTCTTTCTAGTTTTGTCTCTGATTTTTGTAGCCTGTGATCAGTATATGACTGTTTCAAACCCCTTTTCCTTACTGATATTCCACCTCATTTGTACAAAAGAACTGTAGATGTTTTTGTGTGTTTGTTGAGTCGTTTACAGTTTTCCATTGCAAAAGTATAATAGTCGTACTGTCGTCGTTTGATTTAGATCTGTCGCAAGTGTCGATTTTGATCATAGGAGAAAGTTTATTTGTTGTTGATGGTCGATTATGCGTTTACTATTGCCTTTGGTTTGAATTTGTGACTTTCTAGTGTCAAAACGAGTATTTATTTCAAAATCATAAAGTGTCATAATCATCTCTACCTTTTGATTTCGAAAAGAAGCTTGTTTGTGTTTGTCGCTTGAAAGCAAATTCAGATTTGTACATCAACTTTCTTTTTAGCATCAATACTAAGAAAGTGAAAAAAAAATACATGCATGTGCATTTGCATATAGACAGTCTGTTTGTCTTGATTTAGGAAAGTGCATTTACAGTGTGCTCTTTTCTCTTTGTGAAAAGATTGTGTCTTTCTTTTCCTCTAGTAGCTAGGATTTTCATTGCCGAAAAGAGATAAAATTTTGTTTATCATCTTTAGATTGCATTTTAGGAATTACATCTACATCTCGTGGTGAACCCAAAAGAAAAACTTCATAAGAAAGATCAACTTAAAATAAATTCAATGAACCTAACAACGCTTTGGAACTTAACACACAACATTTAGAGGTCTAGGCTAGAGACGTATTCCGGCGTCGTAAAGCCTGGTAATTGTTGTCCTCACTGATGGTTGGGTGATTCCTCCACTTTGAGATGATAAGTGCCAGTACGGACTTGTGCTCCCACATACCGTCGAGTATATTTTGGGAGACCCCTATAGGCTTAAAACCTTTATCCATAGGAAGCTGTGTCGGCCGCCCTACTGATCGCAATGCACCGAACACAGCATTCGGGAAGATTGACTGCCGTACCGTAAAAAGTATTCTATAGTTTTGCGATTGGTTTGGTACTCCCTCTACCCAGACCTCCAGAGCAGTCCCTTTCATTCCTTTTCAGACTCTTTAATGGAAAAGGTCCATCTGAGAACTTGTCACTTCAGGCTCATTAAAAATCGAAGGAGACTAGAGTCATCTTTTATTTTTTCTCGACTCTTAAAAACTGAAAAAACAAGTTGTGTCAAAGCATGTTAAAAATTATTTTAAACGGAATATTCATCCCCCTTTCCTACGTTGATCTTGGTTTGAGAAAATGGAGCCTACCAACCAAGGAATTCCCCTTGGTGGAAATCCTAGTCCCTTCTCCTCTTGGGGAGATGTTGGTGCACCCCATATGGCCACATTGTCGCTTCCGGGACTGACGATTGGTTTGCCTGTATGGCTCTTCTCAACCTCTTTCATTCAGAACACCACTATTCCTGAACAATCGAATCAGTAATTAGATGAGTCCAGAGTTGCCCACCAGCCTTCTACCTCCTCTAATTCTTCCTCTCCTCCTTCCTCTTCGCTTGATGGGGCCGGTAAAGCCAAAGGTGAAGTTCCTAAGGAGAAGAAGGAAAAGAAGAAGAAAGAGAGAAAGAAGAAGGAGCCAAAGGCGAATGGGGGAAAACGAGTGTCATCTAATGAAAATCCACACACTGCACCAACCAGGCCTAAATCGCCATGTGTCATTTGCAAAGGAGACCACTTTCACAGAGATTGTCCTTGCATCCCTCGGATATTAAGGGACTGGCCTCCTCGTTTGAACAACCCGATGTCGTCAACCTTTGATGATCAAGTTGAAAGCACACCATCAACTAGTGAAAGTGAAGCCCCAGGACAAAAAGGGAAATGTAAATTTCCTTGTAAACTATGTGAAGGCGATCATGCCGTCCACCGTTGTCCCTTCTTAGACGAAGCTAAAAGAGTTTTGGATGATCGTCTGGTTTCACCATTACGACTTCCTCCTGGATGCAAAAAAACTCTTGCCGAGTCCGTCACTAGTTGAAAATCCGGCTGGCCCGCTCAGGTGGTCGGTTGAAGCACCTATCATTGAGGATAAACCATCTGGATCCATACCAGACGAAATTCAAAAGGTCGAGGCAGCAGTTGACCCGGTCTTGCCTTCAGAGGTTTTATTTTCAGATGATACAGTCACTGAAGAGAACAAGGATGACGCCGTCCAAATTCTCTTCATAAAGACAGACTCCGAAGAACATGGGGGCAATTTACCTGTTCCTTTACTGCAGGAAGGAAGTTCGTCAGAGCCATACCCGGCCATCTATTCGGTCCCACCTCCAAACAACCTAGTTGTCTCCTTTGACTCGAATGAACTAGGCAGACCCCGTTTACCAGCAAGCATACCATTCCGAATTATCGTTCAAATATATAGAATGGTTATGGCTAGTACCATCATAGATGAGGGGGCTTCTGTGAGTATCCTTTCCTCAACTGCTTGGAAAGCGCTTGGTTCACCATCGCTTTTGCCTGAGATGAGAAATCTGACAGGCTTTGATAAAGGAACCAGTTGACCTTTAGGGATCCTTCCTGATGTGCCCATAACATTGGGAAGGAAGACAGTTCACATGAACGTAATGGTAGTTCAAGGACCCTTGGATTATAACCTACTCCTTGGACGAGACTATATTTATTGCATGGGAGCGATTGTCTCCTCACTCTTTAGAGTAATGTGTTTTCTGGACGAAGGAAGAGTGGTCAAGCTCGTGGACCAGCTTTCATTTCCCGGATCACGCATAGCAAATAGTCATATACCATCCCTAAATGGTCTTTTCACGCAAGAAATGTCTCAATATCCGGTCCGTCCTCCCGATGAGCGCGAGTAATTCGGAGGGATATCACTGAAACCCAGGGGGCATGCATCCTGGTCTACTTCGGCAGGAAAACTTCGGGTATAGAGTAGGTTTCCGCGGGAGAATATGCCTAGTCTGTACCCCCGTCTGTGATTGGAAGAGGGGGTTATTCTAGTACAGGATTCTCTTGTCAAAGTTATGTGAGTTAGCGGGCATCGTCACTCACATTTTTTTATCTCGGTAGACATCGCCGAAGAAGTGTTTTGTTTACGCCGTAAATAGAACAATCTTTGGGTAACCTGTAAGAGGTAGGCCTCTCTCGGTAAAAATAGTGTTTTTGCGGATAGAAGTAGAGGTAACCTTGAAACT
The DNA here is from genome assembly GCA_031772625.1 of Pinus tabuliformis. Classification (NCBI taxonomy): domain Eukaryota; kingdom Viridiplantae; phylum Streptophyta; class Pinopsida; order Pinales; family Pinaceae; genus Pinus; species Pinus tabuliformis. Next base: position 1,319,316,880 of record CM062820.1, read on the forward strand.
CTGGTTTATACCTGGGAGCATGCAAACCTTTTGGAGTGCAAGCGATGGGAGACTATTTATTTTTTAAAATTTTAGGACCTCTAACCCTTTAAACTCGTAGGATTCGTCGTCACCTAACTTGCAGAAAGAAAGGATGTGGGGCAAAACTCTAAAAGTTGCCGTTTTTATATGAGACATTCTTATCATATGACTGGATTAATCGAGCAGTGTTACCGCGAGGTTCAAGCTCGTTAAAAAATAAACCCGGATCGAGCAAATTTTTCCACCCACGTTTAAGCTCGTTAAAAAATGAACTATTCCCCAGTAAATAGCCACCGTGAATGTAGCGCTTCAGCCATTAAAGCCTTGGTCGTGTTTGCACCGTCACCTCCACTTTTTCATTGGCCAATCATTCACCTCCATTTGATTGTTTACCCATTTTGAGGAACAGTTGCGAAGAGTGTTTCACTAGCCATCCTTGTGACACTGCCATGATTGGAAAATTCCAAACCTTACCTGGAATCAGCTGCTACCCATTTTATCACTCGTCCCTCAAAAAGACGAGTCTTCTTTAAGCTCTTTTCAACTGACTCGTAAAATATGAAAAGATTGCCGATTCCTTGGCCTTCCAGCTCGTTAAAGGGAAAGGAAGTGTTATCCCTCGTCTAGATTTTAATCTTTTTGGACCTGAGGGATTATTGCACAAAAAGATCGAGCGCTTGTTTTGTACAGCTCGTTAAAGCTATCGAAAATTCATCCCTTCTATATTGTTTTATACTTTTTCGGACTTAAGGGATTAGATGATGAAAAAGGAATTTTGGAGTTACCTTTACGTACCTTTTCAGACTCTCTAAAAATGAAAAGGACCGAGTTATCTTTGTCGTTAAACTCGTTAAAAAGGTTATTAGCGACAAACTTGTCTTTAGACGAGAACAAGTTTCACTATCGCTAGGCTCGTTAAAACATAGCGATAGGTTTGCCTGAAGGGAAAATTATAGAACAAGCATATGTTATCCTCCTCAAGCTTGACAAAAATAAAGAGGTATTGGTCAGCAATGACTGGGGAAAAATTGGGAAGAAAACTCAAAGAATCTTTATTGGTAGCAAGTCGCTCTTGAACATGACACTTCCGCTCCGTGCCCGAGTCGGGTTGGGTTGTTTCATTCACCGGTCACATCGCCATGGTCATGCCATACCATCCACATTTGGGGTTAATGCTACCAATCCATCACATCAGTGTCGCAGACATGTTCAAGAGAAGTCATCCAGAAAGGCCACATGTGTCCCGCCCACTACCATACATTATACTCCATTCTTTCATGACCGCCACCCTGAACCATATATCATCAGATCGTTTTCACCTCCATCAAAATCATTTGCTCTGTTCCATGTCATTGATGTGGGATTCATTAAGGCCCTCCTATGGTGGATCACTTCTTGTCGACATCAGCTCATTATCCAAGAAGTTGGTCTAGGAACACCCCATTCAGTACTTTGAAGCTTGCATGTCTCAATGGCAAGTTTCTCACTTCCGGCGACAGGTTTACATCAATGACCTTCGAACGAAAGATTTTGGGTGGTGTTCGATGCCAAGTCCTTTATTCACACCACGTGAATTGTACTGCAGTACCTTGCGGATCATTATCATTATTGGTGATTCCTCTCGCGCTTGTTAACAGTTTACATCAGTGACTGGTAATCAAGCGATGTCTTTCCATGTTCGACTTCAAAACATTTCTCACATGGATTGACTTGTACTTCGAGTGAAGATCGGACGAGATTGAAGACCCCAGATCTAGTTTCATCCATCTGGGCTGTGATATATATTTAGGAAAATAAAGACATTAAAATGTACAGCATTGCAGCACAGATAATCATCCTACCAAAAGGATGATGGCTCTATCAGAATCATCAGTCTACCATCAGACGATTTTCTGTCCTATGTACATGAAAATGAATTTATAAAGCTGAGCATGGGAATGCCCGCCTCAGCTAGATCATGAAAATAGTATGAAGATAATGTATTGTATTGTATCTTATTACAGGTCTACTCCCAGCATCGAAAGAACTTCGGATCCTCATAATAAAGCATTTCACCCGATAAATGGAATCATACTTTAGGGGGCAACTGTTGTAGACATTTTTGTGCCTTGCAGCTCCAAGCATGAAATGTCCATAAACCAAGGGCTCCTAAGTCCCTAAAAGTGTTGTTCTAACCCCTAAAGGAACAAGGTCAACAAATTACAGCTTCTCCCAGAAGTTCTCCACCAGAAAATGCTCAGAATAAGTCAAAATAGGATCATTTCAGCTGCTCCACTAGTCAAGTGCGTTTCATAGCACCTAAATCCATTGGCTAGGTGCGTTGCAACACACCTAAATGCACTACCAGGGTGCATTGAGTGGGAAATGACAAATGACAGTCTCATTCCGCGAGGTGGAGAGACAGTGGAAGCTTCCAGAATCTTCTCCTATGACACTTGCCTCACTGAATTCAACCAAAGATGAGTAAGATGCCTTCAGTCTCCAAGTGGAAGCAAGAACTGACATAGAGAAGCCACTAATCAAATCACAAGCTGACTCATCCTTCTTGCATACATCTATATATGGATCCCTCATCCCAGAGATGCAAAGGCTCGAATTTTGCACATTGTAAGGAATTGCTGTTGGTTTTGAGATAAACATCAGAGAATTGGGTGATCTATGCTTTGTTGGAGGTGAAGAGGGGCTTCTTTGCTGGGAGGTTGATGCTGGGTCAGGAATCATCGGTTGTAACTCCTCCTGGATCTTCTTGTATATCAATAAAAACTATTTGAGTTTCTCCTCCATGCTTTTGTATCATTGATGCTTGTTACATTTGTATGGTTAACTTAAATCTGATCCTATGTTATTTATGAATATAAATCCATGTCTTTGTATAGTTTTCTTCTTCTGTGATCTTACAGGTACTTGGTGAAGCTGGGCAAGTAAGGGAGCAGGTAGCTGGAAGCTGTCAAAGAGGAGAGAGATTGGATCAAAGGACTAGCGCAAGACACAGGTTGGTTCTTCCTATTCCTCTTTGTTTATAGTTCATAAAGGAGATACAAAAGTAGTTTTCTCTGTTTGTTTCTAAGGCAGCTGTCACACCTTAGTGGGATAGGGTAGTTCTAAATAGACACTTTTCCCGGTAACAGTTGGGTAGTCCTTTTCTCTGCAATGTTGAAAACTTTAGTTTGGAGCCATTTATTTCTGCCTACATTTCTTGACATTTTCTTTCTAGAGTCTGTACAAAATTTCTTGGGGTCAACACCTTCTTCACTATCAAAATAGTATCTATCTGGTTCCTGATATTTAGAGCTTCTAGCTGCTCTTTAGTATGAGTGTTCAAAAATTGAATCATCCTATTGTCTTGCTCAGGCATATTTCCCAATGATGCTCTAGCCTTTTGAGTGTCAAATTGAGCTTGGCCTACCAATTCTATCTACTCATGTATAGTCTGGATTGATTGCCATTGGTCAGTGATAGATTGGCCAATCCTGGCCCATAAGATTTTCTTGATTTCAGCTAGAGCTTTATCTAGAGTAAGCTCCTTTTCTAAGGACTTTATTTTATTGTCCAAGGCTTTTATTTCCCTTGTTTTCTCAGCCACTATTACCTTGGACTTGCATAGCTTACTTCATGTTTGGCCAACTTTCCCTTGGCCTCTTTTAACTCTGTCATTTCGACTTCTAGCTCTTTCACTCCTTTCATCATTTCTTCCATACTCAAGCTAGACTCTGGTGTTGTTGTTGCTGCTACTGTAGGATCTATAGTTGTTGTACCTGTTGTTGATGCTGGAATGGCAGGAGGAATTGATGATGTTGATGTAGGAAGGGCAGTGGGGACTGTTGGAGCTGTTATCGATGGCTGGGAGGTTGACTCTCCCTGCTTTGTTTGCATTGCTTTCTCCAACTCTTCCTCCATTTGAATTATCCTTTGATTCATCCTCATGAGCAAATCCATTGTATCTTCACCTTCTTTCTCTTGCACAAGTTCTGTAGTTTGAGGGTCCATGGTTGCAGGTAGCCTTAGCTGCTTTCTAAGTGCAGCAATATCTTCTTCCATTTTTCTTATGAGGGCTTTGATGCCCTTGGCATCCTTAGGATCATGCCCTAGATCCATAATGATTTCCTCCAATGTCTTTATTCTGTTGTCTTTGGCCAATGAAGACATTCTCTCCAAATCTAATTGAGTATTTGTATTTTTCAATGATTATTTCAATTGGTGAGCCAACATTGCCTTGTCTGCTAGAGTAGCATAGACCATTTCACCTGTTTGCTTGTGTAGCTCAATTTGGTCCATCAGGTGTATGTCCTTGGCGAGGACCTCTAAGTTTGTCTTTATGTAATCTACAACTATTTGTGGCTGTGGTATCTTCAGTTTGAAATGACTTAAGATCATTTTCTCCTCCTTAATGTCATAAGCTGCCATTAATCTCTACTGTTTATAAGGTGTTGGCTTCAGAAATTGATCATACAACTGTATTCTCAATAGCTCATTTTGGGCCTTGATTTCCATAAAAGTTCCTTTAATTCCATATGGTTGTGCACCTTGCTGCCTCGAGGAGGATACCTCCATACCATGTTGCCTCTTTGTTTCCTGTCTTTGAGAGCTGATGGATGCTTGCTGACTGGTTTCCCTCTCCAACCTTGGGTTCTCTATGACTTCTTCATTAATTTCCTCTTCAATTTGAGGATCTATTCTTTTCCTTTTGGCCTCTGGCTGCTGTGTTGAACCACTAGCAGGTGTAGTTTCTTCCCTGTCTCGTTTCTTGCCTCTCTCCTCATTGAGAGGAGTCTGTATAGTTGGTACCTCTGGAGCCTCTATCTATAGTGGAGGGGTTTTCCCTTGACATTGTTCCATTGAAGTAGTTGGTTGTTCTGCCATTGTTTCCTCCTCTGCATCAACTACCTCCTTGCCCTTTGCTGTCCCTATTGCTAGTGTAGACCTTTCTTGGGCAGCTTGTGGAGCAGTAGCTGTGTGCCCTCTCCAACTTGCTGTGGCAGTTTGAATGTCACCTGCTCAAAAGAATTGAAGTCAAGAGTCTTTTCCAAATCTTTTACATTTTGCTCCATTATTTCTTCTTGGGTGAATTCTTCAACTAGTGTCCCTGTCACCCACTCATCTTGGTTGGCAAATTGTTCAATCTGTGGGATTTTGCAATGTTCATAGGCTGACAGCCTATATTTTATTTTTCTGGCATTGATAAAACCATTTGGGTCATAAGGTACCCACCAAAAACTTCTTTTTAACCTGAATTTCTCCCCCAATATTTGATTAGCATCTTGCGATCCTTCTTTCTTGTTCATGAAAAAGGGGCCTAGTTGGTCTTTGAATTTCAATTGAGCCTTTCTCTTGGTGCTATGAAAATGAGTTAAATCAGAGTTGATAAATTACCTGTAATATTCTAAGGCAAATAGTCTGATTGGCACATATCTTGGTAGCCTGTAGGGACAGAGCTCACAACCATATATCCTAGTGACAGTGTGATTCTGGTAAAAGTACCAATCACCTATTCTGTAGTTCTTTTAAAGCTCCAATATTTTTTGCATGTCGTAGGATAGCATAGCAGGAGGAGTTCTCATAAGGAGACAAGAGACTGGATAGACAAACAGGTCAATGAACTCACAATAAGAGTAAGGGGAGTTGTGCACTTCATGAAAGACTGAGGTCCAAAAATCACAGACCTCTTTTCTCCTTTGGAGTCCAATATTTTGATGGGGCATTGGAAATAGTCTGGCTGATAATACATGAATGAATGGCAGATGTAAGATGAGTATTTGAAGACTCCCTCCCTATCCAGTTTTAGCAGTTGGTCATGTATCTTATTGGCAGTGAATTTGGCATAGTTGTATTTGACAGCAGGGCGCTGTCCTGGAGTAAATGCAGACAGCAAGACCAATATAGTATGATCAATATGTTCACTTGTCTTGAAGCCGAGTACATAAGATATCATATCTACTAGTAATTGTCCCACTTCATTGAAACATACATAGAGAAAAGGAGGTGGCCCTATAGGTTGGAAGTCTGCTCTGATGAATACTTTGGCAATTCGGGCTATCTCTGAGCTGGAGAGTTTAGGACCTTCATCAAGCAGGAATTTCATAGAGAGAGGGACCAGAAGCTGAGTTTACTTTAAGTTTAGCATTTGATTGATGGAGTCAGGAGTTCTATGGAAGAGGATGCTCCCAGATGGGGACTTGACTACCCTTTGAATTGGCTCATAGTTTTCACAGCAGAGGCGAATAATTTTAGGAAAGAGATTGACAGAAGGGAGGAAGTATATGGGCAAGTTTGATTCCCAAATGCCATAAATGTCACTGTTGTTCAAATAACTGTTCCTCAGCTAACAAAAAGTCTGCAGGTGGTTTCTGTCGCCAACCAAGTCTTGAATTAAGTGGTCCCTATCAGCCAAAGGTAATGATTCCAGTTCCTTTTGAGGTGCATTGAGAAGAGTGATATTCAAAGCTGTTGGAGTGGCCATATTTAAATTCTCGGTGTTTGTAATCTAGAATTTGGATTTGTGCACAAGAAGGACGAAGTGTGCACAGTTAAATTGGGAGGATAGATATATAGAGGAAATGGTGTTCTTTGCAAAGGATTTTGACAAATGAACTTAATGCATGGGCAGTTAGGAGAGTCTGCCAGCAGAAATGGGCTCGAAGTGTGTTTTAATGGCGAATTTGCAGAGGAGGGCAAAGTTTGCTGGTTTGTTTTTGAACAATGGCTCACCTAATGAATTAAAAGGTGGTGATTCATAGGCATGAGTGCATTTTAGTTTGAATTGTAGTTCCACAGTCAATTTCAAATGGAGAAATTTCTAAAAACAGGGTTTACGGGTGAACAATGGGTAAATACCTGTTCTTAGAGGCGACTGGTACAAATTGCAGGTACAATGCTGAGCTGGGGGGCCGAATTTGCAGGATGAACTCGTTTGGTTGGCTAATTGGAGTTCTGGAGGCAAATTCATCGTAAACGTCATGCACATTCTCCACAGGCGCATAAATAAAAATAAAATAAAAACCACCGTTTTCACAACTTTTTAACGAAATTTGGAAATTTTAGTGCTTTTGGCGCTTTTTGTGATGATGTCATCATGACATATTTTTGGCATGTAGAGGGTACGGAGGATGACGTGACAGCTGACGTGCATGGTGATGTGGCGGGCGACACGGTGGTGGGGTGGTGATTTCAGCAGATGACGTGGCAGTGGTGCAGAGCAGTGGCGGGTAATGTGGACGCAACGTCCTCGGGTGACGTGGACCTGACGTCATGGGGCAGGTGGCGAGCGGTAAGCAGTTTTCCCTACATCGCCTTTCGCCCAGGGTGGTTTCGCAGGAGGGGGCTCCAATCACGCCAGGAAGCCGACGTGTGGCAGGGGTACGGCACCAATACCGCACATCCTCTAGACGTTAATGTTCGATAGGCTAGGGTTTCCGATATCGCCGCTAGCCGTCAGATCTATAGTGCGGGATCAGACGGTGGATGGGAAATAAAAGCAGCGGGGTTTTGAAATGCGGGGACCCGCACATTATTTAAATGTTTTAATAATGTTTCGGGGCATAAAACTTTGGGTTATGGGTTTATGTGGGCGCCACGGTTATTCGTTTAACCAAGTGTTAAGAAATCCCATTATATACATGCGCGCGAGGTTAGCATATGGTCTAGGTGGAAGAGTTTAGTGTGGTTATTTATTCAACCAGATGTTAAATAAACCCCAAGGTTTATGAACACGGAAGGGTTCTTATTAAAGTCCCAAATGGACTAATAATTCTGGGACTTATGTTATATGGCTATAGTTGCCAGGGGTAGGGATATTATTTATTTTTTTGGTTTTTTATATAGTTTTTGTAGCATAGGAGTGGGGATATTGATAAAAGAGCTATATAATAAGTTAAGATGTCAATATGAATATATGGAATGAAACTGGATGAATAAATGCTATGTCTATAGAGTGAAAACTTAGGCATATGGAAATGAAAGGAGTATGGAATGATCATTTTTACACAAGAAATGTGGCTTCTTTTAACTAAGTAAACTCAAAGTTTAAATTGGCATTTCTCATAAAATGAAGTGAAGCAGGACTATTGGGCAGATCCCAAGGTCCTTAAGGGGATGTTAGTAAATGATTTCTGGGGGAATGATAGGTGAAGTTAGTCATGCTTCCACTGTCCTGTAGTTACTTTGCCATGGTATTTTTGTCATTGATGAGAAGAGTCTTTCTTGATAAGACAAAAATGATCACAAACTTACTTTTGCAACCTCAAGTTGCCTACCCAGCCTAATACACCTAACTTTTTTCTTCCTTTTGATAAGGTGCATTTGGACTAGCAAACCCTGACTTTCCTCTTTTCTTCTGAATGCCCTCCTATCTAAGTCTACCCTTATCTCTTCTAAGGGCCCAAATTAAGCTATTGGGCTCCTTTGTTTCTCTACCTGTTTACCCATCTACCAAGCTTGAACTGTTTGGACAGACTTTATTCTCTATTCTAAAGATAAATAAATTCAAACATGATCTAGCCAGGATTGGACTATCTGGCTATTCATCAACTGTATCCAAAATCAACCATCTGTATACAATGAAGTCTTGCAACAATGGAACAGTAGTGGCATTTAAACTAGCACACTTTCTTGGTATTTTTGGTTTCGGGTTCATTTTCATCATTTTTTCTAACCAATTTACTCTTTTTGCCCTTTAATTTTTCTTTTAGGGCATACTCTCTTTTCATTTTTTAATTTTCTTGATTTGTTTACAAAATATGGAACCTTTGTAGCATGCAAGGATGAACATGTTTGGTCCTTCTTCTGTCAATCATGAAAAATGAAACCTATTGGTATAGGAACCTAACAGCATCCACCTACTCCTTCAGTGCTTTTGCCTACTGCATCTGCTAAAGCTGCTGAGTGAGGACCATCATCTGTGTAGTTCCTCGGACACTATCATACTATTGTTGGAGTTCTCATGCCTCTATCTATATGCACTGAATGTTGGGTTCCTCCTACAGATTTGAGAGGACCTCAAGTGATTCTTCCAACATACTGGTGCAGTCTTGCACTGCGTCTCCAATTTCCTCCAATCCCTCTTTGATATCACTAGCATGCTATTCTTTGACTTCCGGGGGAGCGGATGATTGCGCCTTTAACCATAGCTCGGTGATTTGAAGGTTCAGATCTAGCTGAACCTTTGTTATTTCTTCCCTTGCCTTGCAGACCCCTGCTACTAACCTGTGGATCCGCAAGCATTATCTATCACCGGTACTAGTTGTTGATTTTGTGACACCAATTCATCGTACTGCAAGCTTAGTTGTTCCATATTTATTTTTATGCTCACTAAGGACATGGAGCACGCGACTCTCCCTAGCTCGCAACTTTAGAGTTATCCCATTGTGCAACACATATAAGGCCTCATGTGGGAGTGAAGCTAGATTGATACCGAGACCTTTCATCGTGCTAATCAAAGGCCTATCAACCTCATTTGATGGCACTAGTGCTCCTTCCAGCATCACTATGGTGTTCATCATCTGTGCGTGCAAAAGCTGCTCTATTGTTGTTGAGCTAACTACAAGGCTAGCAAAAAGGGTACCAACCTAGGGGGTGTGCCTGTAATTCTTATAGCTACGCTTTGAGGTCCCCTAGCACAATCTAATTCTCCAGCATGAAGTCTTGGAGAGCCTCAGGGGTGACATCATGCACAGTTTCACCAATGTCATGCAGATCACCCTCAGTTAGGGTGATCGGGTCAGTGGACAACTTCGAGGGCTTGAACTTCTTCCGCGAGCCTTCTCGCTCTGCTGGGTGCTGGTGCTTCAGCTACATTGATGCAGTTTGGGGGTCCATGGCTCCTTCTTCTTGCCCTGCTTCCTCTGCATCCTGCCCCTGTGAAGGCGTCATTTGGCCCTCGTCCACCTTCGTGGCTTCCTCCTATGTTGCTATTGTTGCTGCGGCCTTTTCCTACTCAGCTGCTTTCTGTGTCATGTTCCACATTGCCTGCACTTCTGTTGCCACTGCATCCTTCATTTGTTTCTTAGCCATCTGTGTGATGAAAAACTTGGCCTCATCTTTCTTTTGTTGCACCGCTGAATTCTCAATCTTTGCGATGTCTGGAGTGCGCCACTCCGGTGGCCATGCCTCTCAGACATTGAAAATGTTGTCGTCTGTGGCTACGAAGAGTAGCTTTATCCACTGTTTATTCAGGTCCTTGTGTGCCCAGACATAAATGTTATGGATGTCTGCTTTAAATTATACAGAACTCTGTAGATTGTTGCAAACAGTGGGTGACAACTGCATCTTACAGTTGATCCCCATTCTAAGGTTCATCTCCATGAACATCCATAAGTTTTTTCCGTTACATAGCCTTTTAGCATCCTTCGTTGCCTAGAGAGAAGCGTACTTTGCGGCCTCCAGTAAATCCCTGCCAATTATGGGGAATTGACTATCATCCAACAATTCCCCAGCCATGAGCACTATGGACAACAACAAGCATGCATAGTAGAATGTTTTGCCTTATTCTTGGGCGTCATGGCAATTCTCTAAAGGCTCCTTGTAGAGGAACTCAAACCAGTTAAACTGGACCCCCTCCACACACTGCTCAGCCAGTGATACCACTGGTACGGGTACTTTGTCCGCACGACACTTGCACATGACCTTTCCTGCCAGGATTTGGGTTGCCACACGCACTACTTTCTCCTTGATGCTAGAGATGGCATAGCCCCTCTTCTTCTTTTCCAGCTTGTACATTTTCTTCATGGCCTCCATGATGGCCAAGTCACTACCCTTCCCTTCCGATATGTCTGAAAGGTCCTCTCCTTTGCATGGAAGCCAGAAGACGTAATGAATCAAGTCTGTCATGATGGGGATGGGACCCTCCAACCATAAACACCAATCATGCACCAGGCAGAGCACCTGCCTGATGACAAAAATGGTTATTGGGCCGCGGTGGAAGTGCGACACCTAGAGCAGGCTTAGTAGCCTAGTCTTTTCAACACCGCACAACCACTTTTGCGCCTCTAATGCTGTCACCCCCCCAAAATATTTTATTTGGGCTTCATGAGGCTTCTGGTCTCAAGGTGAGGGAATGTCTCGTGGTCAACGAGGTCCCATTCTTCAAATTTTAGGCTCAGCACATGGCCTAGGTGTGTTTCTTCAAACATAATGCTATCCAGGAGGAGCGGGGTCTGAAACGAGATATTGGTCTCGTCCAGGTCCTTTGGCACTTTAGCCTTCCATTTTTCGTGTGAGGACATAAGCAGGAAATTTTGTCGCAGAGTACGTAGGTTGAGTATCCTCCTCCATGCCTTCATCATCCTCCTTTGCGATGGTAAGATCTTCCAGATCTTATTCTTCTCCATCTATTTCTATAGTGATGACTTTCCCCTTCTCCTCCATTGATAGTTTTCCATGCAGTGGGTTCCGTGGGGACACACGTACGGGAACCATTGCTTATTTTTCCTTCTTAGGTCTTGGCATGTGCGGTGATTTCATTATTTCTGTCACAATCCCGACACCTTCTAGAACATCCACCATTGTCAGGGCCTCCTTGGCAGTCACTTATGCTATCTCCATACCATCCTTAGTTGTTGCCATTGTATTTGTGAAACAATATATCACTCGCAAACTCAGGGGTTCAATTAACACTTGGCTCACAAAAATCAGGGTTCTGCTCGATTGCTCAATTCGTAAATGACCAAGTGTTGTTTTTTGGGTAGCCCTTTGTATTTTATAGCACTTTTGGAATTTGAATTTGACTGTGCCCCTAAAATCCGGTTCATTAATGCTCCCTTGGCAACAAATTTTCCCAGATTTTTCCCATAAATTGTGTCTTAAATGAATGTCACCTACTCTATTTGGCCTCATGTTGAGCATCCCATTATGAATAGTGACTTCAACAGTCACATTTTGGCCAACCCGTCTGGCAATGCAGCCCTCCATGTGTGGTCGTGGACCTTGTGACTCTTTTCTTCTCCGTGCATCTCCAATATCGCGTAGCTTCTGGGCGTAATAGTTTATAGTCTAGCGCTCCCTTTCAACTTCCTGGAGTGCTAAGACTTTCCTTTGGCTAGTCAGGTGGTCGCACCACCTGTTAGAGTCGGTCTAGTAGCCGTCCATGAGCGATCAAAGCTCTTTGCATTTGCATAAGTAGGTGTCTCATCAGTGTCATCTTATTGCATTCCATTAGGCATGCCATAACCCTGATGGAGGAGCTTGTGTCTTTATTTCCCTCTTGGTACTGCTGGATCCAGTTTGTTTCAGTCAATAAAATTCTTTACAAGGTCATTGGTCTTGTCTTGAAGTCAAGGTCCTAGTTTTAGGGTTTAGTCCAATTTTGTCTTTTGAGGTCATGTCTTTTAAGGTCAATAAATGCCCAGCAGGCCAGAGGGATGTCCAGCAAAGCTTCACTTCAAATGATTTCATATTGTATAGCTAATTTTTACCTTGAGTTCAAAAACCCTGTTTTTGAAGGCAAGGTCATTTTCTCATTTTTTGTAAAAATTTGTAAAAAATTCAAACTCTCCAGAAGTTGGCATGCAGCCTTGGTCTCCTTTGCCAAGACTCCTCAGAAGCTATCCCTGCAAAAATTTTCAAGAAAAAGCATCATTTCAACCAATTTCATAACAAAAGGAAACCACAAGTCAGCAGCAATTAGTTTTAAAAAGTGTCATTGCATAAACATTATAAAGTGGGTTTGAGGGGAAATAAATTTAAATCAAGCTTATAAAAGCCCCTCTCTCCTCATTTTGTAATTCTTTTGTCTCCAAGACTCCAAGAGAAAGTGTGAAAGGCGATTTAGTGTGAAACTGGGCGAATTTGGTGACTGCACTTGCGCGCTATGCATCAGGGCCTGCGCGCTACGCGTTGGGCGTGCGCTACACGTCAGGGCAGTCTCTGCAGTGTAAAAATTTGTCGGGCGCTACGCGTTGGGTGTGCGCTACTCTCCAGAGCCCGCACGCTACGCGTTGGGTTTCCACCTTCAGAAATTTGCCAGTGAGCCACAAATCGACTTCTTCCTCCTCAATTTCTTCAGGTAGGCCTCAAATCATTGAAGTTCTTGCTTTGTAAAGATAACATGAGCGTGAAAATGTGTCAAATGCCATCAAGTTGAAATAGAAAATTCATATGTATTATGTTTAAAAAATTCAAATGCATGTGAGCTAGGGTTTTACATTTGCTGCCCAAGGTCATCCTTTTTCACTCCCTCATTTCCCCACATTCCCATTATCCCCTCCCTTGTCATTTTCACCTAATCTCCCTAACAAAAAAAATAAAAAATCAAAAGCCCTAAAACCCTACCTATCCCTAAAATTCAATAAAATCTCCCTAAACCCTACCTCCTATCAAACCCCTGCAAATTATGATTATGTGATGATGTATATGTCACAATTCTTTCCCTAAATTCCCTTATATATATATATATTCCCTAAATCCCCTCAAAAGTCCCCCTCCCTAACATCTCCCTTGTGTTTTTTGTCCCCTTGGAGAAACATTCAAACAGTCAAAATAGCAGGTCATTTGAGCAGAAGCAGCAGTACATTTCAGCCATTTTGCTTTTGAAACCATGTCAGAAACCGAAACAGATTATGAGCAAAGTGATGACCGTGAGTCAACACCGGAGGTTGAGGTGCTAAGGAGGCCTCACAGGGGTGGTAAGGGTGGTCAGCATGTGAGAGATGAGCCCACCTCTTTGGCCTATTTGCAAAGCTTGTCCACTTGCAGTCACATGTTTCTGTCATCAATCATGCTATGAATATGGCGAGAAAATTTCCCAAATTCAGCACCACAGGGAATTGGTCCGCTTGTTTGTTTTTCATTTCCACAACGGGCATGAGAATCTTGCAGGGGTGGATTTTACATTGTCACCTGAGGTTGTTGCTCAAGCAACAGGGATACCCAATGTTGGAGAAGAGTGGAACAAGCGCCAGCTGTTGGACAGATTCCAGTATGAGCCCTACATTAAACCTGTATATATGAGGCACCTAACTGGTGCATTTCCTTTCAGATTCTTGAGGGATGAGTATGCACCCTTGATGAGGCTCATAATTCGCTATTTCACCTGTGAGGGTAGATTTTCACGTTTGTATTCGTACCATATCCGCTTGTTGATGCATTTCACACGGGTACGGATGATGAACATACCATTTTTCATGTGCCGGAATATTGAGAGGATGGTTCCCTTGGTGCAGAGAAAGAGCCCAGCACAGCAACACATGAGCATCTACCATTATGCTTTGATCAAGATTGTGGTCATGCATCAGTTGGCCCAGCATGGTATTCCATGGGAGGATTTCATCTCTCGAGATTTCTTCACAGTGCCACCACCCCCTGAGGTTGTTCATGAGGAGGGAGAACCTTCACAGCAGTATAACATCCCTGAGCCCAGCCATGTTAGCTCCCCTCCATTGGTCACATATCAGAGAGGCCACAGGGCCTTATTTGCATCAGCTCGGTGAGTATTTTCTCGACATCAAGTGGAAGGGGTCTTGCTTTCTTCATCAGCACCGCAAGTGTTATCTCCACACCAGGTGGAAGGGACCTCGTTTCCAACAGCAGCACAGGTATCAGAGAGGGGCAAGCAGCCCATGATTGAGGAGGGATTGTCAGGTGATCCAGATATTGGCATCATTGATCTTGACACCCGTTTTCCTAGCTCGGAGCTTAAGGAGATCATTCAGCAACGGGAGGATGAAAATCACTTGTTGCAAGAAAAATTAGAGATGGCACAATGGACAATCACATATTTAGAGCAGCGCAATAAGCAATTAGAGGATGATCACACTCGATGAGTTGCAGAGGATCCATGAAGACCGCAACTTGGCTCGTAAGAGACCCGGTGATTTGGTACCCATTGAGCGAGAGGCTATGCTTCTCCGGGTCAATGCTCATTTGGAGAGGTTGCTGGTCAAGGCTAACAAAGATAAGGACATGCTCCAGAACATGAAAAACCATTATTGGGCTCGAATGCACGTATGTAAGGCAAAAATGAAGGTGCTCAAAGGACGGTTGGCCAAGGCACTAAACAGAAGAAAAAGGCCCGATCCCCTCCACATCTTGGTTGAGGCTTCCTTGAAGGAGCATGGTGCTAAATGACTTACCTTCTGCACAAATTTCAAAAAAAATTGAGCATTTTTGGTCATTTGTGATTTTTTTGGGCAAAAAACAGGCTTTCTTCCCCAACGCGTAGCGCGCCACGCGCTACCTTGAAGATGGGCAACTCCTTTTCATGAAAACTCAGCATTTTTGGATTTTTCATGCAAAAATACACTTGCTCAGCAATTGCCAAGAGATTCGATCAAGTTTTGAGCCTCCAGAAGGTCAAAAAAACAAGCAAAAAATGACTTTCTGCCACTTTTTTGACACACAGGAAGCAGCCTTGGGAGGTTGCAATTTTGGAGGGGAAAATGGTCACCAAATTCAGAAATTCGACTTGGGTTGGAAAGTAGACATCCAGACCTTTCGAACAAGCCCACTTTTGCCTCCTTTGGACTCCAGAAAGGGCCTCAAAAGTAGGTCCAAAGGCGCGATATGCGTTGAGAATCAGGGTGCTACGCATCAGGCTATTTTTCCAGAAATGCACCTACAGCTCAGCAAAACGTAGTTTTGACTAGGTTTGACTTTTTGGAGTGGGTTTTGATCCTCCTTGATGTAAATGATGTAATTTTATGATACTTTGACACTTATTTATCTCTTCTAGAAGATTCATTCATGAAATAGGCAAAAATTTAATGAATGAATTGGTTTCCTAACTTATAGAGGCAAGTTGTTTTGACTGCCTAGATTTTAGTGCTCAGTTTGGAATTGGTTGAAACAGCTCCTAGGATAGTGAGATCGACCCCTAGTGGCAAGGAAAGATGTTAGATTGCCTATATTATGTACTTTCTTGGTCATTTTCATGGTTGGACTCTTGAGGGAGAAAGCTTCTATTGTATTACTCATTGTATCTCTACAATTTTTTGCAAAGGAAGACCAGGGTTTTGCAGTCATTTTTGGGATTCCTGTGGTTACATGTTGTTATAGACATTTTTGTGCCTTACAGCATTGAGCATGAAATTTCCATAATCCAAGGGATCCAAAGTCCCTAAAAGATTTGTTCCTGCCCCTAAAGGAACAAGGTCAACCAATGACAGCTTCTCCCAGAAGTTCTCCACCAAAAACCACTCAGAAACAGTCAATTCAGGATCAATTCAGAAGCTCTTCTAGCTGCCTGCGTTGCAGTGCACCCCAGTACACTAGCTAGGTGCGTTGCAACGCACCTAAATGCACTACCAGGGTGCGCTGAGTGGGAAATGACAAATGGCAAGCTCATTCAACGAGGTGGAAAGACCCTGGAAGCTTCTAGAATCTTCTCCAATGACACTTGCCTCAATGAATTTGACTAGTGATGAGTAAGAGGCTCTCAACCTCCAAGTGGAGGCAAGAACTGACAGAGAGAAGCCACAAGTCAAAACACAAGCTGACTCATCCTCTCTGCTTACATCTATATATGGATCTCTCACCCAGAGGTCCAGAAGGCTGGAATTTTGTACTTTGCAGAGAATTGTTGTTGGTTTGAGATTGAGATTAGTACATTGGGTGATTTATGCTTTGTTGGAGGAGAGGAAGGGATTCCTTTGCTGGGAGGTAGATGCTGGATTGGGACTCACTTGGTTGTATCTCCTCTTGGACTTTGTTATCATATCAATAAATCTATTTGAGTTTCTCTTATATGCTTGTATATCAATGATGCTTTGTTATATTTGCATATTTAGTTTATATCTGATCCTAAACTAGTTATGAATGTAAATCCATGTCTTTTGTGTAGTTTTCCTCTCTTGTGATTTTGCAGGAACTTGGTGAAGCTGGACCAGTGAAAGAGCAGGAAGCGGGAAGCGAACAAAAGAGAGAGTGATTGGATCGACAAACTAGTGGAAGACACCAGTTAGTTACATCCTTCTTTCTCTATTTACATCTCATAAAGAAGAATACTCAGATAGTTTTCCTTGTTTGTTGCTAAGGCACTATCACACCTTAGAGTGGGATAGGGGCATTCCGAATTGGATACTTTTCCCAACAACAAATTGGCGACTCCACTGGGGATCGTATCTTGTTAGTTTATTTTTGTTTCTATTGTTGTTCATCTCATAAACTCAAGAGTGCCGAATCGAACTGCATTTGCCATTTTCAAATGAAAAGTAGAGATCTGCTACTCTAGTCCATTCACTGGGCCTGTTTATGATCTGAACAACTGATCCACAAGTGCTCTAACAGCCCTTTGTGATAGATATTAGTCCTCCTTTAAATCATCCTTCTAATTGTACCTAATTGATAGCTTTTATCCGGCCAAAAACCGTAGATTAAACTGCAAACCGTGACCCAGAATCCAGAGACAACTCTCGTTTCTACTTTAGCGCAGACTCTGTGAAGAGGTTCTGCATTTCAACTCAGGTCCCGAGAAGGCTACCTGCGATGAAGTTCAGTTTCTCTGTGCTGAGGGTGCGCTGATCAGCCTTTGCCTTGTGCAGCTATGGTTCTCTGCTTCCTTTTGCTTAGTTCTATCTCTGTTTTTGCAGCCTGTTATCAGTGTGTGTACCTATCTGAAACCCCTTTTCTTTGCCTCAATTCCGCCTCAGTTGTATAAAGAAACTGTATTTGTTCTTTGTGTATTTGTTACATCATTTGCAGTTTCCCATTACAAAAGTAAACTAGTCATACTGTCACCCTTAGATCTAGACCTGTCATAAGTGTCGTTTTGATCTTAGGAGTGAGTTTGTTCGATGTTCACAGTTGATTACGCTTTTACTTTTGTCTTTTGGTTTGAATTTATGCATTTCTAGTGTCGAAACAAGTATTTACTTCAAAATCATAAAGTGTCGTAAACGTCTTTTTTGATTTCGAAAGATGCTTGTTTGTGTTTTTCACTTGAAATCGAATTCAAATTTGTACAAAAACTTTCTTTTTAGGCATCAATATTAAGAAAGTGAAAACAAATACATGCATATGTGCATTTGCATTTTGACAGTTTGTATCTTGATTTAGGAAAAGTGCATTTACAGTGTACTCTATGCTCTTTGAGAAAAGATTGTGTCTTTCTTTTCCCCTTGTAGCTAGGATTTTCATTGTTGAAAAGATATAAAAGCTTGCTTATCATCTTTAGACTACATTTAGGAATTGTATCATACATCTCGTGGTGATCCAAAAAGGCAAACTTCTAAGAAAGATCAACCTAAAATAAATTGAATGAACTTAACAACGCTTTGTAACTTAACGCACAACATAGAGGTCTAGGCTAGAGAAGTGTTCCAGCGTCGTAAAACCTGGTCACTGGTCGCCTCACTGATGGTTGGGTGATTCCTCCTGAGAGACGATAAGTGCCAGTACGGATTGTGCTCCCACGTACCGTCGTGTATATATTGGGAGACCCCTATAGGCATAAAACCTTTATCCATAGGAAGCCGTGTCGGCCACCCTACTGATCGCAATGCACTGAACACAGCATTCAGGAAGATTGACTGCCCGTACCTTAAAAAGTATTCTGCGGTTTTGCGAAAAGTTTGGCACACCCTCTACCTAGAACTCCATAGCAGTCCCTTTCGTTCCTTTTCAGACTCCTTAACGGAAAAGGTCCATCTGAGCACTTGTCACTTCAGGCTCATTAAAAATCGAAGGAGACTAGAGTCATCTTTAGCTTTTTCTCGACTCTTTAAAATTGAAAAAGCAAGTTGTGTCTAAGCGTCGTTAAAATTTATTTTAAATGGAATAATCATACCCTTTTTCATGTGTTGATCTTTAGGTTGAGAAAATGGAGCCCACCAACCAAGGAATTCCCCTTGGTGGAAATCCTAGTCCCTTCTCCTCTTGGAGAGATGTTGGTGCACCCCATATGGCCACATTGTCGCTTCCAGGACTGACAATTGGCCTGCCGGTCTGGCTCTTCTCAACCAATGTCGTTCAGAACACCACTATTCCTGAACAGTCGAATCAACAATTAGACGAGTCCAGAATTTCCCACCAACCTTCGACTTCCTCTAATTCTTCTTCTCTTCCTTCCTCTTCGCGTGGCAGAACTGGTAAAACTAAAAACCAAGTTCCTAAGGAGAAAAAGGAAAAGAAGAAGAAAGAGAAAAAGAAGAAGGAGCCAAAGGCAAATAAAGGAAAACAAGTGTCGTCTAATGAAGATCCACACACAACACTGACCAGGCCTAAATCGCCATGTGTCATCTGCAAGGGAGACCACTTTCACAGAGATTGTCCTTGCATCCCTCGGATACTAAGGGACTGGTCTCCCCGTTTGCACAATCCGGTGTCATCAACCTCTGATAGCCATGTTGAAAGTACACCGTCAACTAGCCAAAGTGAAGTTCCAGGACAAAAAGGGAGGGCTAGACCTCCCTATAGACTGTGCGAAGGCAACCATGCCCTCCACCTTTGTCCCTTCTTAGACGAAGCTAGAAGAGTTTTGGAAGATCGTCCGGTTTCACCGTCACGACTTCCTCCTGGATATAAAAAACTCTTGCCGAGTCCTTCGTTAGTTGAGAATCTAGCTGGCCCACTCAAGTGGTCAGCTGAAGCGTCTATCATTGAAAATAAACCAACTGAATCCATACCAGACGAAAGTCAAAAGGTCGAGGCGGTAGTTGACCTAGTCTTGCCTTCAGAGGTTTTATCTTCGAATGATATAGTCACTGAAGAGGATAAGGATGACACCATCCAGATTCTCTTCATCAACACAGACTCCGACGAACACGGGGGAAATCCACCCATTCCTTTATCGCAGGAAGGAATTTTGTCAGAGCGATATTTGGCCGTCTACTCGGTCCCACCACCAAGAAACCTGGTTGTATCCTTCGACTGGAACCAACTAGGCAGACCCCGGTTGCCAGCAAGCATACCATTCCGAATTATCGTTCAAATATACAGAATGGTTATGGCTGGCACCATCATTGATGAGGCGGCATCTGTGAGTATCCTTTCCTCTATTGCTTGGAAAGCGCTTGGTTGGCCAACGCTTTTTCCTGAAATGAGAAATCTGACAGGCTTCGATAAAGGAACCAGTCGACCTTTAGGGATCCTCCCCAATGTGCCCATAACATTGAAAGGCAAGACCGTTCAAATGAATGTGATGGTCGTTCAAGGGCCCTTGGATTATAACCTACTCCTTGGACGAGACTATATATATTGCATGGGAGCCATCGTCTCCTCACTCTTTAGAGTAATGTGTTTTCCGCACGAAGGAAGAGTGGTCAAGCTCATGGACCAGCTTTCATTTCCCGGATCACGCATCGCAAATAGTCATATACCGTCCCTAAATGGTCTCTTCATGCAAGAAATGTCTGAACCCACGGTCCGTCCTCCCAATGAGCGCGAGTAATTTGGAGGGATATGACTGGAACCCAGGGGGCATGCGTCCTGGTCTGCTTCGGCAGGAAAACTTTGGGTATAGGGTAGGTTTCCGCGAAAGAATATGACTAGTCCGTACCCCGTCCGTGATTGGAAGAGGGGTTGTTCTAGAATAAGATTCTTTTGTCAAAGTTATGTGTTTGACAGAACAGAGTCACTCACCTTTGTTCATCTCGGTGGACATTGCCGAAGAAATGTTTTGTTTGCTGCGCAAATGAGACAATCTTTGGTAACCTGAAAGAGGTAGGCCTCTCTCGGTAAAACAAATGTTTTGGCGGAAGTGAAGTAGGGGTAACCTTGAAATCGTACTTTATACCTGGGGGCATGCAAACCTTTTGGAGTGCAAGCAAGGGGCGGCTATTTATTTTTTAAATTTTTAGGACCTCTAACCCTTTAAACTCGTAGGATTAGTCGTTTCCAAGCTTGCATAAAGAAAGGATGTGAGGCAAAAATCTAAAAGTTGCAGTTTTTATATGAGACATTCTTATCACATGACTGGATTAATCGAGCAGTTTTAGCACATAGTTCATGCTCGTTAAAAAATAAACATAAGATCGAGCAAGTGTTTCAATCCGCGTTTAAGCTCGTTAAAAAATGAACTATCCTCCGGTAAATAACCACCGTGAATGTAAATTTATCAGCCATTAAAGCCTTGGTCGTGTTTGCACCGTCACCTCCACTTTTCCATTGACCAATCATTCACCTCCATTTGATTGTTTACCCATTTTGAGGAACAGCTGCGAAGAGTGATTTCACTAGCCATCCTTGTGACACTGCCATGATTGGAAAATTCCAACCCTTACCTGGAATCAGCTGCTAACCCGTTTTATCACTCGTTCCTCAAAAGATGAGTCTTCTTTAAGCTCTTTTCATCTGACTCGTAAAATATGAAAAGATTGCCGAGTTTTGGCCTTCCAGCTTGTTAAAGCGACCGGAAGTGCTATCCCTCCTCTAGATTTTAATCTTTTTGGACCTGAGGGATTATTGCAGAAAAAGATCGAGCGCTTGTTTTGTTCGGCTCGTTAAAACTATCGAAAATTCATCCATTTTGTATTGTTTTATACTTTTTCGGACTTAAGGGATTAGATGACGAAAAAGGAACTTTGGAGTTATCTTTGCGTACCTTTTCAGACTCTCTAAAAATGAAAAGGACCGAGTTATCTTTGTCGTTAGACTCGTTAAAAAGCATTAATAGCGACAAACTTGTCTTTAGACGAGAACGAGTTTCACTATCGCTAAGCTCATTAAAACATAGCGATGGGTTTGCCTGAAGGGAAAATTATAGAACAAGCATATGTTATCCTCCTCAAGCTTGACAAAAATAAAGAGGTACTGGTCAGAAATGACTGGGGAAAAATTGGGAAGAAACTCAAAGAACTTTTATTGGTAGCAAGTCGCTCTTGAACATGACACTTCCACTCTGTGCCTGAGTCGGGTTGGGTTGTTTCATTCACCGGTCACATCACCATGGTCTCGCCATACCATCCATCTTTGGGGTAAATGCTACCAATCCATCACATAAGTGTCGCCGATATGTTCAAGAGAAGTCATCCAGAGAAGTCAACCATGTCCCATCCACTACCATACATTATCCTTCATTCTTTCATGACCGCCACCCTGAACCATATATCATCAGATCATTTTTACCTCCATAAAAATCATTTGCTCCGTTCCATGTCACTGATGTGGGATACATTAAGGCGCTCCTTTGGCGGATCACTTCTTGTCGACATCAGCTCATTATCTAAGAAGTTGATCTAGGAACACCCCCTTCAGTACTTTGAAGCTTGCATGCCTCAATGGCAAGTTTCTCACTTCCAGCGACAGGTATACATCAATGACCTTCGACCGAAAGATTTTGCGTGGTGTTCGACGCCAAGTCCTTTATTCACACCACGTGAATTGTACTGCAGTACCTTGAGGGTCATTATCATTATCGGTGATTCCTCTCGTGCTTGTTAACAGTTTACATCATTGACTAGTAATCAAGCGATGTCTTTCCATGTTCGACTTCAGAACATTTCTCACATGGATCGACTTGTACTTAGAGTGAAGATTGGACGAGATTGAAGACCCCGGATCTAGTTTCATCCATCCGGGCTGCGATATATATTCAGAAAAAATAAAGACATTGACATGTATAGCATTGCAGCACAGATAATCATCCTATCAAAAGGATGATGATTTCATCAAAATCATCAGTCTACCATCAGACGATTGTCTGTTCTATGTACAGAAAAATGAATTTATAAAGCTGAGCATGGGAATGCCCGCCTCAGCTAGATCATGAAAACAGTATGAAAAATAATGTATTGTATTGTATCTTATTACAGGTCTCCTCCTAGCATTGGAAGATCTTCGGATCCTCCTAATAAAGCATTTCACCCGATAAACGGCCTCATACTTTAGGGGGAAACTGTTATAGACATTTTTGTGCCTTACAACATTGAGCATGAAATGTCCATAATCCAAGGGATCCAAAGTCCCTAAAAGAGTTGTTCCTGCCCCTAAAGGATCAAGGTCAACCAATGACAGCTTCTCCCATAAGTTCTCCACCAAAAACCACTCAGAAACAGTCAATTCAGGATCAATTCAGAAGCTCTTCTAGCTGCCTGCGTTGCAGTGCACCCCAGTACACTAGCTAGGTGCGTTGAAACACACCTAAATGCACTACCAAGGTGCGCTAAGCGGGAAATGACAAATGGCAAGCTCATTCAATGAGGTGGAAAGACCATGGAAGCTTCCAGAATCTTCTCCAATGACACTTGCCTCAATGAATTCGACTAGTGATGAGTAAGAGGCTCTCAACCTCCAAGTGGAAGCAAGAACTGACAGAGAGAAGCCACAAGTCAAAACATAAGCTGACTCATCCTCTCTGCTTACATCTATATATGGATCTCTCACCCAGAGGTCCAGGAGGCTGGAATTTTGTACTTTGCAGAGAATTGCTGTTGGTTTGAGATTAAGATTAGTACATTGGGTGATTAATGCTTTGTTGGAGGAGAGGAAGGGATTCCTTTGCTGGGAGGTAGATGCTGGATCGGGACTCACTTGGTTGTATCTCCTCTTGGACTTTGTTATCATATCAATAAAGCTATTTGAGTTTCTCCTATATGCTTGTATATCAATGATGCTTTGTTATATTTGCATATTTAGTTTATATCTGATCCTAAACTAGTTATGAATGTAAATCCATGTCTTTTGTGTAGTTTTCCTCTCTTGTGATTTTGCAGGAACTTGGTGAAGCTAGACCAGTGAAAGAGCAAGCAGCGGGAAGCGAACAAAAGAGAGAGTGATTGGATCGACAAACTAGCGGAAGACACCAGTTAGTTACATCCTTCTTTCTCTATTTACATCTCATAAAGAAGAATACTCAGATAGTTTTCCT
Organism: Pinus tabuliformis; assembly: GCA_031772625.1. Classification (NCBI taxonomy): domain Eukaryota; kingdom Viridiplantae; phylum Streptophyta; class Pinopsida; order Pinales; family Pinaceae; genus Pinus; species Pinus tabuliformis. The sequence continues at coordinate 1,319,340,629 of CM062820.1, forward strand.
TGTTTGTTGCTATGGCACTATCACACCTTAGAGTGGGATAGGGGCATTCCGAATTGGATACTTTTCCCAACAACACATGTATTGATGGTGTGTTTCTCTTTGTACTTGTAAGTTTGTTATGTGAATCATCTTCTTACTTTCTCTTCTGCAAATTAGGCAAATGAAGTGTTAAGGTAGAATTCATGGTTGCTATGCTCTGCCTTTAAGTTTTCTTAATATCAATGTTTTCAGCTGTTTAAGGAGAATTCAAGGTGATTGCTTGCTCTCCTTAGCTCCTCGCCAGTCATTCTCATTCATCCAAATCTTTCAAAGGCATCAATAAAGTCTCCTACCTTGAGCCAAAGAACCCCCTGCGAAAACTGTGTCCAATCCCCACACCCAAAATTGCCTTTCCCCAATTTTCCACCAAAACCCTAAAAATCCCAAATCAAACCTTTTTATCAGTTTACTAGCCTAAAATTAGTGTTCTTTATTGGTTATCTCTACCCGTTGAAGATCTTTTCCGAGATAGACCGGAGAGAGCCCTCTCCTGCCCCGTAGGGCTAGCTACGAGGCTAAGTGGTTTGATGTTGCCTTGGAGTTTACCTTTTTCAGCCTGAGGTGAAATTTCAAGCGCTAACACCACCCATGAAAGGTTTCATCCGATCATCCATTAGGTGGTCGATTTTGTTTCCTACCATGAGGATGGTGTGCCTTCATGCAAGTTATGCACCATATGCTTGTATCCATCTGGAAAGGTGGGTGCATGGGCCATTTCATCTGTCATACTTGGCTTTTATCCGCATTTCATGCTTCCCAAATCATAGGTGCATCATTCTTCTACATTCACGCCAGTCCTCAAAACTCCTTTGGTGCGTACTGCACCATCTTGTGGGTGTAGCATGTAGTACCCTTTTCAGAGCGTCGAAATGCTGTTGTTCTGGCACTTGGTTTTCAAATTTGTTCAGGAACTCCTCCACTTCACCTAACCCATCGTACATAGGCAGATCCCTTACCTCTATTTCTACGTGGCACAGTGACCTTGTCATCATGTTACAGCTGAGCGTGGTTACCTCGTGTAATCGGTTCTGCCATTGTTCTATCTCTTCATCAGAATCTGATGTGCAGGAGCTTTCGTGCTCCCATGATATTCGGCCATCCACGGTTGGATTTTCCTAATCTTGATCCCATGTGGTTATCTTGTCGATGAATTCTAGATCATCATTACTATCGTAGTCGTGTGATGGCTCTATGTAGCGCGATCCTTCTGTAGGGTCTAAAGGTACCATTACACACAATGAATTTTTCTAAAAAATCATCTTGCACTTCTTTAGATTTATCGCTCCATTCATTTTAGTGGCCCAATCTATTCCTACTAGTGCAGGATAGGGATTATTGTCATCAAAAATCTTTATCACTTCGAAATCTTCTAGTGCACTCTCATCTTCAATATCTACTGTTATTCCCTGTAATCTTCCCATAGGTAGGATATTTTATTGGTTCGCCATTCGCAGTTGGATAGGAGACCATTGTGGCGCAGGCCTGCCCATGCGCTCCCATGTATGCTTTGGCAGGATGTTCGCGTTTGATCCTAGATCCAAAATCACTTGATCCATTTCATATTCCCCTATCTGCGTGGTCAATCTCATCTCCATTCCTTTTCTTGTCATGTTCTTCCCGAGCTTCCAGACTATGTACAATTTTCCTCGTGCAGTCCTAGCACATCTAGTGATGAGTTCTTGCAGCCCCTTCATGTCATTTCTATCGCACAAAAGCTTCATGCATGTCTCCAATAGTGTAATGATCATTGATGGGTCTATTTCCGGTTCTAGTCTGTCTCTACTTCCTAAAGTGGAGGCATCCACGAAGCTCTTCTTAGCTTCCATGAATGTCTCCTTAGCATGCTCCAAATCAAATTCCATTTCTTTTTTCGAGCCTTGTGAACCTAGGTACTTTCTTCGAGCTACTTTCCTTTGTCATCCCCTACCGTGACACCACTCTAGAGCACGATATCTACATTCAAGTCTTCCTCGCGTGGCTTAGACCTGTTCATTTACAAGTTCTGAGTCGGGGGAGGTTGGAGTGCTACTTTATCACGCAACCTCGCTATCAGCATGGGATAATCCTCCATCTCATCATCAAATTATGTACAATATAAGCATAATGGTCTCATTGGATTTGTACAATCGTGGGCACAATGCCTTGTCCTCTACAATTGTAATATATTAGTTGTCCGCGACCTCTTCCCGATCCCATTCCACCTCGACCTCGTATGCGCCTGTGAAATCCAGTGTGTGCCATTCCTGCATTTTGATCTAGGGGTCGTGTTTCAGAATAAACTCTATAGGTAGGATTCTGATCCATCATTACTTCATAACTTCTATAGGTGTGCTCATCATGGCTCACTGACGTATAGAAATTACAGAACAATTGTTGGGAATTCTGGATATACTTTTGTAGCATATGGCAGTTATTTGTAGCATGCTTCCCTCCTATATGATAAATCGTGCACCACAACGTAGATGCTATTCTTGGTCCTCCTTGTGCCTCCAGTCTCAATGGCATTAGTCCTCCTCCCACAAGGTAATTCACGAACACCGGGTAGTGGTCCTTGTTGTGCCCCTGACCCTTGGACTTTATGCACCATACCTCGTTGCACTCTTCTGGATGAGTTATATTTTCTTGTTTCAAAATTTTCATCTCAAGGCACAATTTATTCAACTACGCATGAATCTGCTGGACTCTTAGGCTAGGATCTCGTATCAGAGTCTCGTTCAACCTCACTGAGACCTCCAAAGCTTCAGCCCGAATGGTTAGCCTCTGTTACATCAATGTGTTCCGTAGATATGGTGTTAATGAGGCTACAAACCATTCATGGTGTTTCCCATCTATTAAGGTTACGTTCACTTCGCGAATTAAGCACTTCAGTCTTTGATCCCACTCCCACAGGGTTTTGCCTAGTAGCATTGTGATTTCCATGAATCCAATGATTGACTGTGCCTCCAATTTTGGTCTGCTAAATTCCTTTTCTAGTGGAGTTTGGATATCTGCTATCCCCATATTCAGATTGTCATTGGAATGCTTAATGTACTAGGTTAGCGCACAATCTATAGAGTGATGACCAATGTTACCTTCTTTATATTGTCGTCCGTGACACCCTGTGCTTCCCATACCGCTTTTAGCATGAAACAAAATTGGTCTGGATCTTCATTCCTGACTCCCTTGATCACTAGTAGCTTTGTCACGCTGGCCAAAATACTTCACGGTGGTGGTAGAGGTGGTATGGGTGAAGTTGAGGGTGAAGATGGTGAAACTAATGGTGGAGTGGGTGCAGGTGGTATGCGCGAAATTCTCTGCTTTATCAGATTAATCACACTTCTTGGTGAAACCTTCGCGAGCTCCTCTTCACCTCTTCACGGAGGTGAAATGAAAGGGTTAGTTTCTAGTTCAGAGCTACCTTCATTTCTATACATCTTCCCACTCTATGTAGCCCCAAACATCAGTTTATTTTCATAACCTACTATAGTAGCATTTTAATCCAAGTGTTCAAAGATTTAATGTACTTACCTCATGGTACCTTGAGGAAGCGTCATTTGGCCTCGCTATAGCTAACCAAAGTATCTACCATGTATTCGGTGAGAACCCTCCCATGATATGATCCTGCGAGTGATCGACAATGCTCGCAATCCTATCTTCTGATGCTTCTATTTTGCACACCAACTCTAGAGTCCAGACAATAATTTTGTTGAGTTTACACCTTCCTTGTTTATCTGGTAGCCTCGCTATCCACTCGCACAACTCAGTAGGGAAGCATGCAAATAAAATTTCGCATATTTCCGTATATAAGTAGCAACCTAAGCACTCTTCCTTTGATAATCGTGGATTCATGTTTTCTTGCATCGCGAACTCGTGAATATTTCTGTCCAACCACTCTTCAATTCATTTCTTTGTCAGATTCTAGTGATACGACATCAAACATCCTTATGCAGATCCTAGTCCTGGCAACAGAACCATTTTTTTCCTTGTTAGGGCCTGACCTAGATACAAAGTTAATTACCCAAACAAATCCTCGTACTACTGGCCCTTTCAGCAACAGTTTGCGGAGCGCAAACTGAGGTCTCACTTGAAGTAGTATGGGGGGGTGCTAGAACTAGGTTTCCACACCCTAGAGATGTCTGATGAGTTCAATTGGTCGGCGGCTTGACCCTATGTAGAGGTTGCTTCGTGCACTTTCGCGTTCCTCGTAGCCTGATATATTGCCTTCGTGCAGCCCTACACAGGGGCTGAGTGCCACATTCTATGTTATTACCCAAGACCTTACTTTTATTCCAATGTTAGTTAATTACCTTTTCCTACTTGAGTTGTTTAATCTATACTTAACAACACAAACCATTCATATAGGTCACGCAGTAAATAAACAATATATTTGCAAATTATATCAATCGTGCATTAACCCAAGAACAGATACATAGAATTATAACAAAACTTCTTGTTGGTACCATCCTATGACCTCCTGTTTCCTCCTAAAACATATCATTTGCCTACTTATTTCCATCATATATCTCTTAGAACCCTTGAAAATTGATTAGTTAATAGTCCTATAGTTATTAAAATGCATTGAAATTGATTTAGGAGTTTTATGTTAAAGAATTAGGGATTTTTGGTAAAATGGCTACAGGAAGTTCCAACATCCTGTAATTGGTTCATTGTTTGACATGTGGCATGACAGCTGGGCTAGAACGAAGGGTAGGGATGAAAAGTAGAATGTCCAAGCATGGATGAATACCTATCCTATAGCAGAATCGACCCTCCTACATGCGCGGTCAACAGTTGTCAAAGTATATCATGTTGGCGACAAAGGCAGCAACAGCAAAGCATTCTAAATTGATTTAGTTTTGTTCGTTTTTGAAATCAGTTTAGGATAGAAACATTTTAAAAATCTCGACATGATAAAAGCGGCAACAGCCATATCATGAATGTACATTCGTTTTCGAAAGGTAAGGATTGTAAACACATATGTAAATACAGTCCTGTGTAATCAATGTATGGGTAATCGTTGTATCGTTTGAAATAGAGTTTGAACTTAATATCAAGAACACAGTTACAGTTACGATCTTTGTCTTGTTGCGTTGATTTGATAATCGGTTGAACACAGTCCAGTATACCTCTGGAACGCGGACGGGCCCTGCGTTAAATTGGTATACTGTTATTTCCTTTTCATTTACAACTTAGGGTATTACATGACATGCACAGTAATTAGAATTGGTTGTTGATTTCAATCGAATGCGTATGGTTTATGTTTATGAGATCGCTTGAACAGTTCATCACCGGGATCGTGAATCGTATCCTGTAAGGGATTCGATCCTCTGTTGTCCTCTAAAGCAATGTTATGAACTCTGCTTTCATTTCAAAGTATGTTTATAATTTCCAGATGTCTTTAGCTTGCATGAATATTAGTGAATGCTGAGTATTTGTTAAACAGGGGTTTCGTGCATGGTGTCTCTGTAAGGAGATTGAAATCTTGGTTTGAAGTGATACACAGTGTTTTAATTTGATAAATGAATTGAGTGACAGCGTGGTAATTAGGTAGATTAACTGAGTGACCTAGGTGTTTGGGTGATAGGTAACATACCTCAGTCTTCCGTAAAGAAGTCCTGTGACCTACCATCATAACCACTTAGCTAATAATCCTTTATGTCTATATACTTTAGATGCATGCCTCTAAGTCAACGCATCCTGGTCGATAATAAATATAGCCTAGTCTAGCACCCTAAATAGGACACTACATTTTTGCGCCATTGCCAGGAAGGCATACTTAAAGGATTTAAAAAGAAAAAATTCAATAAACAAAAACAAACAAAAACACAGTTAGAAATCATGTTCATTTATGCCTATATTTAGAGACAGTCAGGGTAGATTCGTAAAAACCCCCCACCATCTAAAAACTAACCCATCATCATTAGGAGCAGACTCTTTAGGGAATACAACACCAGCTGAGGAAGTCATCCAAGCATTAGAAGAAAAACAAAAGTCAAGACAGAGACTTACTCTCATTGAAAGGCAAACTTTATTCACACATAAATCGCAGAAGAAGCACTTTCCTAGATCTTCCACACAAGGAGAAAGTAGCACAGTGACCGAACAATCTTTCTTTAATCTCCTCTTTCAAACCAGTGACACTGACACAGAGAGAGCTATTAGAATGGCTGAGGAAGGAGCTGGATCAGTACCACATCAAGGACAGGGAGATGAAGAGGAGTCAACTTTTAAGTTTCCTATACATGAACCACAAGAAGATGATGAGATCAAAATGAAAAACATACCCCCATCCGTGCTACCAAACTTCTATGGTATGGCTTCGAAAGATCCAGACTCATTCTTGTTCGAGTTTGACATTGTATGTCGAACATATGGCTATACAGATGATGCCCATAGGCTTAGACTCTTCCCAGCGACATTAAAGGCATCAACCTTAAGATGGTTCATGAGGCTTGGTGAGCATGCTATAGTTGATTGGGATCGCATGAGGAGAATATTTCTGAGTAAATATCAACCTTATTGCAGATCCAAAGATTCTAAAGATGATATATTTAGAATGAGCCAGCAAGAGGATGAAACCTTAGAGGAATATTTAGAACGGTTTGTCTACAACTTACAAAAATCCAAACACCGAACTATGCCTCTTGATCTGATCCGCACAATATTCTTGAAAGGTATCTGAGAGGAATACATGGATGATCTTAACTTGATGGGAAAAGGTGACATTTCTGCCTTACCCTTTGAAGAAATCGTTGAGTTGTGCGAAAAGTATTCAAGGAGCAAAGCTAAAATGGGAAAAAGAACCCTGTCATCCAAAGTCATAAAATCTGCCTCTGAAAGTGTCACAAGGGCTGAAATAGGGAATCTTTTAGAAGAGTTTAAAAAAGATCTGTTAAGCACCCTAGGGAACCAAATTGACACTTTAAAAGCTAAGAAGAAACAAGAAGATGAAGATCAGATAATGGCTATCTTCTGCCCAAAATGTCGAAAGAAACATGCATTAAAAGACTGCCCACTAGAAAACATCCAAGTTTGTGCTTTCTGTACTGAACATCATGATATGTTTAACTGTCCTAAAGTTAAGGTTTTGCAGAACTGTAATGTGGCAGCCAATGCAGAGATGGAAAACGTGTATTACATGGGCACAAAGAGACCATGGCAGCCAAGGCCAGCACCTCAAGGTATGTTTCCAAATCAAAATTTGCAATTTCCTATAAATGATCAAATGTATGCACAGAACTCATGGAATGTACCCATGCCATGGCAGCACCAAAACCAACCACAGCAACAATGGAGACCATCTCAACAGTACTCTGAATCTTATCATACATACCCTCAATCATACCTAGCATATTCACAACCATATCAGTAATACCATCAGCCGTATTCATCACATTCTCAACCATACCAACAGTATCCTCAGCAAGTTGTTTATCAGCCTCAACCTACTCAACAAGCACTGCCTACTCCTCCACAAATAAATCCACCACAACTGCAATTTCCAGCTAACTCACAACCTCCCAAACCCACTCAAATTCCTGCTCAAACTGTCCCAAATCCAAATAATAGAGCAGAGAGGTCAACCTACAATGTAGAAGAGGCAACCTCATATTCTACACTACCCTTGCAAAATATCAACTTGAGGTCTGGTAGGGTACTCCACAAAGACTCTCCAATAACAGATAAGCAAGAAGAAAACACACAAAATGAAAATGAAATGAAACATCAAAGAAAACCAAACGATGATACCAAGGACAAGAAGATGCAACCACTGCATCCACCTTTTCCAGACCGATTGGTCCAAATAAAACCTCCACTATCTATACCATAGTTTGATGTCTTAGATGAACTCAAGAATGTCAACATAAAAATTCCACTGTTGCAAGCTATAAAAGACATTCCCATCTATACTAAAGCCATCAAAGACATATGCCTCAAAAAGCCTGCTAGAAAAAGGATTGATCCTCAAACCATTCATGTTATAGGACATTTAGACGGCCTTATGACCAATACCATCTCCATGGAAAAGTATGTTGATCCTGGCATTCCCAAAGTGACCACCATCATTAACAACATACAAATTCCAAACACTTTGATAGATCTTGGGGCCGCAATCAATGTCATGACTCTTGAAACCATGAGAACACTCCAGCTCATAAATTTGCAACATACAATGATTGTTCTAGAACTAGCTGATAGGTCTAAAGTGATTCCTGAAGGGATTTTGGAGGACATAATTGTCTCATTGGACTCTTGGGAGTATCCAGTGGGTTTCTTAGTTCTTCAACCCAAATCCAATTTAGGAGGGCACCCTATCATCCTTGGTACACCATGGTTAGCGACTGTTGATGCATTCATAGGATGTCGATCGGGCAACATGATCATTTCAAGAGGGACCGAAAGAAAACAACTCACTCTTTATCCATCGGCACAATCACCAGCAGTAACACACAATTTGTGGCTTGATGATAAATTTAATGATAAAGAAGAAGTAAAATTTGTTTTTAGCATTGACCAAATCTATGATTTCCAAGAACAAGACAATAATGATTTGGTAGAATTATTCCTTTCTCAACCTGATATTTCCGAAAATTTGAGAAATGACCAATATCATGCTGCAGATGTACTTTTGGCCCAAAACTTTCAGGAAACATGCACCATTCAATCTTTGCAAACCACATTTCATGACATTTTTCCAGTTCAATCCATAACCAACACACAGAGTCAGATCATAGAGATTAGTCCAGGGAAAACTCTAAACATAGGCAATCACCTAGACTCATCTTAGCAAGAGAAATTGATTCGACTATTGAGAAAATACCAGAAAGCCTTTGCTTGGGACTACACCGATATGCATGGGATTCACCCCGACACATTCACTCACCATATTTATACAGATAGCACCATTAAACCAGTGAGGCAACCACAGAGAAGAATGAACCCCATGCTCCAAGATATTGTCAGAGAAGAATCGCAAAAACTGTTGAGAGTTAATTTTATATATCCTATTTCTGACAGTCAGTGGGTATCCCCATTGGTTATAGTGCCCAAGAAAAATGGTAAGTGGCGCATTTGTGTTGATTACAGACAACTGAACAAAGCAACGCTCAAAGATTATTTCCCACTACCATTTATTGACCAAGTGTTAGACACCCTAGCTGGGAAATCATCATTTTCTTTTCTTGATGGTTTCAGTGGCTACAACCAGATCAGGATAGCCTCAGAAGACCAGGACAAAACCACATTCACCTGTCCTTGGGGCACTTATGCTTACAATGTTTTGCCATTTGGAATTTGCAATGCTCCAGCTACATTTCAGAGAGCTGTGTTAGCTATTTTTGCTGATTTAATTCATGATTGTGTTGAAGTTTACATGGATGATTTTTCAGTATATGGCAATTCATTTGAACATGCATTAGAAAACCTTGAGAGAGTTTTGAAAAGATGTATTGAAGCTAATCTGTCCCTCAGCAATGAAAAGTGCTTTATGATGTTAAACGAAGGGATAGTATTAGGCCACTATATTTCTTTTCAAGGCATCATAGTTGACCCAACAAAGATCCAGATCATTGTTGATTTACCAATTCCACAAAATCAAAGAGAGGTAAGAAGTTTCCTTGGGTAGGCAAGCTATTATAGAAGGTTTATTGAACATTTTAGTAAAATAGCTTTACCTTTGTTTAAACTTATAACCAAAGATGTACTTTCAACTGGAATGAGAACTGCCAATAAGCATTCGAACTACTCAAAAAGAAGTTATCAACCGCACCAGTCTTGAGAGGGCATAATTGGAGCCTACCATTTCATATCTTTACAGATGCATCTGACACTGCAGTGGGTGCCTCATTAGGCCAAAAAGAGGAATCTTGTAATTATGCCATTTATTTCATTAGCAAAAATCTAACACCTGCAGAGTTAAACTACACAGTCACAGAAAAGGAAACACTTGCTATCATATATGTTGTGAATAAATTCCGACATTATATAACTGGTTATGAGGTCTTTGTACACACTAATCATTCTGCCATTAAACATTTAATGAATAAACCAATAACTAGTGGCAGAGTTACCAGATGGTTATTATTGTTACAGGAATTTAACATCACAGTGTTAGATAGACCAGGCAAAGAGAACCAAGTGGCAGATTTTCTTTCTAGACTACAAAATCCAAGTGAGGTTGTTCCGGTTGAAGATTCTTTTCCACATGAAAATTTATTTGCAATTTCCATAGTAAATCCTTGGTATGCTGATTTGGCCAATTATTTGTCTATAGGAAGGACACCTCCACACTTTACTGCAAAGGAAAAGAAGAGACTAGTAAAACAAAGTGCTAGATATTCATGGCTTAATGGTGATTTATTTTACACTTGTTATGATATGATCATTAGAAGATGTGTAAGAAATGATGAGGTAATTGATATTTTAAAATCTTGCCATGACGAACCGTGTGGTGGGCATTTTGCAGCTAAGCGGACAACATTGAAATTTCTTACTCTTGGATACTACTGGCCATCCATTTTCAAGGATGCCAAGAAGTATGTGAAGAGTTGTGACAGCTGCCAAAGAATGGGCAGGCCAACAACTACATATGAGATGCCCCTTCAGCCCCAAGTTCACCTAGAGCCATTTGACAAATGGGCTCTAGAATTTATAGGACCCATTAACCCAACCTCCAATGGTAAGAAGTACATCTTAGTATGTACTGATTACGTCACAAAGTGGGCTGAAGCAAAAGCACTGGTTAGAGCCACCGAACACACAGTGGTAAATTTCCTTTTTGAAGAGATTTTTGTAAGGTATGGAGTACCAAGGGAAATAGTGACTGATCAAGGTACTCAATTCACCTCAAAGCTAGTGAAGGACATCACAGACAAATACCAAATCAAGCATAGGAAAAGTACCCCTTACCATCCACAGGCCAATGGGCAGGTGGAATCCACAAACAAAACTTTGGAAGGGATCATTACTAAAACTGTGGCAATGAACAGGAAGAATTCAGAAGAGAAGCTCAAAGATGCACTCTGGGCTTACATAATTACGTGGAAGGATACTACAGGACTTACACCATATCAGTTGGTGTACGGAAAAGAGGTAATGCTTCCTATTGAGTTTCAAATACATACTTTTAAACTGGCTGCAGATTTGCAAATTGACTTGGACCAAGCACAACAAGGAAGAATTCAGCAGTTAAACCAGCTGGATGAAATGAGGTAGCAAGCAGAGGAAACCACAATCCTCATGCAAAAACAAAGGAAGCAGTGGCATGATGCACATATCAAGAAGGAGCAGTTCAAGGAAGGTGACTGGGCTTTACTTTTTTACTCTAAATTTAGAGATCATAAAGCCAAGTTTACCACCCATTGGATGGGCCCATACCATATTATTTAGGCTTACGACAATGGTTCAGTCAAGCTCAAAACTATTGATGGAGAAGTTCATTCCTTTACTGTCAATGGTCATCGCCTGAAACTATACACTAAACCCATCAGGAAGCAAGATTTTCTCCAAATAGTATCTCAGCAAAGAGAGGTTGAGATATTGCAGCCCTCAGCTGCAGTATCCCTGCCTTAGTTCATTTCCTTTCAATTTAGAAATTCAAAAAAAAAAAAAAAAAAAAAAAAAAAAAAAACACAAAACAAAAACTAAAAAAAAATATAAAAATAAAAAAATTAATAACAATGGGTTAGATGTGAAAACCAGCCTCTGGCACACTCTAACCCCGAATTCCTACTTGAAAACCAATTCGTTGGTGGGTAAGAATTCTCTTTCTTTTGTTCACTATTTGATTTATCCACTGAGTAATGACTTGAGGACAAGTCAAAACTTTAGTCGGGGAGAGAAGCATCAACATTTTGTTCTCTTATCTCTCCATTGTAAATTCTTAAAGATTTCTTATCTCATCTCCTCACTGTACATCTTCAAAGCAGTTTGTTCCAGCATTCCAGATTTCAATAAATAAGTTGTTTTGTCATTGTTTTATCTCAGAGGGACCTAGTTATAAACATTATGCAGGGGGACCTGTTCTGTCCAGAAGACTATGCTACCAACACCAGCAGTAATGGGACCTGTTTAAGACACATAGAAGGGACCTGTTAAGAGACTGTTACTTCAAGGCTACTTCAACAAAGTTTCATCAAGTTTCTACAAGGATTCACAGGTTGTTGGGCACCAAGACTCCATCAAAATACCCAAGCTCAATGAACCTGTATACATATAAAGAGCTGCATGAACATCTTCAAGATTTCAGAGGGACCTGTTGCATTCGAATCTATTCAGGGGACCTGTGATGAACAGCAAGGAATAGTCAACAATGCCAATGCCAATGCCAATCCTACTCAGCATGCCAATGCAACAATAACCAACAAAAGTGTAATATGTTCCTTATTCTTAACATTTAATATCTTAGATTAATTTTTAATGTTAATTTTAATGACTGTGACTGTTATGATCGATTTCAAGGGCACTACATTTTCCATCATCCCTTATCTCACTGTTAATTCTTATCATCTGTCATACCCCAACCTATTTCATACTTCTAAATCCATTACCCATTTTCATATCAACCTTGTTATGCCAACCGCACCCTACAGTCATACCAACATCTTCCATTTGGCCGAGTACCAATAGAAACAAGACACGTGGTGGATTGCGTTTTAAAAGGGGAAGGAAACAAATGTTAAAGCGGGCCTATTCATTGTATTCCACACGGCTGAATTATGATTCTACCACCCGACGTGGTCAAATGATTCAGAGGACTCCCTGAAATCATACCCCAATATTGCATATACGCTTCCAGCGCTCCTATGATGACATCTATACAAGCGGTACAACCATTCCTCTGTTCCAAAGGATGAATACACTATGAAGTAAGTATAGTGGTTATTTCACCATCATTCTCAGTTATTTCACGCTAGCATTTGACTCCCGTGACTTCCACAGTAAGGATTGAAAGCAGTGAGCTCCACAACGAGGGAAATATAACCAGTCGGTTTCGACTCCCACCAAAGTGACAAGATAGTCGACCGACCGAGCATCATACTGAATATTAAGGGAGCGACACACCAGGTAACAAATTGAAATTTCTTTGTTGAAATTGCTAGAGCATGACCCTCTGCCAAAATGACCAATAGGGTCGAGCCGAGCATGTTTGACAGTTCTCAATATCATGAAGATTGCATTTCGATTCTCAGAGAGATATAGTGGTTGCCATTTTTAGAGAAATTTCATGGAAGTAATGAAGAGGTTACCAAACAATTCGCCTTCACATTCAATGGAGAGAAAGCCCTGATAGGTAACTTCTCATTCAGGGTTTCGGAGGACACCATAGAACAGTCAATAGGGATTAGCCCAGAAGGGGAGAAGTACTTTAAAACAAAGTAATTTAAAGAGAAATCGTGGACTCAATTTATGTCTAGATCCAGAGTCTCATCAGTTAACTGGAAGAAAGGTGTTCCAAGGAGTTGGTTGATGCATCCCTGGGATGAGATGGTCTATATTCTCAAAAAATTCGTAACCTGGGAAGGCCGTTATAGTATTTTCTATCTATACCATATTAAGTTACTGCTACACTTGAAAAGACAATGCGTTATCAGCCTACCATATTTTCTATTACAAAGCTTAACCAAGATGTCGAAGACCATACAAAAGCAAAAGGGAAATGTAGACAAGAGCCTATATCACTTTGGCTTAATTAAAATTCTTATTGAGCATGAATTGCAGAGAAGAGGGAAACCGTGGAAGAATTTCTTAGCTGCTAATCAAATTAAAGATGAGGAAGACAAAGAAGAACTGTAGGAGAACTCAGGTTTCATGAAGGATATCGATGAAGAGATCCCAGTATCCAAAGCCAGCAAGGTACCTCCACCTATGAGCAGCATAAAGACTAGGAAAATGAGAAAAGAAGATGCTCAAAAGGTAGAGCAAGATAAAATTTTCACCACTTATTCAAGAAGAACAAGGAGCGCATCGAAAGCCCAGTTACAAGAAGACCAGCTTGAATCCAATCCACCTATACCAATGGATATTGAAAGTAGTGACCACTCACCACCAGGACCAGGAGCTGATATAGAAGTTGAAAGCCATAACAGGCAAGAAAAAGGTTCACCACCTCCCATTAAGAAATAGAAGAAACTGGAGAAACAAATGGAGAAATTGAAGGAAGAACTCATGGAGGCTAATATGTTAGAAAAGGTTATCGAGAAAGAGAATGAGATTCTCCGAGCGCAGAGTAAAGAGACTCAGTAGAAGAATGAAAAGTTAAGGGATCAAAACAGTGAACTTGAGGCTGAGCAAATGGATATTTGTAAATGGGCCACCAAGTGGTACAACCAGAAGAAGACCCTCAAAGAAAAATACAAAAGATTAAAGCAGGAGCTCCATGGTCAGAAAGATGCCCAGGTGAAAAAGAATGTGGACACATTGATAAAGGCAGCGGAGATCCAGGCAAGGACAGAGTTCAAGGGAAGCACTTCGGGGTTAGCATGAGGACATGCTAATTCATTAAGTCGGGGAGAGATGTTGGTACCATCCTATGACCTCCTGTTTCCTCCTAAAACATATCATTTGCCTACTTCTTTCCATCATATATCTCTTAGAACCCTTGAAAATTGATTAGTTAATAGTCCTATAGGTATTAAAATACATTGAAATTGATTTAGGAGTTTTATGTTAAAGAATTAGGGATTTTTGGTAAAATGGCTACAAGAAGTTCCAGCATTCTGTAATTGGTTCATTGTTTGACATGTGGCATGACAGATGGGCTAGAAAAAAGGGTAGGGATGAAAAGTAGAATGTCCAAGCATGGATGAATACCTATCCTATAGCAGAATCGACCCTCCTACATGCGCGGTCAACAGTGTTCAAAGTATAGCATGTTGGCGACAAAGGCAGCAACAACAAAGCATTCTAAATTGATTTAGTTTTGTTCCTTTTTGAAATCAGTTTAGGATAGAAACATTTTAAAAATCTCGACATGATAAAAGCGGCAACAGCCATATCATGAATGTACATTCGTTTTCGAAATGTAAGGGTTGTAAACACATATGTAAATACAGTCCTGTGTAATCAATGTATGGGTAATCGTTGTATCGTTTGAAACAGAGTTTGAACTTAATATCAAGAACACAGTTACAGTTACAATCTTTGTCTTGTTGTGTTGATTTGATAATCGGTTGAACACAGTCCAGTATACCTCTGGAACGCGGATGGGCCCTGCGTTAAACTGGTATACTGTTATTTCCTTTTCATTTGCAACTTAGGGTATTACATGACATGCACAGTAATTAGAATTGGTTGTTGATTTCAATCGAATGCGTATGGTTTATGTTTATGAGATCGCTTGAACAGTTCATCACCGGGATTGTGAATCATATCCTGTAAGGGATTCGATCCTCTGTTGTCCTCTAAAGCAATGTTATGAACTCTGCTTTCATTTCAAAGTATGTTTATAATTTCCAGATGTCTTTAGTTTGCATGAATATTAGTGAATATTGAGTATTTGTTAAACAGGGGTTTCGTGCATGGTGTCTCTGTAAGGAGATTGAAATCTTGGTTTGAAGTGATACACAGTGTTTTAATTTGATAAATGAATTGAGTGACAGCGTGGTAATTAGGTAGATTAACTGAGTGACCTAGGTGTTTGGGTGATAGGTAACATACCTCAGTCTTCCGTAAAGAAGTCCTGTGACCTACCATCATAACCACTTAGCTAATAATCCTTTATGTCTATATACTTTAGACGCATGCCTCTAAGTCTACGCATCCTGGTCGATAATAAATATAGCCTAGTCTACCACCCTAGATAGGACACTACACTTCTCTCTATTGATTCCTTCCACGGTTACAGACTCGACTCGCCCTGTGCACTCAGCTGCAGGGGTCTGCGCACTCAGCTGGAGAGCCTTCTCCTACTCTACGACCCAAAGATACACTTCACCCTACGACTCAATCATTTAGACTTCTCATTCTTATTTTCTATTATCTATTATCTATCCTCCATTTACACTTAGAGCCTCACTATATTTATACAATCCCATGGTTCACAGAGCATGGGTAAGTCTATCCAGCTGACATTATGTTACAAAACTAGGGTGGACAACCCTGTGAATCTATCATACTTTTGCTCCCGGCGCCCACAATTCGCGGAGCTTTACAATAAGATTCGGTCAAAACTTGGGCTTTAAGCCTCAAAACATGCCTTGGGGGGATTCCATGCCCAACACTTGTACTTATATTGCATATCAGTAAAAGGTCCAGTATATGCTCAGCGAGAGCATGACCAATATGAGAAGTTATGTTTTGCACTCGAGTTCCTTGTTTCGCATCAACTTCTATCTGGAGAACAAATTTATAGTGTTGTGGATTCCAAGGGGAGTACTTCTCATAGCTTGGTTCTACCCTTTTCCCTTGATGTCAAAGGGGGAGAGAAGGACTTGGTGTTGTTTCATATGGTTGACATAATGTCCAAAGGCAGAGATTATTGGCATTATGATATTATTTCTAATGTGTTTCCCTTGATGTAAACCCACACCTCATCTTGAAACATGATATCATCATGAGATCATCACACTATGACATTTTTGTTAAGCATGCAAAGTTGATGTGCCTGGCTAGGTCATGGATCGATGAAAATTATTAGTTACTGAAAAATATTTGTAGGTGTCTTGATGATTTCAAAGGAGTTGTAAAAGGTTGCACATGGTATAGAACATTTTCAGGAGGATGGATAATGCTTGGAAGAGAAAAAAACTAAGGAGACACAGGTGATTGATTAAATAAGGCTTACTAAATTTTTTGAGGTATTATTGAAGCCTTGTAAAATCTTGACAAGACCCAGAGGTGTTGAAGAAGGCATGTTAGAAGTTAGAAAAAGTTTGAGTGAACTTTGACTTAGATTTGACTACTTTCAAGGCTTGGAGAAAATGTAAAGTAGGTTATCTATGCAAGTAGAGGATTACTACCCAGGGTAACATGGGTTTTGTGTTCCATACCAATGTTATAATGCGTTTCTCAAAAGGAGAGCCAACGCTACTACTGTAAGTGTTGAAAATTAAAAATCCTCTACTAAAACAATGGATTTGGCCATGGTATTTGTGTATGAAAGGTCGAGTAATGTCTATTTCATTCCATCAATGGTTACCATAAACAAATCCATTGGATTATCCTGTTGTATTGGCAAGGAAAAACAGGTTATAAAAGGAGAAGGAGATCAATCAGCTGGTGTGTGCATTTGATGAGTTTTATTTTTTTATTTTTTGTAGAACATGTATGCACTAGGGCACAAGGAGGAGGCATGAATCTGATTATTCATTGAGAGGTTTGATGGATATCTAAAATAAATCATTATTTCTTGGTCTCGATTTTAATGTGTGAGCTCACTTGTTTGTAGGAGTATATATAATGGTTTGATTCTTGTAGAAGTTTGTTTCAATGTAGATACTACTATGAGATTGCAGAGATATGATGTAATTAAACTAATGAGGTCAAAATAAAGTATATGAGAATTGGTTGTATGAGACAAAGTTGGTGGTCACTCACTTATTTGTGGTAGGACTAAAATCACATACAATGTGTTGTAAAGAAGGATTTGTAGAAACTATCAATATGTTTGTACAGATTACTATGATGTTTGAATGCATTCATTGACATCAATTTATATAGGGATTAGTATGTATTTTGAATGGAAGAGTCCTCGAAGATTGAAAATAGAATTTTTGATTATTTTATTACTATTTTGTCTAGTATTGAGACTATCATAAGGCTTTTGTAGAGACAAAAAGGCCTTTCTGGATGTCCTCTTGTTTAGTGTATTTGTGTGATGAATGTAGAGGTTCTATTTTGTTGAAGATGTCTTGATATCCAGAGATTCATAAATAGTAAAGTTTTTTTGTTTGTTTACAAAAGCCATTATTTTGTATGGGTATATACACTAGTGACTCATTGTCTTAGCTTATGTACTTGGATCTCAAAATGAATGGAGATTAGATGTTTCTCATGAGATTTGTATGGCAGTGTTATGAGTGTTTTGTATTATGTATCTACATAATAATTGTTCTTCTAAGATTGTATTCGCTACAGAGTGAGGGTTTATTGTGATTAATTATTGTAGAGTTCACTTAATGACTTTTATGTTTGTTTGACCATAGGCTTTGATGTTCTTACTTCTTGTATTATACAATAAAATGACTCACACTAATGTTACATGTTATCTTCAGATTGAGAAAAGTATCATGATGGTTACATTGAGTTAATTGGAGAAATATTGGGGATATTTTTGTGTCTTATGTTTAGGGAAGGTTTTGGTATTGTTCGTATTTGAATGATTTGATGACTGTGATAATGATAGATTAGTATTATATTGGTATTTCATAGTTTTTTTGAGAAACGAATTTGGTTTGGAATTGAAATTTTTTATGAGCATGGAGTTTGACTTGGTAGTTGACAATGAAGTTTGGCTTGGTATTTGAAAATGTTGATGATATAGAATTTGATGACTTATTGGTTATATTTGTTGGTTTATAAATGATTAATTGCATAATTGTTTTGGTATTCAGTTATTTAGACTGAGCATATTGTTGGTTGTGGGTCCATTTTTAAAATTGGATGAAACATGTCCTGCAAGGTTTGTGTTTGTGTCAGATAGATTGAGTATGAAAGATTCTTCAAAATCATCCATAAATATATTGAGGGTTGGAGCCTTCAGTGTTGGAGTAGTGATGAACCCTGGTATTGCAACAAGAATTTTTCAACTCCCAAATCTTCCAACTTAAATTATCAAACAAGTGATTGTAGAAGCATAAGAGGGGTGAAAAATGTATGTATTGTAGACACCCTCTACCTAGTTTGAATCCTTATAATGCATTGAAAGAAGAAAATTAAATAGCTTCAAATGAGAAAATATTAGGTAATTTTCAAATCCTAATTTGAAAAAGATAAACATCAATAATAAAACATATTCTACTTTTGTTGGAAAGTAATTGACATACACGAAATCTATTCTATTTGCAAAAATGTAAAGAAAAATGAAAACCAAGAAAATATAATCTATCTTGTAAGAAAGGAAATAAAATTAATGGAAATATATTGTATTTTACTTAGAATAAATTCCTATATTACTCTTGCAGGAAGGACAACACACTTTGAGTATAGTAAATTGTGGAAAGGAAATCGAGACCAATTGCAAAAATCAACATTCAAGAAGCAAGTAACATGAAAGCCAAATGATGACATAATAAGCCCCAACTCAACCAAAGTGGTATCTCAGAATTCAGAGTCTATAAGTATACTTCTATGATGCACCTGGAGTGAATTAGAGCTTGAAAACAAACTGCACAAGTTCCTACGAGATTTCTATAAGATGCTTGTTTCTCAAGTTAACTTGTCAAATTCCGAAGCCAATTGAATGAAAATATTATGAGGTAAATTTTGTTATTAATTCAAAATTTTTTAGTCTTCAGTCCAAGTGGAATCAAATCTAAAGAGATTTATTATAATGTCCTAAAATTCAACAAAAAATTACTACTAAAAACCATAAATTTCATAACAATGAGCTCGGAAGTTGATCTAAGTACCTAAATGCCTAAGCTAATCAAGTGTAAATTGAATGTGGTAAATTTTGTTATTAATTTGGATGTTTTCAGGCTTCAATACAAGTGGAATAAAATAAAAATAAAATAATTAAAATGCACTAAAATTCAACATAAATTTATTAGTACTTTTCTACACAGTACTTCCAGAAATTCCAAAATTGTGAACTAGTAAACCAAATCAAGCATCTCGATGACCCACATAACTTTGAAAAGTTGTAATAAAGATGAATCATACCTATAGTTTTATAAATGACCTAAAAAACCATTTATTTAAATCCTTTAACCAATCTAACCTATAGGAAATGAAGCATGAATATTATGTGCAAAAATGGAAATGCAAGTGAACAAAACATTCAAAGAAGATCAAGAAATTGTAGAGTATCACTCTTAGGCCCCAAGGATACTCAGGTTGCTATGAAGGAAACCTATCCCTAGAAGTTGAAAATGACACCAAACATTATTATTAGAGTTAATCCAAGTACATCAATCGTAGAAATGAAATTAGAGCTTCTAAATAAAAGGTTTTGTTCATAAGAAGACCAAGAAATACATGTCCCTAGAGGATATTTCAAATTGGAGCTTATAGAATTGGATTGGGAAGAATAATATTTCAAAGGAGGTATCTTTCCCCTCTGAAATCCCTCAAAAATTGGATGTGGTTCCCAATTATAGGAATCTTGATTAAATACTGAGTTTTAGTTTCTCCTGTAGTAGGGAACACATCCCTAGATTTTCTCAATCAGTGGAGCTCCAAAATATTTCAATGATTTTATGATATTATATTCATTTATCGCTCCATATTGTGGTAGGGAATAAAGCCCTAAATTATCTCATCTTCCAAATATTTAGAATCTACCCAATATTCTAACAATATTCTATAAAAATAAACAATATTAGGCACATACTATTCAATTATCTCCAAACCTTCCTAATGAACACAATATATCTGAAACATTGGTCATCAAATGAAAAAATAGAGGTTTAATGTGTTTAAGGATGGTCATATGGCCCTTGAATTGTACCTATTTGGGAGGTCCATCATGGCCCCCTTATTGGAAGTGTTGGTCATCCTCTAAATGACTTAGTCACTTAAGTGTAACTCATTAATGGCCCTAGTGGCCTCCCTAACATCCTAAATTACCTCAAAAGGAATTTTGACACATCTTCTCATACTCTAACCTCTTTTGCTTCTTCACTAACCTATTCTTATTCTTCTCCAACTTCTTCTGCAGATCCATCATTTGTTGTGGTTTCTCTAGGTTCTAATTATGCTTTTGGTTGTGTCTTAAGGAAAGGCTCATGATCTATGTCCACAATTTATTCCCATGATGCAGGGTTTTGAACACTCTGCAGCACATTTATGAAAATTACAATGCTTGATGAGTTTTTGGTCTCTCTATAATTGAAACCACCCCCCATGATTAACACTATGATTTTCTAAAACTTGGTAAAGCAATACTCCCTACATGCTATCCATTTTTGAGATTTTATAAATAATTAGGGTTCCATAATAGGGGTGAAAGAGAAATTTATTAACACTGCTTAAAGGAAGGAAAAGTTCAAACTAAACTAAAAAACATTCCCATTTCCCTTCTTATAATGCTTAACTCAAAATAAAATTTCATACTCAACTCTTTTATTCCCACACCGTTATGAGAAGTTTGTTACAGGATACACTGTTGAAGGAATGAGAGGTTTTGCAGGTTCCTTATCCACATATGGCAAAGAAATTTTTTTACTTATCCTTCTCTTCTATGTATTTCTTAAAAGCTAGTTTTTGGTGGATGGAATTGCTCAAAATCGAGCTATTTTATGGCCTTATAGACTTTCTTGTAGCTCATGGGCATGATCTTGTAGCACACTATCTTATCCTGTAGTAGACTATCTAAACCCTACAAAAGTTTTTATCTGATCTTGTAGCAGTTTCTTATGATCCTTCATCAACACTTTCCAGGTCTTGTATTCCTTCTACAATGGTCTATGAAATAAATAGCTCAGGTAGCATGTCCTTCAACACCAGTGGTGAGCCTCCTTAGCTTAAAATATGATCTTTTTTATGTGCAAAGTGAGGCTCTAGATCACTTTATTTATTGGTAGTTTGGTGGGAGAAAAAATTGCATGCCAATATCAAGGCAAGTTAATCTTCCTATGACAATGCTCAACTTCATAAGAGAAGAAATTCACACTCCAATTTATTTAATTTTTAGGGTTCTGCTACAAGATGTTCTATGGAGGAATTCTGGAAAAATTTCACATGATTTTTGTTTATAAAATATGAGGAGAATCAAGAACTTACCACTCCTTGGGTGATTCCTTTGTAATTATAGTGTTTTTTTCCTAATACTTCTTAAGATAGGGCTCCTTTACACCTCTTAGGACAATCCTGTAGCACACAATATGCCTCCTATAGCACTTATTTTGAATCTTATAGCACTAAGTTTGTATCCTATAGCACTAAACTTGGCTCTTGTAGCAACTATCCTCTATTCTTGTAGCTTCTCTGTGGAAGCCTATGAGGCCCCTAGTGTAGCTAACTAAACTATTGACACTTGTAGTGAGGCTCCTTACTATTTTTACAATGAAAGTTTGGTACAAAGGAGGCTCGGCCCGCTTTTATGTCCTTGATGGTTTGGTGGTGCGCTCAACAAATTTTGTGATCTGGCCCCCAACTACCACCTTCGCACTTCCATCATAGGCCCAATGGCCAACCCTTATATTCATCACCCATTTTCATTTTATTTTCTCCATGTGCTATGAGAAAGAAAGTTAAATCTACCTTAACTGTTTGAGGGTGGCTGAAAGTTTTGAGCCACTTCGAGCCTACAAAAACTTGTCTCTCATGCATTGAAATTTTTTTTTTAACCATAATAAATTCAAGAGGAGAGATGAATAATACTAAATACTTGTGCTTACCTGGTGTTTCCTTGCTAACATGACAATCACTTGATGTTTGCACGGAATTTTTGGACATGTGTGAGGACGCTTTTGAGTGTCTGCTAAGAGGTCATTACTTCGTCTCCCTTGCTTCCTAAAACTTCTTGAGAAATATATATTTTTTTATGTTATTTTGTTTATTGAAGCTTAATTATGCAGGTCCTTTCTTCATGTAGCTGCTCTTTGGATCAAATGCTACCACTTGCTAGGTGATCAAGAATCCTATAGCATCTGACAGAAGGTCTTTTAGGTGCTTAATAATCAGAGTTGTATTCCTCAAATTTTCCATGGTGACTAACTTCTCGATCTGGTGGTCTAGCTATAGTTTGGAAGGGGATGTGATGACTACTACAAGATGAACTTTCTTACTGTAGTAATCATATAGACCCTCCTAAAACCTTTTATTTTGCGAAATACCACTTCATAAAATTTTGGTAATTTATAGAAAAATTAAGGATGGGTGACAAAGAGATATGTGGTGGTATGAAAGGTGGATGGAGGGTAAAAAATAATGGCTTTTTATGAACAAAGAGGGGCTTAGGGTGGAGAATAGATAAGGTGGTGTGGAAAATGAGTGATGAGTCTATGGTGGACCCCCTCCCTTGTTCCTTAGTGGAAAATACAAGAAATTAACATTATTTTTACTGATCATAATATTGTACCAAATCTAGAACAATCTTAGATCGCTTCGTGTCAATCTTGTAGTAGTTATCAGACAATTTTGTAGAAAACTTGTTTAAGGCATATATTTCAAATGGTAGATTTCATTCACCTAAAAAAATTTGAGCAAGTTTCCCTCACTCCTATGGATCTCACCATAACAAATATTGGTTAATGGATGTACAAATGTTGAGAAAAATGAAAAATGGATGAATGTGATAGTAGCCAATTTCTTAAAATGTATGCATTGGAATTTCCTAGAAACATTTAAGCATGTTACCATCATCCTTATGCATCTTCCCATGAAACATATCATCCAATGGATGCACAATTTTCAAGATATGGTCAAAAAAATTATTCCTTGTGTTTTCTTTGTAATTTTGAAATGTCATGTAACAACATAGAACTTTCCTATAGGAGCTATATGAAAATGTGGAAAATGAATGGGAGAGGTCTAGGAACGATGGGTGAATGTTAAGAATGGATGACGGTTATGGATTGACATGGACTTGGTCCTATTGGAGCATCTAGGTAAAGGAGATGAAAGCTCAAGTTTGAATTCTTTTGACTAGATTTTTTATCATCTTCTTCTTATGGTGTTAACCTGTTGTTGTTGTTTTCACAAGTTGGAGAGAACTTGCATTCATTATAGAGAGATAATTTGAGAAATGAATATTTTTTTCCTTTTCATTTTCTTCTTTTTTCTAGGTCTACTAGCCTCCTCAATGAGGTTTTCAATGAGCGAGCCTACTTAGGCACCTTAGAGGAGGTTTTCACCTCAGATCTTATCTCCTTTTTATTTTTTAGTTTTTAATGTTTTTATCTTCTTTCCAACCCAATGACTTCTTAATAAAGGTTTTAAATCAATGGGCCAATCTTAGACACATCAAAATATGTTTTCACCTAAGTTTCTTATTTTTTTCTCTTCTTTTCTTTTTTTGTTATCCTGCCGTACTTGAGAGAAATAAAATAACATTTCAAGTGTAAGAATACTTCAAATGGAGCCATGTCCATAACAACATGAAAAATAAACCCACCTGTAGCCTTCAAATATATTCTTTGAAATGTACCTAAATATGAGAGACCAACTATTTTTATGATGATGCCAAGGACTATTGAAGATAGTGGTGTTCTTGCTTAGTGATTGTCAGGAACCACAGTTCAATAGAGATGTGATGCCCTTTGTTCACTGTCTCATTTGGATCATTTTGTATGTCTCCTTCTTCCATACCATTCAAATATTCTACTATTTTTTTATTAGTCTATTGAAAACATTAAGAAAATGATGATAAGCATAGTATAAATTCTTTAATATTAGGCTCCAATGGTTTCTCTCCATCGAATGTGGTACATCATCCTTTAGTATCCTATGGATCTTCTTCTTCTAGATGTTGTTCTTCATTGTCATCAAGAGAATATACTTTTTGCAATACTTTTCATGATCTAAGATGAATACCATTTAGATCAAGAGGAGTTGTTTATAAGTGATGTACCTCAACATTGTGAGTGGCGTGAGTTACCTTATGGTTTGGATTCATAAATGGTTGTGAATGGAGTTTAGTGGCAGTGGATCTTTGAGATGCATTTGTTTGACCTTGTATTTGTTGAGGAAGTTGATAGTATGGATAAATTTGATTTGGGTATGAATAATATTTAGTATATTGTGGATTTATCCCTTAAGGCCCTTTCAAACCTTGTTTCCAAGATTGGTTTCAGGGTTGAGATGGCCAAGGTTTCCAAGCGAAGGGTGTGTTGCAATTACTTTGATATTTTTGTGCATAACCTTGAAACTATGAATCAGGATCTTGCATCATATTAGTTTGAATATGATTCCATGGTATTCTTGTAGCAACATAACATAGTTACTTTTTGTTTTGATTTTCTCCACTGTACTCCTAGTTAAATTACTTCAACACTGGTAATGATAGACAATCTTTAGTAGCATGTGATTATGCACTAATAACAAAAATTTCAACATCCTCTTTTTTCATATTTTGCATTCTTAACATACCTACTTGTTTATTTAAATTGATAAGAATTTTGATTTTAAAGTTATATAGCAAATTACTAAGTTCAAGTTGACTTACCGATCTCGATGCTGATATACTTAGTCTTTCCCTTCCTCTTGATATGAACTTGCATATTTAACAAATTTCTTCACATTATAGTTGGTATATATCACCTCTACTCATTAGATCAACTAGATCAATCCACTCAAATCTAATGTTTCTAATAAAGAGGGTTTTTAGTGTGTGAAAATATAGATGATGTAATTTTGCCTTCTTAACATTGTACATGAATATCTCTACTAGATGCTCAAGGCTCTCATCTTCTTTTTGAATCATTATAAAGATTTCCTCTTTAAGGGACTCGTGATATTTACATTTTTCTAGAAATATACTTTGCATATCATTCCATGATCTTATTGAATTAGCCCGTAAACTCATGAATCGTTTAAGAGCTCTATCCTTCAATGTTACAAAAAATAATTACAATTTTTTAGTGTTTAATAAGTAACCATAAAATCTACAAAGTATTTTAAATTCAAAGAAAATTTTATGGATTCTCTAACATCATACCATGGAAGTCGGTAAGGAGATATCGAGGGATTTCCTTCATATGAACGTTGATATTAGTATCTTGAATGGGAAATCCAAGAGGATCGTTCTCATTGTCATCATCTAAATCCATTTCTTCTACCTTCTCTTCCATCTCTTCTTCTTTCACCTGCAAAAGTGGATGGTGATGTGGTTCTTACTACACCAAATGATCAAGTGGTGATTGCTGTATCGAAGAAATACTTTTTTTTAGTGTTTAATTGTTTTTTGAATGCTAATGAAATGCAATGAAAGATGGCTAATACATTTTTTTTCTCTTTTGCAGAAAATATGAATGCAAAAAATAAAGAGGGTATTGTTACAAGTACAAGAGAGTACTTTCTTTGAAACCCTACCCATGAATGGCACCAAAATGTGATGATCCCTAGTATTGCAACATGAATGCTACAAATCCCAAGCCTACCAACTCTAATAATTAACCCAGGGTTCATACAAATATAAGAGGGGCCAACACTATATGTGCAACAGACACCTTCCTCTTCCTCATTTGAGTCCCTTTGATGCAGATGAAAGAATAAATTGAAACAAGTTCAAATTAGCAAAGATATAGGTAAGTGGTCAATACTAAGTTGCAAAATGGAAATAATGATAAGAGAATCGATTCTAATTTTGTTGGAAAGTAAATTACATAGAGGAAATTTATTCTATTTACAAAAATGTAAAGCACAATGACAAGTAAGCAAATCTAATCTAGCTTTCTACAAAGGAAATGGAATTAATAGAAATCTATTGTATTTGGATCATAAGGAAAGTCATATATTTCTCTTGTAGGCAGGAAATCATATTTTGCATAAAGTAAATTATGGAATGGAAATCCAAATTAATTACATAAATCAACATTCGAGAAGAAAGTAATGTAAAAGACTAATGGTGACCTAACCAAGCCTTAGTTCAAAAAAAGTGGTCTTAGAGCATCCATTGGCTATAAATATTCTTCTACCATGAATCAAAGCTTGAAAAAAAAATGCTACAAGTTGCTACAGGATGCAGGCATTGTGACGTATTTTTTTTAATTTCATTTATTTTAAAATTCAATCCAAATGGAATCAATTTAAATAGCTTCATTAGCACGTGCTAAAATTTACTAGAAAATTACTATCAAAACTCAGATATTTCATAACAATGAGCTACTAAGCTTACTAAATTACCCTAATTCCTAAGCTAATCAAGTGCAAATTCTATCGAGTAAATTGTGTTATTAATTTGTATGTTTTTAGGCTTAAATATAATGCTGGGTATGTGTTATATTCTTTTCATGATTGTTGTCACGTGTTGTATGTTGCGTCGGGCGCAAATAGGGGGGAGGGTGTTACGACGGGGGTAGTAGGCCCCATGCAACAGTCCGAGCAATGCCCTGGGGATTTTTTTTCTTTTTTATTTATGTGGACACAAGGAAGGGGGTTGGACCTAAATACAGTGGCAAAAACTACCAATGGTTTTGTGTATGTGTTTTGCAAATGGTTTTGGGAGCGATGACTTTTTTCCCATGGTATTTTGTAGATCCATTAAAGGGAACTATGGTTGTGTTGTAAGCCAGGGTTATGGATTGGGGTTTATGAATGCTTCAACATGTATATAGATGTATTGTAATGTTAACTAGAATATAATGAAAAATGAACCTGGTAGTCCAGGTTTTGGGATCGAGGGGAAAATATTTATGTATATTTTTTTTACATTCTCACCATTATATATTTTTTCTATTTGAAGAATTCTTTTGCACATAATTTGTGCATAAGGATAAAACCTATATTTGGAATCAGAGCCAAGTTTCAGATTCAAGGGGATGCCTTTACTGTTGAGGGGTTTTATATTGCCAATGGTAGAACCCATTTAGTGGGGGATCTATAGGATCAATTCTTACAGTGAAAGAAGATGGCGAACAATGGAAAGATAGAGATCAAGAAGTTTAATGGTAGGATTTTTGAGCTATGGAAGCTCAAGGTGGAGGATCAGTTGGTGGATAGAGATCAATGGATCATTGTAGATCCAAGTACAACACCAACATAAATATCAACATAAGACTTGGGAGAGTTAGATCGGAAGGAAAAGAGCACAATATGATTATGTCTCTTAGATTCAGTATTGTTGAATGCATTAGGGGGAGATATGACAAATGCTTTGTGCGACAAGTTACGGACTTTGTATCAATTTAAGTATTTGGAAAAAAATGTATTTTTGTAGAAAAATTTGTATAACCTGAGGAGGAGGGATGGAGACTTCGTGAAAGATCATCTGAATTCCCTTAATATTGTGGTAAGCCAGTTGTTATGTGTTGATATCAAAATTTCAAATGAATATAAGTGCATCAATTTGTTGTGTTCTTTACCATATTTTTGGAATAGTATGGTTGTTAGAATAGGTAGCCATAAAAGCACCTTCAATTTTGATGAAATATATTGATCCTTGTTATCGGAGGAAAGAGATGGAAAAATATGGAGAGCCAGAATAGAGATGCCTTGTCTATGAGAGGACAATCGAAAACAGAAACAAAAATAAGTCCTCGAGTGGGAGATCTAAATCTAGAAGGAGATCTAAATTTCTAGGAAAATTTATAAACGTGTGAGCGAAATGCAGAAAGGAAGAAGACTACAAAAGACACTATAGATCTAAAGATCTTGAGAAAGGGAAGGGATCTGATGATGCTCCTTTTGTAGAGGTGAAAACCACCTCAGATGAAGTTGGGGATGTGTAGTTGGCTTCTTCTCCAAGTACATATGTAGATCATGAGGCATGGTTGATTGAACCAAGTGTATCCTTTCACTTCACTCCCCATAGGGAGTGGTTGTCTAGTTATGAGAAATATGGTAGTGTTGATGTATTATTAAGGGATGATAGGAAGTCCAGAATAATCGGACATGGAAAAGTCAAGTCGAAGTTGCAAGGTGGCAGGATTAGATTGCTTTTTGGTGTTCTGCATATCCCTGCATTGGATATAAATATGATTTTTGTAAGAAATATGGATGATGCGGGTGTGAAAATAATGTTAGAGAAAGATACATGCAAGATGGTTAAACAACCACCAGTATTGATTCAGTGAGTTTGGATTAGAACTTTGTACAAGATTTTGTGTAGCACTTCTTTTTATGGGTGCAATTATTCTGTGGTCAATGAAAGTGGAATGGAAAATCTAGTGGTCTCTGGAGAAAATACCATTCTATGGCATGAATGGCTAGGACATATTGGAGAGAAGGACTTTCGAATACCACATCTATTTGTTCTCTAGATTTTAATCTATGTGAACATTATGTATATGGGAAGCACACTCAGGTGAGTTTCTTCTCTACTGCTAAGAGGGTGAAAGGAATATTAGAGCTTGTCCATAGTGATGTGTTTGGACTAGTTTTGGTTCCATCACTGGGTAAGTTTGTCTACTATGTATTATTTATGGATGAATTCTTGAGGAATACATGAATATATTTCCTTAGGAAGAAATCTAAAGTCTTTCATAGGTTTAAATAATTTAAGGTTCTGGTCGAAAATTAGACAGAGAAGAAGATTCAGGTGTTGAGGATAGATAATGGTGGAGAGTTTTGCAAGAAGGAATTTGAAGAGTTCTGTAAGAAGTGTGGTATAGCATGAAAAATACTACTCCAAATACTCCTCAAAAAAATGGAGTTGCAAAAAGAATGAATAGGACATAAGGGAAAGAAGCATGATGAATAGTGTCAAGTTAGGACAAGAATTTTCGAAAAAGGAAATCGATACTAGATGTTAACTATTTAATAGACCACCTTCATCAACGTTGGAGGATACGACTCCAGATGATGTATGGACTAGTAATAAAACCTATCTCTCATATCTTAGGGTATTTGGATGTGATGCATATGTACATGTTCGAAAGGAGAAAATAACCAAGTTAGACACAAAATTTGAATGGTGGATATTTAATGGGTATAAGGATGGTTTAAATGGTTATAAGCTTTGGAACCCTGAAACATGGAAGGTTGTGTACAACCAAGAAGTGGCCTTTAGAGAGGTTAAGGATGTTATTAACATTATGTCCTACGAATGGAACCTTAAAATATAGAGTTTGAACTAAAGGA
Source organism: Pinus tabuliformis (assembly GCA_031772625.1). Taxonomy (NCBI): domain Eukaryota; kingdom Viridiplantae; phylum Streptophyta; class Pinopsida; order Pinales; family Pinaceae; genus Pinus; species Pinus tabuliformis. The sequence goes on from CM062820.1 coordinate 1,319,370,488, forward strand.
GGAATAATCAAAATCCACAACAAAACATGAATCAAAAGAGGAAGAGCCATAAACTCCAGTTTTGAGAAGATCAGTTCAAGAGAGAACGTAGGTAGAAAGATATAGCCCAATTGATTTCTATTCAAAATTTACTTTATCTATTACTAACGATGATCCCATAAATATTAGGAAGGCAGTGGATTCATAGGATATCAAATTCTGGAAAGAGGCCATCATTGATGAAATGGCATCTTTAGATAAAAATGAGGCTTCAGATCTGCTGGAGTTGCTATTTAGAAGGAAACCCATTGGAAGATAATGGGTGTTTAAGAAGAGGATGAATGCAGAAGGAAAGGTGGATAAATACAAAGCTCAGTTGGTAGAAAAAGGTTATTCCATGTTTCAAGAATTGATTTTGGTGATATTTTTTCTCCTGTTTCCATGTTATCTTCTCTTAGATCACTTTTATATGTTTCTATTACTTTTTATTTTGAGGTGGAATGGATGGATTTGAATACATCATTTGTTCACAAGGATCTAAAAGAAGATATATATATGAAGCAACCTGAAGGCTTTGTGGTGAAGGGTAAGAAAGAACTTGTATGTAGGTTAAAAAAGTCTTTGTATGGGCTTAAACAGTCACCAAGGGTGTGGTAAAAGAACTTTGATACATATATATATGAGGAATTGGCTTCAAAAGGAGCAAAAAGGATCACTGTGTGTATTTTAAATTAGTTGGTGACCATGTTATTTATTTGGTCTTGTATGTGGATGATATGTTGTTAATTGGAAATGACAAAGAAATTATCTGGGATTTGAAGACCCAGTTGTCCTCCAAATTTGAGAAGAAGTATATTGGTGTTGCAAACTATATTTTCGGCATGGATGGGGAATCTATGATTAAATTAGACAAAGTATGTTGAGGCAATATTATAGAGGTTTAATATGTAGGATAGTAAACCAATGAAGGTTCCTATTGTTGTAGCTGCAAAGTTATTTTATGAACAATGTCCCAAGGGACAAGAAGAGGAAGAGGACATGTCCCATGTTCCATATGTGAGTGTAGTTGGTAGCCCGATGTATGCAATCATATCTACTAGACCAGGAATTTCACATGTAGTGGGAGTTTTGAGTAGGTTTATGCCAAAACCAGCGAAGGAGCACTCGACATTGGCAAAGAGGGTTTTCATGATTTGTGCGGAATTAATGATTATGGTTTGTGATACAAAGGAATACTAGGATTGGATAGAGGTTTTGACATTCATGTCTCTATAGATCCACATTGGGCTAGAGATCGGGATCATAGAAGATATACAAGTGAGTGTGTGTTTAACCTATTTGGAGGAGAATTGAGTTGGATGAGTAAGAGGCAATATGTAGAGGCACTTTCAACTATAGAGGTTGAATACATGGCATCAACTCATGCAAGAAAGGAAGTTTGGTTGAAGCTCTTATGTTTAATTATACGCTTGGTAAAGCGATCTATAAGGATACACTCTCACAACCAAAGTGAAATTGTATTGGCAAAGAACCTTGCCTATCATTCCAAGACAAAAACATTAATGTGCAGTATAACTTTGTGGGGGATATGGTTGAGTACAAAAGGGTGTTATTGGTAAAGGTGGACAAGTTGAAGAATTTTTGTAGATGCATTTCCGAAATTTGTGAGCATTGAGATGTTTTCTTGATGTAGAGAAGCAATGGGTGTTGTAGGGCTGGACCAATGACAAAGATCTCCTATGACCCCCTATGTCGAAAGAAAACAAGTGCTATAATGTTGGGTATGTGTTATATTATTTCCACGATTATTTTCATGCATTTTAGATTGCATCGAGCATAGCAACAGGGTCACAAGGGGGTGGTAGGCCCCCTTGTCATGGTTAATACCCCCCTGCATGGGGTCTGGAGAAGTGCCTCGTGATATATATATATATATATATATATATATATATATATATATATATACCGACACAATAATAGTTGGGCAGACCCAAGGATAGGGGACTGGCCCATAGATGTGTGAGGACCTGCCCATGGTTTTGTGCATGGGTTTTGCACATGGTTTTGGGCATTATGGTTTTCTTCCCATGATATTTTGTAGATATGGTCAAGGGAGCTACATTTATGTTCTAATCAGAGTTATGGATTGGGGTTTATGAATGCTTCAACGTGTATATATATGTATTTTAACATTGAAATAAATATAATGAAAAAATAATCTAGTAGTCCTAATTTTTGGATCTAGGGGAAAATGTCTATGTATATTTGTTTTATGTTATGGCCATTGTATATTTTTTTTCTGTTTGAAGGATTTTTTCCAAGTAATTTATCTAGAGGGTTAAAACCTACATCCAATTCGAATCAAATTGAGAGAACCTCATTAACACATGCTAAAATTAGTGGAAATTTATTACTATTTTGCTACAAGATACTTCCACAAATTCTAAAATTGTGAACTAGTAAACTAATCCAAGTAGCTCAGTAATGAATATGAATTTGAAAAGTTATCCTAAGGATGCATAATACTTCTAGATATATAAATGACCTACAAAACTACTTATTTCAATCATTTAACCAATCTAATATATAGCAAGTCAAGCATGCATATTAACTGCATAAATAGGAAATGAGAGTTAACAAAACATTCAAAGAAGATAAAGAAATTGTATGACATGGATCTCAGGATACTGGGCTAGCCAACCCCTAGGATACTTAAATTCATATGGATAAAAATAAGCCTTCGAAGTTCAAAATGACACCAAACTTCATTACTATATTCAATCCAAGTACTTCCCTACTAGAAATGAAAGTAAAGTTGTTAAATAACACATTGTATTCACAAGAAGACTAGGAAATACATGCCCCTAGAGGATAATTCGAATTTATGCTTATAAAAATTGGCGAGGGATAATATTCCTTGAAATGAGGTACCTTTCCTGTCCAAAATCCCTCAAAAAGTGGGTTTGGTTCCCAAGAATGGGAATATTCATTAAATACTAAGTTCTAGTTTATCATGTAGCAGGGAATACATCCCTATATTTTACCAATCAATGGAGCTCCAAATTTTTTCAAAGATTTCATGATATTTTACTCATTTTTCAGTCCATCCCGTGGGATCTTATGGTAGGGATAAATTTTCTAAATTATCTCATCATCCAAAACTTCAAAATCTGCCCAATATTCTAAAAATATTGTACAAAATCAAATAATACTAGGAACATAATATGTAATTATCTCTAAACGTTCCTAATGAACTCATTATGTTTAAAATATTTCATCAAATGAAAAATAGAGGTTTAATGTGCTGAAGGATGGTCAGATGGTGCTTGAATTGTATCAATTTGGGAGACCCATCAAGTAGTAGCTTTCTTCCATTAGTGACCAGTAAATTTGATGAGGGAGTACTAACTTCCTTCCAATCAACATTATAGAAAATAGAGGAGGTGGAAGCCTCCAACAGGTAGGGACTTTCACATTGGTAAGAGTTTGCACCAGTGCAAGGTGTAGGAATATTTTTTTAATAATAATAATAAGAATAAGATACAACAAAAATGGCAGTTTTCTCCCAATTGGGGTTCCGCCTAAAAATCTAGTGTCCCTATGTGTTGATGATGTGTGGCATTCTTATGGTTTATATGCTCTTGTGTTTAATGTCGCTCATGGTTTACTGAATACACCTACATCCATAACACATTGTGGTAGTGCAAGGTGTAGGAATATTTTTTTAATAATAATAAGAAGAATAAGATACAACAAAAATGGTGGTTTTCTCCCAATTGGGGTTCCGCCTAAAAATCTAGTGTCCCTATGTGTTGATGATGTGTGTCATTCTTATGGTTTATATGCTCTTGTGTTTAACATTGCTCATGGTTTACTGAACACACCTAGATCCATAACACATTGTGGTATTAATAAAGTAATGCATCAAATAAATTTGCAAACAAAGGTATAAACTAGGTAAAGTTTGATTGGGCATGAAATAATGATTCACCCTCCCCCCCTCTCATTATTTCTAACATTTACCTAAGGGAGGGTTTAGATCTTATGCTTTGTGAAAAAATTCTGTAGATAGGGTAATTTCCTTTAGTAATAGGCATAGTAAACTCTTCAACCTAAATGAAAAGAATACTTGTGAAGAAAGTTAAATACATTCAAGTTAGACTTTTATAAGTGTATTTCTATGATGAAGTATAGAAATGAGAGAGTGGTGATATGAAAAATAGTAATATTTTCACATTTCTACTTAAATCGAAAAGAAAATTAAAAGAAAAATCCTAAGGTGAATCAACCTAGATTCAAACATTTTATCAAAGAATTGAAAATTAGAATAATACAATCATGATTGTAAAAAATTATAACAATTAGACTGATAGAGTTTCAAATCAAATGAGCCCATATTGTATTTTTTTCTATTAATTCATAGAGGGGTAGGGTTTGATCCAAGGAATCCCAACCACAATGGAAAATAAACTTATCGTCCATGAAATGACATATAAACATAAGAAGAAAAAATTATATAAATAATTGGACTTAAAATGAAAAGGGATTCTTCCAGGAATTGGAAGATTATATATATATATATATATATATATATATATATATATATATATATATATATATATATATATATATATATATATATATATATATATATAGAAGGATAACTGAAAGATTATAACATAAGTATTAATAATATTACTATTTAAATTCAAAACAAAGAATTACAACTTAATAAACAAGCTAGGTATGCACATGGAAGAGATATAATCTAGGGTTAAATGCATTACCTGAACAAAGAGTCTAATGTAATCACAAATTTTTTATAAACTTTCAATACAAGATGGATATCAGTTGGTGAATAATTTTGATGAGTCTTTAGTGAAAGCACAAAGATTACTAAGTTAAATTTCCACTGGAATTCAAATACATGAATTAGTCATTAATATTGTTTAATGAAACTAATTGTAAAAACAAAAATTGATATTATGGATGAAATTTCGAATGGACAACGTTGTGTAAACTAGAAAAAAAATCACCACATTAAGAAAAACTTTGTTTCCAAACAGAAAATTCTAAGTATGAACCAGAAACACTTGAACAAAAGTTTTATTACCTACAAATTATTCACAAAGAAAAAGAAATTCATGGTTAATGGATGGAAAAGATATGGTTTCCAGAGCATGTAGAGATCATTCTAAAAACCTTCGAAATGAATGATTGAACTTCCAAGAATGATAGCTAAAGGGTAGAGATCATAACCACTGAATCAACCCTATTCTAAACCATTTATCTACCATGAATAGATGTTAAACATTTATCTTAGGGTTTTAAACTTTTACTATGTCAACATGGCGAGATATCACATGGAGGTATATGAATATGTCGAAGCTTCATGAATAATACATATAATATTTATACCACATGGTGTTGGTGAATGGAGTTTATAACATATAACATCCAAATCTTGAAATAATAAAGTAGTTGAAATTGTACCAAAGTAGGTTAGCCCTGACACGTAGTCGAGTGTTAATCATTATAAAACTTTTTATAGTCGAAATGACCGCCAAATTAATTGTAATGAATTTGAAGCTTACCTAGTTGGATGTACTTGTAATCTAACAATTCATAACCCTGACTCGAACTCATAAAATTGTAGAACAAGTTGGCCATGTAGTCAAAGTTTTAATAAAAATGAGCTTTCAAAGGTTTTTCATTGATTTTTCCTTAAAAATGGAACTTGCTGTTATAGACATATTTGGGCACTGCAACCCCAATCTTATATGTCGATAAACCAAGGGATATTTAACCCCAAAAATTCTTGTTTCATACCATAAAGGATCATGGTCAACTGATTACATCATTCCCCAAAAGTTCCACCTCAAAAACCACTCAGAACTAGACAAAACTAGACCATACTGACTGCCCCACTCTCAAGGTGGGATGCGTACTAACTTCTACACTAGCCAGGTGCAATGAATACTGAAGAGGCCTTATGTGGGGTGCGAGGAGCGAGGATTGACAAATGTCCACTTGCCTCTCTGAATTCACCCAGGGATGAGTAAGAGATCCAAGAAATCTCCAAGTGGAACCAAGAGAAACAAGTGGAATGACACTAATAAAAAACGCAAAGATGACTCACACCCTTGCAAACATCTACAAATGGATCCCTCATCTGAGAGATCTAGAGGTTAAAATTTTGTAATTTGTAAGGAAGTGTTGATAGTTTGTCTTTGAGAAAGCGCATTGTATTGTTGGGTGATCTTGCCTGTCATGAGGTGAAGAGGGCTTTGATGCTAGGAGGATGATGTTGTATCAGACAACTGGGTTGTAATTCTCCCTTATATTATTAATAAATTTCTTTGAGTTTTCCTCCATACAATCATGTATTTGTGAATGTTGTAGTTTGTAAATGCCATTGTATGATCAATGTATTCCTGATTCTGCATTGTTTATGATATAATAGATCAAGATGATTTGATGGTGTTTTGTTACTTTGTCTCTATAGGTATTCACTGAGTGAGATAAGTAGGAGAAGAGGAGCAAGCTTTATCAAGGGAGAGAGAAATCAAGCAAGAAGTCGAGCGGAAGATCTAAGTTGGTCCCTTTGCTTCTCTCTTATCTATCATACATAAAGGAAATCACAAATTGCTTTGATTTTTTGTTTCTAGGATAGCTGCCAATCCTAGTCTGACTAGTAGATCAAAAAGAGAGTAGTTTTCCCAGAAACAGAATGGCAACTCTACTAAAAATTAAACAAGCTCGTAAAAATAAACCTGCCAACATGAGCAATGTTGCCGCAAGGTTCAAGCTCATTAAAAAATAAACCTGCCAACATGAGCAATGTTTTCGTAAGGTTCAAGCTCATTAAAAAATAAACCTACCAACTGAGCATATGTTCCCCCAAAGTTCAAGTTCGTTAAAAAATGAACCCAACTTCGGTAAATAACCTTTGTGATTGCCATTACATCAGCCTTTTGAGCCTTGGTTTTGTTCCTGCCATCACCTCCATTTGTTTGGCCGATCATCCGCTTCCATTTGATTTTTTACCATTTTGAGGAACATCTACGATGAGTGGTCTTGTTAGCCACCCTCTTCACATCACCATGTTTTGAGAAGTTCCAAGATTACCCGGAACTAGTTGCTACCTCGGATACCACTCGTTCCTCAAAAATGAGTCCACTTTAAACCCTTTTTAGATTCGCTAAATATGAAAAAATTGTTGATCAATTGGCCTATCCAGCTCGCTAAAGTGATTGGAAGCACCATCCCTCCTGTGTATTTTAAACTTTTCATACCTGAGGGATTATCTCATGAAAGAGTTTGAGTGCTTGTCTTTTTTGGCTTGCTAAAGTGATCGAAAAGTTATCCCTTTTGTATTATTTTAATCTTTTTCGGACTTAAGGGATTATGCTGTGAAAAAGAACTACTGGAGTTCTCTTTTCATCCCTTTTCGAAATCTCTAAACATGAAAAGGACTGATCTTTATTTGCCATTAAACCCATTAAAACAATAGCGACAAACTTGTCCGCCCAGACAAGAATGAGTTTCACTGTCGTTAGACTTGCTAAAACATAGCGACAGGTTTGCATGAAGGGAAAATTATAGAACAAACATATGTTATCCTCCTCAAGCTTGAAAAAAATAAAGAGGTACTGGTCAGCAATGACTGGGTAAAAAGGGAAGAAAACTTGAAGAATTTTATGGTAGCAGGTTGCTCTTGAACATGACACTTTCACTCCATCACCATGATTGAGTCAGGTTGGATTATTCCATTCACTGGTCATATCACCATTTGTCCTCCATGCCATCTATATTTTGGGGTTAACGCTACCAATCCATATCAGTGTCGTTGATATGTTCAAGAGAATTCATTCAGAGAATTCACTGTCCAGTCAATGCCTCATCCCCTGCAATACCTTAAACCTCCATTTTTCATGACCGCCATTCCTGAACCTTGTGTCATTGATTATTTTCACCTCTAGAAAATTATTCGATTTGTTTCTTGTCATAAATGTGGGATACATTAAGGCCCTCCTATGATTGGTCACTTCTTGTCGACATCAGCTCATTATCCAAGAAGTTGACTTAGAAACAACCCTTTCAGTATTTTGAAGCTTGCATGCCTCAATGGCAATTTTCTCACTTCCGGCAATAGGTTTACATCAACGGCCTTCGACTGAAAGATTTTGCGTAGTATTCGACATCAGATCATATATTCACACCATGCAAATTGTATTGTAGTGCCTTAAAGGTCATTATCATTATCGGTGATTCCTCTCGTGCCTGTTAATAGGTTACATCATTGGATGGTAATTAGGTGATGTATTTCCATGTTCGACTTCAGGACATCTTTTCACGTTGATCGACTTGTACATCAGGTGAAGATTGAATGAGTTTTGAATACCTCAAATCTACTTTCATCCATCTGGGCTGCGATATATTTAGGAATATAAAGACATCAAATGTACATAGAAGCTGCACAGATAGTCATCTAGGTCAGGGAAGATGACTCTTCATAAGAGGAACCAGTCTACATGTGCAGAAAATTAGCTGTCCTATGTACATGAAAATGAATTTATAAAGTTGATCATGGGAATGCCCACCTCAGCTAGATCATGAAAATAATATGATGATGATGTATTGTATTGTATCTTATATAGGTCACCTTCCAGTTCAAATACCTCGAATGCTCATGATAAAGCATTTCACCCGACATCAAAAGATTTACGTCTTCATGCTTTAGGGGGCAACTATTATAGACATATTTGGGCACCGCAACCCCAGTATTATATGTCAATAAAGCAAGGGATATTTAAACCCTAAAAGTGTTGTTTCATACCATAAAGTACCATGGTCAACTGATTACATCATTCCCCAAAAGTTCCACCTCAAAAACCACTCAGAACTGGCCAAAACTGGACCATACTAACTGCCCCACTATCAAGGTGCGATGCATTCTAACTTCTACACTAGCCATGTGCGATGCATACTGAAGAGGCCTTCTATGGGGTGTGATGAGCAAGGATGGACAAATGTCTGAGACAGTTTGCTAAGTGGATGCTCATGGAATCTTCCAGAAACATCTCATATGACACTTGCCTCTCTGAATTCACCCACGGATGAGTAAGAGATCCAAGAAATCTCCAAGTGGAACCAAGAATAACAAGTGGAATGACACTAATAAAAAACCCAGAGATGACTCACACCATTGCAAACATTTATAAATGGATCCCTCATCTAAGAGATCTAGAGGCTGAAATTTTGTAATTTGTAAGGAAGTGTTGATAGTTTGTCTTTGAGAAAGAGCATTGTATTTTTGGCTGATATTGCTTTTCATGAGGTGAAGAGGGCTTTGATGCTGGGAGGATGATGCTGGATTAGACAAATAGGTTGTAATTCTCCCTTCTCTTATTAATAAAGTTCTTTGAGTTTTCCTCCATACAATCGTGTATTTCTAAATGTTGTAGTTTGTGAATGCCATTGTATGATCAATGTATTTCTGATTCTGCATTGTTTATGATATAATAGATCGAGATGCTTTGATGGTGTTTTGTTACTTTCTCTCTACAGGTACTCACTGAGCAGGATATGTAGGAGAAGAGGTGCAAGCTCTATAGAGGGAGTGAGAAATCAAGCAAGGAGTCAAGCGGAAGATCTGGGTTGGTCCCTTTGCTTCTCTCTTATTTATCATACATAAAGGAAATCGTAAATTGCTTTGATTGTTTGTTTCTAGGATAGCTACCAATCCTAGTGGTACTAGCAGATCGAATAGAAACTAGTTTTCCCGAAAACACTTGCATATAATTGTAATCAACGAAAGGATTATAAAAATTTTCATTAGAGACATTATTATGTTAAAATACAACATCTACTCATACAAAATATAATATCATGAGGCAAAAGTTGTGGTTGGAAACCTTATTAGAATGAAAGAAAAAATTAATGAGACAAATTATTATGTCTTTTGATGAATACATACATATACCATTATAAAGAAATTATAATTAGGAAGTATTAAACCTATATAGGAATTATAATTTAATAATTAGAGAAGAGTATAGAGGAAATTCCAGTGCTCATGATAGATAATCACGGTGCATGATTGTGAATTTGCAATTAGTAAACTATGACAATGATAAGACAAGTTAGGGAAGAAAAAAACCTATGCATACTTTAATCGATAAAAACAAAATTATTATATTTAGTGTATTAATGACGTTAATTACATATTTTACAATATATCGGTGGAACAATATATTGTTGGCATTATGATATTCTTGGAGGAGTTGGTCATGTTTCTAATGTTATGCTTGACAATGGTTTACTATTGGGGTTATTCGTAATCCATGGTGATGAGTGTATGCTAATAGAGAAATTGATGAATGCTTATAAATATGATTTATATGATTAAGGAAGGAGATCATGTGAGTTGGATTTTGAATAATTAGGGTTTTTGTTGGTGAGGGGTTATGACAAACCCAAGTTTAGTGCACAATTTAGACAAAAAACATTCTCAACACTGGCCCTTTTGACATCACCCACAAACTGGGTTAAGTCTCACTTAAGGTATTATGGGGGATTAATGGAGCAAAGTTTGCACATTCAGATGGGATTATTTTAGTTTTGTGACAATAGTACCTGAACTTATCACAAGATTCCAAACACCTAACATAAACACACATAACAGTCATTCTAAGGTTATATGCCACACGAGCATTCACAGGTCACCAAAATAACTCTTTGGCTCATTTTTCACTACCAGAAACACAATTACAGCTAAAGTATCCCATTCATAATTTCATCCTAACCTATAGCAAAGAACCTCACCATTCAACATAGAAAATATTATCATGAAAAGAGTACTACAATGCTATCAACTCCCCCTACTACGCAAGATGATAATAAGTATTGAATGGACATAACGAGGTTATACCTCCAGTGACTAGACAATCGTAAGAAAAGTAGAATAACAAAATCATACATAAACATATATGGCGAAATCCATTGATCCTTCATTACTTCAAAAATAAGGGAACATGTGTGGTGTGTTACAACATAAAATCAATGAAACTCATCTCACCATCCTTAGACTATCCAACAATAATACATTACATAAGCCTTTATAAGAAAAACCATTATCGACTCTAACACGGACTGTATCATGTACACATATGTTGCACAAAAACTACAGGAATATAAAAAAAACTAAGATTGAATATCTAATAATAGATTAACCAGAAACATAACATCAACATTTTTTTGTTCTTTTAAGAAACGTTCGAACAATGACAAGAGAGTTTTGTTACTAGTCTCGAATGGATTCTCAATCCTCCACATCCCTCTTCTCCTCCATTCCAATTGTCCTCCATGTTGTCTAACATTTTATATATTCTCTGATAACTTCCTTCCAACAATCCCTTTTTGTTCAACCTGCAAATAAAGTCTCCTAGAAATATCTACCACTAACTTAGTTACGACTCCACCAAATTCTCTCCCTCTACAAATATCTTCAGATTCCTTTTCCAAGATGACTTTCCTCCTTTGACAATGGTCACAAAATCATAACTATCAATATCTATTAACATGCATCCTCTCTGCTTCATGTTGCGGTCTTCCATGCAAAATCCCTCCCTATGCCACATCTCTCTTTCTTGCACCAGCCTCTATATTGAGCATTGGGTTCTCTCCCTTTTGCAACACTCTCCCCTGTGTAGTCCTTTGCATTATTAATATAAAAAAATTCAAAACTTTATGTCCTCCAACACACCCTCAACACAAAATTGTAGCTCATTTAGAGTCACACAATCATTCTCTTATCTCCATGGGTTTGAGAACAATAGTTTTCAATGAGATTGACCTTCATATCCTAGTATATAAATTCTCAAACATGGTCCAATAGTTTATTTCCTTTGAATTTTGATTCCACACAATAGAGAAGTTCCATGCTCATGTTCTTGTAGTGACTTCTGATAGTCAAAGATGTGACCTTCCACTACTACTCTTAGACAAAGTTCTATGTCTGTCTCTAACCTTTTCCTTCTACATTCTACTCCACCTTCTCCCATCCCTAGGAATAATTCCAAAAGGTTGGAAATACATTGATGTTATATGTATCCAATTGATACCTAGAGGGTTAGAGTATAGAGAAGTGCATCTTGAGTTAGAAGATTGCATACAATACACCCTCTAAGTCATCTTAGTTTATGGCATTTATGATGAAACAAGCTCACAGAAAGATAGAAAAGACATATCAACACCTTAGAAATAAGCCTCTTCAAGGGGGGAACCTCCTTTACATTACAAAAATGAATAATTCTTAGATGCTTGAAATGGAAAAACGTCCTTTCTATATATAGGAGTCTAAGGGGTCACAATATAACCAAGCCGACGTAACAATAACAATATAAAGGCACAAAAATAACAATAGAGGGATTCTATGGGGCACAATAATAACAATACGGGGACAATAGGGGCACAACAACAATAATAATAAGGGATACAATGATAATAGTAATGGGGGAATAACTAGTATTATAGGGACCTAACATGCCCCTCTCCTTCAAAAAGTGTTGTCCTCAACTCTTGAGTAGTTCTAGATGATTCTGTATAAAATTCTCATCCTCCCACGTGGAATCTTCACCGAATAAGTTCTTCCACTTGATGAGATACTCCGAAATTTCTCGATTTCGTAGCTGTTGAGTTCTTGTTTCTGTGACTGCTTCTGGTTCCAATATAATTTTTCCTTCCTCGTCAAGTTCTAGCAATATTGTTTGATCTTGGAGCTTGTCACCTATAACCTTCTTTAAACATGAAACATGGAAAACTGGGCGCACTCGAGAAGTTGCAGGAAGCTCCAATTTGTATGCCATGGTACCAATCTTTTGCAACACCCTGTATGGACCATAATACTTTGGTGATCATTTATTATCCTTCTTAGCTTACTTGAGGGACATTTGTTTATATGGTTGTAGCCATAGGAATACTGAGTCACCTACATCAAAACTTCTTTCACTGAAATGTTGGTCTGCTTGTTGTTTCATTCTGTTCTGTGCCAACATGAGGTTATCCTTTAAGAATTGGAGAACTTGTTGTTGATGCTCGATGTGATGTTCCACTACTTGAACCTTATAATTTTCCCTTCAATATGATGTGATGGATGGTGAATGATATCCATAAAGTGCCATAAATGGGGTCATTTTTGCTGTAGTATGGACTGAAGTGTTATACCACCATTCAGCCAGAGGCAACCATTTGACCCATTGTGTCTGCTTATCAGATACAAAGCAACGAAGATATCCTTCCAAACATTTGTTTACTATCTTAGTTTGCCCCTCAAATTGAGGATGATAAGATGAGCTATGAACTAACTGAATACTGAGACAAGAAAATAATTTTGCCCAAATATTTCTAGTGAAAATGGAATCTCTGTCACTTACAATAATCTTTGGGTTTCCATGTAGCTTTTGAATTGTTTCCATAAATGCAATAGAAACTGTACTGGCTTGAAATGGATGTGATAATGCTCAAAAATGTGCATACTTGGTAAGTCTGTCAAATACCACCATGATGAAACTCTTTCCTTCGGACTTGGGTAAACCTATGATAAAATCCATTGAAACCTCCTCCCAACGTTGTCTTGGAATAGATAAAGGTTGTAATAGACCTGGGGTCTTAATTATTTCAACGGTATTTTGTTGGCAAACCAAACATTCTGTGACAAACTTTTAAATATCTAATCTAAGGCCATCCAAAAAAAATTCCTTCTTAACCCTGTGGTAAGTTCTTAAAAATACTAAGTGCCCTCCTAAGGGTGAAGTGTGCAATTCCATAAGAATCTTTTGTTTGAGTTTGGAATTTTTACATAGGTATAAGTGATCTTTGTACCATAACGAATCATTTTGCCAGCTAAATGTATCAGATGTACTGGAATCTTGTTGTAACTTTCGAATGAGTGCCCACACTTCTTCATCATTGTTCCATTACTCCCTTGCTTCATTTATCCAATCTGGTTGGATAATAGAAATGGCGCAAAACAATGCTTCCACATCCTCATCCTTTCTTGAGAGTGCATTTGCCACAACATTTTGCTTCCCTTTTTTGTAGATGATTTCAACGTCATAACCCGACATCTTTGTGACCCATTTTTGTTTATCTTTAGAGGATAATCCTTGTTCTAAAAAGGATTTAAGACTATCATGATCTGTTTTTACCTTGAAGTGTCTTCCCACTAGGTAGGGTCACCATTTCTTAAGTTCATGTAGTATTTCCAACATTTCCTTCTCATAAATAGCTTTGTATAAATACTTTCCCTTGATTGGATGACTTTTGGAAGAAATGGGTCTGTCATCTTGCATTAAAACAACACCAATTTGATTTCCTAAAGCATCACATTCCTTGATAAACGTTTTTGTGAAGTCCGACGTAGCTAAGACCGTTTCTTGGCACATTGCCTCTTTAAGATGTTCGAATGCCTTTGTTGCTTCTGGAGTCCATGAAAATGCATCTTTCTTCAATAATGTTGTTAGAGGTGCTGCTATTCTCCCATAATTCTTAACAAACTTGCTATAATACCCTGTCAACCTGAGAAATCCTCATAGATTCTTTATGGATGTGGGGATTTTCCATTCCTTAATGGATTTAATTTTGCTAGGGTCTATCTTAAAACCTTCATGAGATACAATATGACCCAGGTATTCCACCTCTTATACTCCAAAGAAATATTTGGAGCTTTTGGCATATAATTGTTTCTCCTCCAATAGTTTGAGCACCCTGTCGACATGTTCAACATGATCATTTGAAGACTTGATGTAGATTAGTATATCATCAAAAAATACTAACACAAATTTTCTAAGGGTTTAAAAATGGAATTCATCAAACCTTGAAATGTAGAAGGTGCATTGCTAAGGAAAAAAGGCATCACCAAAAATTCATAATGACCCTCATGAGTTCTAAATGATGTTTTGAATGTCTTCAGTCTTCATTCTAATTTGATGATATCCTAAACAAAGATCCAACTTGGTGAAGTAAATTGATCCATGCAATTCATCCAATAATTTATCAATGACAGGAATGGGAAATTTATCTTTAATAATGAGATTTTTGAGCTCCCTTTAATCCAAACACATGTGCCATGATCCATCCTTCTTGTGGACCAATACTACTAGAGCATAGAAAGAACTATGACTAGATTGAATTATACCAGCCTTTAGCATTTCTGCAACCATACGTTCAATTTCACACTTTTGGGCATATGGATATCTATACGGCCTAATGTTTGGAAGAACACTTCATGGAATCAAATGAATATAATGATCATGATCATGAATAGGTCGGAGACCTTTTGGAGTCTCAAATACCTTGGAATGATTGTCCAATACTTTTTGGAGATGTGGAGAAATAGATGATTTTGATGTGGTAACCTCTAGTGAACATAATTGTGCAATTACACCTCGTTGTTCCTTCTTTACAATCTTTTTCATACCCTTAGAGCTGATTATCTTTCCTGGTTTCCCTGCAATACCCCTTAATTCAACTTCCTTTCCTTCTACAGAAAATTTCATGAAAAGTTCTTGAAAATTAAAATCTATTGTACCCAAGGATTGTAGACATTGCACTCCTAGTACAACATCAACACCACCTATTAGAAAGGAAAGCATTGGGCCATTCAATACATATTCTCCCATGGATAGCTTGATATTATCACACTTTTGAAAGAAATTTATGGTTCCTCCACTTGCAACCATCGCTTGACACTCTGGTGGTGGATATAGGAAGCAATTCAATTCCTTTTCTATCTTACAATGAATAAAATTATGGGTACTTCCCAAATCAATCAACACTCTTACCTTTTTCTTCTTGATATGTCCTTCTATCTTTATAGTTTGAGGAGTGGTAATTCTAGCCAATGCATTACAAGATATGGTCGGATTCATTGCTTCTTTATCTAGGGTTTGTTCCTGGAGTATATCCTCTTCCTTTGACATTTCTTTTTCCTTTTCTTCCTCCTCTTCATAATATATGTAGAATAATTTCTTCTCAGTACACTTATGACCTTTATTGTATTTACTATCACAACTGTAACAAAGCCCTTTTTCTCTTTTTTCTTCCAATTTTTGTTGTGTCAACCTTGTAGGTTATGAAAGGCTAGGGGAAACAACACTTCCATCTTTCTAGTTGTGAGTAGTAGGCTTCTCGGTTGCCATAATTTTGCTTTCCATTTTTCTTGCTAACCTGAATGCCTTCACCAACGAATCAGCTTCCCAAAGGCGAACCTCATGTTGGATATTATCCTTTAAAGTCCCTATGAACACATCAATCCTATGCTCCTATGGAATATATTTTATAGTTATGTTCAATTTTTGGAAGTCGTCAATGTGCTCCATCATTGAACCCTTTTGTTTGAGATTTATCAATTGGCTAAAAAAGGTGTTGCTTTTTGTATCCTCATAATGTTCTATCTTTTCTTTCGTAAAAATTGCCCAAGCGACAATTTTTTTAGCAGAGGAAAGAAATTGATACCATAAAAACTGATTTGGTTCCAAATATAAAGTTGCAATACATACCTTTTGCGTGCTTTTCACATTACGGAGATCGAAAAATTGCCCCATCTGTAGTATCCATGTTCTGGCATCCTTGCCGTCAAAATTTCTCATATCGATTTTTGGAACATGGTGGGTTTTCAATCCAGCATTAGACTCTATGAAATCATGATTAACATTTCTTTTGTTCTCATCATGAGTTTCCTTTACTACCCTTTCACCATTAGTGACCACTTCTTGTAGCAACTTATTCAAATTTATCTTCAATTCCTCCATCTTATCGTCCATGTCATTCATCTTAGCATCCATGCCATTCATCTTAGCTTCCATTCCATCCATCTTAGTTTCCATTCCATTCATATTAACTTGCATGCCATTCATATTAGCTTCCACACCATTCGTCTTGGCTTCATTTACCTTTAGTGAGAGTGAAATTTGTTGTACTTGGTCTTGCAATTTTGATATATCATGTTGCACTTCTTCCTCTTCTTCACAAGTCATGCTAGATCTTTCAGGTTTCTTTCCAGGTGTTCTCATTTTCTTTCTTCGGGAATTAATTAATGCTAATAATTATTCACTATTCCCTTTGAATTCCTTCAAACTAATTTTTCATACCAATCTTATGAAAAAATAAAGAAAAACTACACACATTTTTTTTACACTTTGTAAGAACTCGATATTGAATCTATTGTATCTCTGTAACTGCGGATCTCGAATATCTTAAATCCCATCTTGTGGTAACCCCTTTAGTCCTCTTTCTAACCCTGCAGGTCTGATCAAGATTGGATTCTCCAAGGAAGAGTTATGCCAAATCCCCCACGGTGACCTAATTATAGACTAGTTCAGTAGAACGAACTTATATGACATGCCCCATGTCACTGTTTCGACCTTAGTACCTAAAAACGATACATAGAAATATATAGGCCCTCCTCTTTCTAAAACTTCTTACGAAATTTCAATCTAATGCTGAAAACAAAATTTATGATGATTTTCCCCAAGTCACCTCTTTGAAATGTAATTTGGGAGTCTACAAGAACCTTAACCTCCTCAGATCATATCTCCGCAACTATAGTGAGAAAAGCTCTAAAATTTGGACCCACAGTTAAAAACGATTTTGGCTCAATGGGTTTTCATTGTAGCTTCTGAAACATCACAGAAAAAAAGTTATAGTGAAAATTACACGATGACCTGTTTGGAGCAGCGAAACCCTAGAATCCAAAGCTCTGATATCAAATGTTATGAAACCAGCTCACAAAAAGATAGAAAAGATAGATCAACACCTTATAAATAAACCTATTCAAGGGGGAAACCTCCTTCACATTACATAAATGAATAATTCTTAGATGCTTCAAATGAAAAAACCTCCTTTCTATATATAGGAGTCTAAGGGGTCACAATATAACTAGGCCGACTTAACAATAATAATATGAAGGCACAAAAATAACAATATAGGGATTCTATGGGGCACAATAATAACAATATGGGGACAATAGGGGCACAACTATAATAATAAGGGATACAACGTCAATAGTAATGGGGGAATCACTAGTATTATGGGGACCTAACACCATTTCTTGTCTAACTTCCAACACGGGGGTTTTTATTAGGGGCATATCATGCAACCCTTGTATGCAAGACAAGAGATACCCATTCCATTGTTGCAACCCCCATTACAAGGACTATCCTTACACTAGTATACTACATATCTTTGAAGTTCCCTCCTAAAATATGCGTCAGGTTAACTTAATTGGTGTAACTATAAGGTGTAGTTTAAAAATCCTTCTAAGAGAAAGGGATCCTCCCATCTCTAGGCCACCAAGGTGATAAGGGCACCACTGATAAACTAATTAATTTGTATCCTCCCTTGCATATTTGATTTTGTTGATGTTGTCTCTTCTTCCATTGATGCATGATATTGTATTACCAGGAAACATAGGTTCTTGCTCGATGTATCTCCTCCATTTCTTCCAACCCTTCCACTTCACTCTCTTCTTATAGAATAATTCCATCTATCCCTTATGGGATAGTTTGTTGAATATTCTTCTCCTAAATTCTAACATCTTGGCTCCTTTGTCCCCCTGCATACCCTTAGATTACCTCTATTATTTTTTTCTACCCTCACTCCCTTGGCTAGTATTTTATAACCATCACACCAATTACCTCTTCCCTATGACAATTATTTTATTTACTATTTCAACACTATATGTAGATCTGAATCATTTCACTTTTGAAGTAGGCATGTGTGACAACTTCTTCACTTCAACTGGACATGATAGCTTACATGTGTTGCCTCTCGGAATAACATAAATTCCTACTCACTTGGTCAAATCCACCTCAATGTTAACCTCTTTAAATCATATCACCATGATACCAAAAGGCTTGAAAGGATGATCCATTTGCTCTTCCTTGATGTAAAAAATCTAATTAAGATACCACTAATCACTTTCTTTCACTTTAGCAATTATTACTATGAAAAGGATGATTGTTCCTTTATCATCACATGTGACTCCCTTCACATCATCTGTCGTTGTTGTGATTTCTACTTGAGACTATGATTGGAATACTTCTAGATAATGTTGTGCAACTGTTGTAGTGGCTACAACTACCTTCCAAAATTTTGGCATGCACCAATTTCAGAGCCTCCCTTGAGAGTTTCACTTGATGACTCCACACACTCAGGTTCACTCTGTAAGATCGTGTGATTCTTTGCATCTTCCTTGCTTGTTCATTTCATTCAATTTTCTGCATGTTGGTGTTTAAGTCATGCTTGCAACCATGTTTCAGTTATGCTTAAATTCTTCGCTTCGTATGTGCTTGTTGTGTTCGCTATGAAAGCATGTGTCGCACCCACACACGGAGTCGCATTCATTGTCATGCAAGCATCATCTCGATCAATGAACGGTCAATCATGAGTCTCACACTTGTCACTTGCATCGTTAGTTAGTCATGTTGAACATGGGTATCTGGATGGTTTGGGTCATTTCATTGTCATGTCATGCAAGTGTGTGTTCGTATGATCACCTATGCATCTGTCGATCATTCAAACACTTAATCATTTTTTCTGATGTTCTGACGACTAGAATCCCCTCTCACAGCTAGAACATTACCCCACTTTTGACTCGATCGGCTGTAAAACAAAACAGTGCTAAAGCACGAAGCTAGTCTTTTCAATCTGTGTTGCTCACAAGAAATTCAATCAACCCTCATTCTGGCCACCCGGATAGTCGGACCCGGTGGTCACCCTGGGGCTAACTCCCCTAAAGCAATTGCATAGAGGCCACTAACCTTACTCACTCAACTCACTAAGGAAATTGTGCAGATAGGCTAGACAGACACCAAGTGCCTGTCCCTATCTCCCTCAGAAAATTATGCAGTTTTCCTAGTCAGTCATCCCCACAGTTGACCCACTATTCATCTCGAAAATTGCGTAGTTTCATGAGCAAGACTTCTACTGCCCAACAGTTTTCTCAGCTCAAAAATTGCGTAGAAATGATTAGCAGGTTAGCGTCCTAGCCTGAGTGCATTTTCCCTTGCCAGCAGCTCCCTGCAACAGACTGTCAGTTCCCTTTAGTAATTGCATAGTTTCTGCTACCATTGACTGAGCAGCCAATTGCTAGTTCCCTCTAGGAATTGCACAATTTCAGCTACTAGTGACCACAACACCAGTTGCCAATTCCATCTAGGAATTGTGTAGTTTTGGGTGCCAATCTCCGGAGTAGTTCCTCCCAAAAACTATGCAATCCCTGCCTGTTGACCCTAATCATAGCCCGACCTGTTCCTCCTAAAAATTGTGCAATTTTGGCTTTCCAGCCAATGTTTCCTGCTCGTTCCAAAAACTATGCAGATCCTACCTACCTTTCCTTCCTACAGCCTGGACTGTCCCTCCCAAAATTTACACAATTTTGTCTCCCAACTGAGCCAGACCTCACAAACAGTGACTATTGACTCATATTGCATGTCTTCATTATTCAGTGAATCTTGCATAATTTGCCTCAGTAGTGCCCAGAGCCATTATCTCACTTCCCAGCCTTGCTACCTCTCTCGGTCACCTGCATTTAAATGATCATGTGTCATGGTAGACTAGAAGGTTTTGGATTTGATGTCATCTCTTCATGAGTGACTACGGGTACAGGTACACCAAAAAACATGGAAAGACGACGAATGGGATGAATGAAGGGAGCACATGCAGAAGGACAGGTTCACCAATGGACGAATGGATGAACATTCACCTTTGTGAATAGATGAGCCTGTAAAGCCTTCCAACATGTAAGCAAGGAGAAACATGCCAAAGATTAATCAAGGGAACCAAAGACCATTAAAGACTCCACACACTTTGCCATGCGGAGGTGAAGCTGTGATACACCAGGAAGACATCCATCACCCAACAACACTATATCTTGACATGCATTCCAGCAGCAACATGAATGTACTAGCACTGTCATGTCAAGTCATCTCATGAGTCATGTCACCCACATCTCTACTATGGGTTATGTTGTCAATCAATGTGATGTAACTTGGAAGTCAAAGAGACCCACTTGTTGAACAAAGATTCACATAAGTCGAAAAGTCATGGAAGTCAAATGGTCAAGAGGGTAGTCGAATAGCCACAAGGTTCAGTTTCACCCTTGGCTATAAATACCCCCTCATTTGTACATGCATGGGACTTTTTTTCACCTCATCTCCTCCCACATAGCCAAGAGAGTCTGTAATATTTTCCTTGAGGATTAAGTAGTGGCTCCAATGCCCCACACTTCAGGTTAGTGATGTATGGTCTAATGATGTGTCTTGGAACTTTCCCTTAATTCAGAAGCCTACTAACAGGCCAACACATTTTCACACATGTATTGTATTTGTTGTAAGACTAATATTTAAAAGTTTTAATGCATGCTGCTTTAACCTGTATTCTAGATCTGAACTATTCGGCTTGTTGTAATACATAATCTATTAATGGAAATGTGTTCTATATGTTGTTAACATTGTCTCACCCATGTAGACTACTCTCTTGGACATTAGACAAACCATTCACATGAAGCTCGCTGTAACAACCGTTGCACTCGCTTGGACTCATTTGATGAATGATGTAGGTGTTATCTTACCTTTTATGTTGTGATTGTCACATCTGTGTGGACTACCCCTCTGGAATATGTGCATGTCCTATTGTGTTGTGTGTTCCGAGCCAAGTTGGGACTGCATCCAAACAAACCTGGGACTCACTTTCACCCTCTCCCTTTACAGTGAAAGAACCATTGACACAAGTGAAACTTACACTCACCAGGCATGCGAACCTCAATTCTCGAAGACAAAGTAGACCAAACTCCTACGATGACAAGCAAGAGTTGAGGCAAATCCTTAAGACAATGGAAACTGAACAATCATACTAGATGGGACTCCCACACCAAATGGTGTGAGGCCTAGTTTTGAATTCATACGCAGGTGATCCCCAAAATGTTTATGGGTCCAGTACCGTCAACATTTCTAGTGCTAGAAGGAGGGAAGCCAATTGTAAATGGCTGAAATTTGCCTCACAATCATTCATCAACCATCTCGTCAAGGTAGTAACTCACACTTCCTCTCACGTACACATGACTCTGCATTGGGTTACTCCTCACCTCCAAGAATTGAATAGGATATTTCATATCAGTACCTTCGCTCTGTCCGTCCCATCACTCCCCAGTTCACATAAGAAGTTGGAAAAATACCAGGCATACAACATCTTCCAAACACATCTAAGAAGCCAAAATCCACTACCATAGGATTTTTTGTATAGTCGGTGGAGGAAGCAGTCCTTGCCACACTTGATGGTCTAGAAGAAGATATTGAAGATGGAGAGCAACGTCTGATTGTCCTGCAAGACAAACAAGGCAATATTGTGATCTTGGGATCAAACTCCGATATAGGAGGCATAGGGGAAGGTAGTGGAGGAGGTGGAGGTGGAGACAAACTGACCGAATCAGATCTAGAACCATCAGACTCCGAAGGAGAGGACGAGGATGAAGAAGAAGAAGAGATGGATGACCCGAATCTTGAATGGATGACTCAGGGACCATTGGCTCTCCTGACTATTCTTCATAAGATGTCGAAGTGAGTTGATAGAATGAACAAAAAGTTTGACCCTAACAGCACGGTGAAGGTAGAACACCACTTAGACAACTTCTACCCACAAATGCAGACCCTTGAGGTACGTTATGATGATGTAGCATTTAGATTGTTCCCATGTACCTTGGATGGCCACACAACTGGTTGATATCACAGCCTTCCACCCAAATCCATACAGAATTGGGGTGCTTTCAAACGTATGTTCCTTAAAAATTTGTTGATGACAAGACCACATCAATGCTACTCAAGGAATTGGGAGGCCTCAAGATGGACGGAAAAGAGAAAGCGAAAGACTTCAATCATAAGTTTATGCATATTTTGAACAAGTTTTCAATAGACTCTAAACCTTATAAACTAGCTTCTTAAGCAACAACCAGTTCGCTTCCAAAATTGCACAGAAACCTATGTTCCAACTTGATCAGTGCACAGATCCTAAGCTTTGTTCCTTCCACGAAGAGTATCATCCCAAGAACTCTTGTTTAGATTGGAAGCAAGTCGTTAGCTATGTCTGTAGTCATACATTCGATGCAGAAGGTGATATGCAGGAGTAGCCAAAAGACACTGATGATGATGAAGAGGTTACACCTAATTAAACATCAAGCTCTGTGCATGTGGTGAATGCATATCAGTGATTGCAAGTCATCTAAAATCCAGACACTGAGAAGCAGCCCTAAGAGAAAAATGATCATTACAATATTATGAGTAAAGGGGCTCCCCCTACACTTTGGGAAATATAAGAGAAGGTGAGACTGCTAATAAAGATAGTGACTCCACTGGTCACCTCAAAGAAACAAACACAAGGAATGTTAGGGAAGTCAATGACGAATAAGAGTACATACATGAGAAGCAAGTTGCAAAACACTCCACCGGTCACCTCAAAGTAGCAAACAAAAAGAAAGTCCGAGAAGATAGCGCTGGATAAGAGTACATACATGAGCAGTAAGTTGTAAAACACTCCACTAGACAACACGAACATCCGTTCCACCCTGAACACCTCGGTGAATCTACCACCTCTGGACTACAACATTGTTGATAACATGAAGAAAACTCAAGTGAACATTAGTTTGTTCAAGTTAGCCAAAGTCCAGAGTCAACGAGATATCCTGTTGTGTGCATTTGGACAGAGGGAAACAGATTGCACAACCTCTACCACTGACCAGCAAGGGAGCAGGCACACCTCCTCGGTATCTTTCCACTGTGCTCAATACACTTTGGATGGAAGAAGCAAAATTAGGTTGCCCTCCAGTCATGATTTCATTTGAATTTGTCAACTACAATGTTCACAAATTCTTGGTTGATTCTAGCGTGGCAGCCAACGTCATGCCACTCTCCATTGCTAAGAAGATCAATGCACAATGGAGTGAAACATCCACGAGAATCATCCAACTTGATTAGACATCAGTACCAGCCATTGGTGAATTTCAAAACATGATCATCTAACTATGTCGTGACAATTGAGTCCACCAATGAATCAACATAGTTGCTGTGGACATACCAAAAGCATATGGCTTGCTACTCAGCAGAGACTAGTCCATCAAGCTAGATGGATACTTCACTACAGACTGGTCTCACATGTGGCTTCCATACAAGGGAAAGTGCAACCAAATCCAGGTGTTACCTGAGAGGTATATGAAACACAATGTTACTCCCCTTACTGGCCATAATGAACCATTGGCCTTCACCAAACTCATGTTTGGTAACTGCCTCCTAAAAACAACATTGGAGTATTATCATGTAAGACCAGCTCCTACCTCATCAGACACAAAGTTGGGACTCCTTCCTTGCCCAACTAGTGGTAATGAAACTTGTACAATTTATTTTTTTGATAGCAGCAGTAGTAGTAGAAATAGTCGTAGCAGTAGTACAAGCACACAAAATGGTCCATGTACAGACGAGCTGTGGGCCATGAGTCTTGAAAAATTAGAAATGCATGATGGCTCAAGGACCGAGTGTATCTCAGTCATCCTAAACAACAAACAATGCATGATTTCGAGTTGTTTGAATTTCAAATGCACAAACAACAATGCTGAGTGTGAAGCTATCATGCTTAACATAAAATGGACCACCACTATAGATGAACAAAGCATCCTGGGAACCTATCGTGATCCCAATATGGTCAATACCGGTGCAAGCTACACATCACATCAGCGACAAATCTTTGACCACTTGATTAACAATATCAGGATTGGTCTACATGGGTACATGATGAACTGAGTACACACTACACGCAAGCAATCCAACATGAGATCCCAAGAAAAGGAGCAGACAAGACATTGCAGCGAAGGCCATGTAACACATACATGTTGTTTGTAATTCTTTTACAGAAAAATTTTACTAACATTTTGGGTGATTGGATTACTTGCAAAGTTCATCATCATAACTGGTCTTCTAGTTTAAATCCTACATGTAAGCAATCTCGGAAAATCTGCTTATGCATTGACTTTAGAAACTTGAACCCTTCCCAGAATAAAAACAACTACCTCATGCCATCATCCAAACCCATGTTGCACATAGTACCTGAAACAATGGTGTTGTCTTCACTTCAAGGTTTTCTGGAATGCCATCGAGTTCTAGTAGCGGAGCCCAGTGGAATTAAAATGGTCTACAAGAAGCTTGTCCCACACACATATCATTTTCAATCACTTGACAGGAGGATTGAAAACCTTCCTTTCAACAGTCAATATCTCAAGCATTACCTTCAGTAGGTCAGGATGTGTCCATGCCATGTACATAGTCTACTTGCTACTTGTTGTTTTCATCTTATTTTTTTTCTTATTATATCTTTTTCTTTGTTTGATTCTCCTTACCATTTTTTTTCACGTTCATTATTTTTGTTTGATATATTACTATTTTTGTTTCTAGAAATAAGTGCTACCAACTACTATGTTTTGGCTTTTAAATAGAGTATGTGGCTGAAATTTGAGGAAATTCATGACGGTGTAGCCCTTGGCCAATCTTGTGTCCACCTTCTCTGTGCTTGGTTATATCCTCCAGCCGATGAAGTCTTGACAACAAATATGAACCATATGCAAGGGATGTTTATGTCCAACCATGAACCTATGTCCACACTAGGAAGCCCCATGCCTATACTGAACCTTTTGCTCTATGTGTTCAAGCTCATCCAACTAGTAGAAATGAAGAAGGGAAAAATCTAAACAAGAAAACCTATTTCAAAGGTATTACATGCTTCTCTAAAGGAACAACTTATTCTCAATAAGTTGAGACCCCTCTTCTACCCCAAAAATAAATAAGTGCATATGCACAGTCCTCTTGAAAAGTACAAAGGGAAAAGAAGAGAAAGGATTCCTCTATAGAGAGGTGAAGCACGCAACTCCACTGGGGTATTGACCAGACTTGTTGGCAATGGAGAAATGTGTGTGTTCCTGCATGACTCTATCAGGGTACTTTCCAGGCCTGCTGGAAGTGGAGCAACACCAGAGATGAAAACTTATACTCTGAAAATCTTCAGCTCATGAGCTAAATTACCTTTCCCGGATTCGAAACACTGAGATCTAAGCTGAAATTTTAATTTTGTTTAACTTAGTTAGCAAAGGGTGAACCATGTATGTCCATGGGGTAAGTGAGGAAACTAAAATAACCCGCACAACGATTCAGTACTCCCCAAAATACCAAGGCCCTATGCTAGCAATGAACTGAAACAGAGAAGTTAGAGTTCTACCAGTGTGTTGCCAAGTGTTGTAGCAACTACAACCACTCTACAAAATTTTAGCCTGCACCAATTTCAGAGCCTCCCTTGAGAGTTTCACTTGATGAAAACACACACTCAGGTTCACTCCATGGGCTCATTTGAGTCTTTGCATCTGCCTTGCTTTTTCATTTCATGTGTCTAAGTCATGCTTGCGACCATGCTATGGTTATGCTCACAGTCTTCACTTCATACATGCTTGTTTTGTTCTCTATGAAAGCATTTGTCAAACTCACACACAGAGTAACATTCACTATTGCACAATCATCATATCGATCAATGAATGGTCAATCACGAGTGTCACACTTCTCACTTGCATCGTTGGTTAGTCTTGTTAAACATGTGTGTCTAGATAGTTTGGGTCATTTCATTGTCGAGTCATGTGAGTGTGCGTTTGTATGACCACCTATGCATCTTTCGATCATTCACACACTTAGTCTTTTTTGCTAATGTTTTGATGACCAGAATACCCTCTAATAGTCATACCATAACCCAACTTTCGACTCAATCGAGTGTCAACCAGAATAGTGCAGAAGCACCAAGCTAGTCTTTTCAAGCTGCGCTTCCTGCAAGAAATTCAATCAACCCTCATGCTAGCCACTCAGACATTCAGACCCAACTGTCACCCCAGGGTTGACTCCCCTAAAAAGATTTGTGTAGAGGCCACTGACCTTACTCATTCAGCTGACAAAAAAAATTGCGCAGATAGGCCAACCATACACCAAGTGCCTATCCCTGTCTCCCTCAAAAACTTATGCAGTTTTCCGAGTCAAACATCCCAAAATTCGACCCACTGCTCATATTGGAAATTACGAAGTTTCATGAGTAGGCCTTCTACTACCCAGTAGTCCAATTAGCTAAGAAATTACACAGAAATGATTAGTAGGTCAACCTCCTTGCCTCAGTGTAGTTTCCCTTGCCAGCAGCTCCGAACAACATACTGTTAGTTTCCTTTAGGAATTGTGTAGTTTCTGCTGCAAGTGACTGAGCAGAAACCTGCCAATTCCCTCTAGTAATTGCACAATTTTGGATTCCAGTGACTCTAATAGAAAACTTCTAGTTCCCTCTGGGAATTGCATAATTTTGGCTGCCAATCTGTCGGAGAGTTCCTCCAAAAAACTACACAATCCCTACCTTTTGACCCTCCTCACAGCCCGACCTATTCCTCTAGAAAATTGTGCAATATTTTCCTTCCAACCCCAGCTTCTCGTTCATTCCAGAAACTGCACAGATCCTGCCTACCTTGCCTTCCTGCAACCCGGACTGTCCTTCCCAAAATTTGCACAATTTTTTCTCCCTATCGAGACAGACCTCGCAAACAGTCACTATCGACTCAGATTTCCCGTCTTCATCACTCAATGACTCTTGTGTAGTTTGCATCAATAGTGCCCAGAGCCATCATCCTACTTCACAACCTTGCTACCTCTCCCGATCACCTGCATCCTAAATGATCATGTGTCATGGCAAACTAGGAGGTTTTGGATTCGATGTAGTCTTCTCATTAGTGAATATAGGTACAGATACACCAAAAAACATGGCAAGACGATGAATGGAACAAACAAAGGGAGCACATGTAGAAGGATATGATCACCAATGGACAAATGGATGAACATGCACCTTCGTGAACAGATGAGCCTATCAAGCCTTCCAACATGAAAGAAAGAAGAAACATGCCAAAGCTTCATCAAGTGAACCAAAGGCCATCGAAGACTCCATGCACTTCACCATGCAGAGGTGAAGCTGTGATACACCATGAAAACATCCATCACCTAGCGGAACTGTGGCTCGACATGCATTCCAAA
This sequence comes from Pinus tabuliformis, assembly GCA_031772625.1. Lineage (NCBI taxonomy): Eukaryota > Viridiplantae > Streptophyta > Pinopsida > Pinales > Pinaceae > Pinus > Pinus tabuliformis. The sequence goes on from CM062820.1 coordinate 1,319,398,609, forward strand.
AACAACATGAATTCACTAGCATCGTCATGTCATGTCATATCATAAGTCATGTTGCCCACATCTCTACTATGGGCTATGTTTTCAATCAATGTGATGTAATGTGGAAGTCCAAGAGACCCACTTGTTGAACAAAGAGTCATGTAAGTCAAAAAGTCATGGAAGTTAAATGGTCGTGAGGGTAATCGAATGGCCAGAAGCATCAGTTTGACCGTTGGCTATAAATACCCCCTCATTTGTACATGCATGAGACTTTTTTTCACCTCATCTCCACCAACATAGCCAAGACTGTGATCTTTTCTTTGAGGAGTAAGTAGTGGCTACATTGCCATGCACTTAGGGTTAGTGATGTATGGTGTAACGATGTGTCTTAAAACTTTCTCTCAATTCAAAATCCTACTAACAGGCTAGCATGTTTTCACAAATGTATTTTATATGTTGGAAGACTAATCTTTAACACTTGTAATGCATGTTGCTTTAACTTGTGTTCTACATCTGAAGTATTTCACTTCTTGTAATACATAATCTATTAATGGAAATGTGTTGTATATGTTGTTAACGTTGTCTCGCTCATGTAGACTACTCTCTTGGACATCAGAAAAAACATTCACATGAAGCCTACTATAATAACTGTTGCACTCATTCGGACTCATCTGTTGAGTGTTTTATGTGTTATCATACCTTGTATGTTGTGACTGTCGCATCCATATGGACATCTCTTCCAGAATTTGTGCACGTCCTTTTGTGTTGTGTGTTCCTAGCTAAGTTGGAAATGCATCCCAACCAACCCGGGACTCACTTTCACCCACTCCCTTTACAGTGAAGGACACATTAACACATGTGACACTTACACTCACTAGGCATGTGAACCTCACTTCGCGAAGACAAAATAAACCACTCTCATGTACTGACAAGCAAGAGTTGAGGAAAATCCTTAAGACAATGGAAATCGGGCCATCATACTAGATGGGACTCCCACACCAAATGGTGTGAGGTCTATTTGGGACTTCATACCGAGCTGATCCCCTGAATGTTGGCGGGTCAAGTAATGTCAACAACCACATATTAAACTAACCTTTCCTGTTTGGTATTATATTACAATCAACTAACTTCTATGCATGAATGTTCTCGAACTAGGATGCCCCAACACTGCATGTTGTATATTATGACACTAATTCTGCATGGAACTCCCTTTAGGGCACAATGTTCCACATTTATGCACATTGTAACTTATTCTTCAACTATATACCAAATTATATTACTAAAAACACAAACTAACCACTATTCAACAATTCTAACTGACAACACAAATTTAGCTTTAAATCACAAATAACACTTATTTACATAAAAAAGGGTATAATTATTCCTATATTCTTATGCCTAGTGCATAGGAGATTAATTGTCTCTATACAACTTCAACTGACTCCCATTAAAAAAACCTTCTTGTAGGGTACCATCCAAATTCTCCAGTTGTAACACGCCTACACGTGTCAGATGTTGAATGATGTATGGACCCAACTAATTCATATGAAACTTACTCAAGTGTTCCAAAAAAATTTTATTATACAAGAACAGTGAATCTACAAGCCCGAGTCTCTTTTTCTTAATTCTTCTATCATGCCACACTTTCTCTCTATATTTCTACACTTTCTACTGAAATATGGCTACTATGCAGTCTTCCTCTAGCTATAGTAACTCCTATAATATTTTCTCCACTATGCTAGATTCATTCAACTATGTGACTTTTGTAAGGTGTAAACTAGGTATCAAAAAATATATTGGTATTATTTTCTCCCATGCATAGACTAATTAGAAACGTGCTTGTCCAGTCAAATTCTTGGAGGTGGCCCTATATGCCTACAAAACTATTTGTATCCTCAAATCGAAATCATCGCATTGTACATTTCATACCTTCGTCAACATTATCTCCAATATTTTCTTAAAGGTGTCCATGGTACCATTAGATTATGGATGTTAGGGAGTACTCTTCTGAAGATAATTATCAAACTCTTCTATTAGTGTTGCAATAGTATTTTTTAGGAAATGAGTTCCTTGATCACTCACCAATATCCTCAGAAGCACATATATGGTGACTACAATATTAAATAAGAATTGTGGAGTTGTCTTTATCCTACAGTCTTTGACAAGTGTGACTTCCTCCCCATTTTGTCCGATAATCAGTAGTGGCGATTATGTACCACACACTATTTCTCCTTGCAGGTGGGTTTATTGAGCCTAAAAAATCAATTTCCCATTTATCAAATGGATTTAGGGTGAATTAGGGAACAAAGGAAATTTATCTCTTTTGGAACACTTCCCCACTAGCTATCACGGGTCACACATTTTTCAAAACTCTTTGGCATTTCTATGTCGAGCATGCCACCATAGCCATCCACACAAGATCTTTTGTGTTGTGGCAGTCCTGAATAATGTCCTCTAGTTATTCCTGCATTCATTTCTATCAATATCATCAGTGTTCATGCTCCAACATGCATCTACACAATATTCTATCTATGCCTAGCTTATATAAGAAACCTGCGACGAGTTGATTGTTCGTTTCTTTTACTAATAAGTTTTTCTTCTACGAGATAGTATACCCTACTGGTTCCACCCTTGTACTCAAAAATATTGTAGCTTATACAAAATGATAATCCACCATGGTCACAAAAAAGAGTTTCACATCTCGTATATCATCTTATACATTTTGTGCATCCTCTCTTATGGTTATTTGTGACAAATCAGTAGGCCCTGCATCCAACCTTCTGCGTTTGACCACCACCTAAAGATTGTGTTCGTCAAAATACAACAACCATATGAAATCCCCCCCCCTAACATAGGCTTTTTCATGAGGTTTTTTAGTACATAATGGTTTTTATATAGTTTTAACTTATTACCGAACAAGTAACATCTAAACTTTTGAAGTGAATACATCATTACAAGTCCCTCCCTCTCTGTCATAATGTATTATTGATATGTTTTGGAGAAACTTCTATCTAGAAAATAAAATGGGATGATCTATCTCTCCCTCTATAATATGTACTAAAAGAATTCCCAGTGCAATCGATGGAGAATCTACATGCTCATGGAACTCCTTTTGCTAATCTGGGAACAACTGAATCTGCACAGTCACCATTTTTTCTTATACGGTGTCCAACGTTTGCTGACATTCGTCATCCCATTAAAACATGTTCACTTTCTTGAACTACCTCTCCATAAGGGCATTGATTTGAGCATAACCTTGAATAAATTATTGATAGCACCTTTTGTGTCCCAAGATAGATCGCAATTGCCTGACTAATGTAGGTGATGATAGATCCACTATCACTATGATTTTAGTTGGATCCACCAATAAACCTTGACTACAAAATACGTTCCTGAAAAAAATGCCAAAAGGTGGAAAAAATATACATCTATTTTTATTTTTAGCCATCTACACTTATCCAACATTATTCGTAGAACTTTAATGTGATTTTTTAATTGATTGAACAAAATCTAGACATTGAAAGAAACTTCTATGAACTTGTGGATGAATTCATTAAAATTTATGACAACTGTTAGCACTTTGTATTTCTTAAGACTGTGAAAGAAATGCAAATGTAACCACAAAACCACTTTCAAGTCTAGAATCTAGCCCCCGTAAACTTAGAGAGGGATCTATCTATTAGATTTAGCTTTGTTTCCTTTTAGACTTTTAGGCTAGATGTGAAAGTTCAAGGATTGGTTTTTTAATTGATTGTTTGGTTATTTGGATGATAATGTAAGAAGGGACCATTGGGAAATGGAGTCAATTTTCTATAGGTGGACCCTTTGAGAAATGATAGATGAGTTTAACAGGGAAAGGAAGGAATATTGATTGGATCTTATATGGATGATGAGATGGGAAAGAATAAATGACTATGTATCCATTAAGCATAGAGAAATTAAGAATTCTGTTGCTTAACATCAATTTAAAACATCGAAATTATTCAAAAGACAGAATTGAGTGTATTTAAACAAATTCAGATTCTTATTTTCTTTGAAAAAAATAGATTAGGAACACATGTGAAATTACAGAGAAAGGAAAACACAATAACAAGAGAGAATATCATTTCACTAAAAAAATATGACACAGGAATCCTCAAAAGCTTTTGTATTACTGAAAATTTTTCAACTGGAACTTGTGGAGAAAATTTACATCAATAGTCCTTTTCTTCCATACAAAAATCAACCCTTACTACTTCAAAATATGAAGTATTTATAGAAAAATTACAAAAACATCTTGATTTCAGAATATCAAGGCAAAATCCTAAATTTTCTTAAACCGTTTAAATAAAGACTACACAAATTTAGGAAACTGAATTTCTGCATTCGACTAGCATTATTTTTTTGTCTTGTTGTTGGTGAATGGACCTTAAGAATAGCAGCTAGTTATTGATGTCCTTCTAGAGATCTGATGACTGTTTACTATAGTAACTCACACAATTTTTCCCACCTGTGTTCATGTGATAGTTTCAACCTGATCTACCTCTATGAATTTCTCAAACATAGGCTTAGTGAGAAACAAATGATTGATTTCATGTTTGATCAATAAACCATATCTTAGGCCTTCCATGAACTAATTTCCTATGAGTGTGCCCTTGATTTTAGAAAATTTTCACCTGTCTCTAACAATGGTGTACAATTTATGCTAGTAATATTCATGTTTGACCAATTTATCTCCTATCCCTTGTAATATAGGGAGACCTTTTTGGTGTAGTATGTTGAATTTCCTCTAAAATTTCTAGGTAATGTTTTCGAGACTGTTGCATTTAGTCTCCAATTGTAGCATCAAATTCTTCTTAGTGAGAAATTTTCTCACTTCCAAAATGGTATATGTTCTTCCTTCTATGTCTATTTCTTCCAAAACTTCTTTGGATTTTAAATCTAATAGTCTTATTAGACCTATAGCATCACCTTGTTTGGTGCCAAGGTGTTTCTTCAAATCTTCTATAAGCTCTTTTGATTTTTTGACCAACTCACCTTGTTCAAAGATGATTCCAATAGATGGCTATATCTTTTTGATAGCTTCATTGATCTTTATCCAGATGTTTTCTTTGGCTTTTGTGATGGTATCATCTATGACTAGTTGATTCTTCACATATTCTATCCTTTGTGTGAGCTTCTGTGTTTTCTACAATTATGATAGATATACATTTTGTACTTTCAACTTTTGTTGCTGTAAATTATTTAATTTCTCAGTTAATTTCTCAATTTCTTGGTCTTTCATAGACATATTTTCCATTACATTAGCTAATTATGTTGGTGTACTATTAGATGGTCCTTTTTTTGTGACAATTATTGTTGAAGTTGTTGTTGATGTTGATGCCTCAACTATCGATGTACCCACCACTGGAATTATAGCAAAAGGAATTCCTTGCATTGCACTAGCTTGCTGCTCATTTTATTTTAGGAATGTTTCCAGCTCCTTTTCCATTTTTGAAGTCCAATTGTTCTATTCAATGATAATCTTGAACAGATTCTCCTTTTCATTCTCTGACTTTCCATATCCCTTTTCCTATGGATCCTTAGTGGAGAGGAGCTTAAGATGATTCTTCAACGTTGTTATATCTACATTCTTGTTCATGATGATTTCTTTGGCTGCCTTTACATCATTGGGATCATATCGTAGTTTAGTGACCAAATCCTCCAAATAATTTATGTTTGTGTATTTGGCCAGAAAAAAACTCTTTCTAACTTTAATTGTGCTTGAATATTATTTAATGAAACCTTGAGCTTAGATGCTACCATAACTATGTTTGTAATGGTGTTGTAAAGCATTTCTCCAGAATACTTGTGGAAGTCCATCTGGTCAATGGGATGGATTGTATCTATGTCAAAAGAGAAGATAGATTTCTTGCAATCTTCTCTAGGTATGGGCTTAAAAACATTAGGCTCTAAGAAGGAAACCTGCATTTTCCTCCTCTCTACATCAAAAGTTGAGAGAAGCCTGTGCTGGGTGGTGGTTGTCTATTTCCAAAACTGTGACAAAGTGGTGGCCTTGAGTGTCTGGTTCCTTACTTTGATTTCCCTATAAATGGAGAAAATGCTTTGATCTACATTTTTCTGGTCCGCCACTCTTGATGGTGATGCAAAATGTGTATCTATGGTCATTGGGGTCATCACATATGTAGGAATAATCTCATCTCTCCTTGAGACTGACGGGATATAGAGACCTATTACAGCGATGGGCTAGTGATGTTCTTTATTCTGTTGTTGAGTTTCCACTGTATTTGTAGTCTTATGTTTCTTGTTGTATACTATAAAATCATTAGTTGAGATCTCTATTACTGAAGGGGAGATATTTTCCCTTTTTTTTAAACTTCCTTTTCTTGAGGTAATGGAGATTTCGAAGTAGATAGTACCTGCTCTTTGGCCTACAACAAATTCTTCTCCAGCCACTCCTCCTAGTTCATAAACTGTTCTATTTTTGGTCTAGGAGTATTAGTTAAGGGAGCATATTTAAGTTCCATTATTAATTTACAGATTATTCCAAAGGGTCATAAGACCAAGTAAAGCTATGTTTTAAATCCATCTGCTTCAAGATAGCCTCTTCCTTTTGTCCTGCTGACCTTGCATTGGATATGAATGGACCACCATTTGTTTTTATTTTGAACTGTGCCTTCTTCTTTGCTTCCAGGAAGTGCATCTCATCCATGTTGATCACTTTCTTGATAAATGCCAAGGAAAATATTCGAATAGGTACAAATTTAGGGAGTTTATAGGGAGGAAATTCACAACAATATATTTTGATTTTTGTGTAAGTTGGTATAAATACCAGTCCCCTCTCTTGGTCTCACTCAAATGCAAAATTCTATTTATCTTTGGATGTATTCTGGGGTCCGCATCACTGTTTAACAAATTGGATGCCATTGTACAAATTGATCTACAAAATCACTTAATGTAAATTTAGTTTTCTTCTTCCTGACCAAGCAGGTCAAGTGAATGACTGACTAAGGGTTCCCTTAACTATCTGTCTTCTAAAGCTGGAAAGGGAACCTGTCTGATTGAGAATAAATAAATAAATACACCAAAATGGATGTATATCAAAAAATACTGCAGTTGACAACTTCATGAATTTCTCACGAATCATCTATGCCAAAAATTAATTGTAATAGAAAATGATTTGTGGATTTTCACCACTAGAAAATATAGAGAGAAATGAAAAAAAAAATTCATCTACCCACTGGTTAGAGTAGTATCCTAGTGTTAGGTCCCTATAATACTAGTGTATTCTCTTATTATTATTGTCATTGTACCCCTCATTTTTATTATTCTTCCCATGTTGTCCCCATATTTTCATTATTGTGCCCCATAGAATCCCACTATTGTTATTCTTGTGCCCTTACATTATTATTGTTATGTTGGCTTTGATTATATTGTGACCCTTTAGACTCCTATATATAGAAGGGAGGTCTTGTGATTTGTATCATCCAAGAATTTTTCATTTGTGTAATGTAAATGAGGTTTCCCCCTAGAAGAGGATACATTTAAGTTGTTGATCTATTAATTTATTCTATTTTGTCAGCTTGTTGCACAACAATTCGTATCTGAGCTTTCAATTCTAGGGTTTCGCTGCTTCAAACAAGTCATCATGGAATTTTCGCTATAACTATTTTTCTCCGAAGCTTTAGAAGCTGAACCTAAAACCCATTTGAGAAAAAATTGTGATGAACCACTAGACCATATTTCATATGTTTTCTCACTATATTTCAGAGATATGAACTAAGGGAGTTAGGGTGTTTGCAGGCTCCCAAATTGGATCTCAAACATCTCACCTTGTGAAAATCCTCATGACTATCTCTATGAGCATCTGATTCAAATTTCATAAAAATTGATCAAAAGAATATGGATTGTAGCTTGTGGGGTATCATTTTCAAATCCTAATGTCAGAAGAGTCAGACATTGCACGTTGTACAAGTTCGCTCTACTAAACTAGTCTATAATTAGGTCATTACGCGAGATTGGGCATAACCCTTTATTCGGGAATCCAATTGCGATCACACTTATTGGGTTTGAAATAAGGCTCATAGGGCTATTACAGGCCAAAATTTCTGTACTTGGAGATCTGAAATTACAAAGTTATAGGGATTTCAAGATCGAGCTCATACAAAGCGGAAAAAAAGGGAGTGTAGTATTCTTTTTTTTTTTAATTTTCATAAGCCTTGTTTGAAAAAGTAGTTTGAAGTGATTCAAAGGGAATTGGGAAGCATAACTATCAGCCATTGATGGCCTAAAGAAAGAAAATGGAAACACCTAGTAAGCAACCTGAATTCTCTACTATGACACATGAAGAAGAGGAAGAAATGCAACATGATATATAAAAATTATGAGACCGAGTGCAACAAATTTCACTCTCACAAAAAGTAACTGAAGCTAAGATGGATGGTTTAAAGAATGGAATGAAAGCTAAGATGGATGGCATAGAAACTAAGATGGATGGTTTAGAAGAAAAACTTAAAGGAAACATGGAATATTTAACTATAGATTTGACAACGTTGCTATAAGAAATTCTTACTAATGGCGAAAGGGTAGTAAAGGAAACTTGTGGTGAGAACAAAAGAAATCTTAGTCATGATTTCATAGACTCTAATGTTAGATTGAAGACCCATCATGTTCCAAATATCGATATGAAGAATTTTGATGGAAAGGATCCCGTAACATGGATACTACAGATGGAGCAATATTTCAATCTCCATAATGTGAAAAGCACACAAAAGGTATGCATTGCGACTTTATAATTGGAAGCCAATTAGTTTGTACGGTATCGATGGCTTTGCTCTCTTAAAAAAATTGTCAATTGGGAAATTTTTATGGAAGAAATGGTAGCACAGTATGAGGATACAAAAAGCAATACCATTTTTAGCCAATTGATAAATCTCAAACAAAAGGGTTCAATGGTGGAGCACATTGAGGACTTCCAAAAATTAAATATAAGGGTAAAACATATTCCCAGAGGAGCATAGGGTTGATGTGTTCATAGGGACTTTAAAGGATAACATCCAACATGAGGTTCGGCTTGGGGAACCTGATTCCTCTAAGAAGGCATTCAGGATGGTAAGAAAAATTGAAAGAAAAATTATGGCAACAATGAAGCCTACCACTCACAACTATAAACATGGAAATGTTGTTGTCCCTAGCCTTCCACAACCTACAAGGTTGACACCATAAGAATGGGAAGAGAAAGGATTTTTTTACTGTTGTGATAGAGAATACACTAAAGGTCATAAGTGTGTCGAGAATAAATTATTTTACATACATTGTGAAGAGGAGGAAGAAAAGGAACAAGGAACATCAAAAGAAGAGGAGACGCACTAGGAACAAACAATAGAGAAAGAGGAAATGAATTTTAACATATCTTGTAATTCTTTGGCCGGAATTACCACTCCTCAAACCACCAACATAGAAGGACATAGCAATAAGAGAAAGTTAATAGTGTTGATTGATTCGGGCAGTACCCATAATTTTATTCATTGTAAGATAGCCAAGGAATTGAATTTCTTCCTATTTCCATCACGAGAGTGTCAAGTGATGGTTGCAAATGGAGGAACCATAAGTTGCTCTAGAAAGGGCCATAATATCAAGATATCCATGTGATAATATGTGTTGAATAGTCCAATTCTATCCATTCAAATGGGTGGTGTTGATGTGGTACTAGGAGTCCAATGGATACAATCTTTGGGTATGATAACTTTTAATTTTAAAGAAATTTTCTTGAAATTTGTTTTGAAAGGAAAGGAAGTTGAATTCAATTGTATCATAGGAAAAATGTGAAAGATAATCAGCCCTAATGGCATGAAAAAAACTTCTAAAGAAAGAACATCGAAGCGTAATTGAACATTTATGTTCGCTAGAGGTTCCCACATTGGAATCATCTATCTCTCCAGATATCCAAAAATTATTGGACAATCATCCAAGGTATTTGAGACTCCCAAAGGCCTCCCACCTATTCCTGATCATGACCATGCAACATGCTATTCATTTAATTCTAGGAAGTGTTCCTCTAAAAATCAGGCCTTACAAATATTCCTATGCCCAAAAGAGTGAAATTAAACATATGGTTGTAGAAATACTAGAGGCTAGTATAATTCAACCTATTCAAATTTCTTTCTTTGCTCTAGAATTATTGGTGCACAAGAAGGATGGATCATGGAGCATGTTTTCGGATTATAGGGAGCTTTCAACAAGCTCACTATTAAAGATAAATTCCCCATTCCTGTCATTGATGAATTATTGGATGAATTGCATGGAGCAATTTACTTCACCAAGTTAGCCCTTCATTGAGGATATCATCAAATCAAAATGTAGACTGAAGACATCCTAAAAAAAACATTTAGATTTCATTATAGTCATTATGAATTTTTGGTCATGCCTTTTGGCATTACCAATGCACCTTCTACATTTCAAGTTTTGATGAATTCCATTTTCAAACCCTTCCTTAGAAAATTTGTGTTAGTATTTTTTGATGATATAATAATCTACAGCAAGTCTTGGAAAGATCTCGTTAAAAATGTTGACAGAGTGCTCAAACTATTGGAGGAGAGACAATTATATGCAAGAACCTCCAAGTGTTTCTTTGGAGTACAAGAGGTGGAATATTTGGGTCATATTGTATATCATGAAGCTGTTAAGGTAGAACCTAGCAAATTAAAGCCATTAGGGAATGGAAAATCCCCACATCCATAAAGAATCTGCAAGGATTTCTTGCATTGAGAGGTTATTATCCCAAGTTTGTTAATAATTATGGTAGAATAGCGGCACCTATAACAACATTACTCAAGAAATATGCATTTTCTTGGACTCCAGAAGAAATGAAGGCCTTTGAACATCATAAAGAGGCAATGTGCCAAGCACCAGTCTTAGCTATGCCATACTTCACAAAAACCTTTATTATGGAATGTGATGCCTTAGGAAATGGAATTGGTGTTGTTTTCATAAAAGAAAAAAGACCCATTTCTTTTAAAAGTTGTCCAATCAAAGGAAAATATTTACACAAATCTATTTATGAGAACGAAATGTTGGCAATATAACATGCACTTAAGAAATGCTGACCTTACCTAATGAGAAGACACTTCAAGGTAAAAAAAAAAATCATGATAGTATTAAATATGTCTCACAACAAAGATTATCTTTAGAAGAGCGGCAAAAATGGGTCACAAATATGTTGGGTTATCACTTTGAAATAATCTACAAAAAAGGGAAAAAAACATTTTGTTGCAGATGCACTGTCAAGAAAGGATGAGGATGTGGAAGCATTGCTTTATGCCATTTATATTCTCCAACTAGATTTGATAAATGAATAAAGGGATGAATGGAAGAATGACGAAGAAGTGTGGGCACTCATTCAAAAGTTGCAGCAAGATCCCAATACATCTGATAAATTTAGGTGGAAAAATCATTCATTATGGTACACAGGTCGTGTATACCTCTATAAGTTTTCCCAACTCAAAGAAAATATTCTTAGGGAATTGCACACATCTCCCTTAGGAGGGCATTCATGATTTTTAAAAACTTACCGCAGGATTAAGAAGGAAATTTTTTTGGGATGGCCTTAAATATGATATTCCAACAAAATAAAGGTGAGACAATTAAGACCCTAGGTCTATTATAACCTTTATCCATTCCAAGTCAACGTTGGGGGGAGGTTTCAATGGATTTTATCACAGGTTTACCCAAGTCTGAAGAAAAGAGTTTCATCATGGTGGTAGTTGATAGACTTACTAAGTATGCACACTTTAGTGCATTATCTCATCCATTTAAATCCAATACAGTTTCTATTGCATATATGGAAACAATTCAAAAGCTACATGGAAACCCAAAGATTATTCTAAGTGACAAAGATCCCATTTTCACTGGAAATGTTTGGATAGAATTATTTTCTTGTCTGGGTACTGAGTTCGCTCATAGCTCATCTTATCATCCTCAGTCTGATGGGAAAACTAAGATAGTGAACAATTGTTTTGAAGGATATGTCCATTTATTTGTATCTTATAAATAGACACAATGGGTCAAATGGTTACCTCTCACTGAATGGTGGTCTAACACTTCCTTCCATATTGCAGCAAAAATGACCCCATTTATGGCACCTTATAGAGATCATCCACCATCTGTCACATCATATTTAAGAGAAAATTTTAAGGTTCAAGGATTGGGAGATCACATCGAGCATCAACAAAAATTTCTCCATCTCCTAAAGGATAGCCTCACTTTGGCGAAAAATAAAATGAAACAACAGGCGGATTAGCATCGCAACGAAAGAAGTTTTGATCTAGGTGACTGGGTATTTCGACAGCTACAACCATACAAACAAATGTCCCTCAAGAAATCTAACAAGGATAATAAATTATCACCAAAGTATTATGCCTCGTACAAGGTGTTGAAAAATAATGGTACTATGGCATACAAATTGGAACTTCCTACATCTTCCCGAGTTCACCTAGTTTTCCACATTTCATGCTTAAAGAAGGTTATAGGTGGCAATCTCCCAGTTCAAACAATATTCCCAAAGCCTGAAGAGGAAGGAAAAATCATATTGGAACCTAAAGCAGTCATAGAGTTAAGAACTTGACAGTTGCGAAATCGATCAATTTCAGAGTATCTCATCAAGTGGAAGAACTTACCTGCTGAATATTTTACATGGGAGGATTAGAATTTTATATAGAAGCATCCAAAACTAATCAAGCATTGAGGAAAAAACTTTTTTTTATGGAGAGGGGCATGTTAGGTCCCTATAATACTAGTGTATTCCCTTATTATTATTGTGATTGTACCCCTCATTGTTATTGTTGTGCCCATGTTGTCCCCATATTGTTATTATTGTACCCCAAAGAAGCCCACTATTTTTATTGTTGAGCCCTTACATTATTATTATTATTATTATGTCAGCTATGATTATATTGTGACCCCTTAAACTACTATATATAGAAAGGAGGTCTTATCATTTGAATCATCCAAGAATTTTTCATTTGTGTAATGTAAAGGAGGTTGTCATCTCGAAGAGGCTATGTTTTAAGTCATTGATCTATCTGTTTCTTCTATTTTGTGAGCTAGTTGCATAACACCTAGGATGCAAGAAACCATGAATATTACCTGTTTGGCCTTCTTAGGAAAAATAGAAGAACGGTAGGGAGAATTTGTTTTGGGAAATTGAGAATCATCAAGTAGAAACATTTCAAACAATTTGGCTCTCTGAGGGAAATCCATTTTTTTATGTATCTCTGTAAGAAAATCTTGGTGAGAAGGTTGCCTTCGGTTAGTGTTTGTTATCTGGAGAATTTTTGAAATTGAGTGGCCATTAATAGAAAAGAGGAATTCACCATTATGGGCCACTATTGTTCTTTTTCAAGGCATATAGAAGAATTGGCACTAGGTCACAAATTCGAGTAAATAGTAGGTTTGTAGGAAAATGTATTAGCACAGGAAAAGGTCCCACAATCCCAATTCATCACTGAGGTCCATATGGTTATGCTTGAGCCAATTGTGAAGTTTTGATAATTAGAATTCAAAATTGGTCTATTTAACCTGATAGAGATTATCAACTAAAGGCTGGCTATCCAAATCTATTGTTGAGAGCAGCATGGGATTCTCTTGGGGAACGAATTTATTCTTGGACAAGATAATTGAGCAAACGGAGGCGTCAGTTGTCTTGTAAATACTTGATCAGAGAGTTGGATGATTGAGTAAGGAATTGGACAAGCCTGTGAATGCGTTTAAGCTTCTAAAAATGGTAGGGCTCTGAGAGGAGACACGATGTCCTTCAAAACATTTTTCAACAAAAAAATAGCCAAGGAAGGTTCAATGTCCACGAAACCGGACATTTATAATGGACAAGTGAAAACAGACATATTATGACGAGGGAGGCATGGGGAATGTATACACGTGGCATTCAAGAATTGGGGGAGATATCGTGACATGTGAGCACGAGAGGAAGGCGTGGGAATGAAGGGCTAAGTAGAAGCACGATGGAGAGGGAGGAGGTATGTTGTAGTATGGGAGTGGATAAGATGGGGACGTGGCACAGTGGAACAACGGGCTTATGGGTGGTCAACAAAGGGGAAAGCAAGTTTGAGGGGAACCCAAAGGGGGGTAATGATGGGAAGTGGTTTCAGAGGGAGCGGATGCAAAGTTCACGAGAGTGTGACACATAGAGGGAAACAGGTTTGTGAAGACTGCTTCCCTGAACCCCCTTGTTTGATATTGTTTGGAAGGGGTTGGGGGGGCAGAATGGTGTGGTCGTTGTTGATTTTGGTAGGCCACATTTGATGCATTGGTTTATGTCGTCGGGTTACCACAAAACAAAAAGGTCTCGTATCAAACATATTTTATGACATCCCAACGAAATGTTTTTTGTCAACTTTTGACTTTAATAAAATCAAAATCAAACCTTTATGCCTAAAGTACATTATTACAACTTGGTAATCATGATTAAATGACGTGATTATGTATTCTAAACTAAATTAATCTATCTTCAAATCTCATTAATTAACTCTGAATTAGATTAATTTATCCGAAAGGTGCATTTTGATTTTCCAGCCTTCTATTTCTTTTTCTAAAGTTTTTCAATTTCTTTTTATGTTTTTACTAATTAACCAAGATTAAATAATTTGGTTAATCCCTTTTTATTCTACATATTCAATTTCAACCAATATTACACTAGATGGTTGATTTATTCACTAACATAGACTAGCTTTATTTAACTTAGTTTAATCATGTTTAAACAATATGATTAAGCTAGCTACTCTATTTCTAACTTTGAGGTTGCATTTGAACAAGTTGCACACTTCCTTGAAAATTCCAAAAGTATTATTGATGTATTATATTTTTTTGGAAGTGGCATTTAGACTTGCTCACTTTCATATATATCTATATATATATCTATATATATATATATATATATATATATATAGATATATATATATATATATATATATATATATATATATATATATATATATATATATATATATATTATGTGGTATTTTCATCATCACTGTTTCTTTTTATTCTATTTTTCTTTAATTGTTTTCCTTTCACTTGTTTTTACACATATACATTTTTTTATACTCCCTTTTTGTTTTTTATTTTGTTTTTTCTTCTATGTATATTATTTTTCTATTTTTGTAAATCATTTGCAGAATATAATATTATTTACAATTTGATCAACTGAAAGATAATAGCCAATCATCATTTGATCCTATGAATCATAGGACCCTAATAGTGGCTCCAACTGGGGATGACATCCTCCCTGTGAGGTGTCAAGAATGTTGTAGATAAGTAGCCTTGGTCAATTCTTTTTAGTATTTATTCTGCATTTGAATTGACTTGTTATTGTTGTGGATATGACAACAACTCATCAGGAGCTTATGGCCTTCTCTTGTGGCTTTAAATTCTGATGTAAGCCACCGACACTGACAATAGAAAAATAGAATGGTATTCATATTGATTTCAGTAAAAATTGATTTATGATTGAGGAAAGTAATGTTTGAGCATTATACTATTGACACGTCCACGAGGAAGTTCTGCTCCAGATAGGTCTTTAAGAAAAAATTCTTTGTTCCCTCTGTAAGCATCAATTATATATGTTCCCTTCCACAAATTATTGAACTTACCATGCTTACCTTTGTCTTCATTCCTTGAATCCCACTTTATTACAATGTATCCTAATTGAAATTCATCAACTTTAGTTCTTATGTCATAAATATTTTTGATGTTCTCTTGGACGACTTGGGTTCTATTGTAAGTGTGTTCTCTTGATTGTTGTAGTTGTATTGTTTGGATTATCCTCCTTTGTAGATCATTAGGCTCAACTTCTGATTCCTACAATAATTGAGAATAGGGATTCCTAGGGATGTGGCGAAAACAAAATCTACCCCATAACTAATTGGAACGTAGATAGTCCAATAGACATTTTGGTACTAATTTTGTCTGCCCATAAAGCATTGATTAATTTATTATGCCAAGACTTCTTGTTAGCCTGCAACAACTTCTTGATGATATTTACCAAACTTTTATTTGAAGACTCTTTTAACCCATTTCCCCATGCATAATATGCAGTAGAGTGACCCAATATTATACTGTATTTGTTTCAAAATTCCACCATCTTCTTTGATTTGAATTGAACTGCATTATCACTAATAATCGTATTTGGTCATCCAAATCTAGAAAGAATGTTACCTTCAAGGAATTAAATCATCACTCCATCTATGGCTTATCTTGTAGGTATAGCTTCAATCCATTTTGTAAAATAATCAGTGGTTGTAAGAATCCACTTATGCTGGGCTAAGGAACTGGGATGAATCTATCTAATGAAATCCAAACCCCATTGCTAGAAACGAGTTTCAATAGTTATGGGCTTCAAGGGTAGGGCTAATAATTGTCTTTTTCCTTCGAAGATTTGGCATTGATTACATGTGGTGAGTTTCTTATGGACATATGCAAATAACGTGGGCCAGTAAAAGCAAAACTTTAAGACCTTGTTTAATGTTGTCTTCCAGTACAAGTGCCGTCCACAATCTCCTTCATGGAATTCCTGCATAACTTTGTCCGCTTCATCATTTAGTAAACCATTCAGTAAGATTCCTCTCACATATTTCCAATACACATCATGATCCAAAATAAAAAAATCTCATAGATTTCAATTTAAGAAATCTAGATTTAGTCTTAGTCAAACCTGGAGGAATTTTTAAGGTTTGTAGTACAAAGACAATGTCTTCATACCATGAAGATGTATCAAAGGATTTTGATACCTATGGAGTCACCTACTCTTCCTATTCATCCAATTCAACTATGAAATTTATATCAAGTGCATGGAAATTAGAATCTTCCATTAGTTTTACCAATCCTTGACCATTGATCAACTTACTGGGTTTCATTTCAAGATCATATTCTAAAATAACAACAATCCATTTACCCCTATTTCCGTTAGGATCAATCTGTGTGAAAATATCTTTGACAATAGCATTAGGGATAAATGCAATTATATGG
Organism: Pinus tabuliformis; assembly: GCA_031772625.1. NCBI lineage: Eukaryota > Viridiplantae > Streptophyta > Pinopsida > Pinales > Pinaceae > Pinus > Pinus tabuliformis. The sequence goes on from CM062820.1 coordinate 1,319,415,604, forward strand.
GAGTGTAAGATGTAAACTCTAAAGTTCGTTAGCCCTTTTACGAAGGAAAAATCATGTTTCTTCATGTTGAGGCCCCGAAAATTGGGTCTACAACAAGGGGGATACCCACTCGGTTTGGACCTTGAAAGAAGCTCCTTTTCCATTTGGGATGGTGGGTTCGACTGGGGATAATGAGACCAATTTCCCGATTTGTGTCTGTGCATTGAGAATTGATATTTCATTTCTAATGATTTCTAAGTAAAATTCTTTTAATCTAAGTCTAATTTAATAATATGCAATTGTATTCTAATGAACAGAAATATCTAATTCTAAAACTAACCCAGGATTTAACTTTTCAGTTATGCGATCTAAAAAAAATTCTAACAGCGATCGGTAACAAACATCATTGAATTGCTATGAGAAAACAATTCAATAAAAATGAACTGTTTCATATAAAAAGCTAGCCGAAACAATTGTGAAAAGCATATCGCATAATAAGTCATTCATACATTAAGCATTAACAGAATAGTCAACCCCATACAAAAGTTCCAAATGACAACTCAAACATTCAAGAATTCATATATAAATAACTAAACATAAATATCACTTTAACACATAAGCAGAAATCATTAAGAGGTAAAGTACCATTGATAACAAGTTCTACTCATGAGCTTCAACAATATAGATTTATCTCTTCCTAATTCAACATCTACCAAGAGTATAAAAGTGCATTTCAGTAACAGACATTAAACACAGATATAAATAAATCTTGTTCCATTCATTCATCAAAACCTCCTCCGAGGGTGTAGAAGTGCATGTTCTGAGGAAACATTTTTGATAAATTTCAAGACCCCTTTATAAATGCATGAGAGGGGTTAAAATACTACTAACTAAATACTAAAAATAATCTATTACAAAAATATAGGAGGAGGTTTAAATGATCATCCTAATCTAAGGCAAAAATAAATCAAAACTAAAACTAAAACTGAATCTGGAAATTAACCTGTCTATGTATCTATTCTCTAAGGTCACAAGCATTTAGTATTTGCTTGAGGACAATCCGTTGGCCGACCTCCAATTCTAGTTTCCCTGTGAAAATAGAATCGGCAAGTGCTGGCGCTATCTTCTCAAGAGAGTTTGTAAGACATTTGAGAGTCATGCATTGACTGTGCGGTTTAACCAAGTACTTCCAGTAAGAATCCCAACTCAACTTGGTTAACTTCTTGATGGACTCTGCTCTTTCTTCAACCTTTTGTCTCCATCTTGTTTGTAGATGCTAAATTAAATAATCAGAAATTTTTATACCACCTAAGGATATCCCTGATAAATACATCTGGTTTTTTAGCACAGGTTTCGCCTTTAGCCTTTAGTGCTTTTTCTTATAATTTTCTGGGCTTACAGGTGACTAAGCGATCAGAGGCTTTCCTTCTCAAGGGATTTCTCTAAACTACCTCCGTTTCTTGATCCAGAATTCCCTGGTGCCAGTTTTTCGTCTTGCGCATTTTTGGTTGATGATACATAAACCTTAAATCTTGTGGAGTGAATGACCCAATGAGTTATTGGCTCTAAGTCTTAAATTATTTGTCTATTACATCAACACTATCTAGTACCCACTTGACCATGTCTGTGTATGGAAGAATCTTAGGTCTTGCCGCTATCTTGTTCAAGAATGAAAATGCAAGTTCTGTGATTGATGCCTCAGATGACTTGCGTGAGTCTGTTGTTGCTTTAACCTCCATTACTCTGAGATTTTCTTCTTCAAGTAGACTATGCATGCCTTCCCAAGTAGTTGTGCCGACATCTCTATTACAGGTGGTGTCCATGTATAAGGGCGTCATTTCTTTGTCCTCACTAATCAGATCTTTTCCTTTCTTTCCCATTACACTCTGAACACAGATGCGTATATTTTTCTACTTTCTGCTCCTGCAATTTACAAGTAAGGAAAGACTAATGATAAGAAATAAGGTGACGGGAAATCTCTTAATGCCGAAATCATATAAAATATACCACCCTAACTGAAATGACCTCTCGATCAAATCTAAATCTTATCTCATTAATGATCATCAACTAAGCCATTAAATTGACATTAATGCACATAACCTGGTAACAGATTACGAAAAAACTTTATTGAACGATGAGCCCTGCAAATCTACGATAAAGTGATTTTGTGATTTGCTTTTCAATATCACAGATCACAATATCGCTAATCTTTTGTGTTAACAATCATCTATCATCACATTCTTTTGCGAGATGCCGTATCGCATATCCCTGGATCGAGATATTTTACCTTAAGTGATACTTGAGGCATATGAAAATTGCGATGCATGATAACTCTTTACAGCGTGCGATCTGACATTGCAATTTCGCAATTTCAGTAGTTTGCTTATGTGGTTTCCTTCATTACCTTTTGCGATGTGACGTCTTATTGAGTGAATGATTTTATTCGAACTTATCACAAAACTTAAGTCCTTTTGGGTTTTGCGGGTGTTTTCCTATGTTTATGATAGTAAGTTTTATTCGAAGGGGAATATAAGTGCTACTTTTTATTTTTTAGAAGGGTCCCATTTATTTAGTATTAGTAATAGAACTAAATAAAAGGGGGGTTTTTGCTAGCCACAACACTTGGCAATTCACTTGGAAGAACCAATTATCTCTGATTATCTTTTGAATTTTCTAAACTTCCAAAATAGAAGATTTTTCTGGAAAATCAAACTTTATTATAGAAACATAAAGTGCATCATGCTTTCAGTTGTTAATGATAGTTTGTTTCTCCTGTGTTAACTCTGATTATTTACTTCCCAAAGCTAGTCATTGTATTTACATCAGCCACTACTTGGTTTATAAAGATAAAAACAAAGTTTTCTCTGTAAGTTAGTTTTTAAATATTCTCATTTGTCATAGGTAGAGCCTCTACTGCCAGCAGGCATTCATAGCTTCGACAGGGTTACCTATTAGCCAGCAATGATCCTATATCGTACTTGGAGAAATATATGATTTTCAAAGGGAAATCCATATCCACACTTATTGCTTTTATGTTCTTTTAATTCTTAAAGATAAATGTCTTGGTTTGGTAGCCAAATTATGACAGTGCCATTCACTTGATTTATAACTTTGCTAAACAAGTTGGCTCATGATGAGGCCCCTTGTCTTTTGATTGTAACAATCTTGATTCATTGCCCTGTTTTGGTATGTAGTTTTGGTAATGTTAGCAAGTTATAGTATCTATGATCATGATAAGTCGGCTCGTGATGAGACCTATTATTCTTCAAGTTTATAGTGTATATCTATATTATTCCTTGAAGCTCGTAATTCTCTAGGTGGGGAGGAAGTCATTGGTTCCTTAAGAATAGCTCTGGATGACAATTATAGAGTTTCTAGAAAGAGCTTTTCTATAGAGAGTCTTCATTTTTGTTATTGATGCTTTTCGTTGACTGATATAGAACAAATTCCCACTAAAGGTTTCCTTTTATCAAAATTTGCAAGGTTGAAACTAGTAACATTCCGAGGCTTATAGCCTTTGGTTGTATCTTTCAATAATAATGACCAATTTTCCAAATCAGTTCTATTTATACAAGAGAAAAACAAAATCTAAAAGAAACACTAGTCTTTTTCGTGAATTCCAAACGTAACCATTTACAACATGTTTTATTATCAAAATTAAAGCTATAAACAATAATTTACAAAAAGATAAGAGGTTATCTCCTATGGAAAGTATTTTTTGAGGATCTGCCCATTAACAGTTAAAGATTCTCTTTCCCTGCTAAATTTTGAAACATGAAAGTGGATGGGCCTATGATTTTTTCAATTTGGAATGGGTCAAGCCACATTCGTTGGAATTTCGTATGTTTGCCTTTTTCTTCATGAGCCTTATCCCATTTTAAAACTAAATCTCCAATTTGAAAGTCCTTTCTAGATACCATTCTTGAATCAAAGGAAGCCTTTACTAATGCTTGATGATGAGCATGTGTTATTTTAGCCTATTCTTGTTTCTCTTCTAGCTTAAGGATCTATAGTTATCTTAGTTGTAAGAATGAAGTTAGTGTTTCCTCAATAAATTGAACTAAGGTCAAAGATGAAATTTCTAGGTGAGTTGGGAGAACCACTTCTCTCCCATAAACTGAATTAAAGGCAGAAGTGCCAATGGAGGCTTTCGGCGTTATTCGGTTTGCCCATAGAGCATACGTCAAAAATTTGTGCCAATTTTTATGATTCTGGTCGATGGTTCGCTTAATGATTTTGATTAAGTTTTTATTCGTTGATTCAGCCAACCCATTCCCATGTGGGTAATAATTGGTAGAGTATTTAACCTTAAAACCTCTTTTGAGTGCAAATTCAGTCATAGCATTCCCAAAAAAATATGATGCATTATCAAACATTAAAGTAGATGGTAAACCAAACCTGCTGACTATGAACTGATCTATGAAATCAATGATGTGTTCAACATTAGCTGTCTTGAGAGGAACTGCTTCTACCCATTTAGTAAAATAATTGGTAGCTATAAGGATGTACCTATGTTATTTAGAAGGGTGAGGAATGATCTCTTCTATTATATCCAATCCCCATTGATCAAAGGGTTGATCAATATTTATTGGTTGCAAAGGCAACAACGATTTCTTTTATCTTCCAGCAGTAGTCTGACAAACTTGACATTTCCTCACATAGCTATGTGCATCTTTAAATAGTGTAGGCCAATAGTACCCTATGCACAAAATTTTATGTGCTGTAGCATCTCCAGCATAATTTCCACCTACTGGTCCATCATGGAGTTCCTGCAACATTTTTTCAGCTTCAGATTTCTCAAGACATCGAAGGAGAAAAAAAACATAATTCATTTTAAAAAGTACATCGTTTACGAGTCGATATTGCTTAGCCTTGAATCTTAGGGATCTTTTCTTTGTATAATCCAGATTTGAAGGAGCATATCTATTCTTTAGGTAAAATAAGATATCAGCATATATTGATTCAATATCGTTTAGGCTTAACTCATACATTTTCACTTCTTGATTTGAGGATGGTATTTTAGAAATAAGCAACGCTCCAGCCAACATTTTGCAAAAGCCTTGAACTTTTACAATATTTGTTGGCTTAAGCTTAACATCGTATTCTTGTAAGGCAGTAACCCAATTTTCTCTTTTTTCACCCACATCTTTATGTACTAAGAGATTTCTTACCACTGGAAATGGTACTATGATTCTTGTATGGGTTTTAAGAGGAAAGGGTTTGAAGTGCTTGATCGCTTTGAAAAAAACATAAGCTTGTTTCTCGACGTCAAAATAATTTAATTCAACCCCTTGTAGATTTGAACTAAAGAAGGCAATTGGGGCTTCCACCTTCTCTTGATTTAGTTGCGTGAGTATCGCAGCATATGATTTATCAGAGGCAAATGCATATAAAATGAAAGGATCAGAAAAAATTGGAGTTGCTAAGGATGGGGTAATTACAATCACTTGATTAATCATATTGAATGTTTCATATTCCTCTTGGCCCCATTTGAAGAGTGAATTCTTCTTGATCATTACTTGTAAGGGAGATATAATCCTTGAGAAGTCTGGAACAAATCTCTTAACAAAATTAATTTTGCCAAGGAAGGATTGTATGGCTTTCTTGTTGTGAGGCAAGTGTATTTCAGAAATCTCCTTAATTCTACTGGGATCAATATGGATTCCAGATTTTGACAATATAAATCCAAGAAGTTTTCCTTCACTTAATGCAAAAAATTACTTTTTTGGATTGAGTGAAATCCCATACCTTTAGCAATGTTCGAAGATCTTCTTTAAGTCTCTAAGGTGATTACCGCATTTTTTAGAATATATAGTTATTTCATCCAAGTAAATCACCATTGATTTGTTTACTAATCCCTTAATTGTGATGTCCATGGCTGTTTGAAATGTGGCACCAACATTGATCAGACCAAAAGGCATCTTTTGATATGCATAAGTACCCCATTTGGTTCTGAACATGGTCTTGAGTTGATCGTTACGATCAACCAAAACTTTATTGTAGCTGGAGAAACCATCTAAAAGGGACATTAATTCTGATCTTGCAACTGCTTGAAATATTTTTTCCATAGGAGGCAGGGGAACATTATCCTTTTGGCAGGATTTGTTAAGATTTCGAAAGTAAATAGAAATTCTAATGTCTCCGTTTTTCTTTCTGACAGGAACCAAGTTGGAAACCCATCTAGAATGTCGAACAAGAAAAATAATTTTGGCTTTCAATAATTTGCTGAGTTCAGATTTAATCTGGCTTTCCATACTAGGTTGGATCTTCCTCAGCTTTTTCTGGATAGGTTTTTCATCAGTTATCATTGGGATAGTACGCTAAATGATTGAAGTGTCATAAGTCTTAAGGTCATCGTAGTTCCAGGCAAAGACAATTTTATTTTTTTATGAGACGAACATAGGCTAATTTTTCTTCAGGGGCTAGGCCAAGACCTATGTTGATATTTTGTGGATTGTTATCCATTCCTATATTTATTAATTCATAGTGTAGAGTTGAACTCTGAAGTTTTGAATTGGTACATCTCTTAAATCAGTCTTTCAAATCATATAGGTCTTCCAACTTGACTACAGATTTTGGAATAGCATTATTAGTGCTTTCTTTTTGTAACTATTTGTCATGTTGGTCCTCATCAATTATTTGATTAGTGTAAGATCCTTTCGATGTCAGGAAACTTACAATATCAGGATCATCGTTGAAAATTCTCCGGTTTGTAATATTATCAAGAATAAAGGGTCTAAAGATCAATTCAATTGAGAATCTGTCTAGGCTATAGTCTTCTGAAGGAATGAGCTTGGGAACTATATTTTCCAAAAGGTCAGCACTAGTATTTTGGGGTCTGGAAATCAGTGAAATGTTAGATGCTATAAAATGTTTAGTCAGATCTTGCACTAAAGATTGATAATGCTTTAAATGACCTAATAGACAATGTGTAGTATTTTGTACCTGTTAAATAACAATCTCAGAGTTGTCGAAGACTTATAGATACTTGATATCTAATCCAATTGCCTTGTATAATCCTTGGACTAAAACTTCATATTCTGCAGTGTTATTGGTGCAATCGAACTCAAGTCTACAAGTTAGCATAGTTTTGTTTTCCTCTGGACTAACTAATACACATCCTGCTCCTGCTCCATCATTAGACTTAGAACCATCAAAAAATAACTTCTAAAATAAAGATTTATTTATAGGACTATCTATAAAATTAACACATTTAGAACTATCTGTTTGAGAAAAGTCTTCTACTTGAGACAAAACATAATGTTCTAAGTAAGGAAAAGTGTGAGCATTAAAATTTCCTAAGAAAGAGTCAATAGAATAGTTGCCAATTATATTGTTTTTATATGCTACAGGTTCATTTTCTCCTTCCAATTTCGTCATTATGTATTTTTGGTGTCTTTCTTGCTCGACCTTTATCTGATTCAATTTACCATTGTAAGGGAGCCACATATGTGACCAATCAGTCGCAAAGTATCCATGAAGCTTTTCAGACCAATCCCTCCTAGGAATTAAGCCATAAAATTCGGGAATGTCTACAACTAGAATATCAATGACTTGACATACCTTTGGATTAGATGATAGCCTTATGGTAATGTGATTTACTTCAGCGATTACTTCAACTTGCTATCAGTCCAACTTAACTATGCATACTGGAGATTTTTGAGGTTGGACGTTTAACTTTGCACATATTGTTTCAGGTAAGATATAAGATGAAGATCTTGAATCTACGAAACAATTATGTAAGTTTTTATTGAAAATTTCATAAGTAAGAAGGAATGCGGGAGTATGAGATCTTGACCTACCTCCAATTAAAGAGATATCATTTGGATCAACTTTATTAGTCGTATTAGTTGGAGGTCTTCCCATCTCATGAGAAGCTTGCGGGATTACAACAGCAGGCAGAGGTGCAGTAGGTATTGCGTGTAACTCTTTCAAAAGTAGCTTTTGTTGATGTTTCAATTTGCTCAATTCACGAAAAGTAATGTTAGACATAGTTTTATTCATGTCTTCAATGATATTATACTCCATCTCATCAGAAACAATCATTGTTTTAGATGGAGTTGGTGAATCGGATTGGACTGGGCTTGCTTGGGTCGCTTTTGGTGATGATTTCTTACCTGTAACTTTATCCTTAGATATCGAGTTCGGTCTCTTCTATTTAGGACTAGGTTGTGGAGGATCGAGTTGATTTCTACTTCTAGTACTGACTGGTGATGCCTATTGATCATCCTCATCTGGGAGGAGGAAGTCCCCATAGAAAATTTTGGGGGCGAATGTTCGCCCTTTGGCGAAATTAAGGGGTTTTAAATTTTTAGTGGCTGAATATTTTGTATCATAGTACATTTTTACAAATCAAATCAAATAGCCCACCTTATTTTAAGGGAGAGGGTAAAAAAGGTAAATTTAACCCTTGAAATTACAAGTTACAACCTTCAATTCACCCATTTTCAAGAATATGTTTTATTTAAGTGAATCCTATGGGCCAAAGGCCTGAATACCATATTTATAAAAGAGGTATGGTAAATTAATAAAAATATAAATAAATGAGAGGTATGGTAAATAAATAAAACATTTTTTATATTTACTCCATAAGTCACCTTATATACATGCAAGGGTGTAAACAAATAAAAATAAAATAAAAAATAAAATAAAAATCAACTATTAATTTTGCACATGACGTGCATGATGTAATGGCTGGGGCGGATGGCTTTCACACCACCCACCCAAGTTTGAATCCTGCGAGGTTGTAAAAAATGTAGAAAATGAGTGGGTCCTACCGAAGCTTACAAAAAAAAAAAAACAACTATTAATTTTATTAATTTTTATAAATTACTAATAGTAATTTTTAAACTCTAGGTTTATGATAACCCATGGTATTCATGTGAGCATAGACTATTTAAAGGGGAAATTCTATCATCTTAGATCCATCTTAATTCTTGGTCTACCAAGTGCTCAGAGGGATAAATAGATTTCATCCCCCTAAGAGTGGTAGATGTGGAGTTAAGATTGATATAGGTTGGTTTTTATGATAATGAATTTTTTTTTTTTTTTTTTTTTTTTTCTAGGTTAAGACTAAACTAAGCACCCACGGGGAATTGAACCAGTGACCTATCGCAAGGAGTGCCTTAACAGCGCACCCATTCACCGTCAATCCAAAGCCCCGTGGGCACATGATAATGAAAATATTAAATAGACTTAGGAAATTATATTGTAAAAACATCTTAAGGTGAATGGTTAAAGCATAGACATTGGACAAGTATATTTGTATACTTCTATTTTAAACTGAAACAAATCCAGGGCTAAAAGGAATAGATTGATTGCACTAGTCATCCTTCTATAACTTTCCAACATATGCTGGAGTAAACAGATTGTAATTTGGGTAATTTTTCTAATTGCAAACGGGAACATACTTGTGTATTGGCAGGGTGGTTACGAGGTCCATAGAAGTGATGAATTTGAGTTTTTCTTGGTTTTATATATAGTATTAGGTTTTTTCTCATGCTTTCTGTGAATGGCACGGGTGAATTTTATCCTACACCCACTAGGTTATTGATATGTAATTTCAATAATTTTGATTTCAAAAGATATTTTAAAGAAATGCAATGATTTCATTTGTGTATTCAATAAACTCAAGATTTTATAATTGAGTAAAATATTCGCCATGCCTGGTGAGAGATTCGCCAAAAAATTATATATACATATCATATTATTGATAAAATCGCCTTCCATTTTTTCTATATACCATGGAGATTTGCCCATTTATTATACATGTAAATTTAGGGGGGGTTCTTAAAATTTTCCCTGGAAGTCCCACATTCCCTGTACTTCTGCAAATTCATCTTCATCAGTAGGTTCCTTGTTAGAAAATTGCTCTTGCTCTTCTTTTGATTCTACATTTGTTTTAGCGTTGGGAGGCTTTGAATCGGTTCAATGATTTTTTATATAAGGCTTGTAAGGCCTTTTATAAGAAGTCTCTACTACTTGTTTCTTAATGTTAACCATTTTGTTAGACATGGTCTTTAGGAATTTCTGCAATCCTTCTAAATCAAATGGGTCTTTTGATTGTTTTTTCTTAGGATCATTGCTAAAAGTAACCTTCTTAGATTTTCGTTCATCGACATCGTTTTTCTTTTCTAAAGCTAAGATACATTTTTCTACCGCCATTTCTTGCTTCCTATTATCAACCAATGTTGTTTTGGCAGCCCTACCAATGAAGATCGCTATGTTTGATGGTAGAGTAGATATGTACCACTCACTTCGAACTTCTTTGCTAGGCTTGGAAGCGGTAGGAATTTTATTCAAAATCTTATTGAAACATGAGTTAAAATCTTTGATAGGTTCTCTCGATTCAATCTTAAGATTCAATAGATCATTGATCAATCTTGCAGTAGAACTATCACCACTGAAATTAGTCGAAAATTTCTCTTGGAAAATATCCCAACTAGTGATCGATCCTGATGGTAATGAAAAGTACTAGGATCTAGCTGCTCCTTGTAAAGTGTAACGGAACAGCCGGACAATAACATCTTCATTAATAACTCCATTTAGATTTACAGATAACATAAAGTTATTTATGTGTTCTTCTACAAGCATGCCTACTTCAGGATTAAACTTAGGCATCCATTTTTCAATATGGGCCAGTATTTGAGTCAAGGGTGCAGGAATTAAGACCGCCCCTGGGTTATTCCATGGGATTTAGGCCATCGTTGAACTACTAACAAAGGTAAGTGTAGAAGATGTTCCTTGTGGTCGGGAAGATGAGGATATTACAGTTCTAGATGATTGAGAAGAAGATGTTGAAGTTCCAGTAGTCTGGTGGACAACAATTTGAAGTGGAGGGGTGGATGGTTGACTTCGTAGTGGAGAGGTCGAGATGGATGATGATGAAGAAAGAGTCTCACTATCAGACCCTTTAAGTGACTTCCTTGATATTTTCCTTTTAGGTAGAGGTAATTCAGCTGGTTCGATACCAGACTTTTCACTCTACAATTTGGTAAGAGGATGAGAAGGATTGTATTGTGAAGTCACACTACCTTGAGATATTTCAGATTTTTGGGGTGATATGGAAAATCCTTGAAGTTTATGAATCAAAGATTTAACTTTAGGATGTTCAATAGTGGATTTCTCTGAAATGTTCAGGTTTATGGCAGTGGTTGTTGTTTTATCAACTTCTCGCTCAATATTTGAAGATTCGAAGTGCGATGGAGAAGTCGGGGGAGATGTTGAGGGCGATTTACTCTTAGAATGGTATTTAGATTTGGATTTACTAGCCATTCATAGTTCTAGGCCCTCCTTCTAGTGCTAAATATGTTGAAGCCCCAAAAATCAGGTCTACAACAAGGGGGATACCCACTGGGTCTGGACCCTGAAAATAGATCCTTTTCCGTTTGGGATGGTGGGTCCGACTAGGGATAACGGAACCAGTTTCCCATGTTGTGTGTGTGTGTTGAGAATTGATATTTCCCTTCTAATGATTTCTAAGTAAAATGCTTTTAATCTAAGTCTAATTTAATAATATGCAATTGTATTCTAATGAACAAAAATATCTAATTCTAAAACTAACCTGGGATTTAACTTTTCAGTTATGTGATCTAAAATAATTTCTAATAGCCATTGGTAATAAAGATCATTCAATTGCTATGAGAAAAAAATTCAATAAAATGAATTGTTTCATATAAAAAGTTAGCTGAAACAATTGTGAAAAGCATATCGCATAATAAGTCATTCGTACATTAAGCATAAACTGAATAGTCATCACTGTAAAAAAGTGCCAAATGATAACTCAGACATTCAAGCATTCATATATAAATAACTAAACATAAATATCACTTTAAAAAATACGCAGAAATCATTAAGAGATAAAAGTACCATTGATAACAAGTTCTACTCATGAGCTTCAACAATATAGATTTATCTCTTCCTAATTCAACATCTACTAAGAGTACAAAAGTGCATTTCAGTAGCAGACATTAAACACAGATATCAATAAATCTTGTTCCATTCATTCATCAAAACCTCCTCCGATGGTGCAGAAGTGCATGTTCTGAAGAAGAGTTTTTGACAAATTTCAGGACCCATCCCTAAGTGCATGAGAGGGGTTAAAATAATACTAACTAAATACTAAAAATAGTCTATTACAAAAATATATGAGGAAGTTTAAATGACCGTCCTCATCTAAGGCAAAAATAAATCAAAACTAAAACTAAAACTGAATCTGGAAATTAACTATTTATGTATCTGTTCTCTAAGGTCGCAAGCATTCAGCATTGGCTTGAGTAGCATCAGTTATCTGACCTCTGATTTTAGTTGCCCTGTGAAAACATAATCGACAAGTGTTGGCACTGTCTTCTTGGCAAAGTTCATAAGATATTTGAGAGTCATGCATTGACTATGTGGTTTAACCAAGTACTGCCAGTAAGAATCCCAATTCAACTTGGTTAATTTCTTGATGGACTCTGCTCTTTCTTCAGCCTCTTGTCTCCAACTTGTCTGCAAATGCTAAACCAAATAATCAAAAATTTGTATACCACCTAAGGATATCCCTGATAAATACCGTTGGTTTTTGAGCATGGGTTTTGCTTTTAGCTTTTAGCGCTTTTTCTTATAATTTTCCAAGCTTACAGGTGACTGAGCGATAAGAGGATTTCCTTCTTGGGTGGTTTTTCCAAATTGCCTCCATTTCTCGATCCGGTCTTCCTTGGTGCCAGTTTCGCCTCTTGCACATTTTTGGTTGATGATACATAAACCTTAAATCTTGTATAGTGAATGACCCAATGAGTTATTGGCTCTGAGTCTTAAATTGTCTATTTGTTATGTCAGCACTATCTAGTACCCACTTGACCATGTCCGTGTTTGAAAGAATCTTGGGTCTTGCCACTATCTGATGCAAGAATGAACATGCAAGTTCTGTGATTGATACTGCAGATGGCTCTCGTGAGTCTGTTGTTGCTTTAACCTCCATTACTTTGGGATTTTCTTCTTCGAGCAAACTTTACATGCCTTCCCAAGTAGTTATGTCAGCATCTCTATTACAGGTGGTGTCTATGTATAAGGGTGTCATTTCTTTGTCCTCAGTAATCAGAGCTTTTCCTTTCTTTCCCATTACGCTTTGAACACTATTGTGTATATTTTTCTACTTTCTGCTCTTGCAATTTACAAGTAAGGAAAGAGTAATGATAAGAAATAAGGTGACGAGAAAGCTCTTAATGCCGAAACCATATAAAATATACCACCCTATGTGAAATGACCTTTCGATCAAATCTAAATCTTATCTCATTAATGATCATCAAATAACCCATTAAATTGAAATTAATGTGCATAACTTGGTATCAGATTACGAAAAAACTTTATTGAACAATGAGCCCTGCAAATATGTGATAAAACGATTTTGCAATTTGCTTCACAATATTGTAGATCACAATATCGCTAATCCGTTGTGTTAACAATCATCTATCACCACATGTTTCTGCGAGGTGCGATTTGCGAGATGTCCTATCGCATATCGTTGGATTGAGATATTTTACCTTAAGTGATACTTAAGGCATATGAAAACTGCGATGTGCAATAAGTCTTTACAACGTGCGATCTCGCATCGCGATTTCAAAATTTCAGTAGTTTGCTTATTTGGTGTCCTTCATTACCTTTTGCAATGAAACATCTTATTGAGAGAATGATTTTATTTGAACTTATCATAAAATTTAAGTCCTTTTTGGTTTTGCGGTTGTTTTCCTAATTTTATGATAGTAAGTTTTATTCGAAGGGGAATATAAGTGCTACTTTTTATTTTTTAGAAGGCTCCCCATTTATTTAGTATTAGTAATAAAACTAAATAAAAAGGGGAGTTGTTGTTGGCCACAACACTTCATTACATTGTATTTTAGTGAAGCGTCCCTTAAATCTATACTAAAGAAAGCTATTGGCTTATCTTGTCCTTCGTTGTTCTTGTGCAATAAAACAACTGCAATAGTATGATCAGATGCGAAAGAAAATATCATAAAATATTTTATTTAGTCGAGACTAATCAATACAGGAGTAGTTGTTAAAGCTAGTTTTACTTTGATAAAATGTTTTTTGGCTTCAAAGTTCCCCTTTATCTTAGTATCACTTTTTAACATATTTTTGATGGATCTTAAGATTTCTGCTAAGTTAAGAATAAATCTCCTAAGGAAATTTATTCTCCCAATGAAGGATTGAACTTCTTTCTTGTTTCTGGGTGGGTGAATTTTGAGAATAGCTTCAACTCTCCTAGGATCAATTCTAATGCCTTTCTTCGAAATTACATGGCCATAAAATTTCCCTCCTCTAAACAAAACATGGTTTCCTTGGGGTTCAATGAGATGCCATATTTCCTACAGTTTTCAAAGACTTTCCTTAGATGCAGCAAATGTTCTTCCTTGGTATTTTAAAATATAGTGATATCATCCAGATAAATGATATTGAGCCTATCAATTTCATTAGAAAAGGAAATATTCATTGCCCTTTGGAAGGTCACACCAACATTCATCATACCAAAATTCATCTTTAAATACATAAAGGTACCCCATGGTGTAGTAAATGTTCTCTTTTGTTGGTCTTCAGGCTGAGCCAAGACCTGGTTATAACCTAAAAAACCATATAATAAAGAGATCTTACTAGAACCAACTACCCTTTGTAATATATGATCCATTTTTGGGAGGGGATAGTTGTCTTTAAGTGAGGCTTTATTCAAGTTTCTGAAGTATACACATAATCTAATTTCTCCTATTTTCTTCCTTGTAGGCACTAGGTTCGAGACCCACTTAGAAATTTTGAGAGGTACAATAATTTTGGTGTTGTATAGCTTCTTAACTTCCTTTTCTATTAGGGGTAATAGAACTAGCTTCACCCTTCTCAACTTTTGTTTAAAATGTTTCTGATCTTCTTTAAGGGGGATAGTATGTTGAATAATGCTGGTGTCATAGGATTTTATGATCCAGGTGGATATTGGTGGCCACCCACCAATCCCACTTGGACATCCACCATTGTTTCTTTCAGCTTTTTAGTTTCGTTAATTGTAGCACAGTTTACTATTTTTAGCAGTTTTTCAGGTCCTAAACTTCTGGAGCCGTTTTGAGGCCCTAAACAACGTTTTTTTGGAAATCTACCCCAACAATTTTTTTTGTCTAAAACTAACTTTTCCATTGTATTCCTTAAAGATATCTTTCCAATGGGTTATCATGCACATCAAACAAAGATAATATGACCAAGTCGCGACCCCACAAAGTTGGTTGTCCAACTCACCCCAAAAAGGCCCATAAACTCTTGGTGTTACATCTCCTCGGGTTAGGGTTTTGATTGTTTAGGGTTTGCTCTTATTGTTCACTAAAAAAAGTCCCTTGAGCCTCATTCTAACGTATTTCATAGGCATGTACCCACCACATCTCTTCTCATAGATAAGCTAACATCGCCCGAGCTAGTATTATTTCCATTCTGTTTGTAAGCATATTTCAGTATTTGATATTAATGAAATGAAGTGTTATGTCTGCTACATATTTTTATTTATGGTTATATCCATAATTTGTTGCGTTCCTATTTAAATCCATATCAATGGTATCAAAGCATTTTTCTCTTTCTCTATTTTTCGTTGCATTTCCTCAACGAGGTTGGGATATAAGGAGTTAGGGCTTGAACTACTCGAACCTTTGCAAGTCCAGCCTTGCAAATCCCCATGGCCTCCCATGGAGGATGAAAAGAAAGACTAGTGGGTAGCAGATCCTATCAAAATATTTCTTGAGGAATCCCTCAAGCAACAAAGGAATCGGACGATGGACAACTTTGCCCAAATCCTTGAGCGGCTACCCGTGGGTGACACATCTACTTCTGACAACTACTCTTGAAGGGCGAGACCCTTTAAGGAACAAGTTAACTTTGAAATTCCCATATTTGATAGTTAGATAGATTCAGTCACTGTAGATAAATGGTTAAATCTGCTAGAAGGATATTTTTCCATTCAAGATTTTTCTAGCCGGGAAAAGATCACCTTTGCACTTCTCAAAGCAGCCGCCGATGTCAAGGACTGGTGAGAAAGCTACTGTGAGCAGAACTATGAAAGTATGAACTCACTGATTTCAGCCACACCCACTTGGAACTCATTATGGGTGCCATAAAGGAGCAGTACTACCCTTTTAGGATCTATGAGGATAAATACATAAAGTGGATAGAGTTGCGATAGGGAAGGACCAAGATGTGTTAGAGTTTACCAATGTTTTTCATACCCTTCACACAAAGTTGGGTATCAAGGATTTCGAGAATAATTTTCTTCTCAATTACCTAGGCTACCTACACAAGCAAATCTAGGACGAGATGGGATTCCTGGACATCTCCTCACTTGGCATGGCATACCGATATGCAGTCAAGATTGAGCAAAAGTTTAAACAGAAGAAGCGAGACTTCAGATATGTGAATCCGAAGCAAGGGAAAGGCACTCCCAAAAATTAGAACAAAGGACAAAGCCAAGGTGGGGCGGCCCATGACAACCATCCAAAGCCACAAGAAAAGAAAAATTTTGTGATCCCAAAGAAGGACACTAGAAAGTGGTGTCAGTTCCATAAGAGCTCCACTCACAACACAAGTGAGTGTTAGGCCATGCATTCACTAGTGGTCGAGCTAAAGGCTTTGGAATTAGATGAATGTTATGACTCTGAGTCAGAACTTGACAAGGGGAATGACAAAGGGAAGAATATTATCGATTCAGAGCCCAACGCCACTGTTGTCACCATGAAGATCCAGAAGGAGGAACTCGAAGATCTAGACAAGGAGGAGCGCTTCTTCCACTCCAAGATGTGGGTAAAGGGTTCCTCGCTACAATTCATTGTCAACAGTGGGAGCCAAAAGAACCTCATTTCGACAAAGGTAATGAAGTGGCTGGGCTTTCCAACCGTAGCACATCCACAACTATACACTGTCAGGTGGCTTCACCAAGGACGAGATATTTGTGTGAGCCAGCAGTGCCGCCTTCTATACAACATCAATCCCTTCATGGATGAGGTATTATGTGACGTTTCTCCCCTTAATGTTTGTGATTTATTATTAGACCAACCATACTTACGGAAGTGACATGATGTGTATGAGTCAAGGCCTTGTGTTGTTATTGTTACTTTGGGAAATAAGTTGTACAACATACCAGAGGTAGCACCTCTTATCGCCATCTCTTTGGTTACTGCAAAACAATGTAGTAATCTCATTTCAAAAACTAGGAAATTTTTTTTCCTGATGAGATGCCCTTAGGGAAAGAAGAAGATAGTGACCATGACCTCCAAATAGCCCCCCTCTGCATAGCAACAACTATTAGACAAGGTCACACAGGAGTACGAGGACATCTTCACCTCCACCACAAGGGCGCATCTGCACTGTTAGGTCAAGCACTCCATCGATTTGACCCCAGGTGTACCTCTACCCAATGGACCAATATATCAGTGCTCCATTCTAGAGAACAACAAAATCAAGAGGTAGATTTAAGAGCTATTGCAGAAAAGTCACATACATCCGATTTCATCGCCCTGTGGGAGCCCGATTGTGTTGGTACATAAGAAGGATGGGACTTGGAGACTCTGTATTGACTACCAAGCACTGAACAAAATCATTATCCAGAATAGGTGCCTGATCCCATGGATTGATGACCTTCTAGACCAGTTAAAGGGGGAAAATATTTCAGCACGACTGACTTGAAGTCTGGTTATCTCCAGGTACCAATCGAACCCTCTGATGTGTGAAAGACTACCTTCAAAGCTAAGGAGGGCCTTTTTGAATGGTTGTTTATGCCTTTTGGGTGGATGGATTCTCCTGAAACCTTCATGAGGTTGATGGATGTCATCTTGTGGCCATTCGCCAACTCATTTGTAGTGGTATACTTGGATGACTTCCTGATCTTCAGTAAGAGTTGGGAAGAGCACCTCCACCACATCCGATAGGTTCTCAAAAAACTGCAGCAAGTCAAGCTATGTGCCAATTTGGAGAAATGCACTTTTGGCATGACCGCAGGTTCAGTATCTGGGATACATTATTGATGAATGAGGGGTGCATGTGGATCTAGCTAAGATCCAAGTCATTCGGGATTGGCCATCCCCAACCACTATGACAGAGCTCCGTAGATTTCTAGGTCTTGCCAATTTCTACCACAGGTTCATGTTGGGATCCTCTCACATAACTTGGCCCTTGAGTCAAGTCACCAGGCGAGGAGAAAAGGAAAAATTCTTTTGGTCTGAATCCCAATAGAAGACATTCGCAGAGTTGAAACATCACCTCTGCTCTACACCAATGCTGACTTTACCAAACTTGCAACAACCATTTGAGATCGAGACAAATGCCTCTAACTATTCTATTGGGGCAGTCCTTACTCAATAGGGGCATCCAATGGCATATCACAGTGAGACACTTTCAGACAAAGTTTGAAAGTATCCTAGTTCTGACAAAGTGATGTATTCCATTGTGCAAGCTTGCCGACAATGGAAGCTATACATTTTGGGGAATGAAATGGTCATCCACACAGACCAACAACCCCTGCAGTTCATGCAGTCACAAGGGAAGTTGTGGAATGATCGCCATCAAAAGTGGTCCACATACCTGTAATAGTTCCATTTGAATATCAAGTATAAGAAGTGTAGCACCAATAATGTTGCAAACTGCCTCAACTGATGACCGATCATGGCGTTAACCACTGTGCTCAACTCTTCTGGACACGAGACTTCTGATTGGCCACTTCTCTACAAAAGTGACCCAGAGTTCAGCCACACATACCAAAGGCTCTTTGAGGGTCAACAAGTTCCATATTTTCACCTCTGTGATGCCCTACTATGCCACCTGAGACTGCTTTGAGTTCCTCCAAGCGAGTGAACCAAGATTATTTGGGAAACGCATCACAGTCGGGCCACTGGACATTTCGGGGTCGAAAAAACAGCGGTAGTTCTATAGAATTATTTCTACTAGTCGAATCTTCAACAAGATGTTGGGAAGTACATTAGATCCTGCACTACCTGCGCCATTGCCAAAATGACGATCAAGAAACAAGGCCTCTATACTCCATTGCCTACCCCTAATCGACCTTGGGAATCCATCTCCATGGATTACATGTTGGGCCTTCCTTCTACTAAACATGGAAATGACTGCGTCTTTGTGGTCGTCCACAGATTCTCAAAGATGGCCATTTTGGTGATCTGCAAGAAGAATATCACAATAGAAGCCACTGCTAAACTCTTCTTTGAATGAGTGTGGGTACACTTTGGGATCCCACAATCTATCATCACAGATTGGGATAGTAGGTTCCTTAGTACATTTTGGTCCAGTCTCCGGTCGATGCTAGACACCAAGCTTACTAAGTCCATAGCTTTCCATCCCCAAACTGATGGCTAGACAAATGTCGTTAAGAGGATGATTGTACACATTTTGCGTATGTAAAACTCAAAGCATCCACGCACATAGGATGAGAGACTTCCCTATGTCTAGCATAGTTATAATTAGGTTCACCACAACTCGATTGGTCACAACCCTATTCAGGTGGCCTTGGGATAACAACCACTATGTCCCATTGATGTGGCCATACCATTTGCAGCTACTCAAGAATATTTGGCTCATGTACAATCGGAAGCCGATAAGGCAAACAACTTCATTAAGCACATCCAACATATCCGCCAGTAGGTCCATGACATTCTGGAGAAATCAAATGCCAAGTACAAGCAGCGACATGATCAAGCTTGAGTGCCACACAAGTTTTGAGTGTTTGACAAACTCTGGTTGCATTTGCAGAAGGATCACCTTATTGGATCTTATTTTAAACTTAGAGAACTCTAATATGGTCCTTACACCGTTACCAAGGCTATGGGTGACAATTCATTTGAGCTCACCATT
Source organism: Pinus tabuliformis (assembly GCA_031772625.1). Lineage (NCBI taxonomy): Eukaryota > Viridiplantae > Streptophyta > Pinopsida > Pinales > Pinaceae > Pinus > Pinus tabuliformis. The sequence continues at coordinate 1,319,435,443 of CM062820.1, forward strand.
CCCCCATTCATTGGCCTACACCTAGTGTTCAATGTAGACCGTCTTCAACCTTACTTCCCACCATTATTAGACACTTCAGACATTGTAGAACAAATAACACCTACAGAGTTAAATCTAGATTGCATTTAGCAAGCCACAACTGATCGGATCATGGACACGTAGCTCAAGAACACTTGCTAGCAAAAGATGCAACTGTATCAATTTTTCAAAGCAGGCCAACTCCTTCACCAGGGCAAGTGGCTCACCAAGGACCAAGTTCAACAGAATTTTCCTCATCCCATGGAGGAACTCAACAGAATGTAGACCATTGCTTCCTAAGGGGGGAGGAATAATGCCAGTGGATATTGGTGGCCACTCGCCAATTCCACTTGGACCCCCACCATTGTTTCTTTCATTTTTTCAGTTTCCTTAATTGTAGCACAGTTTGCTATCTTTACCATTTTTTCAGGTTCTAAACATCTGGAGCCGTTTTGAGGCCCTAAATGATATTTTTTTGGCGATCTAACCCAACGATTTTTTGTCAAAAATCATTTTTTTTGTCGTAGTCCTTAGAGACATATTTCCAATGGGTTATCATGCACGTCAAATGGAGATAATATGACCAAGTCATGACCCCGAGAAGTTGGCTGTCCAACTCACCCCAACGGGGCCCATAAACTCTTGGTGCTACAACTCCTCAGGTTAGTGTTTTGGTTGTTTAGGGTTTTCTCTTATTGTTCAATAATAAAAAGGCCCTTGAGCCTCATTGCAATGTAGTTGAGAGGCATGTAGCCACCACATCTCTTCTCATATATAATGTACCATCACCCAAGCTAGTCTTATTACCATTCTGTTTGTAAGCATATTTTAGTGTTTGATATTAATGAAATGAAGTGTTATTTCTACTGCATTTTTGTATTTATGGTTATATCTAAAATCTTTTGCATTCTTGTTTAAATCCGGATCATTTTAAGTCCTCATAGATACAGGAAAATACATCATAAAATTATTTTAAAAGTTCTATGTACTTTTGTTTTTCATTGGGAGGCAAGCATCTGGATAATTTAACAATTTTAGGGCTCTATACAGTCCCTATGTTTCATTCCTCTGCCCCATCCCCTCCTAGTTCGATTATGGACTTCTTTCATACATCATTGAAATCAAACAGATCTTTTGTAGGTGTTAGGCCCTTAGGCAACAAATTATCCTTTAATTGCAACACTTCTAATGGTTCTGAACCATAATTAGCTTATTTTAACACTAATTCAGTCATATTTATTTCTACCTCATTATCCAAAACCTATATGTTAACATATGAATTCATCTTCTAATTTCAAGAAATTTTCGATTTGTTCGTCATTGCCAAAAACTTGCCAGTATCTGATGTCATCAGGCACAGTTGGCCCGTGTTTAACATCCACACCATATCTTCTATTTCAATGGAAAGGAATTTTGCAAGTACTAGCTAAAACAACTAAGGCATTTGCTAAAATATTCTAGCTTCGAGGTATCACAGGAAAATCGTATCAAGTAAAACATTGTAAAAAATCCAAGGCCACATTTCTGTAACCCCTTGATCTAGGGTGTTTAGCAGAATATTCACCCGTAATTTCTTTATAATTAGCTTAGAATATCCATGCAAAAAAATTTGTTTTCCTCCTAGTCTCTTTAGAATCTGCAGCCCTAAAATTAGTGCCTCATATTCAACAATGTTATTAGTGAATTGAAAGTTAAGTTTGTAGCCATGTCCTTCTCCATTGTTTGTTGCTGAATTTACAAAAAAAAACTTTCTCGTGCTCCATCTTTGCACATAGCTCCATCAAAATCAATATTCCACAAAGCTTCTCCCTGTACATTTTCTTCTTCAGTATTAAATTTTATTATTTTTGTATTACTGACTTCGACCTCTAAGGGTGAAACTTCATTTTCTACACAATCATTATTGTATAAGATGAATGAATCCATGACTTAATGTACTGAATAGAGGGAATAATTGTTACGCTTATATTGACTGTTGACCATATACTTCATGATTGCTTCCCTATAAAGTCTTCTAGGATGACCAAACACAAGAATGGTGGCATAGGTCATATCCATTTGCAAAGTGCCTTGCAAGCTTACCCCCCATGATGTAGATAGTAGAATTCTATACTTTGGAGGTATGTTTTCTATTACGATGTCCATGATTAGACTCTTAGCAGGTATATGAACTAGAGTGATACATAAATAATTTATCAAACCAATGCACCTAACTTTACTTGTATCAAAAGAGTACAAATCTTTGTACGGTTTGGTGATGTCTAGCCCTACTTTCTCCATGATAGCTCTGGGCATCAATTTGTGAGAGGCTCCAGAGTCATGCATTACATTGTGTAGGATTTTCTCATGAATTTTCAGGCTTATGTGGAAATGTGGATTAGTCATGTTGTGACATTTACCATCAACTTTAGGTCTAAACAACAACTCACAATGGTCATTAGTCAAAATGACTATATTTATCCCTTCTCCTATTTTTAAGGCCTTCATGACTTGAGTCTTGTATACACTTTTGGTCATCAATTATGTTAAAGGAATGGGGATCTTTACCTTAGCCAATTCAGTTTCCATATTAAAGGATGCTTGAGATTTATCGACTTCCTCGACATTTACATCATATATTTTAGAAATTTTATTTTGAGAATTAGGTTTTGGTTGACTAGAGGAAGGGGTATCGTTTTGTGTTTTAATATAAGGAGTTCCAGTGATTCCTTTAGTTATTAATTTATATTGTTTATGCACCTCCATAATGGAATTTTGATATCCTTGTTTATAGTCTTCTAATTATAAAGGGATCTCTTCTGGTCGTGGGAGTAAAAATTGATATTTCTCTTCCTTGGTCAAGAATATGTGATCTATCTCACTTTCTTCAAATAGATTTATTTGATTTTCTTCTGGTTCTTTAGATAATTCAAGTTCTTCATCAACATATTTTTCATGAAATGGAGGCCTAACTGGTTGTTGATCACCAGAGCCTATCTATTCACTTTGTTTAATATGTGGTGGGTTTCTCTTCAAGTTGGAGTTTCGAATTTGAGGTCCTCCTTGAGGTTCTCTAGGAGGTTCTCTATCTACCATTGTCATCCTTTCCATCAATTTTCCATAGTTTTAACTAGATTATCTATTTATGAGCCTAATGAAGAGGAGGAAGGTTCCTCCTTAAAAGCGACCCTTCCTTCTATTCTTAGTTTAGCTCTTTTGGCTAATAAATTAGCCTCTACTCTAACATAATTTATTTTCTTCTCTTCATGAGTGCTTGAGTCTCTTTATCTCAACTAATAGGCCATGTCTACATCAACTCCTTCTCAGAAACGATTAAGGGCTAATCCTGGTGCTGGATTTATAATACCTAGAATGGAATTGTGGACATGGTTAAACCTAGCATAATAATCTTCAAGAGTCGCATTTGGATCCCTTTTCAAATCTTGTATTCATTTAGAATTTAGAGGGGCTTCCTTTTAGTTTCCCATCTATTAAGAAACCTTTGGTGAAACTGAGGTAAATCAACTATGCTCCCAGCTGGTAATGCCCTATACCATTTCCTAACTTCTCTAATTAAACTCTAAGCAAACAACCTAATTTTAACATGATCGTCATCGACTTGTTCTAAGTCAAAGAAGTCATTTATCCTATCAATATGTTGTTGTGTTGTCACAGTGATCTAGTGCTCAAAATTAGGCTCAAAAATAAAAGTGTTAGAATCCTGATAAACTTAGCCTCAGATCAAAGAGCTCCTCATTTTGATTCCAACGATGCAAATGACACTAAAATCTGAGCTCATATGCAGAAGCTAAATCAAGTCAAAGTTCAGGTTTGACTTGCTCACATGATAAGATTGGATGATTTGGCAAGGTCCTTTAGTGAATGAGGAGGTGCCCAGTGTTAAGCCACCATTGCCCCCCACATGTCACAAATAGCAATCGCGGGTAGGTCGGTGTTAAAATTTGGCCCCGAAGCAAGGAAGGGTTGCAATGCGATAAGGCAAGTGGAAAGGGTCTCAAGAATCAAACAGAGGCACAATGTGATCGATCGCAATCGTAGATCGGCTAAGGGTTGGTGTTACAGAATCAGCACCTAGCAAGTACTGGGTTACAATACCATACTGCAATCACAACCCGTAACTGTGCAAATTTCTACATATAAAAAACCTTGGTTATCTGTTGAATTTCAAAATGCGATAAGTCTATGTATGCGAGATTTTTATCGGTTTCGGTTAATACTCCCATCTGGTTCGCTGCATCACAATCACACATCACCCACCATGTTTAGAAGACCATAAGCCACGAAACTTTGCCAATTATGATTCATGACGGACAGTCGGTGCCGACAGATTATGGCCCACTGCATCACAAAATTCTCACTTAGTTAGTAGACTTTTGTAGCAAAATTATGGGCTCCTGTCAGGTAGGGAGCAATTTGTGGAACAAATAATGCAAGGACCAGGAGAATTCATAACTTCTTCAATTTTCCATGAAATTGGATGAAAAAAGAGGCTAGATAACCATTTTTTATTATTATGAACTGATTGGAGTAGGTTTCAGAAGCATTTGATCACTGTAAACACATATTTTTACACTTTTGAGCATAATAGAGAGTCCAAAGTAATTGGAAGCTGGACCAAGGAGACATATCCCAGGAGGCGTGAACTCCTTTATAATCTGCTTATTGTAATGTTTTTTTTATGATATTTTGTATATGTTTAGGTTGTTTTTTAGTTTCTGGTTTATGTTAAAGTTCTCATAAAATTAGCATAAAAAATCTTCATTTCATTTGTAAAAATTATTGAATCCTTAAGCATAATGAAAGCATTTTGTTAATAATCTAAGGAATATCTTAGAATCGAAAAATAATATTTTAAATCAAATCTATTTGGTATCAGAACACTAGGTTTGGTTTGTGAAATAAGGATTTAATTTTTTTCAAGTTTATGTCATGCGTACAAGGTTAAAACTAAAAACAAGTGAAGGAACACTAGTTGGAAGCCCTAAAGTTAGGTCAAGGGGAAGAAGAGAAAGGTTGCCATAATCTCCAACACCATTTCAGCCTCATGTTGCAGTTGAGACTCTAGAGATCATGCCTCATGAAGGAGAAGCTACAAACATGACAGAAGATTATAGGACCTTCAGAAATGATTCCTTTGATATGACAAAGATGGTGAATTTCCTCTATGAACATAGGAATAATAGGTTGCAAGGAGAATGTTCCAAACATCCCAATGGAGAAGGCTCCCCAGGAGGAGGTAATGGAAATGGAGACAATCCTCCACCCTCTCCACCATCTTCCTCATCTTATTCTTCACAAGCATATTCACACTCTTCCACTCATACAACCCTTACTCATACTCATCATCATTCTTCAAAAGCAACTGGTGAATCACATTTTTTAAAACTCGATGTTAAATTCGAGCTACTTATGTATAATGGTGAAGTGAATGTTGAGAAGCTTGATAATTGGATTTGGTGGTTGGAGAAGATTCAACTAGCTTCCTTGAGAATGGAGGGTGCAACACTTGTATGGTGGGAATAAAATACCCAAGAGGAGATTAAAAAAAACGGTAAGATCTCAATTTCTTGGAATGATTTCATTGCTACAATTAAAATACAATTCTACCCTCTAACTTATATGCAAAAATCCATCATGAATTGGAATATGTTTAGACAACTTAAAGGTCAAAATGTGCAAGATTACACCCAAGAATTCAAAAAAAGGTCTCTGATGTTAGGTGTAGATTTGTAGTCACATGACACTTTGCTAAAGAACATAGGGGGTTTACACAATTACCTTAGGCATACTATCTTAATGTTTAATCCCAACAATCTAGATGATGTTTCTGTGCAAGCCACTCATCTTTATGCAAGAGCGAAAAACACCCAAGAAGAAGGTAGTAAAAATCCATTTAAGAGTAAGGGAAAAGAAAATCATTACAAAGGGAAGGCAAAGAAAAATGCATCTATCAAAAAAGAAGGAGAGAAAATTACATTCAAACACTGTTCCAGAGAGGGTCACAATGAAGCTCACTATTGGAAGTTTCATTCCGAAATGAAACCAAAAAGAAACAACAACAAGGGAAAACAAAAGACTACTGCAACCACTCAACATGATTTGGAATTTGATTCATGTGATGAAACTAAAATCACAACCATGGGGTTAAAAGGAAAAGAATTCATTGCCAGCACTAGTTCTTTAGACTCGCAAAAATAAACTCCAAATGAAAAGAGGAGAATAGAATTGTTTCACATAAGGGTGATCTCAAAACATAACAATATTGATACGTTGTTTAATAGCACCTCTCAAGCCAATCTTATCTTTCAAAACGTTGTCAAGCATTTCAATTTGGAAAATATTCCACATAATAAACTATATCGACTTGGATGGGTATGTGACAATGTGAAATTGCAGGTTACGAGAAAGTGTAAACTGAAATTTGTTATCACTAAAAAATTCATAGATGAAGTTGAGCTTGAAGTTGTGCCATTTGATATCTGTGGCATCATTTTGGGAAGCCCATACCTTTATGACAAAAAATCTATTTTCCATCGACATGGAAATAAATATCATTTATTAAAAAATGGAGTATAATATACAATGAGAGCTCACAGCAATAAATAAATGTTTCACTTGTTAATGTAGGGATAATGAAAACACTAGTGAATTCGAGCAAGAATTTTGTGCTTCTCATGATCAAACCCGATAATGATATTGATTATGAATCATTTGATGGTAGTAATTTGAATTTGAAAAATGATTCGGTTGATGTCATTAACCGATCTGATGAAATGTTTCGAGAATCAAAGGGATTACTTCCCAACAGGGGAATCGAACCTGAGTTACAGTTGTAGCAAAAGTGTCTTCTTCCTAGCATTGGCATGTACAGGATGTCAATGATGGAAAGCATAGAAATTAAGATCTAAATCCAAGGATTGTTGAATAAAAGGATCATTCGACCTATTCCTTTTCCATGTGGTGCACCTCTCGTTTTGGTGCCCAAGAACAATGGTAAGAATTTCCTTCAATGGGATCCAAGAAGTGGTTTTGTAGGTTTTAACCCCATATGGTAATTACCTACATACAAATTGTAAAACACGAAAAATAAACAATGTGAGAGCATAACACATAAAACACATATACACAGAGATTTCCCCTAGATCCCAAAACTGGGACTACCAGCTTGATTTTTCATTATGTTCCTTTCAATGTTACAATACATATATATACATGTTGAATCATCCAATACCATGGACCGAAAACCATCACACTCAAAACCATGTGCGAAAACCATGCTCAAAATGTTAGGTAGGTCCACCCACTTAATATAGGGTCTAAATTTCTTTTCCTTGGGGCACTACCCTGAACCTCGTAGTGGGGGTCTAGCCACCCCCCTCAAACCCCCTGTAAAAGGGGGCCTGCCTCCCCCACTGTGCAATCAGTGCAACAAAGGCGGGGGCTAGTCGTGGAAAGAATATAACACAACCCAACAATTTTCATTAAATTATAGTTGTTGAAGGAGATATAGGGACTATGATACACAAAACTAGGCAAGGTTTGTTTGCATGGCTTGTTATGCTTTTCAAACTTTTCCATGCTCCTACTAGTTTTATGCATATGAAGAAAGATGTGTTGAAGCCATTTCTAAATAGGATAGTCTATTTGGATGACATTTTCATTTTCAGAAAATTTCATTATGAACATGTCATGTGTGAGAAAAAAATACTTGATGTCATATGTCAAGAACATTTGGTTATGAAGATGTCAAGTTATATGTTGGATAAAAATTCTTTGATTTACTTGAGTCATGAAATTGATTCTTTGAAGTGTGTTTAGGTTCCCAAAGGCTTTTTGGTAGTCTGTGTGGGACATGGAGAAGGTGAGTTGAACTTAGACCTTACCAAGAGTGATGTCGTAACAGTCTGTGGTGGTATTGACTCCATTCCTGTAGACACATGTGAAAGAATCATACATCCCCATGAAGCCCCATATGCCTTTTCTCTACTCGTAATTTATGTAGGCAAGCTCAAGATAACCATTTGGATAAGAGGTTTTCTAGGAGCATCCCAATGTTGCAGGAGAAATTTTGTTAATTTTTCTTCTATTGTAGTTCATTCATGTTCGTTGGAAATTGTGAAAAAGGTCTTCTAGTGGGGAGGCAAACAACAAGGGGCATTTTATGCTTTAAAACAAAATATCAACACAGCTCTAGTACTCACACTTCCATACTTGAGACATACATTTGAGATTTAGACAGATGCTAGTGACTACGCTATGGCTGCAGTCCTCATGCAACATGGTAAGCCTATATATTTTCATTGGGAAACTTTTAATAGTACAGTGATTAACTATCCTACATATGACAAAGAATTATACGCATTGATGTAAACTGTGAAAAAATGGAAACACTACCTGATGGTTAAGGAAACAGTCGTTCACACTGATCATCAACCATTGCAATACTTGCAATCTCAATAAACATTTTAGCAATTAAGGCACTTTCGATGGATGGGTTTCCTTCAAAAATTCCACTTGGTAATCAGGTATAAGAAAATCAAGCATAACTCTGTTTTACACGAAAGTTATATTGAGAAATATGCATTAGATAATGATTTTGAAGATGTTTATGCAAGTGATGGTAACCAAGTAGAGGAATTGGATTATCATTTGCATGATAATTTGTTGCGCCACCTTGGCAAGCTTTGTATTCCATGGGGAGAGAGAGTTAACATCATAAGAGAGGAACATACTTCTCTTATTGCTGGTCATTTCAGTGTAAGTAAGCTGGTGGCACATCTACAGAGGTATTTTTGTTGGCCTTGTATGCTTCAAAGCGTGTTTGGTTTTATTAGAGGATGTTCATTATGTGCAATTAATAAGCCTATCAATAGGAAGTTAGGATTGTACACACCACTTCTGGTTCCTTCACGACCATGGGAGAGTATTTCTATGGATTTTGTAGGAGGCCTTCCATTGTCAAAAAGAGGTCATGATTATCTGTATGTAGTTTTGGATAGGTTCAATAAAATGTGTATTTTGATGCCATGTAAAAAGCAAGTTATAGCTAAGCAAACTGCTAAGGTACTCTTTTAGAATATTTGGGTGCATTTTGGATTTCCCACATCCATTATTAGTGATCGATATTCTCGCTTTGTGGGAAATTTTTGGACAAGCTTGTGGGGATTCATGGACACCCAATTGAAAAAGAGTACAATATTTAGTCCACAAATAGATGGTCAAATAGAGGTAGTGAACAAAACAATGATACATCTTTCTCGTGGATATTGCAGAAAACATCCTAATTTGTGGGATGAATAGTTGCACTATATTCAACATGCTTACAACCGAGCCAAACAGTCTTCCACTCATACTTCGCCATTTGAGGCATGCATGGGGTACTTACCTAAATATCCTATGGATTTTATTTTTGGCAAAGATGTTGCTATTGAAGGTCATAGTGTCATAGAAAAAGCAAGAAAGTTCATTGAACATATCCAATTAGTGCACCAAAAGGTTCATGAATAGCTTGATAAAAGCCAAGGAAAGAACAAAGCAAGCCACGACAAGCATCACCAAGATCACAAGTTCCAAGTTGGTGATGAAGTTTGGCTTCACATTAATAAAGAGAGGCTCCAAGGAGAAGGTAAAAAGCTCAAACCAATTAGATATGGTCCATTCAAAATTTTGGAAAAGATTGGTAACAATGCCTTCAGGTTGGATTTTCCTTCATATATGCAAATTTATGTTGTTTTTAATGTTGATAATTTAAGGTTGTATCAGCCTCCTTTGATTGAAGATAAAGGAGAGAACTTTCAAATTCCATCTATTGAAGACTTTTCTCCATAATTCCTTGATGTGCTTCAACAAGACACTGTACTTGATGAAAGATCAAGGAAATCAAAAGGGGCAAGTATCGATTTTCTTCGAGTGGGGATCAAGGGTACAATTTCATCAAAAGCCAAATGGATAGAGGTCGGGAAGGTGAGGGAATCGTACCCTCACCTGCTGAACAATTGAAAGTGATCCTTTTGAGGTCCAAAAGGCTTCAAGTAAGGAGGAGTGATCTAGTGCTCAAAATTAGGCTAAAAAATAAAAGTGTTAGAATCTTGATAAAATTAGCTTCATATTGAAGAGCTTGTCATTCTTATTCCAGCAATGTGAACGACACTCAAATCCGAGTTCTTATGCAGAAGTTAAAGCAAGTTAAAGTTTAGGTTTGATTTGCTTGCATGTCAGGATTGGATGATGTGCCAAGGTCCTTCAACAAATGAGGAGGCACCACATAGGAAGCCACCATTAGCCCCCACGTCTCACGAGTCACAATAGGTCAGCATTAAAAATCAGCCTTCGAGCAGGGAAGGGTTGCGATGTGATAAGGAAGGCAAGAAGGTTTTCAAGAATCAACCGGAGGCACAATATGATGGATTGTAATAGAAGATCAGAGAAGGGTTGATGTTACAGAATCGACCCCTAAGAGGTATCGAGTTGCGATGTGATATCACAATCGCAACCCACAACGGTGCAAAGTTCCACATCCATAAAACCTTGGTTATCCGCCGAATTGTAAAATGGGATAAGTCCTTGGATGTGAGATGTTTATCGATTCCAGTTAGTACTCCCGTTAGGTCTGCCACATCGCAATCACACATCACCCACCATGTTCATAAGACAAGCCTGCAGAACTCTACTAATTATGATTTACGATTGACGGTCGGTGCTGACGAATTATGGTCTGCCGTGCGGAAAAATTATTGCTCAGTTAGCATATTTTTTGAGCGAAAGTGTGGGTTGCTATTGGGTATGGAGAAATTTGTGGAACGAATAATGGGAGAACCAGGAGAAGTCATAAATTATTCATTTTTACTCAAAATTGGATGCAAAAGGAAGATATATAGCCATTTTATATGATTCTAAACTGATTGGAGTAGGTTTCAGAAGCATTTTAGCATTGTAAACACATATTTTTACACTTTAGAACATAATAGAGAGGCCCAAGCACTAAAAGCTCGATCAAGGAGACATAGCCCAGGAGGGGTGAACTCCCTTTATCATGTGCTTGTTCTAATATGTTTTTGATGATGTTATTTATATGTTTACACTGTTGTTTAGTTTCTAGTTTATGTTAAATTGCTCATAAAATTAACATAAAAACTCTTCAATTCACTTCCAAAAATAGATGAATCATTAAGCACAATGAAAGTTTTTTGCTAATAATCTAAGGAAGATCTTAGCACTGCAAACTAATATTCTATGTCATATCACACAGGAATTGTACCATCAAATTGTGGCAATCTCAGAGCATAGTTCTATGGCATACCACTGAAAGGTGCTTCTAATGCCAAAGGAGCATACCTACCTGCCATGACTGGTGTGTGAGGTACAGATTAAACTACAATAGGTGTGGGTATGGAAGATATGGAAGGAGGCATAATAACAACTTGTTGTGTAGATGCAGAGATGGTAATGGTTGAATATGAAATGGGTGTGGTGAAAATGGGGGTATTGCTGGAGAAGAAATGGAATTATAAAGAAATCCTAGGGGAACAGAGACAACATGGGTTTGGAAAAGAGTGGTATGAATAATATGTCATTCTGATGAAAAATAATAATTAGGTAGAATTATTAGTGAGGAGGGAGAATAAGGAAAAAAATAAGAAGAAGAAGGTTCATGTGATAAATGGAGAGATTCATGCATAGCCTGATCTAATATACTTACCAAGGCTTCAATCTTAGAAAATTGTTTAAGTGAATCATCTTCAAATTCTGATTTAGTAGTTTGGAATTTAGAAAAGTAAGTCTTTAGAAGGCTTTCACCAATCATTGTTTTGGGTAAAAAGCTATCAGATTTACTTCTAAATAAACTATGTTCGAAAGCTAAGTCAAACTATATATACTCTAAAGTAACAAAGCTCTTAGAAAAGGAATTAACCCTAGGCAGAGGACATTGACTTGTTTCACTCTCAACTACGCTCTTTTTGCTAATTATATTCTCTAGATTATCTACAATTTTTTATGGATTAGGATATAGGTGTGCTCTAGTATGTACTCTTTTGGGAGACAGATCTGCTACAAAATATATACAGTTATAAAAATTTATACAACTTTGTGAATGGTAGACAATCTTAGCTTAGATCTTAGAAATAGATTTGTTAAGCAGTGAGAGAAACATTAATCTAGGGAAGCATAAATATGAATGAAGATTGTTCATTCCCTAGCATAGTCACCAAAATGTTAGCACTATGTATTTCTTAATATTTTCAAATAAATGCAAAGGTAACCACAAAACCACTTTCAAGTCTAGAAGCTAGCCCCCTAAACTTAGAGAGGGATCTCTCTGTTAGATTTAGCTTTGTTTGCTTTTAAAATTTTAGGCTGGATGTGGATGTTCAAGGTTTGGTTTTTTAAGTGATTGTTTGATTGTCTGTTTGATAATGTAAGAAGGGACCATTAGGCAATGGAGTCAATTTTCTTTCGGTGGATCCTTTCAGTAGTGAGTAATGAGTTTAATAGAGCAAGGTAGGAATATTTTTTGGATCTCATATGCTTGAAGAGATGGGAAAGAATAAATGACTATGTATCCAGTAAACATAGAAAAATTAAGAATTATATTATTTAACTTCATTTGAAAACATCGAAATTATTCAAAAGACAGAATTGAGTGTATTTAAACAAATTTAGATTCTTCGTTTTCTTTGAACAAAATAGATCAGAAACACATGTGAGATTATAGAGAAAGGAAAACACAATAACAAGAGAGAATATCACTTCACCAACAAAATCTGACAGAAGAATCTTGAAAAGCTTATATATTACTAAAAATTTGTCCACTGGAACTTGTGGAGAAGATTTACATCAATAGTCCTTTTCTTCCATACAAAAATCAACCCTTACTACTTTGAAATATGAAGTATTTAGAGAAAAAATACAAAAACATCTTGATTTTAGAATATCAAGGCAAAATCCTAAATTTTCTAAAATTGTTTACATAAATAGTACAAAAATTTAGGAAACTGCATTTCTGCAACTGAATAGTCTATCTTTCTAGCTTTCTGTTGGTGACTGGACCTTAAGAGCAAGAACTAATTGTTGATGTCCTTCTAGAGATTTTATATTTGTTTACTCTACTAACTCACACAAATTTTCCATCTTGTGTTCATCTGGCAGTTTAAGCCTGATTAACATTCGGTAAACCTCATCTACCTTCGTGAATTTCTAAAATGGTAGGCTTAGTGAAAAACAAATGATTGATTTCATGTTTGATCAATAAATCGTAGCTTAGGCCTTCCATGAACGCCTTTCCTCAGAGTGTGCCCTTGATTTTAGCAAATTTTGACCTGTCTCTAGCAATGGTGTACAATGTACGCTAGTAACCTTCATGCTTGACCAATTTATCTCCTATCCCTTGTAATCCAGGGATAAATTTTTGGTGCAGTGTGTTGAATTTACTATGAAATTTATGAGTGTTATTTTCCATACTATTACATTTAGTCTCCAATTAAAACATCAAATTCTTCATAGTGAGAACCTTTCTCACTTCCAAAATGGTATATCACATGTCTTCTATGTCTAGTTCTTCCAACTCTTCTCTGGATTTTGTATTTAATAGTCTTATTAGAGCTATAGCATGACTTATTTTGGTGCCAAGGCCTTTCTTCAAATGTGCTATAAGCTATTTTGATTTTTTAACCAACTCACCTTGTTCAAAGATGATTTAGATATATGTCCATGTTTTTGGGATAACTTCATTGATCTCTATCCAGATGTTTTATTTGGCTTCTGCGATGGTATCGACGATGACAGAGTGATTCTCCAAATATTCTATCCTCTATGTGAGATTGTGTGTTTTCTACAATTCTGCTAGATATACGTTATCTACTTTGAGATTTTGTGCCTACAAATGATTTAATTTCTCAATTATGTTCTCACTTTCTTAGTATTTAATAGAAATATTTTCCATGGCCTTAGCCAAATGTATTGGTGTATTGTTAGACTATCCTTTTGTTGTGACAATTATTGGTGAAGTTGTTGTTGATGTTGATGCCTCATCTATCGATGTACTTTCCACCGAGATTACAACCAACGGAATTTCCTACATTGCACTAGTTTGAGGCTCTTTTTATTTTAGGAGTGTTTCCAGATCCGTTTCCATTTTTGAATTCTTATTGATTTGATCAATCATGATCTTGAACAGATTCTCCTTTTTCTTCTCCTAATCTCCATATTCCTTGGCCTATGGATCTTCAATGGAGGGGAGCTTAAGTTGCTTCTTCAACGTTGTTATATCTACATTCGTGTTCATGATGATTTCTTCAACTGCCTTTACATTTTTGCGGTCATATCCCAGTTTAATGACCAAATACTCCAAAGAATTTATCTTTATGCGTTTGGTTAGAGAAGAAACTCTTTCTAAAATTAATTGTGCTTAAATATTATTTAATGAAACCTTAAGCTTAGCTGCTTCCATAGATGTTTGTAATATTGTTGTAAAGAATTTCTCCAGACTACTTGTGGAAGTCCATCTAATCAATGGGATGGATTGTATCTGTTTCAAAAGAGAAGATATATTACTTGTAATATTCTGTTGATCCAGGTTGAGCAACTTTAGGCTCCAAGAAGGAAACCTGCATTTTCCTCTTCTCTACATCAAAAGCTAACAAAAGCTTGTGTTTGGCGGTGGTTGTCTGTTTCCAAAACTGTGAAAAAGTGGTGGCCTTGAGTGCCTGGTCCGTTGCCTTGATTTCCCTATAAATGGAAAAATTATTTGATCCTTAGTGTTTTGGTCTCCCTCTATCGATGGTGATGACATTGGCGTATATGTGGTCATTGGGGTCATCAGAGATGTAGGAATAATATCCTCTCACCTTGACATTGAAGGGATACAGAGACCTATTGCAATGATGGGTTGTTTTTGTTTCGTATTTTACTGTTGAGGTTCTCCTGTATATGTAGTCTTCTATTTCTTGTTGTATACTATAAAATCTTTAGCTAAGATCTTTGTTTCTGAAGGGGAGATACTTTCCCTTGGTGTTTTCTCTATCTTTTCTCAAGGTAATGGAGTTTTTTAAGTATATAGTACCTGCTCTTTGGCCTCCTGCAGAGTATTCTCCTACCACTCCTCCTAGTTCATAAATTGTTCTACTTATTGTCTAGGAGTATGAGTGTCGAGAGCATAATTTTGTTCCATTCTTAATTTAGAGATTATTCCAAAAGGGTCATAAGACCAAGTAAAGCTATGTTCTAAATTCATTTGCTTCAAGATAGCCTTTGCCTTTTGTCCTACTGACCTCTCATTGCATATGAATGGCCCAACTTGTGTTTTTATTTTGAACTGTGCCTTCTTCTTGCCTGTCAGGAAGTGCAGTTGATCCATGTTGATCATTTGCATAATAAACTCCAAGGAAAATATTTGAATAGGTACAAATTTAAGTAGTTTCTAGGGAGGCAATTCATAACCATTTATTCTGATCTTTAAGTAAGATTGGTATAAATACCAATCCCCTCTCTTGGTCTCATCACTCAAACGAAAAATTATGTTTATCTCTAGATGTATTCTAGGCTCTGCATCACTATTTAACAAAATGGTTTCCATGTGTACAAATTGATCTAGAAAATCATTGAATATAAATTCAGTGTTGTTCTTCATGACTAAGGAGGTCCAATGAAAAACTCATTGAGGGCTCCCTTGATTGTATGTCTTCTATAGCTAGAAAGGGAACGTATTTAAATGAGAATAAATAAATAAATACAACAAAATGGATGCATATCTTAAAACTCCTTCGATTGAAAACTTCATGAATTTCTCATGAATCATCTCTGCCAAATATTACTGTAACATAAAATAATTGGTGGCTTCTCATCACTAGAAAATATAGCTTGAGAAATGCAAAAATGTTTTCATATACCCACTAGTCAGAGTAGTATCCTAGGATGCAAGAAACCATTGTGATTACCTGTTTGGCCTTCTCAGGAAAAAAAGAAGCAGGGTAGCGAGGGTTTGTTGTGGGCAATTGAGAATCATGAGGCATAAAAGTTTCAAACACTTTGTCTCTCCGAGGGAAATCCAATTTGTTATATATCTGTGTAAGGGAACATTGGTGAAAAGGTTGCCCTGGGTCAATGTTTGTTATGTGAAACATTTTTTAAGTTGGGTGGCCATTAACGGCTAAGAGGACTTCACCATTCTGGACCACTACTATTCCTTGGCTAGGCATGAAGTGGAATTGGCACCAGGTTACAAATTTGGGGAAACAGTAGTTTTGTGGGAAAATGGATTGCGGCGGAAAAGAGTCCCACAATCCAAATTCGTCACTGAGGTCTAGATGGTTTTGTTTGAGCCAATTGTGAAGTTCTTATAAGTCAAACTCACAATGGGTCTCTACAACTTGATAAAGTTGATCAACTAAACGTTGGTGGTCCAAATATATGGCTGTGTGTAGCATGGGATTCTCCCAGGGAACAAATTTCTTTTTGGATGACATAATTGAGAAAATTGAGGCGTCAGTTTTCCTATGAATACATGATTAGAGAGATAGATGATCGAGAGATGAATTGGACAAGCCTTTGAATGCATTGAAGCTTTGAGAGGAGACGTGGAACTGAGAGGAGACATGGCACCAATCACAATATTTTTCAATAGAAAAATATCCAAGGAAGGTTAATGTCCATGAAATTAGACGTTTATTAAAGAAAAACAGTTACCGTTCACAAAAATTCGTTTATTTTTGTGCGGATGAATAGAATTAATGAATAACAGACTGCTATAACAGACAAGTGAAAATAGACATATTGTAATGGGTGGGGGAATGTAAACATGTGGCATTCAAAGATTGGGGGAGATATCGTGAGATGTGAGCATGGGAGAAAGGCACAGGGATGAAGGGCTAAGCAGGAGCGTGGTGGAGAGGGAGGAGGTATGTTGCAATAGGGGAATGGATAAGATGGGGACATGGCATGGGGGAATGGTGGGGATAAGACGAACGAGTGGTCAACGGAGGGAAGGTGTGTTTGGGCAGAACCTAGATGGGTGTAGTGATGGGAAGTGGTTTCAGATAGAGGGGAAGCAAAGTGCATGAGACGGTGACACATAGTGGGAAGTGGATTTGTGAAGACCGCTTCCCTGAACAACCCCTATCGAATATCATTCAGAAGGGGTTGGCGGATGGAATGGTGTGGCCACCATTGATCTAGGGGGGCCACATTTGATCCATTGGTTTGTGTTTTCAAGTTACTACAAAACGAAAAAGGTGTCATATCAAACATATTTTATTGGATCCCAACAAAAAAAAATTGTCGTCTTTTGACTTTAATAAAATCAAATTAAAATCTTTATTCCTAAAGTACCTTATTAGAACTTGGTAATTATGGTTAAATGACATGATTATGTATTCTAAACTAAATTAATCTATATTTAAACCTAATTGATTAACTCTGAATGGGATTAGTTTATCCCAAAAGCACATTTTCATTTGCCAGCCTTTCTATTGCTTTTTCTATCGTTTTTCAATTTCTTTTTATGTTTTTCCTAATTAACCAAGATTAAATAATTTGGTTAATCCCTTTTTATTCTACCTATTCAATTTCAACCAAGATTACACTACATGGTTGATTTATTCCTTAACATAGACTAACTTTATTTAACTTAGTTTAATCATGTTTAAATATTATGATTAAACTAGCTACTCTATTTCTAACTTTGAGGTGGCATTTGAACAAGATGCACACTTCTTGAAAATTCCAAATGTATTATTGATGTATTATATTTTTTTTGAGTGGCATTTAGACTTGCTCACTTTTCTTTTCTTTTTTTCACATATACATTTTTTATACCCTATTTTTGTTTTCTCTTCTATGTATATCTTTTTATTTTTGTAAATCATTTGCAGAATACAATATTATTTACAATTTGATCAAATGAAAGATAATAGCCGATCACCATCTGATCCTATGAATCATAGGACCCTAACAACCACCATGTGTGAGAAAATAACAGGCACATTCTTAAACCCAAATGGCAAGAATGTATATTGAAAACACCCCAACTCTATCATGAAAGTGGTCTTATGTTGATATTCCTTTGCAATCTTTACCAAGTCATAATTAGAAAATCCATTAGTAAATGAATAGGCCTCTTATCCAACCACATTCTCTAGTATCTCGTAATTAAATGGAGTAGGGAAGGGATCGTATGAGCATGCATCATTTGACTTCCATGGGTGTACACATATTATGATTTCTCTAGTCTTCTTAACTTGGACCATCGTAGGGCTGATCCACTTTGACTCTTCTACGGGCTCGATGAATCGTGCTTGAAGAATTTTGTCCAATTATTTCTTAACCTTCTCTTTATATATCATATTAAAATGATAACGCCATTGTTTTACGGGCTTAGCCTTAGTCTTTAGCTAGATTATCATCTTACCCAATTCTCCTACAATATCCCTCATTTCCTCAAATGTGTTGGGGAACAAATCTTAGTATTCGAATAATAGATCAGTAACATTTTAAACTATTTCATCTTCCAAATATTTCCCTATAAGCTTCATTTTAGGATTCACTTTTGTCTCAATATTCACATTCTTCATTCTTATTGGCTACGTGTACTCGGATGACTGTAACTTTCTTCTACTGACTAGATGATTTCCTTCGACTTCTGGAATTTGTATATTCCTAGGATCATCATCATCCTCTCCCAACTCTGATACATTATAACACTCCATGAACTCTTGTATCTTCTGGTAATGCTCTTGTATCTCCTCGAAATTATGATTTCTTCCGTGGTAAAAATAATTTTTCACAATACCTTTAGGGAATTATTACGTTTTGGCTCCTTTGCTTCAAAACTAAAGATATCCTTCAATCTTTGCACCATCTTGTTCCATTTCATTTTTCCTCTATGAACCTCCAATTCAATATACCAGTTCACATGGATAATGTCTAATGTATGTAAAAATTGGTGTATCCACTCTTGGTGTGGTACACATCCTCTAGTCTAAGCTGAAACACACCTCTTTATATGAGTCCTTGGGCACATCAAGGACCTTGGAATTGGTATGAAACATGATGCATAATAATTTTCAACACTACAACCATCCCATGATCTAACTCTTGTGCATAATCCACCACCTTGTTGGTGTTGCATGCAACGCAATGTCCGACGTGGGAATCCTCACTTGCTTAGGTATTTGGTATTATAAATCCTACATAGAAAATGTTACTCTAGATAATCCATCAAAGTGGCATCATGTGTGCACCTGTGTTCCAATCCAATGCACTATAGTAGTGAGGTGTGCACACCATTGAATAGTTACTTCATGTTGTCTTATTTTCTAGTTCCTCCTCTAAGCCAAAAGTGCAAGATATCATACTACGTCATCTTAGCACTCCATGAGCGACGGGATTCACATAATCCTCTCACCATGTTGTGACATTGCAAATATTATCCAACTATTCTTGACATAGCTCTCCTCTGAATAGTTCAATGTATTAGTCTCCTTAATGAAGGTCCAAAGGTTTTATAGCTCAAACACACCCTACTCCAAATATCATCTATCTCATCTTCAATTAAACAATTACTTGATTGTCAAAATCTTAATCAATCCCTAAAAGAATTTGATATGGATCAATATCATCAATGATCTCTGAAACCTTAAAATCAACCATACTTTTACCTCCACCAATATCTTCTTGCAACCTTGTTAGCATATCTATTAGGAAGATACTATGTTGATTGGCTACTTTTGGTTGAATAGGATACCATGCCAACTTTGG
Organism: Pinus tabuliformis; assembly: GCA_031772625.1. Lineage (NCBI taxonomy): Eukaryota > Viridiplantae > Streptophyta > Pinopsida > Pinales > Pinaceae > Pinus > Pinus tabuliformis. The sequence continues at coordinate 1,319,455,210 of CM062820.1, forward strand.
CCTCCCAATCATCTCCAATGTGCTCTTTTGAATAATATTCACATTGGACCTCAAGTCCAATATGATGTTATCCCTCTCATAATCTCCCACTTATGTGCCAAACCCAAATTAGTTACTCATCCTCTTCCTTTGTGCTACTTGGTTTACTGCACATAGTGCCTAGTTCAGTCCCTTAGCACACACTACTCCACCATTCTCTTGAATTTATCCAATGCTCGTTCATTTGTTACTAGCTCAAGACAAATTCACCTCAAATTTTACACTAGATCTACCTCTATTACAAGTTCCCTACAAGTGGTGTCATCAAGAATATTCTCCATGGAAACTTCTCAAAGTACGCCTGGTTTATCCCATTCTGTGGCAACCATCTCTCTTTGAAATTCCTTGTAATTCACCTTCTCTTTGGCTATGTCAAACCATCAAGGAGCTTTGGGTGCCTTTCTATCTCGATGTGGTTGTTGAGCTCCTAATATCACAACATCTGGTCTTTTCCTAACCCCTCCATGTGTGATTGCACTAACTCAAGGCTAGATTCTACAAGGCTCGACCACTATCATTTGTATATTCAACCCCTTCTTCTCTTATCATTTAGAAACTAGCTAGAGAAAATTCTCTGTCACATGGTCCAACAATATACAATAGGTACATGTGAAATAGGGTTTACAAAAATCCCACATAAGTTGTCCCCGTTGTCTGTAATTACTACAAATAATAGGCCCTTGACATCTACCTAACCCTCCCATATCTTTCGTTGGTCCTCTCATACCCCTAGCTACCATTTCTTTTCCTCAACCAGGTTAGTTGTATGGTCCTAGTTTGTCATACCCTAGCTGATCAAAGCCTACCATTGCAACTTCAATTCCTTCGGGTCCCTATACTTGGAATGAATCAAATGTTCATTCATGCATCAAATCTAATGCATGAAAATGTTAGATATCATGTCACACCAACTTCCAGAAATCATAAAATAAAGTGCTTCTAGTCGCCTCATATTTTTGCGTCATTGGACAATTCTACAAGGTGTGGCCCCACACTCAACAAATTACACATCATAATCATCTACCCCACACAAGTGGATTTTTTGTGCCTCTCACCATATACTCTATCAACAACTTAATCATTTATGTGGAGACCTTCTATCCTATAAATGTTGCACAACACCTCTTCTCACTTCTGTTTTCCCTTAGTCAAATCGAACAACTAAAGAGTGAGTGCAACCAGTTGAGAATGCACGTGTGCCATACAACTACCTTATCCCCATTAGGGAAGCTTCAAACTTTAACACAATATCAAATGGTTATGATTGTAGGTTGACTCGTTATTGTGTTAAGGGTGTCCTAATATGCCGAAGTAGTCCAACAATGAACCAATTTTTATGTTGTGTGTTTGGTATCTAATTTCAATCTATCTTTCAAGATCATGAACCTCTAGTCTAAATCCAATAGCAATTCACTTGATCCCTTCTTAATCTCCTTCAACTTGGTAATACATTGAGATTCATATTTTGGCTTTTGAAAGTCCCTAATTAGATCTTGCTTAATTTCATTCAGGGTCCTATGTTTTCTAGTTGGTTTCATGCTCTTGAATTTCATATACCACACCAATGCATGGACCCTAAAGGAAGCCTCCAACTGCACATTCTTTATTGCCTCATCCTAAACTACCTTGCTATCCAGAAAACCTCATAAACAAATAAATGTTCATATTTTTCGTCATTCCTAGTGACATGGAAGATCGTCATCCTCAACTCTACATCTTCCATTACTTTCTCCATGATACTTCCTGATAAATTATTTCTAGATAGACCTCTCACACCACTAGAGAAATGTGTGCTTCTTTACACAAAAGGCTATTTCTGAGCACATTTCGACACTCCTCCTACTATATTACCAACTCCGCTACTACCACTACCTCCACCCCCTTAACTATGATTACATTTTGTTGTATTAGACACAGTGTGTTGAGTACTTAACTTTATGTCTGTAGAAGCATGTGGGATCGTGGGTTCAACATAGGGAATAGTTTTACTCAACTATCTAGGGTCCACAAACCCCCTGTTACATGGATTAAGATTTTTCTCTTCCTTTGCTTTAGTGCATCATGTACCAAATTGTGATCCATCATGGATATGATCACTTGAACCGCTCTTTGTCCTTTGGTGGCCCTTTCTCGTTTCTCTCCTTAGGCTTTTCCTTACAACAAACATCAAAGTTTACTAGCATCCTCATGCATCACTCTGTCATAACATCTATCCACTCCTCAATGTACAACCCTCCGTATGCTCTATTTCCATCCTTATTCGTCTCATTCACATATGCACTCTCGAATCTATCTTCAGCCTCCACTGAAATTTTCCTACTATTTCCCCCTCCTCTTCACTCAGACTACCCGATGGTTCCCCCCCACTTTCCCCTTGGCATGAAAGTAGTTTATCCACTCATGGTATCTGACTCCAAGTGTAGAGTACCGTGGTGACAAAGAAACATCTTAATGGGAAATGGTACTTACCATAAAAATCTATCTTGTGAGCCCTTCATAAATTTCCTCTATGTTGCACTATGTGACACTATTTCTTCTATTGTGAATTCCACAATATAACCTTCCAAAACACTCTCGAACTAAAAATCCACATCATGAGAGATCTTATTAAGTACTACTTCAAACCGGTCCACCTCTTTTGGAATATATTGTCTTGGTCCATCATGGTAGTAATTCAGATTATTTTCATTGAATCACTGGATCCATTTAGTGAAAAAAATTGGAAATTCCACAAAGAAAAAATCATGAAGGTAAATAAAGACATACTTTTGTATCCAATTTTCAGTGTTCAGTCTCTCATCTCTAATCTCTTTAGCGACAAACTTGTTCTCTTTCTACTTAAATAGCCATGTAATTTCTTCTTTGGTGGGACTCCATGGTCTCCACATATTTTTCACAAAATAATCCCATCATACAATTATCCTAGTCCTTGCAACAAAACCATTTGTTGGCATGGGGTTATGGGAGACCTGGGTTTCGTGCGTAGTATGACCAACAAACTTGATGAACGCTAGTGATTTTAGCATCACCCACAAAGAGGATGAAGTCTCACCCGAGGTGCCATGGGGGACTATTGGAAGCAAGTGTCTCTAGTTAGATGGGATTTCTATGGTTCTATGACACTAGGACCTCAACTTATCACAGAGGAATATCAACACCTAATTGAAATACACATAACAACCTTTCTCAAGTTATATGCCACGAGGGACTTCACAAGTTTTTAGACTAACTATTCTTCCTACTATTCATTACCTCAAAAACAATTATGATTGAAGTATCTCTTTCATAACAACATCCTCAACTATATCAGAGTAGCTCATCATTCAACATACACAAGAATATCATGACAATAATATTACAATGTTATCAACTCCCCCTACTATGCAGGATGTTAATAAGTACTGAAATAGCATGATGAGGTTATAGTACTCATAACTAGACAATAGTATGAAAAATAGACTAAATTAATCACACATAAACATATATGGGAAAATCCATTAATCTCTCATCACTTCAAAACCAAGGGAACATGCATGACCCACTATAGTAGACAATCACTAAAACTCAACTCACCAACTCTACTATATATAATAGTAACACATTACATCATCCTTTACAAGGAAAAGCCTTATTGATTCTAACACATAATGTTTCATCTACACATATACTACCCAACACCTATAGTCATATAAAAATAATTAAGACTAACTAAGAAACAATAGCTTAACAAAAAATACAACATCAACAATTATGCGTTCTTCTCGCTAACCTATGAACTATGAAAACCAAGTCTTCTTATTGGTGTTTGGTAGCTTCTCGATCCTCCTTGACCTACTTCTCCCCCATTTCACTTGTCTTCCACATTAGCTTATAGTTTAGATATTCTTTGATAGTTTCCTTCCAATAGCCCCGTGTTGTTCAACCAGTAAATAATGCCTACTAGAGATATCAGCTACTAACTTGGTTACCATGACACCAAATTCTCTCCCTCTGCAAACATCTTCATATTCCATTGCCACAATGACCTTCCTCTCTTTTTCTAGTTGTATCAAAATCCTAGCTACCAAGATCTACTCACATGCATCCTCACCTGGTTAAGACTATGGAGTTCCACATGCAGTATCACTTTTTGTTGCATCTCCGTTTCTTGTGCCAACCTATATACTACGCATTGGATGCTCTTATTTACACCACTCTCCTCTAGGTTATCCCCTACAATATTACCAAAAAAAAAAATCAAAATTTTTTGTCCTCCAACAGTTTTCATGGCTCATGTACTATGTCATAGTCTTTTATGAGTCCGTATGGAGTTTCCTTGTATTTCCTTGAGTTAGGGCTTTTATTGTAGCTTAATGATATGCTTGGTTGAGTTTTATACATCACATATATACCATGTATTGTTTTTCATGCAGTGTACATCTGAATGTATGACAATATTTCGGTTATGGTGTATTGGTTAGATTAATTTCTACGTTATTATTGCTATAGTTTTGATCTCATTATACAAGTAGGGACAATGTAAAGATTGACATGATGAGGCCAGAGGTTATGATAAGATTATGAGTTGTTGACATTCATTAGAGAAAATTTGAGGTATAAAATGGGCCTCCTAAGGAATATTATTAAATAATAGTGGAAATAATAAAATAAGATTAGATTACCTCATCACATTTTAGAAGGAAAAATGAAAAAATACTTTTTGAGTTTGTATTTTCAACCTATCTCCCTATGATTCTACTCAAATTTTTAGCATGAGTATTTGTTTCATGGAGAATTTAGTTTTTCATCCAAGGAGTACCAATGTTGCATAGTTTCAATGGAACCCTCTACACAAAAAAAGTGATTGCAATCACATTCTTCATGTATTTCATATTTTTTGTGTAGTAGGGTTCATCAAAAGTACACAACATGGGTACTCCTTGGATGAAAAAATAAAGTTTTCATCCAACAAGTGCTCCTATTTGAAATTTGAGTAAAATCGTAGGGAGATAAGTTGAAAATATGAGTTCAATTATTTTTTTTTGTTCTTCATTTTACCTTTTTACTCCAAAAATGGTGAATCATCCCCCATGGTTGACATCGTCATATTGAATCCTATTAGTCCTTATAAAGTTGATTTTTGTTGTACATTTTTGTTTTGACTCCCATATTTTACATCAAAATTCCTCTAATGGCTATATTGCAGTGTTTTATATTATTGTCACTATTATATATATCAGGGTTCTCCATTGTTCCTTATTTTATGCTTATCTTGGCCACATTTTGTTGCTTGCTGACTTCTTATCTAGAGCTATAGCTTATGATGAAGGAGTATGGTTGTATTTTTTTGAGCCTCATCAATGATATAATGTTATATTGATGAGGAGGACCATTGAAGCAATATGTAAATGTTGTTACTAGTATGTTATTATATGTTTGTTTCTGCAACTAGATCATATTGTTATATTGGAAAGGTTTATTCTTATAATGGTGGTTGTTTGCAGAAGTGTTGTCCCAATATATTGTGGTATATACATGGTATTTCTATAGAGGATTGGTCTCTAGTGTTTATTTGGTTGATATGTTGTTGATATGAGTTTTGTATGAATATTGTTTGTTGTTTTGTTTTATAGGCTTGTGAGGGTTTGAGAGCCTTCATTGATATTATGGTTATATGTTGATGTAAGCCTCCAAGTATTTCTATGTATTTGTTGCTAAAACCTTGTGATATGTTGTTGTTGAGACCTTAGACTACGGTTGAGGTTTTGAAAGTTTTCCATGTGTTATCATATGCTATCTACTATCGTTATTTTTCTACTTTTGTAAGGAGAACATATTTTTATTTATTGAATCCTTGTATCACTACAGAGCCATGTAAAGCTAAGTGTTGGCTAGAGTATGAGTTGGTAATTCTTATTTTGTTGAGGTTTAACAAGTTGCTATTGTTTTGATGGATTCATTAGTGAGTATTTTAGATATATATAGCTGAGTATGATATTAGAATTTTGTTTGTTAATCAATGGTTTTGTAGGAGAATGTTAGCAGATTTGGCATAACTCAGAGAATTTCCCTTTGTAATTTCTATCGAAGGGGGAGAGAGAAGGATTAGATGACATGGTGTTTGTAGCAACTTTCCATCAATGCCAAAGGGGGGTATTTTCGGCATTATGGAAGGTTGACATGTTGGCATTAACGTCAACCTAGTTGTGAATCATGGTCTTAATGATTGGGATGATGTTCTCGAGGATTTTGGGCTCTTCGCATGATGATTGGAAGTGGTTTGGTGTAAGTTTCAATTCTCGGAAGAGGTTTTAATCTTTTCAAGTAGAACAAATATTCTTGTAGTCTTGCGTATATCACAAAGCCACACTACTTGATTTTTGCAGTCTTGTGATGTTGAAGTAATGACACTTATTCTAGGTTGTCTAGCAAGTGCCCGTGACACTGCCTGTAGGGGAAAAAATAAAAACCATGGCAACAATCTAGTGAAATTTCCATGGTAAAGAGTATGATTAGTTTTTTTGACATGGTCCTTTAACGATAACAATTTTATGGTACTCAAGAAGCTTTTGATATGGTCAAAAATCTCAAATGAGCACATTCATTATATAATAATGGTGGACCTAGTCAATGAATTGAATTAGTCTTCATGGATATCATCACCAAAGCTAATGGATTTTCATAATTTAGCTAGTCCAAATTTGATTGTTCGGTGTTATTATTAAATATCATATGTGGATTGAGAGATGTTTGGTTAGTGTGTATGAGGTTTGTTTAGACATAGCACATATGTGGGTTTTCATTAGACAATTCACACTTGTAGGGGTCCTGAAGAAGATTATGGTGAGCACATTATTTCTATCTAGAGTAGCGGATTAATATTTGCATTTAGTACCTGAGATGAGATCGACATAGAGTTTTAGAGTGCAATTTTTTGGTTTAGAGTGCATCTTATGCCAAGCGATGTCATATTCAGATCATGAGTGTGTAAGAGATGATTCTAATGAGTAATGAATCAGTGTGACATGGAGTTTTAATGTGCACACCGATGTGTGGGAATAATATGTTATCTTCATGGTTTGATAAAGGTTTCCAAAATCCTGTCTCCCTATAGCATCAGAATATGTGCATCGAAAAAATGACAGAATATATATGTGTGCATGAAACTAAGGGCAATGAGGAAGAGTACTAATTGTTGAATGAAGACATGTTATATCTAAATGTTGGTCAAGATTTATTGTAGCTAATGCTTGGAGTGATGGAAAATATTGGCATAAGTTGTGGCCAACATTGTTTATGTTTGAAAGGATGTTCTCATAAACTACAAATCTTAGTATTGTATAGTTGTTGATGTTGTAAGCTCTATTATTAGCTATGCATAATGACCAGAGAGAGTTGTTGTTGGTGCTAGGGTGTGTTATGAGCTAAGTTGTTGTTGTCGAGTCTTTAATGTGATGGTTGATGCTAGAGTTTGTCAAGAGCATTATGATGTCTTAATGATGTTGTTTTATGATATGTTGAGTTCATTTTGAATGCTAATGTTGTGAGTGATGATTATGTGAGGTGATGTGTATTATGTTGAGTCAGCTTTTGTTGTTGAGTGTTAACATAGAGAGTGTTGCTAATGAGCCTGTATTGATAGCTTGTTGAGAGAGATAAGTTTATGTTGATGTTGTATTTTGGGCCCAGTTTGAAAATGGATGAAAGGGTGGCTCATAATTATTGAGGAGGTTGGGGCCTTTGGCGAGTGGTGGATTGCCAAGATAAGAAGTTGGGGCATCTTAGTTGGTGGTGGAAAATGAACAATTCATAAGGATTTTGGGGTACATACCTAGTAGTGGCCAACAAAATATTGTAGGAGTGGTCGCTCCTTGTTGGAAGTGGCCAACAGGAATTATATAAAAGAGTAGTGGCTCCTAGCTAATTGGGTCTAGATAAATATTATAAAGGGTTTGATGATTAATAAAAGTAGCAAGAGAACCATAGTAACAACTGGGTGGTATTTCTCCCGTTCAGGATTTCCACTAGAAATACCTGTGTCCTATGTCTTTGATTATCATGTTACTTATGTGTTGATTCTCATGTTGTATTTACACGTTTTGATCCTTTGATTACATGATACTACTGATTATTTAGTAAGTTGGAAAAAAGTTAAAAGGTGTGTAATCGCTATCACTATTGTTTCCCCCCTCTCAGTAGTGATCTATCCCCAACATTGAATTAGTGATCTCTCTCCAACATTGAATTCATGATCAGATGTACATGTGGTAACTTATATTACAACCCATTATGAAGGAGACATGATAAAAATATTTCACTTTGAATATTAGAGCCACAAATTAAATATTCATATGCTAAGTCTTTATAAAGATAAGGTAATTAAAAAAATGAAAAACTTATATTTTCCTTCAAAAAAATTTCAATATAACAATTAATTAAACTGCTTAAATATCCTTGTTATGCAATATATTTCAATATGAAAAATTATAGATATATATGAAAACTAATAAAAAATAATTCTTAATAAAATGAAAATGTCTAATTCATTCCATTGTTAATATAAATTTGATGTAATATTGGAAAAATATTATTAATAATAATAGAATATTTTTATGTCCATATTAATTAAAATATTTCAATATTATTTATGTATATATGCTTATTTTAATTAAATAATAAAAAGAAAGATATGGTTAAAACATTATAAAAAGCTTTTAACTACTTTTACTATTTGACATTTGGTTATTTTTCAATTATATTTAAAAGTCAACTGAATGTAAAATCCAACACATATTTATTTAAAATGCTAAATGGAAAGTGCGAATTTAAATTGTGTAGTTTACATAATGCAACGGTAGAAATAGTGTTTTGAAATATTATATTCATTTACCTGTTGAAAAATATAATTTAAACAAAAAAATATGAGATTAAATCTTTTAAAGTTTTTTTTTTCAATTTTAAATTCTAACTCAAAAAAATAAATAAATCTATAATTAAAGTAAATTTATACTAATTATATATTTTATAACTAATAACCGTTATTGATATTAAGAAATATAAAATAATACAACCCCAATGCAAGTCAAAACAATATCTTAACAATGCGGAGAATAAAAACGAAAATAAATCAGATGCATTGCATTAAATTGAAATGCATAGAATAAAATTGAAAATGAATTTTTTGCAGGGCTTATAATGTCAAAGCTGAGATGATGTCTACCGCAAAGAGCAATTAAGCAATTCAGCTCACGGGTGAAGCGTTGTAATTTATTTTACCACAAAGAAATGAGCGATAGCAGGTATCTGGTATGTGTACACGCAATGCACAGTTTGAGCTGATCAATCCTGTCACCTATCGCTGTCTATCAACTACTGTACGATAACCCTCCACGCTGATCCCGCCGTTCACCGTGCCTTATGAAATGGTTCACCTTCTATCATCAAATTTCGGCGAGACTCAGACTCAGATTGCACGGTGAACACAAAGAAGGTGAGATTTGCACACGTTCATTCATAAACTTATTCTTTGGATGCCCCGAGACTCAGATTGCACGGTGAACACAAAGAAGGTGAGATTTGCACACGTTCATCGTTTCTCTGCTTCACTCGATGGAGCCATGCCCTCTCGGCCTATCATGGTTAACGTAGATATAACTTGTTTCTGGTGTATTTTGCGGAGCCACCTACCAAAGGAAAACGATAAAATAGATGGCGACATGACCACTCAATTGTAATTTTTTGTTGGCATAAGGTCCTTTTAGCTGTCATTAATGAACATGGCACATGAAAATTGCAAAGGCACAATCACGAAAATCATATTCCATATTTAAGATTCTTAAGTTATTCGATGTATGATTTAACCTGAGTATATGAATGGCCTTAGGATAGAAACTTATCTTAGGAAAGGCAAAATAAATACTCATGAACTGAAATATCCGTGTAATATCTTAAAATTAATCTTTATAAAAAACAACATTTAAATACACCTTTAAAGTTATAGAAGAAATAAACATGTTCGTATATAAGATCGATTCATGGAAACAAATGCAACACGTCAGAAAACATGGCATCGAAAGCGTAGTTGTCTTTTCTGTTAATCCGATCTCATGGTCCAAAAAACAAGGCCTGCTTTCTTCCGTTTAAAACATGGCCTGCTTTCTTTTATTTCCACTAGTAACATACATTTTTTGTTGGTTTAAAACATGGCCTGCTTTATTTTTTTTTCTCTAGTAACACACATTTGGATATTGTAGCCTACCATGAGACACCTCAATAAAACTGAAGTGTGAGAGCATAATTATGGGCCATCTAGGTAACTGGAGGCAATCATACTGATATTTTTTTTTTTTAATATGTATTTCTGTTGTATAACTTTTACCAAAAGATAATTTAAAGGTAATTAATGGTTTTCAATTTTTTACATAATTCATATTATAAATTTAAATATGGTTATTTCTTTACTATATATTTTATTATTTAATGAGAACTATATAATTAGTATTTAATTTAAATATAATTTAATTAAACTAAAAAATAATATAGAGAAATTGCATAGTGAAAATAAAAATAATTTATAAAATGTTAAAAATAATTTATAAAATGTTATATTGTTAAATGTGATTAACTAATATTGGTTTTATTAACATATATACATTTTAATATATATATGTGTGTGTTTATTTTTTATTAATACATATATAATTAAATTTATTAAAATATGTTTTTAATAAAATAATAAGACACCTTAAATTGAAAATATGGAAAAAAACTATAATCCATGAAAATGGAAATAATAACAAGAATTAAAAAAAAAGAAAAAAATGTTAAATAAGAAGGAAATAAAACTAAAAACCCAAACTTAATAACTAACATAAATGGAAGTTACTAAAGAGCCTATAACAAGATTTGTTGTTATAATTTTTTATTTAATTGAAAGATTGTATTAAAAGATACTATTTATTATTTAATATGAAACAGATATATAATTTTTTTCTAGCAATTTAAAATTAATATATGATATTAGCAAAAATATTAAAAAAATTATTTCAATTTAATTTATAAAATTAAAGAAAAATATACAATTTGAGAGTTTTGATTATAGCCACTAATTCATAAAATGTAAATCAATTAATTTATAATCATTTGATGAATATGATCTAACTACCTACACAATACAACAGAATGTTGTTTTAGGTAGCATGGCTCTATACATCTCTTAAATTACCATATTATAACTACCACATTAAGATACAGATCAAGATATATTTCAGCGTGCATCTTGTTATGCACCACACCTTTCAAGCAATATAAGATTAATTTTTTTTTGTAAAGAGATATATATACTTAATATAAACAATTCCACAACTATGGTTTTGAAATCTTGAAATCTATTTGATTTAGTAATTAGAATATTTTAGGAAAAAATTGAAAACAGATGCAGTTGAAAAAAAAAATTGGGAAAGCTTTTTTGCTTTTTCGAATTCAAGAAGAAAAAAAAGAAGGTAAATAAATAATCGTAAAAGGATTTTCTAACTTCATCGCCAAATAAAGGTAACAACAACTAAAATGTTAAAAATAAATAATGATTTGTAATGGTTAATAAAACTGGAATCCCTAACCAGTTATACTATTAGTTAAACAATAAAATTCCCAATTCCACTGTATCTAGAAAAAGATGTAACTATGGCATCTCTCACCAATTACTTCAGTTGGATTTAGACGCTACACCTACTTACCATTGCCCATCTTCCTGTTAAAAATATATTCAATGTTCCTACCAAAAACTCGGATGCATGCCTCCCTTTCCCCTTCATGCATATCACATAATATATGTTCAACTTTTGATCTTCCGTATTACATCATGGATCTTTTGGATTTGGGGTCATACACAGTTTTCCATGGCTAGGGCATGATATAAAACAAGTTAGCCATTCTTTTATATATAATTATTGTTCGAGTGTACTGATGATGTTGTTGTTGCTAAGTAAATAATTTAGGCTTATTATGAGACTTGTTGCATTAAGTTCAAAAGAACTATTCAAAAAACTATTTCCATGAAATCTTCATTTTTATTTATTAATTTATTAATACTAGTCCCTCTATTTTGAAATGTCATCTATTATGTTTTTTCTTTTTCCTTCCAAGGTCATCTATTACATTTTTTCTATTCTCACAATTATAGAAACCTAAAAAATAATATATATCTAACAAATTTGTTCATTAAACCAATGTTGCAGTAAAAAATAACTTTAAAAAATAATTATTTAAATCAATTTTAAAAAAATCAACATGACTCAATACTATAATTTTGAATAGTAAAGATAAATAATTTTAAATAAAAAGATACTGATTTGAAAATTTCTTAAAATTTTAAATACAAATGATTATTAGATATAAAAATAAATTCTACATCTTATGAGTATCAAATTTACATATAAAAATATATATAGATATATGATATCTTGCAAAATCTATTAAAAATGTCCATGGCTTATTTTATTGAATGTGAAATTTAATTCTATATCTAATAAACAATTAAATTTAATAAAAAATTAAATTTTATATATATAAAAGAATAAACATAATTATTTTTTATACCTAGCAACATCATGTGTGTCATTGAATGTGAAATATAACTCAATATTTAATAAAAAAAAATAGATTTGAAATTTAAATAAACATATTAAAAAAAATTGCTTCCGAACTCAAAAACAATAACCATTAAAATAAAATACAATTGAAAATCACCTTTGTTTCTTTTCTATATTATGGAAAATGATTTAAATTAATCTTTTAATTTTTATTATACTGTTCCCGATAAAAATATTAAATACAAATGTAATAATGTGGTTGTGGTTTTTCGTTTGAAGAGTAGCGTATACATTTCCCGGCGTAGCAGCCGGGATCGGCTATTCAATCCAATTGTTTCATTGGTTCGAATATTTTGTTGTGTTTAGAGGGCTTCCCGTTGAAGACTAGCATATACAATTTTCGTGATTCCATGTTCTGACATAAAATGCTTGTTTCATTTGTTCGAATATTATGTTCGGTTTAGAGGGCTTCCCGTTGAAGAGTAGCATATACAATTTTCCTGATTCCACGTTCTGACATAAAATGCTCTCCGATTGTGTTGTCGTGCAGTGGTTGATTGACAACGATAGCTGGCAGGATTGATCAGCGCAAGGTTTCTGGGCCTCCCCTTGAAGAGTAGCGTATATAATTTCTCGTGTTCATGTTGTACCGAGATTCCGAATCAATCCAGTTGCTTCCTTGGCTGGAATGCCTCGCGTCCAAGAGTAGAGCATACAATTTCTCCGGTTCCGTGTTCTCGCATCTGAAGTCTCTGATTGTATTGTCATTCAGAGGTTGATGGACAGTGATAGGTGGCAGGATTGATCAGCGCAAACTTTGCGTTGCGTGGGCAGATACCAGATACCTTCTATCAATAATTTCTTTGGCGTAAAGGAGATTACAAGTCTTTCACCTGTGGCGTTAATCGCTTAATTGCTCTTTTCCTTTAGTGGGTGGTTAACTGATGCGACATTATATGATATGCAGGGAATTCAGTTTCAGTTTTATTTTAAATATTATGCATCTGATTGTATGCCTAGCATATAATTAATTCATCGATATTTTGGTAGAATATGAAGAATACATATAAAATGCATGATTCACTTTTGAAAAGAAGCCAATGTAAACGTTTTATCATGAACACCAAATTGCTCGTTTTGTAATGCTTAATTCGTTATGATATTGATAGTGGTTGATTACTTCTTTGTTCTCGTCTTTTCTTTCCTTGTTTATAGATTTCATTTTCATTTCTATTTTAAAATATTGTGCATATCATTCCATGCCTTTCATGCAATTAATTTTCAGTTTATTAGGCTGAATTCCCTATGAGATTGATAGGGCCCGGTCACTTTTTGTTTTTGGTTTTTCCTTACTCGTTTATAAATTTCATTTTCATTTCTATTTTAAAATATTATGCATTTGATGCAATTCATTTTCAGTTTATATGCTGAATTCGTTATGATATTGATAGGGGTTGATCAGATTTTTGTTTTTTGGTTTTCCTTATTTATAAAATTCATTTTCAGTTCTATTTTGAAATGTTATGCATGTCATTCAATACCTGGCATGTAATTCATTTTCAGTTTAATTTTTCCAGTTAATGTTTTGATATAATTTAAATTACTTCTTATCATAGTGTAAAATAAGAATAACACATGCAAAACAAATGAGATATTTTCCAAAATAAACTCCTTTGAACATTTTATCATGAGCAAGAAATTGTTTGTTTTGTGAGGCTGAATTCCCTAGGATGATCACTAATGTTGAAAACTTAATTTGTTTGTTTTTATTCTTGAGTTACAAGTGTCTATTTAATATTGTTATTTTTCTATGTTGTTATAATTGATAAAAGAGTAGGCTTTTGTCTTTCTTGTTATTTTTTCATATTATTATAATTGATAAAACAGCGGATTCAAAGATGATCTATTTTAGAATCATCATTTGGTATCGCCACAAGTCCTTTATTTGGATACTCATGTCAAATTCTACAAAATTAATAAAAGTGATTAAGACTATTCGTACATCAAAACGATAATATTTTTTATCAGGGAAGATTAATGAGAGATTGTAGAAACAAGTTATGAAGAGTGTTTTTTTAATAGAATGCTCTTAAAACGAATGATAGAGAATCTAGGAAAAGGGCTAAAAATAAGAAGAATTCATATTTATTTCACATCTAAATAGCTTTAGATATAGCCAATAATCGCACATGCAAAGATAGTTGAGATTCCTCGGAGTGTTTGCAAGAAGCTGAATTCGATGTTGTCAAAGTAGTGATATTAAAGAGAGAATTTGAACAGGCAAGAAGTTGGAAATGTGAGTGACCATTGTGCACTATTAGTGGATAGGAAATGTGAGTGACCATTGTGCACTATTAGTGGATAAAATGTGAATAAAGAGGTCCTGATTAAAATGTTTTTGAGGTCTCTAACACTAAGGTAGAACCACATTAGTCAAATACTAAATAAAGAAAGGATTTTTCAACCCTTTTGTTTGATCACCTAGTTGGATCTCTTATTTCTCATGAAGAAAGGTTGAGAAATTCATCTGGAGAAAGTGGTTAGAAAACTTTTCCCTTGATATTACAAACTACAAAAAAATGAATATGAAAACATTAGAATCAAAAGAAACCAAGGCCAGTATAAACACAAAAATATGAATTATTCAAGAAAAATAGAGAAAGAGGTTGTTATAGAAGTAAAGGTAGCATAATTTTTTATAAGATAAATATCTAGTGTTATTATTATAATACATATGGTAAATTCTTGTCTTTTTCCAAGTTCAAGTCATCCTCCAAGAAAGGTAAAATACTTAAATGAAATTTATGGATGTACATTTCTTTGTTTAATTCCTCATATGGAAGAAGTGCCAACATATTTTGAAGATGAATAATGGTGCAAAACAATGAATGAAGAGATTGTAGAAATTTAGAGGAATGAAACATGGGAGTTTGTACATCCTCCTTGTAAGAAGGAAGTCATTCGGATCGAATTGGGGTACAAATAAATTATGAAGTAGATGGATGCATAGAAAAGTAGAAAGTAACATTAGTATAAAAGGTGTATGCTCAATAACCAAGTATTGACTTCAACAAAACTTATCCTCCTATTGCAATATCGGATAGAATAGAAATGGTTTTGGAATTATTAACATAATTTAATTTGTTCGTTTATTAGTTTTATGTGAAACCAAACTTTTCATTTCGGGTTAAAAGAGGAAGTTGTCTATGTTCAACATCTGAAAGGATATAAAGTTGCAAGAAATGAATACAAATTCTACAAAATGAAGAAGGCCCTTTATGGGCCTAACAAGCTACAAGAGCATGACATAGCATAATTAATCATTATTTTTTGAAAAATTGATTTAACAGAAGTGAAAGTGAACCCACATTATATATCAAGTCAAATGGTAATGATATACTAGCTGTTTCCATATGTGTAAATGGATTGGTGTATACATCATCAAGTAATGCATTAGTGGAAGCATTCAAATATGCCAACATGACTTGACTTGAAATGACTAATTAAGTATTGATGCAATATTTTCTTCACATGGAAGTGAGGAAAATCGAAGGTGGTGTATTTATTTCACAAGAAAAATATGGCACGGGTCTTATTTACTAGTGGAAAATGGAAAATAGGAAACCCATGGGAACACCCATGAATACAAATGATAATTTTTCTAAAGAGGATGGAGTTAAGAAGGTAGATTCTAAATCCTAAATTATTTTGGTAGGAATTATTTTGTATCATACTTCCATTAGACCCAATATTATGGAAGCAATAAGGTTGATATCTAGATTAATATGGAGTTCATGTAGGATTCATTTTAGAGGATCATTTTCTTTTTTAGGTATCTCAACAATATTGATATTTTATATACTTAAGAAAATAATTTTAAGTTTGTTGGTGCTATAGCTCAAAATGTCACCATATGGGTCCTCCATAGCTCAAAGTGACACCTTGTTGGGTTTACTAGGGAAAGCATAAAAATGGAGACTACAATGCAGAAAATGGTCCATATAAACCCTACAAAAGATACCATATTTCCTCTTCAATCCACCCAGAACACTGCCAAAGAGAATTATAGTGCTCTTGTCATCTTTCCATGGAGAGTTGCAATGCTCCAATGGCACAACAAAAGAGATTTGACATAGCTAGGGCTAGTGGAGTGAATGGATAAGGGCATAAATGGTCAAAATCTATTTGGTCAAATGATAAGGATGAAAGGACCATATCAAACATAGTCATGGAAGTGTTTAGACACATTTTATCACTCCTACTAGCCATTTGTAATACCAATGTTGTCCATGGAACATATAGAGAAAATTTTATACAATGAAATGATGTTGGATTGAATACCCAAGCTCCCCTTGTGATAAGCTACAAAGTACTATGTGCATAGACAATGAGTTATGGAGAGAGTAGAGACAATACAATGATTGAATTCTTTTGAGATCTTGTCTCCATAAATCTCCTCACCTATTATTGGAACAAAAACAACAAAAAATCTCCAATTATATGTTTTTTAAGCTTAATGTTACCATTACCATTATGAAAACCCAAATATGAACACAATTAATATTCAGTAAAATTAGGTTGTTGGGGAAAAAGTAAATGCTTTGATTATACCATTGGAGTGTACATAGTTTCTCCTTTCATATTCCCTCATCCTTGTCCCTCCTCTCACCATATATCACTAACAAGGCACATACTATTATGTAGCCTATGACAAGGGAAAGTTAGGTTCTCAATCTAATAACATTTCATTGTATAAAATTTTCTTCCCTTCTTATGTGGAAAGCATTACTTTTATAGATGGCTTGGGGGAGTAATCATATCTATCTAGACACTTTTTAAATCATGTTTTATAAGTTCCTTTCTTCATTATCTTCTAGAAATTATCAGTCTTTTCCTTTTCTTCCCTTATCCATTTTCTCTGCTAGCCATACTTACTCCAACTATATTTTTTTTATGCAACATAAGCATTACAACCCTCGCTAAAAAGAAAACACGAGAATTATAAGTCTCTTTTCTATATTTTTAGATGTGTTGAAAAGGTAAAAAGCCTAACTTTTCTAGGGTTTCCGTGGACCTATTTTTGCACTCTAATATCCATTTCGATGCCTTTCCCTAGTAGGTACAAAGGGGTGTCACTTTTAGATATGGAGGACACGAATGGTGAAATTTTGAGATGTAATAAATGGCCTCTAATGTATGTGGTTATAAGATAAGTTGATAGTTGAAATAACTTACAATAATCTTAGTGATCTAGGTGGGCGAGGGAACAAAGGATGCAGAACTTGTAGAGGGCTACAAAACACATAGTCAGACACATATCATATGCATACCCTAGGTAGGAATACCCATACTCGGTAGTGAAATATGGGAAAATTCATGCCCACATTATTGGATGCATGGTGCTGGAATTGATGTTAACCCAAAAGTTAGTGTGTTGGCATTGATGTCAATAGGATTCTAGGGATTGTGCTAATGTTTTGATACTTCATAGAAGTTATATTGAGGTGTTACAAAATTTTCTTTGGTGTCCAAAGTCTATACATGTTCCTAGCATGTTGTAGAAGGAGTGGCAGCAATTTCTGGGAAAAGAAAGCTAGAATTTACATAAGTTAAAGTAGTGACACACACTGCAGTTGTCATAGTGCATCACTAGGCTAGTGCTACTCTCTTCCCATTATACACCTGTGTAATTTATTCTTAGGCTACTACATCTATGCTTGTGCAATTTCTTGTAGATGAAAAACAAATTACCACAGACACAAAATCTCAGAAATTTCGCAGATTATTTTGCTAATAAGGTTGGATTTAGGGTTGTTGACTTGTTTTATAATGTTCATATGTTCTAGTCATTATTATGATGAGAATCAATTATTTGAGTAATGAATTTAGCGGTTGATATTTTCATGGAGTAATTGTTGTGGAGATGATGTAGTCATGGTTGAATAAGTCTCCAATGTGTGAATGCCTTGAAGGTCTAGCATAATAGAGAGTTTGAGCCATTTTATTGAGATTCGAATTATATATGTTGAGGATGAGATATTGGTAATCTTAGAATTGGAAAAGATGTGCAGAACATATATCATATACCCATGTGACAAATGGATGGTTCGATTAGGTGAGAATATCTAAGCCAAATTGAGTTGTGTGGCGAGTGTTCATGGGATAGATAAGATCAAACTGAGGCAACGATATTTGAGTGCATTGATAGAGCATTATCACAGATTTTTTATGCCAGATAAAATGAGTGTAAGAGCGTTGTTTCAATTATAGAGTGCTTGGATCAGAGTTATAAACTAAAACTGTTTATGCGCAGGGGTTGTAAGATGACTATAATGTTGTAACTTCTATGTTCTCGTCATATTCCATGTAATTTTGGGTCTATGTATTTAATATGCTACTGGTATTAATGTAGAGTTGTTGTGAGTATGCCATGACCATACTTGGTATATGAGTTGATGTATTGAGAGCAAAGTTTGTTGTCAAGTATTGAGTAGAGTTTATGTCTTGTCATGATGTATGTTGTTGTGTAGGATATAGAGTAGAGTTTGGTTTTATATTGTTTAGAGTCATTGCTATGTATTTTGTTGATGCTCATGGTATTATTGCAAGCTCTTAGTTGTTGTGAGGAGATATTGTATCTATGAGTGAAAGTTTGTTTTCATGGTAAAGAGTTTGAGTGAAATATTGAGTCAGTTGATGAGATTATCATTAGTGTGGGTTCAGTCTAAAAATATGATGAAATGATTCCCATGGTTTGTTGATCTTATTTCAGGTGGATCTATTGTGAAGTTTTGAAATGAGGTCCATGGAGAAGCTTGAAGGTTAGGACCTTCAGTGACAGAAAGTGGTAGCTTATATTTTTAGGGTCTAGAAACATCCTTCAGTAGCAACGTAGGAAAATGGGAGAAGAGGATTTTGACTAGTGGCAGTTAGACAAACTTGGGTGTTTTGAAAATATCAACAATAAATGTTAAAAATAGTATCTAGAAATTCCAATTTAATTTTTCCTTCAATTAAATTGAGGATTAAATTGTAATTCTATTCTCATAGAAACTTGTAATAGTTAACTAAGTTAAGTTGATTTGGTTGGCTTATGGAATTTGAGTTGGAAGTCTAGCTAGAGTTAGGTAGAGTGATCGCTAAATTTTAGGGGTCAGGGTTGAGTTCTTTGGAGTTGTAATTAGATAACTTAGTCTCACTGAGTTATAGTCAGTTAAACTAGTTTTGGTTATTAGAGGAACTAGTAGACGTCTAGTAGTGGATTATTGAACTAGTGCATCACTAGTACCACACTAGTTAACTCAAGATTCGCTCACAAATAATTCACGCATGTTGATGGGCATCCAAATTAGACACAAATTAAGGCCCATATAACCTTTCTTAGGCACATGAAGGCAATATTAAACCTCTTCTTCTACACCAGGGAAAATTTTAAGAAGCCCCCCTAAATTTACATATATAATAAATGGGCGAATCTCCATGGTACATAGGAAAAATGGAAGGCGATTTTATCAATAATATGATATCTATATATAATTTTTTGGCGAATCTCTCACCAGGCATGGCGAATATTTTACTCAATTATAAAATCTTGTGTTTATTGAATACACAAATGAAATCATTGCATTTCTTTAAAATATCTTTTGAAATCAAAATTACCGAAATTACATATCGATAACCTAGTGGGTGTAGGATAAAATTCACCCGTGCCATTCACAGAGCATGAGAAAAAACCTCATACTATATATAAACCAAGAAAAATTCAAATTCATCACTTCTAGGGACCTCGTAACCACCCTACCAATACACAAGTATGTTCCTGTTTGCAATTAGAAAAATTACCCAAATTACAATTTGTTTACTCCAACATATGCTGGAAAGTTATAGAAGGATGACTAGTGCAATCAATCCATTCCTTTTAGCCCTGGATTTGTTTCAGTTTAAAACAAAAGTATACAAATATACTTGTCCAATGTCTATACTTTAACCATTCACTTTAAGATGTTTTTACAATATAATTTCCTAAGTCTATTTAATATCTTCATTATCATAAAAACCAACCTATTTCCATCTTAACTCCACATCTACCACTCTTAGGGGGATGAAATCTATTTATCCCTCAGAGCACTTGGTAGACCCATAATTAAGATGGATCTAAGATGATAGACTTTCCCCTTTAAATAGTCTATGCTCACATGAATACCATGGTATTACCATGGGTCAATACCATGGGTTATCATAAACCTTAAGCTTAAAAAGTACTATTAGTAATTTATAAAAATTAATAAAATTAATAGTTGATTTTTATTTTATTTTTTATTTTAACCAAGCTAAAATGTTTAACATACATTAAATTACAACATCCATTTTTACTCTTGATCGGATCAAATATTTTTTCACTCCATGCTAGTTTGCATATCACGATATTTGATACCTCTCAGGGGTTAGTAGATCTAGAGTAAAGATGGATCTATGCTGGTTTAATTCCCCCATTTAAATAGGCTACATTCCAAGTGAATACCATGGGTCAATACCATGTGCCATTTTGGTGAATACCATGGGTCAATACCATGTGCCATTTTTATTTTTATTAACAATGATATTAGGGTTAATAATGTTTTTTCATGGTATTAATAACAATTTAGTCCATGGTATTTGTCCCATAGCATTTTTCCCATAGGCTTCACCTAAATATAAGGTGACTTATGGAGTAAATATAAAAAAATGTTTTATTTGCTTATCATACCTCACGTTTATTTATATTTTTATTAATTTACCATACCTCTTTTACAAATATGGTATTTGGGCTTTAGGATTCACTTAAATAAAACCTCTTTCTTGAGCCTTGATAAATAGAATGAGGGATATGGACTAAATACAAAAATAGGTTTTATTTATTTACCATGTGTCTAGTTTATTTATATTTTTATTTATTTACCATACCTTTTGAGTGAGTATAAAAAGACGTTTTATTTATTTACCATAACTCCACTTTACTTATATTTTTATTTGTTTACACCCTTGCATGTATATAAGGTGACTTATGGAGTAAATATAAAAAATGTTTTATTTATTTACCATACCTCTCATTTATTAAAATTTTTATTAATTTACCATATCTCTTTTATAAATATGGTATTTGGGCCTTTGGCCCATAGGATTCACTTAAATAAAACCTATTCTTGAAAATGGGCGAATGGAAGGTTGTAACTCCTAATTTCAAGGGCTAAATTTACCTTTTTTACCCTCTCCCTTAAAATAAGGTGGGCTATTTGAGGTGTTTTGTAAAAATGTACTATGATACAAAATATTCGCCCACTAAAAATTTAAAACCCCTTAATTTCACCAAAGGGCGAACATTCGCCCCTAAAATTTTCTCTGTTCTACACTTAATACTGCTCTTTAGCTTTAATATGTTCATTAGGAAGGTTTATATATCATTTTATATTTGTGCCTAATATTATTTATTTTTGTAGAATAATGTGAAAATATTGGGAAGATTATGAAGATTTGGACGAGGAGGTAATTTAGCGGCTCTATCCTTACTACAGGAGGGTTAATATTGGATAATAAATCAACAAGATATTCTGAAAATATTGCACAAATTTTGGAGCTCCAAAGATTGAGAAAATCTAGGAATGTGTTCCCTAACATTTAATGCAGATTCCTAGCGTTAGGATCTAGATCCGCTATTTGAGATATTTTGGAGGGGAAATCTTCCTCCATTTAATGAAAAACCTTCCTCATCGTCTTGTCTAAGTAAAAAATGGAATTTTCCTCAAGGGGTTGGTTTTTCTTAGTCCTCTTGAGGAGAAAACATGTATTTTTGCAGCTCCACTTTCATTTCTTGGAGGGATGTAATTGCATTGATGGTAATAATGAAGTTTGGTACCTTTTTTAGCTTCTAAATTTTGGTCCCCTTCATAAGAATCTAAGTTTCCTTGGGATTGTCCATCCCAGGAGCCTCAAAGCCCTTTTGTATAATTTCTTTTTCTTTTTTTTTTCTCTTCTTATTCACATGCATCTCTTGTTCTTATTTTTTTCTTTTTTTTTCATTTAGTATTGATGATTTCTTCGTGTAGGATAGAATCAAATGGTCGAAGTAGGTTATTTTGCAGCGTCACAACCATGATTCATCCTTGGAGTAGCTTTGGAAGGTCACAATAATCATTGAGATACTTGGATTAGTTTGTTAATTCTCAAATCTAAATTTCTGGAAGTCGTTTGTGGCAAATAGTAGTAATTTTCTGCTATTGTTTAGAACATGCTAATGAGCTTAAATTGAGTTTATTCCATTTGAATTAAATCATAAATTAATTCAATTTAATAAAAAAATTTACCCCATTTTATTTTCACTTGATTAGGTTAGGAATTTTATAGATTAGCTAGCTCACTAGTTCTCGAACTTCTAGATTTTAGACTAGTAATTTTCTTCTTTTTTATAATATGTTAAGAGGGGTATTTTTAAGTGATTCTACTTGTAATGGAGCCCTAAGACATCCTATTGAACAAAAAAAAAAATTCGTCCTATTTCGATTTAATTTTCTTGGTCATTTAGTGAATTATATCTTCTTGTAGCAAATCCCGTAACTTCCTATAGAAACCTATAACTTCCTATAGCAACACCTCTAACTTCTTGTAGCACTTTTCTAGAACGTATACACTTGCCCAGATTTGCTCAAAAAGCTTGTATTTTTTCCCTTAGGGTTGAATGGTTACCCCTAGGCTCTAAATCCATGATTTAGGAAGAATAAACACCAATTACGACATGCCTTTTTAAAAAGTTGATTAGGCATATTTATTTCAATTCATGCTCTTAGGATTTCAATTACAAATTGGTGTCCTTGCCTAGGATTAATTTATTTTTAAAGTAACATTTCCATTTATGCAATTAGTTTTCATTACATTCAATCCATTACATCATGACAATGAAAGGAGGACACATTGTATGATGCACATATAGTGTCGATACCTCTTAAGTTTGTACAAACCTCGGGTTGATAATTAAAGTTCATAGTTGTGGGAGTTGCAACATTCTTATTGAAATACTGCGAATTATAACTTTTTGACGTCATTGTTGGGGAGGTGCCAAAGTATGCATTGTTTTCTTCCCTAGTTGATTCATTTCTTTTTGCTTTCTCCAAAAACACATAAAATTGCATTAGGGATCTTTCATTTCAAGAACATAAAATTGCATTGCATTAGCATTCTTATTCCAAAAAAAATTCTCCAGCACTAACTCCTTCCCATTTGATCACATGGTGCAGTAAAATCCACATCACCATTCATTTTTGTAGGCATAAGAAGAGGAGGTGATAGACAAGGTAGCAGAAATGGATGGAGATGATGACAATGAGGAAGATTCTCTTGGATTTCCGATTTGAGATATTGATATCAATGTTCATATGAAGAACATCCCTCCATCTTTCCTTCCCAACTTCCATCATATGAGGTCAGAGAATCTAGAAACCATTCTCTTTGAATTTTAAATCCTTTGTAGATCTTATGGTTACTTACTAAACACTCAAAAGTTGAGATTGTTTCTGGCAACATCGAAGCATAGATTTCTTAAATGGTTCATGAATTTAGGGACTAATTCAATAAGATCATGGAATGATATGCAAGAGATATTTCTAGAAAAATATTAAGATCATGATCTTAAAGAATAAATCTTTAGAATGAATCAAAACGAAGATGATCACCTTGAGGATCTAATAGAGAGGTTCATATATAATGTTAAGAGAGGAAAATTACATCATTTAGGATCTGACAGAGTAAAATCCCTCTTAATTAGAACAATTAGATATGAGTAGATTGATCTCCTTGATCTCATGAGTAGAGGTGATGTATACCAATTATCATCTGAAGAAATTTGTGAAACATGAAAACACATATCAAGAGGAAGGGAAAGAGTAAGTAAATCAACATTAAGATTGATAAGCCATGCTAAACTTGAAAATTTGTTTGATGACTTTAAAGAAAAAAATATTAGCAATCTAAGAAAACAAATAGAAATAAGATGAGGAAATATAAGATGTTGATATTTGTGTTGTCAATGTAGAATCACATGCTATTAAATATTTTCGATCATTACTAAGGTTGAAGGAAGTTTACCAAGAGGACAATGGAGCAAGTCAATCACCAAAGCAATTATGTTATGTAGCTCCAGGAAGACTATGGGAGCAAAGTTAACCTTGTATGATGCAAGAGCCTAATCCACAATTTAACGCTTATGCACATCCATCTAAAAGTAATTGGAATAAAGCCTTTCCTTGGAAACCTTGGTCATCTCAACCCTAAAACCAATCTTGGTAACAAGGCTGGCAAGGACCTTATTGGATAAATCCATAATATCCTCAACATCCTCCATACACAACTCCATGTTATCCTTACCATCCACCTCCATGACAACCACAACCCCAGCATCATCAATCTCAAAGATCCACTTGCACTCAACTACCTGTACCAACATTTCCAAACCCATACAACGAAGTAGCTCAACCTACTTACGATGCTGAGGTACAACAATTCCTAACATATCCTCTTGATCTCAATTGTATTCATCTTATCTTGGGAAGAGTATTGAAAAAAAAAGAATATATTGATGTCATTGAAGGACAGCATTCAAAAAAATAAGATTCAAATCAGAATACCAAAGGATCATGTGTTGCACTTGATGGAGAGATGACATCAGGATCATAGATTAAGATAGTTCCATTATGTTCACCATTAGATCCTCTATGTGTTCAAGAGAATAATCAACAAAAAGAAGAAGATATGAGTTTCATGGAAGAAGAAGATACCCAAGATGATCCAAAACAACAAGTAGACCAGGGGCATCACAACTATATTGAAATATGGTTCTAGACAAACATTAAGTTTCAGCAACACACTCTTCTTCAACAATTCTTAATCTCATCTGAGTCAAAGCATCTGGTCTCTTACATTCAAGTACCTGTCAAACAATATGTTTTGAGCCTATACGTGATCTTATTTTTCATCTAGTTATGCAAGTGTCTCCAATAGAAGTATTCCTACACTTCAAAATGATATTTTTTTCATGTAGAGTAGGATAGGAAAAAAATAAAAATGAAAAATAAGAAGAAAAAATCAACTGCAAACATCCTTTGATGCGCCTGATATTCGATCATTGATTGAAAACCTCCATGAGGTGGTCAATGGGTTGGAAAAAAGAGAAAAAAAGAGAAAAAGAAAAGATCCCAGGTGAAAACTTCCTTCGAGGCACCTACGAAGAGCTACTAGTTAAAAACCTCATTGAGGAAGCTAGTAGACCTAAAAGAAAAAAATGAAAAAAGAAAAGTCCTTTGCTCCATGTATCTCTATGATGAATGTAGGTTCTCTCCAACCTCTACAAGCATTAAAAACAACTTGGCACCACAAGAAAAATTTGTTCAAAATTCTAGTCAAAGGAAGTCAAACTTTGACTTTCTGCCCCTTTTTTCAGATGCTCTAGAAGGACCAAGTCCATGAAAATCTATAACCCTCATCTCTTTCCACCATCCGCCCATCATTCTCAAGTGTTTCCCATTCATTTTTCTTGTTGTCCTAAAATGTTACAGGAAGGCTCTATTTTGCTATAGGAAGCCAAAATACATAGAGCAAAAAATTATTTTTGTCATAACTTGAAAACCATATATCCATTTGTCAATATGTTTCAGGCGTAGATGCATATGGATTATGGTAACATGCCCAAGTAACTTCAAAAAAATTTGGTGCACACTTTTCAAAAAATCGACCTCCATCACCTACAACCATTTTTTTTTATTTTTATCAATATACGTGCATCTAATTTCCGAGTTATTTCATTGGGAAATTCATATGGATGATGGTAACATTCCTAACAAACTTTAGAAAATTATGGTAAACACTTTTTGATAAATTGACCTCCATCACCTACATCCATTTTTTATTTTTCTCAGGATTCATGCATCCATTGACCAATATTTTTAATAGGTAAATGCATAGGGATGGTGGCAACATGCTCACCAAATTTCAGGTCAATCCAATTTACCATTTGAGAGATATGTATAAAATATTTTTCTACAAGTGGTTGTCTTGAAATGCTACAAGAAGTTATAAATTGCTACAGGATGGCCGACAAGAAGCTACAAGATGCAATCTAATTGGATAAATGGGTCAAAAGGTCATTATACCTTTAGGGAAGGTTGAGATATGTCCACCATAGCCTTGTCATTCATTTTCCACATCACTTGACCTCTTCTCCACTCTCATTTTCATCCTTGTCCATGAAAAATATTCATTTTCACCCATTCTTCCATCCCTTCGACCACAAGAAGCGCCTTTCATCCTTGTCAAAATATTACTTTTGAATTATGAATATTTTTAAAGGTATTACCTACAAGAAATAATGATCCTGGGAGGGTTTATTTGACTGCTACAAGAAGGCACATAGTCTTGTAGAAATCTGTACAAATCCTCTAGAACCACAATCAAACCCATTAGGAAGCACCAAAATGAGGAATTGACCTACATGGAGCATTGAGGGATCATATCCTCAATCTTGCGTAGCCAATAAAATTTTGTTGGGCTACTTCAGGGTCACTGATCATCTTAAACAATAATAGCTTGATCCACCATCA
Organism: Pinus tabuliformis; assembly: GCA_031772625.1. NCBI lineage: Eukaryota > Viridiplantae > Streptophyta > Pinopsida > Pinales > Pinaceae > Pinus > Pinus tabuliformis. Next base: position 1,319,482,439 of record CM062820.1, read on the forward strand.
AGAAGAGCTATAGTGACAAATTCAATCAACCAAGGATATTTCAAGAGAAAAAGTTCAAAGAAAAGTCAATGCATGGGGAAAAATGAATAAGAAGATGACACATCAAGAAGCCAACAGATAAACCATTGCCTTTGTTCATAAGTAGCATGCAACCACCAAAGGATCTTCAGTATCATCTTTACAACCAACAAAGGCAGCTTCAACAATCATATCCGCAACCTTAATATCACCTACAAAAATACATCAAGGGTAAGGCTCAGGTATTGAATCCTCAAAACCTTTCTTATGAAATTATTCCATCTTGAAAAACATTGCAAGTGTATGAAGGAAAAGGTTTTTATAGCCTAGATTAGTAGCAGAGAAACCTCGACCTTATGAAGCAATTAACTTCACTTTTCCACCAACACACCTGCACATGGGGGAGAGGACAAGAAAAAAGTGAATAGGACTTGAGAAAGTGGGATGTAATAATTTAGTCATGAAGATAAGGAGCGTGAAGGGATAGGTGAGGGAAAACTCAGTTAACTCAAAGAAATTTGAGTTTATTTTGCATGCAATGAAAAAATAGAGAAAACAAAAGAAAAGAAAAAATAATGGGAAAAAATAAAAATAAAAATAAAATAAAAAATAAATAAAAGGTGGACCCACCACCTCTTGGCATGCAAATGTTACTTTTTATACAATTCATGTTGTGTGCAGCTCATATAGTCACCGCTCTCCATCATCCTAGTAGCTCACAAACTAAATTCTAGGCCCACCCTGGATTACTACAAGAAGACTGTAATTGCTATAGGAATATCATGTAGCACTACAAGAGGCTATAGGAAGGCCAAGAAACTATTACAGGAAGATAATAAGAGTGTTATAGGAAGGCAAATTTTTCCTAAAGCCTTGGAGAGAAAGAAAATATTCAAAGTAAATGGCAAGGGTGCAAAAACAAGTTAAGAGGGTATGATGATGGAATTGCACTTGAGTTTGTAGTCAATTTACAAGATCCAAGTGGCCATGAAGATGAACTAAAAGAAAGGTGTTGCCCTAAAAAATAAAAGTCATTGTAGTTGAAGAATCACCGGAGAGAAAGAAGCATCATCAACTTAAATTAGGGATTTCATGGAAACTGAGATAGGGAAAAAATGCAGTAGAAATAAGAGAAATGTAAAGAGAATCAAATATACCAACAAACAAATAATGAAACATGTCAACATACATGAAGAACAATACGGCAAGGAGGATGGATAGGTTTCTCAGAGGATGACCAACAGTTTCAGTAGGGCATATGATAGGCCTCCAAATTAGATATAGATTAAGGCCCATACAATCTTTCTTAGGCAGATGAAGACTATATTAAAACTCTCCTTATAAACTTAATAATGTTCTTTTCACTGTAATATGTTCACTAGGAAGGTTTAGAGATGATTTCATATTTTGTCCTAATATTATTTATTTTTGTAGAATATTGTGAGAATATGGATAGATTATGAACATTTGGAGGAGATAATTTAGGGGCGTTCTCCCTACTACATGAGAATCAATTTTCAATAGTAAATCAAAAAGATATTTTGAAATCATTCTACAAATTTTGGAGTTCCAATGATTGAGAAAATCTAGGAATGTGTTCCCTATAATTTAATGCAAATTCCTAGTGTTGGGAACCAAATCCACTATTCGTGGGATTTTGAAGGGGAAAGCTTCCTCCTTTCAAGAAGAATGCTTCCTCATCATCTTGTATAATTACTAATTTTAATTTTCCTCTGCGGGTTGGTTTTTGTTAGTCCTCTTGTGGAGAAAGATTGTATTTTTGCAGCTCCACCTTCATTTGTTGCAGGGATGTAATTTCATTGATGGAAATAATGAAGTTTGGTACCATTTTAAGTTTCTAAATCTTGGTCTCCTTCATAGGAATATGATTTTCCTTGGTCTTGGTCATCATGGGAGCCTTAAATCCCTTTTATATAATTTACTTTTCTTCTTTTCACTTATTATTCACATGCATCTCTTGTTCTTGTTTTCTTGTATTTCTATGTTTACTATGATGATTTCTTGTTGTAGGATTGGGTTAAATGGCTAAAGTAAGCTATTTTAAAATATTGAAAACATGATCTCATACTTGGAACAACTTTGGAAGCTCAAAGTAATCATTGAACTACTTGGATTAGTTTTCTTATTCCCAAATCTAAATTTCTGGAAGTTCCCTGTCGCAAATAGTAGTAATTTTCTTCTATCTTTTAGATCATTCTAATGAGACTAAATTGAGTTGATTAAACTTGAATTAGATCATAACAACATTAAAGTTAATAAAATAATTCACCCCATTTCATTTTCACCTTATTGGATTAGGCATTTGATAGATTAACTAGCTCACTAGTTCTCGAATTTCTACATTCTAGACTAGTAATCTTCTGTTGCTTTTTAACATGTGTTAACATCGGTATTTTTGAGTTATTCCACTTGTAATAGAGACCTAAGGCATCCTATTGAACAAAAAATATCATCCCATCCAATTTGGATTTGATTTTTTTGTTCATTTGGTGAATGATATCTTTTGTAGAAAATATCGTAACTTCCTGTAGCAGCACCGGTAACTTCTTGTGGCACTCTTCGAGAACATATATACTTGTACTTTAGTGTCGAATCATGAACCCTAGTCTCCAAATCCATGATTGAGTAAGAATAAACACCAATTAGGACATGCCTTTTTAAAAAGTAGATTAGGTGTATTTATTTGAATTCATGCTCTTAGGATTTCAATTACATGAAATTTGACATATGATTAATTTCTTTTGAAGTAACATTTCAATTTATGCAATTAGTTTCAGATTTTTTTTCATTACATTCACTCCATTACATCATGAAAGAGAAAGAAGGACACATTTTATGCTACAAATATAGTGCCTGTACGTCTTAAGTTTGTACGAACCCAGGGTTGATAAATAAAGTTGATAGCCTTGTTGTTGCAATACTGAAGCTCATCACATGTCAGTTCATGTGAAGACCCAGTTGAGATTAGAGTCTAGGGACAGTGTACTATTAGTTGTATAATTTTCTAATTTAAACGGAAGGTGCATGAAATCAGTTGAGGATCTGTGTTTGTATTGCACAATTATCGAGGGTGGATTTCCCAATTAAATATGGGTTGATTCCTCTAGGAATTTCGTAACTTGTTTAGAGTCATCCTAGGAAGTAGAGAGTTAGATTGTACTAGTGTAGGAATTGTTCAAGATGAACAAGCATTTTATTTTCCTCTTACGTCTTCTAGTTAATGCAATATAGATAGTCAGGGTTTTGAGTAGTTTCTTTCCCCATAGAAATATTGTGTTATGTGCGATTGATATTCTACCTTTTCTGCTTATTTTTTCATCGATCAATTTTTGGTTTCTACAAAAGAGTAGAGTAGATTCTTGTCTTTTGTTTTAGCATATCACATAAGATATTGAATCTGCAGTAAACATGTACATGGTATAAGAGCTGAAGGTGGTACATAAGAGGAGATTTCAAGTCTGGTGTCCAAGTGAAAATCTAATTTCCAAGTTGATACTTCAAAGCAACAATATGTCTTTCTATGGGTCACAACTTTAGTATGCCTTGGAGGGAAGCTTGAATTACATAGCTTGGAAGGGTAGGATGGGGGCAATGCTATAAGACAATGGCGTCAACGAATTCATAGATCATGAAATTCCTAAGCCTCCAACATCGAATGCTAAAGACCTAGATGAATGGAGAAAGTGGGGCAAAAGCAAGAAGCATTATCCTGGAGGGAGTTTGGCACCACATTATCTGAAGTTTCCATGTCAAGGATACTCCATACTCAATGTGGAAGGCATTGATGGACCTGTTGTTAAATAGCAATGACCATAGGAAATTGGCATTGAAGGAAAAAATCAAAAAGATCAAGATGGAGAAGGGCGACTGTATTTTAAAGTACTTTACCAAGTTCACCCATTTTCAGGATGAGCTTGGAAGTGTCAGGATTACTATTGTTGAAGAAAATATCATGAGCCTAGCTCTTTTAGGACTTCCCAAGAGTTGTATAGTTACAAGGACTATGATAAAGGGAGGGAGAAGCTATAGGATTGGGAGATTTTGTGGTCGTATTTGGTACAAGAAGAGATTCGATGGAACACAAGAGATTAGACCTCTTCTAAATAAGTGGAAGAGGAATTTGCATTAGTGAGAAAGGAAAACAAAGCCAGGTGAAAGAAGTCCCAAGGTGAGGTGAGTGGCAAGAAGAAGGACTTGTTGAAAGTCAAGTGTTTCCACTATCATGAGTACAGGCACTATGCAATGAATTTCCCACAAAAGAAAGCAAGAAAGAAGGAGCCAACCGTAACAAAACCAGGTGAAGCTCTGGATTCACAATTCGAACTTGATTTCACTCTCATTGCATGCATGGTGAGCAATGTAATGGAGAGTGTGTGGTATATCGATAGTGGTGCCTCGTTCCATATGATGGGGAATAGAGATCTCTTTAGTGATTTTGAGGAGAAAGACCTCAAATAGAACATAGAGTTTGGAGATGACGGGAGGCCTAGCACTACCTAGATCGATAAAGTTACCTTTCAGAGGGAGACTAGCTCCCCTCTCAGAATCAAATATGTGATATATGTTCCAAGACTAAAGAACATTGTTGTTTCTGTCGTGGTATTGGAAGACTGTGGCTATGATGTGGTTTTTAGTAAGTGAAAGGTTTTCCTTAGAAACATTGCCACGAGACAGGTGAAACATATCGGTGTTTAAGTCAAGAAACTGTATGATCTCGAGGTCGAAGATGCATGCAAAGCCTTGACGTGCAAGGAAAAGGTTTTTGCCTTATTGCTTGAGAGGGAGAATGAATTACCTCTCAACATGCAACTCCAAAAGCAACGTTAGAAGCAGTCTTGGAAAGTTGTGGAGCAATCACAATTAGAGATGTAAAGAGGAGACTGAGTGGAGAGATCCACTAAACCAGAGAAGAAGCAACTTCAGAAGGAGCCTCAGAAATTTGTGGAGCAGCCATAATTTGAGAAGCAAAGAGGAGACCGAGTGGAGACATCCACTAAAGAAGATACCTACATTAGGGGAAAATTTTGCGTGAAGTGGGTAGAGGGAGCACATGTAGCCATACCTCGAGGTTATAGGTGGTTCGATGTAACGTATTAGTCGCAAGAGTGCAAAAATTTGGGTAGGGCCCATTGAGAGGTTTTTTGTCATGGATATTTACCTTACTATGGGAGCCCACAGTACACTGTAGCAAGATGGTATAGTGGCGGTTAATGTAGTCAGATATCGGAGTGACAGAGGTAGAGGCTAGCAGTAGTCAGATACTGCAGAGTGCAGAGTAGATTTGACAGTAGTGCAAATGACATAGAGACAAAGTCAACAAAAGTGCAAACTTTCCATTCGATAGAGACAGAGCTAGTAGCAATTAGAGACTTCAGTGACATATGCATCATACTGATTTAGTTTGGATGTTTTTTAGTTGTAGACGTTGTAGTAGAAATAGTAGCGGCGACAAGTGTTGCATGAAGAACATTCCAAAGGTACCAAATTAGGATAGAGTTGAAGTCCATTCTTGTTGAGGGAGAGTTTTGAAAATAGCAACAAGAAATGATAAAAATAACATCTAGAAATTCCAATTTAATTTGCCCTTGAATTAAATTGAGAATTAAATTGCAATTCTATTCTCATAGCAAAGTGTAATAGTTAACTAAGTTAATTTGACTTAGTTGGCTTAGGAAATTAGAGTTGGAATTATATCTAGAGTCATGTAGAGTGAACACTAAATTTTAGTGGCCCAAGTAGAGTTCTTTGGAGTTGTAATTAGATAAGTCAGTCTCACTAAGTTATAGTCAATTAAACTATTTATAAATGTTGTAGGAACTAGTAGAGGTCTAGTAGTGGAGTAGTGAACCAATGCATCACTAGTACCACACCAACTAAGTGAAGATTCACTCACAAATAAGTCATGCATGTCAGTTTAGATGAAGACCCAATTGAGACTATAGTTCAGGAATAGTGTACTATCAATTGTATAATTTTTCGAGTTATATAGATGGTGAATGTAATCAGTTGAGGACCTATGTTTGGATTGTGCAATTATGGTGAGTGGATTTCCCAATTAAATATGGGTTGATTCCTCTTGTTTTTGCGCAAGGAAGTAGGGGCTTGGAAGGCTAGTAAATTGGCTAAGTGTTGGCCAAAGTTAGCCTAGTGTAAGAATTTTTCAGGATGAATAAGAATTCTATTTTCTTCTCATATATTCTTGTTAAAGAAACATAGATAGTCGGGGTTTTGAGCAGTTGATTTCCCTATATAAATATTGTGTTATGTCCTATTGATATTCTACATTTTGTACTTATTATTTTCATCGATCAATTTTTTGCTTCCACGGAAGAGTATAGTAGATTATTGTCCTGTGTTTTATCGTATCACATAAGTTGTTGAATCTATAGTAAAAATCTGCAATGTGTTAGGTAATCTAGCAGTTGATGGCCTACAAAGTCATGCTAGTAGTGGCTTCAAACAGATGGCAGTATGGAGAGTTCAAGAACTGGTTGGTTCTGACAGGTAGTGGCCTAGAGTGAGTATTTCTCACATCATTGGTAAGTTGTGGCTTGTACACTGTTGGTGGAAAGTTCATATGTGAAAGAAGGTTCATAGTAATAATAAAAATAAGTAGACAGAAGATAAGAAAATGGTGGTTTTTTCCCTTAGGGTTTCCACCTTACAGCTTGTGTCTCATGTAATGTGTTGCTACTAATGTTTATTTATTTACATGTTTAGTTGCTCATTTTTATATTTTTATATGATTTTATTAGGTTCTATTACTTAATTAATGCAAGAATTAGTGGTTTGTAAAGATAAGGAGAAAAGAGGTAAAATGTGATCCATCTGTACAATAATGATTGACGCCCACTCTTAGTATTGTGAAGCTTCCAACAATTGTTATCAAATAGGATATTTCAAGTGCAACTTGATCGTTGTATAGCACACGTTGGTGAAAATTTTGAAAAAAAATAGAAATGAATACTCAAGGAGTATATGTCCTTGCAGCTACAAACTTCAAGGTATGGAAAGAAAAAGTAAAATTTGAATTGTTATCTGCATATGGATATGATTTGTGGAAGTTAGTTTGTGAAGGTTATGGTCAAAATTTTTCTTAAACAAAGGATATGTAGTTGAATTCTCGAGCCAAGAATGTGATATAGGAAAATGTCCATATTGTAGAAATGGAGAAAATAGTAGATTTGACATTTTCTAAGGAGATATTGGAAAGATTGCATATGTTATATGGAAATAACAATCGAGATTGAGATATTGAGAAGCAGATCAAAAAGAAGAAGAATGAGAAGGGCTTTCAGAAGAAATAATATCAACCAAAGCAGTCTCATCCACCTAGTACAAATGGTGTAGTTGGTCATCAAGAAGACAAATAAAAAAATGATGCCTCGGTAGAACCTATTGTGCTCCAACATAGAAAATATCAAGGTATAAATAACGATGAGTTTATTTTGAGTGATGACCTAGATATGCCTAATGTTATCCTTGCTTAGTTAAGTAATCAAGTTGATGAATGTGATAAATTGATGCTTCTTCAAGTTGAATATGGCTTAGTTGTGGATGTAATAACGATATTATCTATTGAGGTTAGTAAGCTAACAATCGTGTGTAGAGATCAGGAAATGCTTTTTCGTATCTATGATGATAAGGAAGACCAACTCAAAGAAGAAGTTATCGGCTTAAGGCTCCAGCTAGAAGAAGTTAATGACTTAAGGGGAGAGAGTTGAAAGAGAGAGAAGGTTGAGTTGAAGGGATTGAATATGATAAGGAATATCAACTCAAAGAAGAAGTTATCAGCTTAAGGCTCTAGCTAGAATAAGTCAACGACTTAAGGGGAGCGAGTTGAAAGAGAGAGAAGGTTGAGTTGAAGGGATTGAATATGAAGCTGTCACATTGAGGAAGCAACTAGAAGAGGGGGACAATGACCTCAAGAAAGTGAAGAGAAAAAGGGCTTTGGATAACCTACTCAACTACCAGAGATCTCCTTTGATCAGATCTGGTATTAGATTTTAGAAGAGAGAGTCTAGCTCGCATGTAGGAAAGAACAACAACTCTCAATATAAGAATATTGTAGAAGGTAATAGCAATAGCAAGAGAAACAAATGATTTAAGAAGAAAAAAATCCAACAACAAAGAAGAGAACCTCATGGATCACCCAAGTCAGTAAGATAATTTGGTGCTTTAGTTGACATAGGACAAATTTAGATGATTCACAATTTGTTTTCTCCTTTGATGGATTATGTAGAGTGCTACATTTGGCACAACTATGGACATGTTGTAGCCATCTGGAGAAGAAAAGTGTACATATCCAACTAGAAGAATGCACAACAATTTGGGAAACAAATTATATTAACATCTAGTAGGTATACTAGTTCATTTAATGACTTTTTCATTGCTTGTAACATGTTTGGCAATAAGGAAATTTCTTTTAGATCCAATCCATGTAGTAAAGAAACATTTTATCTAGCTTATAGATCTAGCATGAGAAACATAATATTTCAACCTCTAGCCACATGTCTTAGTCATGTGAGATGTTATTCATTTCACAACTTTACTCACATGGAAAGAAATTACATGTTGTTTAGCTCTTCAAGATAAATCTAGCAAAAATAGTAGGAGATCAATAGTAGGCATGGTAGAAAATAATAAGAGAATGTGCATGTGAAGAAGAAACCTTCTATAGTGTGGAAGAAGAAGGGGGAGCAACAGGGTAAGTGTGGAATCACCCTAAACATGTTTGATGATGATGATTAATGGTATATAGATAGTTGATATTACCATCACACGTCAAGGGAAAGGAGTGGTTTTCTCTTTTTGAGGAATACCAAAGTTGGCCTTAAAGGAAATACACCTACTAAGGTGTTAGGAAGAGGAAAGGCTAGTGTTGGTGATGAGAAGACTAATGTAGCTAATGTGTTATTAGTTGAAGAGTTGAAACACAATATCCTAAACATGAGTTAGATGGTTGATGGAGGCAAGAAAGTCATCTTCAATTCTAGAGGATGTTGCCTAAGGAAAGAGAAGAGAAAGAGAGTGATTATCAAAGGAATTAGGGCACCATATAATGTTTATGTGTTGAAGGGAAAAGTGCATAGAAGAAATAAGTCAAAGACAACTTCTTCCTCTCCAGATTCTAAGTATGGGAGATCAAGCCCCACTACAGTTCATTGGTTACTAGATGCATATAAAAAAAATATTGCAGAAGCATATGTGAGGTGCATAGCCTCAGTGGGAGCATATGATAGCATGATCATTTGTAGAAGTTGTAGAAACAAAAACATGATATCTTCATGAATCTCATGCATAATGAGGTCTACATGATCATCTTGCATATTTGATGTATAATCAGCTAAAGGGGAGCTATGCATGGTACGAGGGTTTCCTGGTTCAATTTTCATTTTAAGCCCATTTTTACTCATTCTTTTAACAACACCATACATTGTAGCATGAGAAGATTCGATTTTTTCTTCTTTTTTTTTACCAAAATTCTACAACCATCGCACCTGCAAAAAAGGAAACATGTGCTGGTCAGTGTAAGTGCTCAGTTATGCAACACGCAACAATGTAGGTTGCTAGAAGAGAAAGTGTGATGGGCCTAAAAGCAAGGCTTTTGAGCTGATTAACCCAAAATATTTGGACTTTTTGGAGAGATAAAGATTAAGCCGTTCAAAAGTGATGATTGTAAGGTGTCAAGGCTATTGATTGATACGGTTTCTAGAACATTTGAGCAGATGTGACAAAATTTCACTTAATAGTTATGATCATCATGTGTTAGTAACCCTAGTGTTAGTCATGGTCGGGAGCAAGAGCTTGTTTAGTTCAGCCATATGTGAGAGAGAGTAATGCTTTGGCATGTATCTTAGTTTTACATTTGCTTCAAACATGTAAAGCACTCCTATTTACAATATGTAGCGCTATATCATCATTGATGTCATCATTTGGTCATCAATGGGTAATCATGGTGTTAGACAGACATTGGAGAAATATTCACAAGCCTAGTCATGTACCAAGGAGTTCAATTACTTCAACCATATATAGGCTCATCGGTATCATTGTAGCAGCTTTGAAAAACATTTTTATAGCCATGTAATATGGTCATGAAGCCATGCATTTCATTATATATCATATGGTCATGATGTGTTGTAAGTTTTGGTCCAATCGGTAGCTTCTTGCATATGGGATGAAGGCATATGAAACCACAAAAGTGTTTGTACAATAGCCGTGGAGAGTTGTTTGCAGCCCCATTACATGTTTAGGGCGAGGGCGGTGTTTGCTTGTTGGCATGTGGAAGTTGTTGGTAGTTGATCTAATTTCATCAGCAAATAATTTTGCATCAACCTTGTCTATTATTACTAGGGTGGTGTATTTGGTGCGCCAACATGGTGTTTTAGCATGTTTGGGCCACCCTTTGCCATGGATGTCAAAAGGGCATAGTGACACAACCACTGGTACAGAATGAAGGTCAATCAACTTGTAAAGAAGGACACCAATTTGGTGTTTGTAGCTCTAGGTTGACAATAACACCAGAAGGGAATAATGTTGGTTGCATGGTGTTGGCATTCATGTCAACCGTGAAGCCACTGTGATGGCATTTATGTCAACGGACTTTTGGAGCTTTCTTATGATGCTTTTGATGCTTAGAAACGTTTTACTATGTTACAGAAACTGCGGAGGTGTCAATAGAATATAGGCGGCTGGCAAGTTGGGCAAGTTGTGGAACAAGTGGCAACAATTTCTGGGAAAAGAAAGTTTGAATTTACCTAAGTTAAAGCAGAGCGGAAGACTCTGAACTGTCAAAGTGCAACATTGGGTTAGTACTACTCCCCTCCCATCGTATGCCCGGGAAGTTTAGTACTACGTTAATAGCTGCATGCTTACGCAGTTGCTTCTAGATGAAAAAAATTACCACGTCCACAAAACCGCAAAACCAAAGTAATTGCCCATATTACTTGGTGAGAAATTTGCCATATGATTTGGTTAGAAGGTTTAATTGAGGGGTGCCGATTTGGATTAGAACTTTCATATCATTTTGGTCATTATTCTGATGAAAAATCATTGATTGAGTAGTCGAGTTACTGGTTTATATGGTCATGGAGTAATCATTGTGGAGCTGATCTAGTCTTGAATAAGTCTCGCGAGTGTCTGAATACTTTGAAGATTAGCATAGTGGAGTGTTTAAACCCTTTTATTGAGCCTCTAATTTTATATGTTGGAGGATGAGATCGTGGCAACGTTAGACTACGTGAGAATTGGAGGCTATGCTCAGAACATATATCGTACGCCTATGTGAGAGATAGATGGTTCGATGAGGTGAGCAGATCTGATCCAAGTTGACTTGTGTTTCCAATGCACTTGGACTAGAGAAGATCAAGCTGAGCCAAGAATATCCCAGTGTGTTGACAAAGTGTTATGACAAAGTTTTGATGCGAGATCGAATAGTGTTAGCATGGTTTCAAATATAGTGCGCTTGGATGAAAGTTATTGGTTGACATTTTTTACGTGCAGGGGTTCTATTCAAGAATATGATTCTGTAACTTCTATGTGCTTTCCATATGCATTGTAATGCTGGATATATGTATGTAATATGTTGTTCGTATTTGTGTCTACTTGCATTGAATATGCCATGAGCAGAATTGATGTATTGAGAGCAGAGTTTGCTGTTGAGTACTGAGTGGAGTTGATGTCTTGTCATGATGTATGCCGCTGCATAGGATAGCGAGAAGAGTTTAGTTAATGTATGTGGAGTCATTAGTATGTATGCTGTCGATGGTCATGAGATGATTGTGTGAGCTGAGTTGCTGCGAGGAGAGATTGTTTGTATCAGCAAAAGTTTGTACTGAGGGAAGAGAGTTGAGTTAGTTGACGAGCTTATTGTCCGTGTCCTTCCAGTCTGAAAATGGGATGAAACAAGGGCCATTGTTGGTTTTGTTGGTTGACTTTGTTGCCGGTGCATCAACTTTTAAAATTGTGAAACAAGGTCGAAAGGAGAGCTTGAGAGAAGTGGATTTAAAACATAATTTATCAAACATGACTTTAAATTTAGCTTGGCGAATGTGGTTTTCCATTTCCTTTATTCTACATCACAGATCATGAGATTTTTATTGGGTTTCCGCATATTTTAATCTGATTATTTATATATATATATACACACACTTAATTTTGTTAATAGACATTTTTTAAATGACTAAATATAAGCACATAGAAAAAACCCTAAAACACTGAAATTGTGAAATTGTAAAAAAATCAGAACTCAAATTTTTAAATTTAAATCAAAACAGTTTCAGAACTCAAACTTTTGATTTAAATCAATCACTAGAGAAACTTTAACCAGAAAAGCTAGGGAAAATGGTCCAAAAAATCTCACATATAGAGTACACTGACTACGCTGTATGTGTACACCCAATGCAAACCCTTCAAAATGTCTTCCATATCGACCCAATGCAAACTGTTCAAAACGTCTCCCATATCGACCCAATACAAAGTTTGTGTTGATCAATCCTGCCACCTATCGTTGTCCATCAACTACTGCACGACAACTCTCCACGGCCTTTCGGGGTGTCATGAGTGCTGGAAGAATCACCGCACCTCTATAGAATCCGTAATTTCCACCCTGAGGATCCTAGTTACTGGTTTGGAATGTTTACCAACACCTGCGGGTTTTGGTGTAACGGAAAACCTCCACATGGTATCAGAGCTTGAACCTAGGTTCGATTCACCCAAGTTGCATTTGAGGGGGGGTGTTGGAAGAATCACCGCACCTCTATAGAATCCGTAATTTCCACCCTGGGGATCCTAGTTACTGGTTTGGAATGTTTACCAACACCTGTGGGTTTTGGTGTAACGAAAAACCTCCACATGGTATTAGAGCTTGGACCCAGGTTCGATTCCCCCAAGTTGCGTTTGAGAGGGGGCATTGGAAGAATCACTGCACCTCTATAGAATCCATAATTTCCACCCTGGGGATCCTAGTTACTGGTTTGGAATGTATACCAACACCTGCGGGTTTTGGTGTAACATCAAACCTCCACAATGAGATGGTTCACCTTCTATCATCTAATTTCGGTGAGAAAATATTTACTTTTGAAATACTCGATCACCCTCTAGCCAGGATTCTGCATCAAGCCAGTTGCTCCATCGGTTGGAATATTGTGGCTTTCCATTTGAAGAGTAATGTATGAAGATAAAGGATTTTGCCTGGCCGATTTGCAGAATGGCTCAATCAAAGGCGGGAAGTTTTTGGGTTTTGTCTAAACAACATATTGTTCCATCTTTCAGTCTTCAAAGTATGTTTTAGATATCCACTCTGCACCACCCTATTTTGACTATGTCTTTGGATGATAGGTTTCTGGGTTAGATAGCATGTTTCTATATCGCTTCATGCACTCTGTAATTTGTCACATTTTACTTATCTTCTCTATTGCTCTCTATATTCTCCTTTGTATATATGTAACCCATTTCCACTCTCTGCGACAGCGTCCATATGTCATCCGGGTTTGATTCATTTAGAGACACTTGGTTGGCCTTCTTCCCTCTTCACTGAGGAAGAACCTTGTTTGCTCTTTAATGTTTTTCCTCGATCTGGGAACATTGGCCATGCATTTGCTATATCACCCGACCTTGCAAAAAATTTGGCTTCCAGGTATGTAATTACTTGATGTCCTGCTATCGTTATTAGCCATGCATTTGCTATATCACCTGACCTTGCAAAAAATTTGGCTTTCTTGTATGTAATTACTGGTTGTCCCGCTATTGCTATTATCGTTGTTGTTGCAACTAAGAACCTGTAATTTTCTCCACCCTCTCATCTGCTCTTGCATGAATTGGTCATTCAGCTCTAGTCTCTTGCTGGTTACATTTTTCTGGTACCAGAATTGTTCTATTCTCCAGCAGTTTGTATTGTTCTGAGGATAGTAGGTGGCATTTACTACTGGGATCACATCCCATTGCCAACACCTATCTATCAGACACTTACCCATGTGCTTTGGGATCCTCATACATCGTCGCTTTAAATCTGGTATTACTCCCCGTGTAAGTATCAGCCTTTTTGTCCGATTTGGATAACCTCCTGATGGCATACTTCATTTTTGGTGGTATGTGGGTTTATTCTCCATTCGTATCCTCTCGTTCGTGAAAATTCCCTCATGAAAATTCCTTCCAGTCCCCGAGGGGGTCGCAGTTATTTTAGGACCCAATTTATATCTTTTCTTAGCTACCCGCCTATACATCCTCATTTATTGCTATTAAACAACACTTCGGGATCTGTTTATGGTATTTTTATGCTCTGTGGAGTTATGGTGTGTCACTACTTCGACTCATCTACCAACAAGGCCCTTATTTGGGCCATAATGGATGTCGATTAACTGCTTCTGCAATCTGTTGATCCTGACCACTAGGGTGGCCCATGTTCACTGGACACTTGGCACAACATATTGGTTGATGCCTGTATGCGAGATGGCTACCATGGGTCCCTCTTTTCGCAGGGTGGCAAACGTGCTGCATGGAGACAATGTTCCAAACACAAGCAACTTCAACTAAAACCACCTCCTTGCCACCTACATTATCTTTGGACAATTTTTTTCTGATTGACAAGATTACCAGTCTATAGAAGCATGCTCTCGAAGGAAGGTGGTACTTCTCAGGCGTTTCTAACCCAGACATGAGAGATTAGGTAGAGAAGAAGTGGAAATCGATGCTAGGTTACATGTCGACTGTCGTGAGGGTTTTGAAAGGTTGGTATAGTTTCCATTATCTAAGTTAGCAGGATTTGGAAAAAATCAAATCAGTACCATGGATTAATGGGAAGAGCTTCCTGGCAGTACATCACTGGTACATTGGATACAATTCTCTCCACAACATGCCACAAAACAAGCTCATCTGCGTGAAATTACCGGGTTTTCCAATTGAGTTATGGACGAAACAGGTCCTTATGGATATTGGTAACACAATTGGCGAATTCACTTATGTAGATCCTCGATGCTTAGGTGCTCTAGACATCTATTAGAACAATTTCCACGTTAGCCGGGAGGATGATTACATGGTAGGCCTTTCTCTGATGCATTTTCAAAGTCTCATCATGGGGAAGGTCATCCTACACAAAACTTTCGACATGGAATTTCTACTCAACAACATTTAGGTATTCCCCTTGGCTCCTATCCTCTCCACTCTCATACATCAGACTCTTCACTAAATGGTTCATCCCCCATTTTGGTTCCTTCGTCCGCATTATCTTCACTGAAGTCTGATTTCCCGACTCCCTCTAATCCAGTAATACACTTTTGTAAACCCTCTCTGGGATAAATCCACCATGGCACAAAAGGCCCACCACCTTTCTCGGCTCCAAAACCCTCCTACGACTTACCCTCCACCACTCAAATCATGTACATTCCATCTTCGTCACCTTCCATTTTCATTAACTAGAATAAGGGGCCTAGGACAAGTGTCACTGAGACCAAATCGCCGCTGGACTCACCTACCAACTCAGCGGGCAGTGGCCTAGACTTTCTGCTCGATAGAATATCAGTCGGCTTGTGAACCCTTACCATCCACAAGCCATCTGGCTCTCCTACCCCCCACATCAGCCTTACCTCTATTGGTAACATCACTATATAGTGGAAACAAAGCCGAGGAAGTTGACATTTTAGAGGACGTCCTAGGCCTAATCCTTTTACCTCCCCAATGGACCAATTTTTGGTCGATATGCCTATTGGTAACAATCCCCCATCATGGGCCCTTAGAGTATGGCTACCCAAGAAGGCATCTCCATGACTTCCATTCTGTCACTAAACATACAGGGTTTGGGGTTGCCCTAAAATATTGAGCCCTTAAGAGTCTTTTCTTCTCTCTTCACCCATATATCATTCTTCTGCAAGAATCCATGCACTATGCTTCATAGGTTGTACAATATTTCAAGAAAATGCTCTCGAAATGGCATATATCTGCTACTACATCTCTGGGTCTCTCTGGTGGTCTAGTGGCAATTTAGGACCTTAGATGGGTCATTTTTAAATCATACAGATGTCTCTTGAGCATCCTCCTTGAAGGAGATGTCCAAGGAATGGGTGGTTGCATTCATATTCTAAACAACTATGCTCCTTACAAAGATAAGACCATTTTTTGGGAGCATTTATTTTCTTTTGGCATAATGGAGTTGGCCTCCCTTATCATTGCAGGTGATTTAAACTGTAGTATTGCTTTGGAAGAAGTACGGGGACGGTCCAGAAGGATTGACTCCTTGGTAGGGATGTTTCATGATGCTCTTCTAGCACATAACCTTCTAGACATTTTCCTGGAGGGAATGGCTCCCACTTGGGACAATGGGCGTACAGGTGAGGCATATGCCACCAAGACACTGGTTCATTTTTTAATGCATGAACAGTTGATTCCTCACTTTGGAGATGTACAGATAAGGATTATCATCAATTTCTTATGAGATCAACGACCTATTATACTTGTTTGGAAGAAGTCAATGGTGCACCTGGGCATGCCGTTTAAATTCAACAGAACCTAGTTGGATGATCTAAAGTTTAACACTCTGGTGAGGGATACATGGCGTTGCGATTTGGATATTGGATCCTCCCCTATGGATCATAGAGACTCTCCATAGGGAAGTGGAAAACTAGGAGAAGAGAAAAAATCAATCCATGGAAAAAGAGATTAAGGACATTCAATGTGAGCTAGACCTCCTCCTCCTGTTGATGGCCACGAACAATCTTCCAGATGCTACCCATTCTCACATTCTGGAGTTGGAATTAAAAAGGAAATGACTCTTAGATTTTGAAGAAGCCACTTGGCGCCTTAAGAGCCGGGCTATCTGGATTAAAGAGGGAGACAGAAATACAAAAATTTTCCATCATTATGCAAACCATAGACGTAATGCAAATTCTATATGGGGGATTCATGATGCTGAGGAAAATCATATCCAGTCACAGGAGGAAATCTCCAAAGTTAAGACCTCACATTTCAAAGCGACATATGAGTGCAACGAAAACATTCATGCCGAAGATCTCATTTGGGGGATTGAGAACTATCCAACTATGTTTCACCAAGAATCAAATGATGCATTATATAGAATCATCATTAAGGAGAAATTAGTCAGTGTCCTTAAATCATTCAAGGGAAATAAAAGTCTGGGACCGGATGGGTGGACTGTGGAGTTGTTCACAGATTTCTTTCATCTTTTCAAAAAGGAACTTCTACAAATGGTGGAGGTGTCTAGACTCACTAGGAATGTACACCATTGCATTAAGTCTATTTATATTTCCCTTATCCCAAAGTGATATCCTCCTGCCTATTTTGAGGACTACAGACGAATTTTGTTGTGCAACCTTATCTACAAAGTTATCTCAAAAACCATTGTTGGGTGTCTATGAAGTACTCTTTCGCACCATATATCTCCTGAACAACACAGGTTTCTATAGGGAAAACAAATACATGATGTCGTTGCAAATGCACAATAATGCATGCATTTGATACATACAGAAAACCTCAATGCTGCCATCCTACAAGTTGATCTGAAGAAAGCTTTCAACTGCCTGATTAGGGTTACCTCATGCCGATCCTATTCAAAATAGGCTTACATCTCAAATGCGTGGAATGGATTATGGCATGGATGATTAATGTTGATTATGATGTGATTATTAATTGATAGCCTACAAAGTTCTTCCGAGCGGGGTGTGGACTGAGACAGGGGTTATTTTTGTCATCGCTGTTATTTATCCTGGCTATGGACAGCTTGAGCCTGCATATTTCAAAAGCGGTGGAACAAGATCATTTCCAGGCTCTGAAGATGTGTTGCAACATCAACATATCACATGGTTTCTTTGTTGATGATGTGCTCATCATGGATATGTTGAATTGTTTTACATGGTTAAGCCTATTCCATATTCTCAAGAAATTTGCTAATGCTACTGGTCTGTATATGAATGCTCAAAAATCTATTATTTATCATGGGAATTATGAATTGGACATCACTGCACATATAAAAAAAATGTTCAGAATTGAAGTCGAGTTGATGGGTCATGGTATGAAGTACTTGGGATACCATATCAAACCCTGCAAATATAGGAATTCTAATTGGCTATGGCTTATACATAGATTTTTTAAGAGGATCCCTCGGTGGGAATATTTATGTCTATCCCTTGGGTGCTGTGTCATCCTTACACAAGCAGTCCTTAATCAACTAGGGGTGTATTGGGCCCATCTTTATCATATTCTTGCTGCCATCATTCACTCTCTCAACTGTGTTATGGCTAATTTTATTTGGGGTGGTAGTCATGAGCATAAGAAATTTCACTTGTCTAAGATATCCAAGATCACTTTGCCAAAGGTCATGGGGGGATGGGGAGTTCTAGACCTCCGTCATTTTGGATGGGCATTATTAATCAAGTCTCTTTGCAGATGTATTTTTGGGACGCGAACATGGAGTCTAGTCTTCAGAAAAACATACTTAACGAATCTTGATTTTATATACTCATTCCGAAGGGGTTCCATTCAGGTTTCAAATGGATCGGTTATGTGGCTCAGGTTCCAAAAAGTCACTAAGATCTTCCTACAACACCTGGCTTGGAACATTGGCTTGGGCCACAACATTCTCACTGGCACCGACCAGATTCTGGGTGCTGGCAATATGGATATGATCCTGGAGCAGCATTTAAATACTTTAAATAGAAGAGGCATATATTTTTGGTGTCAAGCCATTTCACTATGGAGGGGTCCATATCCAGTCTGGAAGAACGCAAAGGAATTCAGTCTATTTGGGCATTAGGACCTGGAATGAGACCACATTGTAGCTGGGATGAAACAACTTGGGATTTGCCATGCTGGCAATCATGATAAGTTAATCTTGTTAGGGAAGATGAAGAATGATAACATTAAAGTTGCAGATATATACCTCTCTCTCTATTCCGAGGATGCACAACTGAGTGAGAAACATGTTTTATTTGCCTTTTGGAAAACTAATATCCCAAATAAAATCATTCTCTTTACTGGTTAGTTTTCCACAATAGAAATCTTACTTGGGAAAAATTTGCAAAAGCGAGAATGGCAAGGACCTAGCATTTGTCCTATTTGCAAAGAGGAATTGGAAAATAACAATCATATTTTCCTTACATGTAAACATACAATCCAAGGATGGAAAATATTTTCTTCATATATTGGTTTTCTGTATATTCAACATGCAGGAATTGTATATTTTTTTACGGTGGTGGAGCTCTCAAAAGTTTGTCTGGAGAATCATTCCGCCTATTCTCTTTTGGGAAATTTGGAAATGGAGAAACAAATGCATCTTTCAGAATTGCACTAGAAATTTCTATAAAATCATTGAAAATGTTTTAATCAGCCACACACTACATACATCAAATAAAATTTGCTCCAAAACACCTCATCAAAAGAGGACTGAACTTAAGATGGAATACCCTATGGGTTTTTTTTATGGTGCTACTCAATGGCACACATGTGGTTGTGGGTTTTGGCTTGCCATCTCAGAGGCACTGACATATAGAACATTCTGGCATGGAAGTAGTGGCACTAACACAAAGGCTGAAGCAATGGTCTTATGGGGCCTCTTATGGTTTACTAATTTTCTTTATATCCCTCTCATTCATATCCATGGAGATTCAAAAATTATAATTGATCAATTAATGGGCAATGAAAACATCACGAACCCATTATTACATGGCTGGTTTAGAAAAATTTAACTACTATGGAATCAACACAACAACTCCACTATCAAGCATGTTGGCAAGGAACATAATATGAATGCAGTTGAACTATCGAAGAAGGGCTTAAATGGTAACACTGGAAAGATGCACTTAGAAATTATCCTGAATCAGAAAGTCATGGACATAGGAGACTTCCCATTACCTGGCTAGTTTCTTCATCCCTCTTCTTTTTTGTATAATTTTTTGTAACTCCACTGGTCTTATATGTGATTTGCCTTCAATCATCAAGAGCGATAGACATGTTGTTATTTCACATTGTAGAGCAAGAAACAATTGACATGATGAATGCTTCCTATTTTCTCATTTTGGTTCTGACCTCCATACAACCTTATCATGCAAGTTCATAATTTTGGATTCCTATCTGGTCTATGGACTGTTATTTCTCCTTTTATGCTTTGTATTGGGCAGCATTGGAAATGGCATCTCCAGATGAAACTTTTATGATGAGGAACAATTGAATGGCATTGTAATCTTCTGAGCTATAAATATATAATCATACTTTTTTCCTACTGGAAAAAATTTCTCATGGTTCATGGGAGTCGGGATCCTGAATTAATCGAATTCCTTCATTGGCTGTAATATTTTGTTCTCTTTCGGAGTTTCCCGTTGAAGAGTAGCTCATACAATTTCCCTGATTCCATGTTCTGACATTAAATGCTCTCCGATTGTGTTGTCGTTTGATCAGCCCTAGGTTTCGGGGCTTCCCATTAACGAGTAGCGTATACAATTTTTCCGGTTCAGGTTGAAATATTGCTCCGAGATTCCAAATCAATCCAATTGCTTCATTGGTTGAAATATTTTGTGGGGTTTCGGGGCTTCGCTTTGGACAACAAAGCATACAATTTTATGGTTCCATATTCTGATCTAAATTATATTGGCGTGAATCTGCAATCTGGTTAAGTTCAATGGAAATTGATGACTCTTTAGCTTCAGATCCATAGAAAAGTGGAGTGAATGCACGTTAGGTCAGGTGTCAAAAACAATGGTTTGTATAATAAGATCAACTCTAACTTATTCTTCGGATGCCCGGACACTTACAGAGTTGGGATTGCATGGTGAGAGATTTGGATGCCCCCACACTTACAGAGTTGAGATTGCATGGTGAACACAATGAAGGTGAGATTTGCACACATGGATGGTTTCTCTTCACAATTCGATGGAGCTATGGCCCCTCGGCCAGTGAATGAAAAGGTAAATATTACTTGCTTTCCGGTATTTTGCAGAGCAACTCCCAAAGGAAAAGGATAAAGTCGCTTGCGAAATGACCACTCAATTTTGGTTGGCATAAGGTCCTTTTAGGTGTCATTAATGAACCTGGGACATGAAAATTGTGAAGGCACAATCACGAAAATCATATTCCAAATGTCAGACTCCTATATTATTCGATGTATGTTTCAACATCTGTATATGAATGGCCTTACGATAGAGACATGGAAAATATACAGGCATGAGGTGAATACCATTGTTATATCTTAAAATTAACCTTTATAAAAACACAACATTTAAATACATGTTTAAAATCATAAAAGAAATGAACATGTTCGTATGTAAGATTCATTCATGAAAACAAATGCAACACCGCAGAAAACATGACATCAAAAGTGTAGTTGTCTTTTAGGCTAATCAGATCTCATAATCTAGAAACATGTGGGCTTTCTTTTTATGTAAGATTGATTCATGCATACAAATGCAACGCAGCAGAAAACATGACATCAAAAGCTTAGCTGTCTTTTAGGCTAATCAGATCTCATAGTCTAGAAATATGTCGGCTTTCTTTTATTCAGTTTTCACCAGTAACATACATTTGGATATTTTGGATAACTCAATAATGCTATCCTATGAAAGTATAATTATGGCCTGTCTAAATACTTCTCGGTCTGTAATTTTGTTGCATAATTTTTGCTACAATGTGAAAGTAATTAATGGCTTCATATTTTTATTTTTATTTTGGTTTTATATTTTTTACATCATTCACATTATAAATGTAATTATAATTAATTTTTTTAATTAATTATATTATTAATTGTGTATTTTATTATTTGATGACAATGAAAAATGAATTTCTAAATTATTTAAATTAGTAATTGCACTATATGTTACAAAGGAAACACCTTAGCCTAGGAAAGAGTATCATAAAAGATAGAACTATGAATTTAATTCAATTTTTCTTATTCACTGTGAGGAGGACAATAGTTTAAGGAATCCCATCAATATCTATATTTTGAGAAGCATGCTAGCTGATAATGTGTGCTTCTTCAATGTTTCTAGTATGTACCTGCCAAATGCAGAGAGCAATACTGGTGTTTGTTATGTTGTGGTATACGGCCACAAGCATGCTAGCTGATAATGTATGCTTCTTCATAATGCTTCTAGTATGTACTTGCCAAATCTAGAGACCAACACTAGTGTGTGTTATGTTGGGGTACACGACCACATTGCTGCCATGGTGCCACCAATAAGTAAATGGAGAAATGAAAGTGAATCCTCGAAGATAGCATTGAAAGCATTAGAAACATTTTATTACGTAAAAACATTTTATTATATATTTAAGTTACTTAAGTTCACTACAAAATTTAAGGGAAGAAGATACATTTATAAAGTGTCTCCATATTGTGATTAAAATCAAAGTTTTCATAACACAAGTAATCTCATATCACCTTTAATTGGCAATGCAACAATAATAAATTGTACATGCAAATCTGACTGGAGCCAATTGTATTTGCAATGATAAATTTGAATGGATAGAAGAAATTATATTTGCAAAGAAAAACCTAGCCAAACAGCTATATATTTAATTTTTAAGAACTAAAAATGGATGCTCATGTTACAAGGAAATAAATTGTCTTCCCTTCCCAAATTATATGAAACCATCTAAAATAGTTGGCTCAAAAGTATCAGGTACCAATATTCTTTCTTTAAAGAAAGATAGGTTCCAAGTGCAATTTACCTTAAGTGTTCGGTACACTCTAGGATGACTGGATATGTTTATTTATTCATATTCTCCTCTATTGTACAACTCGAAAATGATGCACATTGACCATAAGGCTAGAAGCATCAGGTCATTGATCCTTTTAATTAGAGGGCTTCCTGTAGAAGACTAGCATATACAATTTTCCTGATTCCATGTTCTGACATAAAATGCTTGTTTCATTTCTTCGAATATTATGTTCGGTTTGGAGGGCTTCCCGTTGAAGAGTAGCATATACAATTTTCCTGATTCCATGTTCTGACATAAAATGCTCTTCGATTGTGTTGTCGTGCAATGGTTGATTGACAACGAAAGCTGGCAGGATTGATCAGCGCTAGGTTTCTGGGCCTCCCCTTGAAGAGTAGCGTATATAATTTCTCGGGTTCATGTTGTACCAAGATTCCTAATCAATCCAGTTGCTTCCTTGGCTGGAATGTTTTGTTAGGTTTCGATGCCTCCCGTTCAAGAGTAGAGCATACAATTTCTCCGGCTCCATATTCTCGCATCTAAAGTCTCTGATTGTATTGTCGTTCAGAGGTTGATGGACAGTGATAGGTGGCAGGATTGATCAGCGCAAATTTTGCGTTGCGTGGGCAGATACCAGATACCTTCTATCAATAATTTCTTTGGCGTAAAGGAGGTTACAAGTCTTTCACCCGTGGCGTTAATCGCTTAGTTACTCTTTTTATTTAGTGGGTGGATAACTGATGCGACATTATATGATATGCAGGGAATTCAGTTTCAGTTTTATTTTAAATATTATGCATCTGATTGTATGCCTAGCATATAATTCATACATCCATATTTTGGTAGAATATGAAGAATACATATAAAATGCATGAGTCACTTTTGAAAAGAAGCCAATGTAAACGTTTTATCATGAACACCAAATTGTTCGTTTTGTAATGCTTAATTCGTTATGATATTGATAGTGGTTGATTACTTCTTTGTTCTCGTCTTTTCCTGCCTTGTTTATAAATTTCATTTTCATTTCTATTTTAAAATATTGTGCATTTCATTCTATGCCTTTCATGCAATTAATTTTCAGTTTCATGCAATTAATTTTCAATGTACTATGCTGAATTTCCTATGATGTTGATAGGGCTCGATCACTTTTTGTTTTTGGTTTTTCCTTACTCGTTTATAAATTTCATTTTCATTTCTATTTTAAAATATTATGCATTTCATGCAATTCATTTTCAGTTTATTATGATGAATTCGTTATGATATTGATAGGGGTTGATCACAGTTTTGTTTGTTCGTTTTCCTTATTTATAAAATTCATTTTCAGTTCTATTTTAAAATGTTATGTATGTCATTCAATGCCTCGCATGTAATTCATTTTCAGTTTTTTTTTTTTTTCCAGTTAATGTTTTGATATAATTTAAATTATTTCCTATCTTAGTGTAAAATAAGAATAACACATGCAAAACAAATGAGATATTTTCCAAAATAAACCCCTTTGAACATTTTATCATGAGCAAGCAATCGTTTGTTTTGTGAGGCTGAATTCCCTAGGATGATGATTAATGTTGAAAACTTATTTTTTTTATTTTTATTCTTGAATTATAGGTGTCTATTTAATATTGTTATTTTGTCCTGTTATTTTTCTATGTTGTTATAATTGATAAAAGAGTCGGCTTTTGTCTTTCTGGTTATTTTTCTATATTGTTATAATTGGTAAAAGAGCGGATTCAAAGATGTTCCATTTTAGGATCATCATTTGGTATCACCACAAGTCTTTTTTTGCATACTCATGTCAAACTCTAACTCCCTCTCTCTTCCAAAATTAATAAAAGTGATTAAGACTATTGGTACATCAAAACGATAATTTTTTTTACAAGTGAAGATTAATGAGAGATTGTAGAAACAAGTTATGAAGAGTTTTTTTTTATTGGAATGCACTTATAGCGAATGATAGAGAATCTAGGAAAGGGGCTAAAAATAAGAAGAATTCATATTTATTCCACATGTAAATAGCTCTAGATATATCCAATAATCGCACATGTAAAGATAGTTGAGGATTCCTTGCAAGAAGCTGAATTTGATGTTGTCAAAGTACTGATATTAAAAAGAGAATTTGAATAGGCAAGAAGTTGGAAATGTGAGTGACTATTATGCATTGTTCCTGGATAAAATGTGAATGAAGAGGTCATGATTAAAATGATTTTGACGTCTCTAACACCAAGGTAGAACCATGTTAGTCAAACACTGAATAAAGAAAGGATTTTTTAACCTTTTTGTTTGATCACCTAGTTGGATCTTTTATTCCTCATGAAGAAAGGCTGACAAATTCATTTGCAGAAAGTGCTTAGAAAACTTTTCCCTTCATATTACAAATTACAGAAAATGAATATGAAAACATTAAAATCAAAAGAAAATCAAAAGAAACCAAATCCAATATAAGCACAAAAATATGAATTATTCAAGAAAAATAGAGAAAGAGGTTGTTACAGAAGTAAAGGTAGCATAAGTTTTGATAAGAGAAATATCTAATGTTATCATTATAATACATATGGTAAACTCTTTTCTTGTTCCAAGTTCAAGTCTTCTTCCAAGAAAGGTAAAATACTTAAATGAAATTTATGGATGTACAATTCTTTGTTTAATTCCTCATATGGAATAAGTGCCAACATATTTTGAGGATGAAGAATGGTGCAGAATAATGAATGGAGAGATTGTAGAAATTTAGAGGAATGAAACATGGGAGCTTGTAGATCCTCCTTGTAAGAAGGAAGTGATTGGGATCAAATTGGGGTACAAATAAATTATGAAGTAGATGGATGCATATAAAAGTAGAAAGTAAGGTTAGTATAAAAGGTATATGCTCAATAACCAAGTATTGACTACAACAAAACTTATCCTCCTATTGCAATATTGGATAGAATATAAATGGTTTTGGAATTATTAAAATAATTTAATTGGTTCATTTATTAGTTTTATGTGAAACCAAACTTTTCAGTTTTGTGTTAAAAGAGGAAATTGTCTATGTTCAACATCCCAAAGGATATAAAGTTGCAAGAAATGAATACAAATTCTACAAAATGAAGAAGGCCCTTTATGGGCCTAACAAGCTACAAGAGCATGACATAGCAAAATTAATCATTATTTTTTGAAAAATGGATTTAACAAAAGTGAAAGTGAACCCACATTATATATCAAGTCAAACAGTAATGGTATACTAGTTGTTTCCTTATGTGTAAATGGATTAATATATACATCATCAAGTGATCTATTAGTGGAAGCATTCAAACATGCCAAGATGACTGGAGTTTAAATGAATAATTAAGTATTGATGCAATATGTTCTTTACATGGAAGTGAGAAAAATTGAAGATGGTGTATTTATTTCACAAGAGAAATATGCCACAGGTCTTATTTACTAGTGGAAAATGGAAAATACAAAACCCATGGGAACATCCATGAATACAAATGATAATTTTTCTAAAGAGGATGGAGTTAAAAATGTAGATTCTAAATCCTAATTTTGGTAGGATTTATTTTGTATCATACTTCTATTAGACCTAATATTATGGAAGCAATAAGATTGTTATCTAGATTCATATGGAGTTCATGTAAGATTCATTTTAGAGGATCATTTTCTTTTTTAGGTATCTCAACAATTTTGGTATTTGGTATACTTAAGAAAATAATTTTAGCTTTGTTGGTGTTATAGCTCAAAATGTCATTTTATGGGTCCTCCATAGCTGAAAGTGACACCCTGTTGGGTTTACTAGGGAAAGCATAAAAATGGAGACTGTAATGTAGAAAATGGTCCATATAAACCTACAAAAGATACCATATTTCCTCTTCAATCCACCCAGAACACAACCAAGGAGAATTACAATGCTCTTGTCATCTTTCCAAGGAGACTTCCAATGCTCCAATGTCACATAGAAGAGATTTGACATAGCTAGGTTTGGTAGAGTGAATGGATAAGGGCATAAATGGTCAAAATCGATTTGTTCAAATGATAAGGATGAAAAGACTATATCAAACATAGTCATGGAAGTGTTTAGACACATTTTATCACTCCTACTATCCATCTGTAATACCAATGTTGTCCATGGAACATATAGAGAAAATTGTATACAATGAAATGATGTGGGATTGAATACCCAAGCTCCCCTTATGATAAGCTACAAAGTACTATGTGCATAGACAGTGAGTTATGGAGAGAGGAGAGACAATACAATGATTGAATTCTTATGAGATCTTGGCTCCATAAATATCCTCATCGATTATTGGAACAAAAACAACAAGAAATCTCCAAGTATATGTTTTTTAAGACTAATGTTACCATTACCATTATGAAAACCCAAATATGAACACAATTAATATTCAGTAAAATTATGTTGTTGGGGAAAAAGTAAATTCTTTGATTATACCATTGGAGTGTGCATAGTTTCTCGCTTCATATTCCCTCATCCTTGTCCCTCCTCTCACCATATATCACTAGCAAGGCACATACTATTATATAGCTTATGACAAGGGGAGGTTAGGTCCTCAATCCGATATCATTTCATTGTATAAAATTTTCTTCCCTTCTTATGTGGAGAGCATTACTTTTATAGATGGTTTAGAGGATTGATCATATCTATCTAAACACATTTTTAACAATGTTTTATAAGTTCCTTTCATCATTATCTTCAAGAAATTATCACTTTTTTCCTTTTCTTCCCTTATCCATTTTCTCGGCTAGCCATACTTACTTGAATTATATTTTTTATGTAACATAAGCATTGCAACCCTTGTTGAAAAGAAAATAAGAGAATTACAGGTCTCTTTGCTATATTTTTAGGTCTGTTGAAAAGGTAATAATCTAACTTTTCTAGGGTTTCCATGGACCTATTTTTTCACTCTAATATCCACTTCAATGCCTTTCCCTAGTAGGTACAAAGGGGTGTCACTTTGAGATATGGAAGACACAGATGGCGAAATTTTGAGATGCAATAAATGTCCTCTAATGTATGAGGTTAGAAGATAAGTTGATAGTTGAACAAAGGACGTAGAACTTAGTTGATAGTTAGAAGATAATCTTAGTGATCTAGGTGAGGTGAGGGAACAAATGAGGCAGAACTTGTAGAGGGCTACAAAACACATAGTTAGACACATATGATATGCATACCCTAGGTAGGAATACCCATACTTGGTGCTGAAATATGAGAAAATTCATGCCCACATTATTGGTTGCATGGTGTTGGAATTGATGTTAACCCAAAAGTTAGTGTGTTGGCATTGATGTCAATAGGATTCTAGCGATTGTGCTAATGTTTCGATGCTTGATAGAGATTATATTGAGGTGTCACAAAATTTCCTTTGGTGCCCAAAGTCTATACATGTCCTTAGCATATTGTAGAAGGAGTGGCAATAATTTCTGGGAAAAGAAAGCTTGAATTTACATAAGTTAAAGTAGTGACACACATTGCAGTTGTCACAGTGCATCCCTAAGCTAGCGCTACTCTCTTTCCATTGTAAGCATGTGTAATTTAGTGTTAGGCTATGACATCTATGCTTGTGAAATTTATTGTAGATGAAAAAAAATTACCACACACACAAAATCTCAGTAATTTCGCAGAGTATTTTTCTCATAAGGTTGGATTAAGGGTCGTTGACTTGTTTTATAATGTTCATAATGTTCTAGTCATTATTTTGATGAGAATCGATTGATTGAGTAACAAATTTAATGATTGATATTGTCATGGAGTAATTGTTGTGGAGATTCTCTAGTCATGCTTGAATAAGTCTCCAATGTGTGAATGCCTTGAAGGTCTAGCACAATAGAGAGTTTGAGCCATGTTATTAAGCTTCCAATTATATATCTCGAAGATGAGATCTTGGTAATCTTAGAATTGGAGAGTATGTGCAGAACATATATCATATACGCATGTGACAAATGGATGGTTCGATTGAGTGAGAATATCTAAGCCAAATTTAGTTGTGTGGTGAGTGTGCATGGCCTAGATAAGTTCACACTGAGCCAAGGATATTTGAGTGCATTGATAGAGCATTATGACATATTTTTTATGCCAATTAAAATGAGTGTAAGAGCACTGTTTCAATTATAGAGTGCTTGGATCAGAGTTATAAGCTAACATTGTGTATGTGCAAGGGTTCTATGATGAATATAATGTTGTAACTTATATGTTCTATTCATATTCCATGTATTTTTGGGTTTATGTATGTAATATGCTACTGGTATTAATGTCCACTTGTTGTGAGTATGCCATCACCATACTTGGTATATGAGTTGATGTATTGAGAGAGAAGTTTGTTGTTGAGTATTGAGTAGAGTTGATGTCTTGTCATGATGTACGTTGCTATGTAGGATATAGAGTAGAGTTTGGTTTTTCTATTGTTTAGAGTCATTGCCATGTATTTTGTTGATGTTCATGATATTATTGCATGCTCTTAGTTGTTATGAGGAGAGATTGTATCTATGTGTGGAAGTTTGTATTGATGGTAAAGAGTTTGAGTCAAAGATTGAGTCAGCTGATGAGATTATCATTAGTGTGCGTTCAACCTGAAAATATGATGAAATGATTCCCATGGTTTGTTGATCTTATTTCAGGTGGATCTATTGTGAAGTTTTGAAAAGAGGTGCATAGAGAAACTTGAAGGTTAGGGCCTTCAGTGATAGAAAGTGGTAGCTTATATTCTTAGGGACTAGTAGCATCCTTTAGTAGCAATGTGGGAAAATGGGAGGAGAAGATCTCTAGAAATTCCAATTTAACTTTTCCTTCAATTAAATTGAGAATTAAATTGTAATTCTATTCTCATAGAAACTTGTAATAGTTAACTAAGTTAAGTTGACTTAGTTGGCTTATAAAATTTGAGTTGGAAGTGTAGCTAGAGTTATGTAGAGTGATCCCTAAATTTTAGGGGTCAGGTTTGAGTTCTTGGAGTTGTAATTAGATAACTTAGTCTCATTGAGTTATAGTCAGTTAAACTAGTTCTAGTTATCAGAGGGACTAGTAGAGGTCTAGTAGTGGATTATTGCACTAGTGCATCACTACTACCACACCAGTTAACTCAAGATTCACTCACAAATAATTCATGCATGTTGATGGGCCTCCAAATTAGACACAAATTAAGGCCCATATAACCTTTCTTAGGCACATGAAGGCTATATTAAACCTCTTCTTCTACACTAAGTACTATTTTTTAGCTTTAATATGTTCATTAGGAAGGTTTATATATGATTTATATTTGTGCCTAATATTATTTATTTTTGTAGAATAATGTGAGAATATTAGAAATATTATGAAGATTTGGAGGAGGAGATAATTTAGGGACTCTCTCCTTACTACAGGAGGATTAATATTGGATAATAAATCAACAATATATTCTGAAATTGTTGCACAAATTTGGGAGCTCCAGAGATTGAGAAATCTAGCAATGTGTTCCCTAACATTTAATGCAGATTCCTAGCGTTGGGAACTAGATCCACTATTTGAGATATTTTGGAGGGGAAATATTCCTCCTTTTAAGGAGAATCCTGCCTCATCATCTTGTATAAGTAAAATTTGGAATTTTCCTCAAGGGGCTGGTTGTTCTTAGTCCTCTTGATGATAAAACATGTATTTTTGTAGCTCCACTTTCATTTCTTGGAGGGATGTAATTGCATTGATGGAAATAATGAAGTTTGGTACCATTTTTAGCTTCTAAATTTTGGTCTCCTTCATAAGAATCTAAGTTTCTTTGGGATTTTCCATCCCAGGAGCCTCAAAACCCTTTTATATATTTTTATTTTATTTTTTTTCTCTTCTTATTCACATGCATCTCTTGTTCTTACTTTTTTCTATTTTTTCATTTAGTATTGATGATTTCTTGGTGTGGGATTGAGTTAAATGGTCTAAGTAAGTTATTTTGCAGCATCAAAAGCATGATTCATCCTTGGATTAGCTTTGGAAGGTCAATGTATTCATTGAGATACTTGGATTAGTTTGCTAGAAGTCATTTGTGGCAAATAGTAGTAATTTTTTTCTATTGTTTAGAACATGCTAATGAGCTTAAATTGAGTTTATTCCATTTTCACTAGATCATAAAATAATTCAATTTAATAACAAAATTTACCACATTTTATTTTCGCTTGATTAGGTTAGGAATTTTGTAGATTAACTAGCTCAGTAGTTCTCGAATTTATAGGTTTTAGACTAGTAATTCTGTTATTTTTTTAGAATATGTTAAGAGGGGTAATTTTAAGTGATTCCACTTGGAATGGAGACCAAAGACATCCTATTCAATAAAAAAAAATCCCATCCAATTTCGATTTGATTTTCTTGGTCATTCAGTGAATTATATCTTCTTGTAGCAAATCATGTAACTTCCTATAGCAACCTATAACTTCCTATAGCAACACTTGTAGCTTCCCATAGCACTTTTCTAGAACATATAAAATTGCCCATGTTTGCCCAAAAAGATTGGATTTTGTCCCTTAGGGTTGAATGATTACCCCTAGGCTCTAAATCCATGATTGAGGAAGAATAAACACCAATTACGACATGCCTTTTTAAAAAGTAGATTAGACCTATTTATTTGAATTCATGCTCTTAGGATTTCAATTAAAAATTGTTGTTATTGCCTAGGATTAATTTCTTCTTAATGTAACATTTCCACTTATGCAATTAGTTTTCATTACATTCACTCCATTACATCATGACAACAAAAGAAGGACACATTGTATGATGCACATATAGTGTCGATACCTCTTAAGTTTGTACAACCCTCGGGTTGATAATTAAAGTTCATAGTTGTGGGAATTGCAACATTCTTATTGAAATACTATGAATTATCACTTTTTGGTGTCATTGCTAGGGAGGTGCCAAAGTATGCATTTTTTTCTTCCTTAGTTGATTCATTTCTTTTTTCTTTCTCTAAAAACACAGAAAATTGCATTAGGCATCTTCCATTTCAAGAACATAAAATTAGATTGCATTAGCATTCTTATTCCAAAAAAAATTATCCAACACCAACACCAACTCCCTCCTATTTGATTACGTGGTGCAGTAAGAGCCACATCACCATTCATTTTTGTAGGCATAAGAAGAAGAGGTGATAGAGAAGGTAGGAGAAATGGATGGAGATGATGACAATGAAGAAGATCCTCTTGGATTTCTGATTCAAGATATTGATATCGATGTGCATATGAAGAACATCCCTCCATGTTTCCTTCCCAACTTCCATGGTATGAGGTGAGAGGATCCAGAAACCGTTCTCTTTGAATTTTAAATCCTTTGTAGATCTTATGGTTACTTACAAAACACTCAAAAGTTGAGATTGTTTCTGGCAACATTGAAGCATAGAGCTATTAAATGGTTCATGAATTTAGGGACTAATTCAATAAGATCATGGAATGATATGCAAAAGATATTTCTAGAAAAATATGAAGATCATGATCTTAATGTATAAATCTTTAGAATGAATCAAAAGAAAGATTAGCGCCTTGAGGATCTAATAGAGAGGTTCATATATAACGTTAAGAGAGGAAAATTACATCATTTAGGATCTGACATAGTAAAAATCCTCCTAATTAGAACAATTAGAGATGAGTGGATTGATCTCCTTGATCTCATGAGTAGAGATGATGTATACCAATTATCATTTGAAGAAACTTGTGAAACATGAAAACACATATCAAGAGGAAGGGAAAGAGTAAGTAAATCAACATCAATATTGATAAGTCATGCTAAACTTGAAAATTTGATTGATGACTTTAAAGAAAAAAATATTAGGAATATAAGAAAACAAATAGAAATGTTAAGAATTCAAGATGAGGAAAAATAAGATGTTGATATTTGTGTTGTCGATGTAGAATCACATGCCATTAAATATTTCTGATCATTACCAAGGTTGAAGGAAGGCTACCAAGAGGACAATGGAGCAAGTCAATCACAAAAGAAATTATGTTATGTAGCTCCAAGAAGATTATGGGAGCCTAGATAACCTTGTATGATGCAAGAGCCTAATTCACAATTTCAAGCTTATGCAAATCCATCTCAAATTAATTGGAATAAAGCCTTGCCTTGGAAACCTCGGTCATCTCAACCCCAAAACCAAACTTTGTAACAAGGTTGGCAAGGACCTTATTGGATAAATCCATAATATCCTCAATATCCTCCATACCCAACTCCATATTATCCTTATAATCCACCTCCATGATAACCACAACCCCAACAACATCCATCTCAAAGATCCAATCGCACTCAACTACTTGTACCACCATTTTCAAACCCATACAATGAAGTAGCTCAACCCACTTATAATGCTAAGGTAAAACACTTCCTAACATATCCTCTTGATCTCAATGGTATTCATCTTATCTTGGGAAGAGTATTGAAAAAAAAAAATTATATTGATGTCATTGAAGGACAACATTTAGAAAAATAAGATTCAAATCAAAATACAAAGGATCATGTGTTGCACTTGATGGAGAGAAGACATCAGGATTAGAGATTGAGACAGTTCCACTATGTTCACCATTAGATCCTCTATGTGTTCAAGAGAATAATCAGCAAAAAGAAGAAGATATGAATTTCATGGAAGAATAAGACAACCAAGATGATCCAAATCAACAAGTAGACCAGGGTCATCAAAACTATATTGAAATATGGTTCTAGACAAACATCAAGTTTCAGCAACACACTCTTCTTCAACAATTCCTAATCTCATCACAGTCAAAGCATTTGGTCTCTTACATTTAGGTACATGTCAAAGAATATGTTTTGAGCCTACACATGATCTTATCCATCATCTAGTTATGCAAGTGGCTCAATTGGAAGTATTCCTACACTTCAAAATGATTTCTTTCTTCGCGTGGAGTAGGATAGAAAAAAAATAAAAATGAAAACTAAGAAGAAAAAGAAATCAGCTGAAAAACATCCTTCGATGCACCTGATATTGGATCATTGATTGAAAACCTCCATGAGGTGGTCAATGGGCTGGAAAAAAAGAGAAAAATAAAGGATCCTAGGTGAAAACCTCCTTTGAGGCTCCTATGAAGGCCTACTAGTTAAAAACCTTATTGAGGCAGCTAGTATACCTAAAAGAAAAAAATGAAAAAAATGAAAAAAGAAAAATCCTTTGCTCCGTGTATCTCTATGATGAGTGTAGGTTATCTCCAACCTCTACAAGCAACAAAAATAACTTGGCACCAAAAGAAAAATTTGGTCAACATTCTACTTAAAGGAAGTTAAACTTTGACTTTCTTCCCCTTTGCTCAGATGCTCTAGAATGACCAAGTCCATGCCAATATATAACCCTCATCTCTTTCTACCATCCGCCCATCATTCTCAAGAGTTTCCCATTCATTTTTCTTGTTGTCCTAAAATGTTACAGGAAGGCTCTGTTTTGCTACAAGAAGCCAGAATACATAAAGCAGAAAATTATTTTGTCATAACTTGAAAACCATACATCCATTTGCCAATATGTTTCAGGCAAAGATGCATATGGATTATGGTAACATGCCCAAGCAACTTCAAAAAAATTTGGTGCACACTTCTCGAGAAATCGACCTCCATCACCTACAACCATTTTTTTTATTTTTATCGATATATGTGCATCCAATTTCTGAGTTATTTCATTGGGAAATTCATATGGATGATTGTAACATTCATAGCAAATTTCTGCAAATTATAGTGAACACTTTTCAATAAATTGACCTCCATCACCTACATCCATTTTTTATTTTTCTCAATGTTTGTGCATCAATTGGCCAATGTTCTTTATGGGTAGATGCATAGGGATGGTGGCAACATGCTCACAAAATTTTAGGTCAATCCAGTCTACCATTTGAGAGATATGTGTTAGGAAATTATATATTACAGAGCAACGGAACACATAAAATATTGCAGAAATATAAACACAGAGAACGCATAAAACAAGAGAGACACAGATATATGTGGTTCACCCAGTTTGGGCTACGTCCACCCCGAACGGCCAGTCCTTCCTTTCTGTTATCCAACAAAATGAAGAGACACAACCTACAACAAATCCGTTGTAATATCCTCTATTTTCTCTCACAGTCTCACCTCTTGGTTTCTTGCTCACAGAATACACATCTATATCTCAGCCTCCAATAAAATGCCCTCATACAAAGAGAGGGGTTTCCTTCTAGGGAAAAAAACCCTAAACTAAACATAAGTTCTACCGTCAGATCATCTGGCTAATGAACGGCCCAGATTGACTAGAAATTACTATACTTTTACAAGGCAATTTTACATTTGATTTTAGCTTCGGGGGCGCTGCCCCCGAGCCCCCGCCGTGGAGGGGTGTACAAACTTTCTGGGGTATACATCCGGCTGAAACAAAGACCTTTGAACAATCATGCTCCACACACAACAATATGCATAAAACAATTTTTCTACAAGTGGTTGTCCTGAAATGCTACAAGAAGTTCAGAATTGCTACAGGATGGCCGAGAAGAAGCAAGAAGATGCAATATAATTGGATAAAGGGGTCAAAAAGTCATTATCTCTTTAGGGAAGGTTGACATAGGTCCACCATAGCCTTGTCATTCATTTTCCACACCACTTGACCTCTTCTCCACTCTCATTTTCATCGTTGTCCAAGAAAAATCTTCATTTTCACCCATTCTTCCATCCTTTCCACCACAAAAAAGGCCTTTCATCCTTGTCAAAATATTACTCATGAATTATCATTATTTTTAAAGGTATTACCTGTAAGAAATAATGATCTTAGGAGGGTTTATTTGACTGCTACAAGAAGGCGCATAGTCTTGTAGAAATTTGCACAAACCCTCTAGAACCACAATCAAACCCACTTGGAAGCACAAAAATGAGGAATTGACCTACACGCATCATTCAGGGATCATATCCTCAATCTTGGGTAGCCATAAATTATTTAGGGCTACTTCAGGGTCACTAATCATCTTAAATCGTAATAGCTTGATCCACCATCAAGAAGAGCTACAATGACAACTTCGATCAACCAAGAACATGTCAGGAGAAAAAATTCAGAGCAAAGTCAATGCATGGGGAAAAATGAATAAGAAGATGACACATTAAGAAGCCAACAAGTAAACCATTACCTTTGTTCATAAGTATCATGTCACCACCAAAGGATCACTATAATCTTTAGAACCACCAAAGGAAACTGCAACAATCATATCTGAAACCTCAATATCACCTACAAAAATACATCAAGGGTAAGGCCAAGGTATTGAATCCTCAAAAACTTTCCAATGAAATTATTCTAGCTTGAAAAACATTGCAAGTGTATGAAGGAAAAGGCTTTTATAGCCTAGATTAGTAGTAGAGAAACCTTGACCTTATCTAGCAATTAACTTCACTTTTCCACCAACACACCCGCACATGGGGTAGAGGACAAGACAAAAGTTAAGAGGACTTGAGAAAGTGGGATGTAATAATTTAATCATGAAGACAAGGAGTGTGAAGGGGTAGGTGAGGGAAAACTTTGTTAACTCAAAGACCTTTGAGTTTATTTTGCATGCAATAAAAAAATAGAAAAAAAAAGAGAAAAAATAATGGAAAAAAATAAAAATAAAAATAAAATAAAAAAGAAATAAAAGGTGGACCCACCAACTCTTGGCATGAAAATATTATTTTTTATATGATTCAGGTTGTGTGCAGCTCATATAATCACCACTCTCCATCATCCTAGTAGCTCACGAATCAAATTCCATCCCCACTCTGGATTACTACAAGAAGATTGTAATTGCTACAGTAAGAGCATGTAGCACTACGGGAAGCTATAGAAAGGCCGATAAAATTTTACAGGAAGTTAATAAGAGTGTTGTAGGAAGGGAAATTTTTCCCTAAAGCCTTGGAGAGAAAGGAAATATTCAAAGTAAATGGCAAGGGTGCAAAAGAAGGTTAAGGGGGTATGATGATGGAATTGCAGTTGAGTTTGTAGTCAATTTACAAGATCCAAGTGGCCAAGAAGTTGAACTAAAAGAAAGGTGTTTCCCCAAAAAATAAAGTCATTACAGTTGAAGAATCACTTGAGAGAAATAAGCATCATCAACCTACATTAGGGATTCCTCGGGAAACTAAGATAGGGAAAATGTGCAGTAGAAATAAGAGAAACATAAGGAGAATCAAATAGACCAATAAACAAAGAATGAAACATGTCAACATACATGAAGAACAACAGGGCAAGGAGGATGGATAGGCTTCTCAGAGGATGACCAATAGTTTTAGTAGGGTGTATGATAGGCCTCCAAATTAGACAGAAATTAAGGCCCATATAACCTTTCTTAGGTAGATGAATGCTATATTAAACCTCTCCTTATAAACTTAATAATGTTTTTTTCACTCTAATATGTTCATTAGGAAGGTTAGAGATGATTTCATATTTCTACCTAATATTATTTATTTTTGTAGAATATTGTGAGAATATGGGTAGATTATGAACATTTGGAGGACGAGATAATTTAGGGATGCTCTCCGTACTACATGAGGATCAATTTTGGATAATAAATCAACAAGATATTCTGAAATTATTGTACAAATTTTGGAGTTAACAATGTAAACTTTGAAATGGGAACATTGGCCAAAAAACCCCGAAAAAACATCAAAGAAGTGCTAAAAACGAAAAGTGGCTACTGGAACGATGGTTTTTTTTTAGGGTCAATTTTGAACATGTTTTAAAAATGACAGTGAAAATGAAATTTCCATGCAAAAAACAGCTTGAGAACGAAAAAGTGATGATACTGGAACAATGATTTTTTTAGGGTCAATCTTCAACATTTTTAAAAAATGCTAGTAAAAAAGAATTTTTATGTGCCAAACAAAGTTGTTTATGAGGAAAAAACACACTAATGTTTTTTATAAAATAACATTTTTCTTTCCTAAGTATAAATTCAACATGTTTTCAGCCATAACATGCTAGATACAAAAGAAATTGAAATTTTTTCAACCATAAAATTAAAAAACCATGACGTTATGAACAAATTACATCACTAAACGAATTCAAAAGTCATTATTTGTATATTGAATGAAACATACATTATATCTCTAATTTAATGTTGCATTATAGATATTGTAAACAATAAAAATTATCATAATTATGACATATAATCCAACAACATAAAAATGACTCATAACTTCTCATTTAACACCATATGGAAATCAAAAATTTTATTTCAAGATACGATGCAAACATCTGTTATATAAACTATCTTAAACAATTATTCTCAAATCACTCATCTTTTCTTGCACAAAATTAGAATTCACATCCTTAGATGAGTGACTAGATGTTGATGAAGATGTGCCATATTCTTCTCTTTCATCAACTAGTGCCCCATCTGAGTCCACATGCATGCCCACCATTTCAAGCTTCAAAATTCTTCTAGATCTACGACTGGTTTCAGCAGACTCCCATCTCAACATTGTTCCTTCTGGTAACAACCTTCTCAAAATCTCTATCGTCCTGAAGCGAAGAGTTCCTTTCTTTGTTAAGTTGAAGTCATAAACAATTATGTCAACATCCTCCAATTTTAATATGTCTGTGCAGCGAAATTTTCATGTATATCATTTCTTTTTCTCTTTCCACCATTTTTTTTGTCAACTACCATCTCTGGCTTATACACACCATTGAATGGTTTTGTATTTGCAGCATACCAATGTACTTCAACACCTATAAGATACTCATTTTCTACAAAGACCTTTATAACTTTAGCAACCCAGAATGGATAGCCATTGGGATCTCCATCTGCTAGCAGTGCGATCATGCAACCCTCCTTAATATCCTGTACTGAAACCCTGTAAAGGTCTTCCATGGCTTCATGTTGTGCATGAGATATTCTAGAAGCAATATACATGTCTCTTTCTTCTGCCTGCGAAGAATTAATAATACCTTGAGATTGTTGTTGTTCAACAATGTTTATTTCCTCATATTCATTCCACACATTTTGTGGCCAAATAAATGGATTTTTCAAAGGTATATCTTCATTTATTGTTGTTGAAGTGATATCACTTTGATTATTGAAAAATTACTCCCACCAAACTGAATCAGCAATGTCAAAGTACTCATATGTGTATCTAATACATTTTTTAATTTCTTTTAGGCAATCAAAATAATTTATATCTCTATTTTGTTTGCATGCATTATGAACTTCACCAACTAATTGTAATAACAATATTTTTGATGCAACTATTGGATGATCTGGAATGAACTTCAGAAATTGCAAACCTGATGATGGTGCCCATTCTGTAGTAGTTGAATACTTCTTGCCCCATATTAGTGTTTTCCCATCAAATTTTTTGATACGAAATTGATGTTGGAAGCTAATGTCATTAAGTTTTTCAATGCATTTCCCCTCACCATATGATCCCAAAATAAACATTCACATGTCAACATTTTCTTCCAACACATCAAAAGTAGGATCTGGCATGTATGACTTCTAAATACATTCAATTAATGATGGCAAGCTCCCAACTTCCTTCCTCCTCAATGTGACTGAAAAACAACTGAACATTTCATCAATATGGTCATGAGTGTGCCCAACAAGAAGGAAACCAACCTTTACCTTCTGAAAAATTCTCAATTCAACAAGCATGTTTAGATATCCATAAACAACCTGATTTTTGTTTTCATGGCTAGTGTTGTCCAATTGTAGATACAAAACTTCAAGAAGATTACCAGACCAATGAGAAATCACATTATGAATTATGGTTATGTTCAGATTTGCATCATTGTGAATATTTGGAGCTGTGAAGTACACCCTTGGAAACATTTTCCCATTGAAGACCATACAATCGACCAAGTGATACTAAATAAAATTTTCCTCATGTAAATTTTTTGGGTGTGTGAACAAAATGTGGTAAAAGTGTGTTCTTCTGGTCCATACCATCAATTATCAAACTCAAATATTTATTCAGATTATCATAACACTTCTTTTGATGCTTGTACAACTTTTTCCTTTCATTTGTTTGTTGTTCGCAATGCTCCTGAAGTTCTTTGACAATTGAATCTACACAACATAAAAGAAAACCATTAAGAAATATGTTTTCATAATTGATGACTATACAATTTTAAAAGTTAAAGTTATGAATGTTTACCTCTTTCTGACCCTTCACATTTGTCCCTTTTTTGTTTAAGAGAAGCACATGTACTGCAAATCCCCATCTTTGTTTTCTTAGGAATACAAACATTGTTGAATTCTTTCTTCCAGACCTTCACAAAGTATTGATATGTAATAAACCGACAATGTCTCTCAGCACCTTCTACATATTCTTTGTATAAGTTGTAGATTTCTCATCTTGAAAAATTATCTAGAATATCTATTGTCTCTCTATTTGGCATAAACTCTCCATGCTTTGAAAATAAATCTTCCATCCATGACATTGTAGTGTTTGATAATGGCCCAAACTGCATTTTATGATGTACTTCTGAATAAAATGTGGGATCCTTTTACAAATTTTCTTGAATTCTCGAGAGACGAAATTTCTCAATCGAATGAAACATTTTGAAAGCTTTTCTACAGATAAATAAAGTCATAATATGATAATCATAACCTAACAATGTAGATTGCATGCACCCAACTAAATACGAATTTTGCATGCTTTTATTCATTGACAAATATCTCTTCCTACTCTCTAATGCAAAATTGAAATCCATATGTTTCAAGCAATCTTTTTGGAAAAATTCACTTGAAATGAGAGCGATGATAGAACTTCTTTTCATCAGATATTCTGCTCTACCCCTTGTATAACTAGAACATCTTGCATTGATACAAAAAGGTCTACTCCTACTCCTCGATACAATATTTCTTGACAACATCTCCATCATTGGATCATCATTTGTATAAGGATTTTCATCATCATTAAGAGGAATGTTATCCACACTATGATCAATTGTTCTTTTCAAATACTGACTTGGAGGATATTCTTCATCTTCCCCTTCTTCAGTGCTACTGTCATAGTCCTTAGAATTCAGACTGAATGGAAAATTTGACTCATTGTTTATTGGATATTCTTTCTCATCTGCATTGCCAGTGTTGTTCTTGTAGTCCATATAATTAGGACTACATTGAAAATGTGACTGTTTACTTACTGAAAATGCTACATCTTGTCCTTTTTCATTGCTACCTTTATGCTCATTAGAATTAGGACTAAGTGCATCATCCTGTCCTTCATCACTGCTGCTCTCATAGTCATTAGAATTAGGACTAAGAGAACACTGTGACACTCCATTCTTTTGAAATTCATCATGACGCTCCTCATCACTGCTGCTCTCATAGTCCTTAGAATTAGGACTAAGAGGACATTGTGACACTCCACTCTTTTGAAATTCATCATCACACTCTTCATCACTGTTGCTCTCATAGTCCTTAGAATTAGGACTAAGTGGACACTACGACACTCCATTCGTTTGAAATTCATCATCCCGCTTTTCATCACTGCTGCGCTCATAGTCCTTAGAATTACGACTAAGTGGACACCATGACAGTCCATACTTTTGAAATTCATCATCATGCTTTTCATAACTACTGCTTTCATAGTCCTTAGAATTAGGACTAAGTGGACACTTTCACACTCCATTCTTTTGAAATTCGTTATCACGCTCTTTATCACTACTTCTCTCATAGTCCTTAGAATTAGGACTAAGTGGACACCGTGACACTCCATTCTTTTTAAATTCGTCATCATGTTGTTCAACACTACTGCTCTCATAGTCCTTAGAATTAGGACTAAGTGGACACCGTGACACTCCATTCTTTTGAACTTCACCATCATCATCTTCATCACTGTTTCTCTCATATTCCTTAAAATTAGGACTAAGTGGACATCGTGACACTCCATTCTTTTGAAATTTATCATCCTTCTCCTTGTCACTGTTGCTTTTGTAGTCCAGAATTAGGACTAAGTGGAATCTGTGACTCTTTATTTATTTGAAATTCTCCATCTCCCCTTTCATCAGTGCTGCTCTCATAGTCCATAGAATCAGGACTAATTGGAAGACTTGACTTTCTATTCATAGTGGAAGAATTCCCGCTATAGTCATCAATATGAATAAAGTTGTTATGCGATGAAGATGTTGATGTTGTACAAATCGAAACTTCACTATCAGGACAATCCATCCCTTTCAAATAGAAGATGTTGAATGATACAAATGGAGAGTCTCCTAAAGATATTATATCTCTTAAAGAATGAAATTTTCCCTCCAAAAATTTTGATACATTTATTTCCCTTCATTATTTTACTACAATTTATTGAAAATTGTAAACTAATTTTTTTATGAAAGAAATCATTAAAGTTAGAATTGTAAACTACAACTTCTACCTATATTATTTTAATAGTTAAGGTATATAATATTTACTAAACAACTGAATGGTTTTTTTTAAATTTTTATAATACATTCTAAAACAAATTAATCCCACATTCATCCCATTGTAAAACAATGCCATAATATTCTCTTTATCATATTTTCCTTCGTCGCCATAAAAAAATTAACATGTTAAATTTCTTTAAAACAAATTAATCCCACATTAACCATAAGGTAAAAGATCTCCGTAATTTCACCTATCTAATAAATTCCATTATCACTATTACTCACATCACATAAAGGTTTTCCATGGTTCGTTGAAAGACTTGGAGTGAATTTGTGGAGGAGCTACAGTGCTATCAACAATATATTCAACTAACAAGTCTTGCAATTGAAAGGTTAGTTAAATTTTTCTCGCAATGAAGTAGATTTTTTTTTTTAAATTAAAACTTTTTGTGAGCCAAATTAACCAATATTTCTGTTGTGAGCATGGTGGGCCCGGTAAAGCTTATGATGGCCAAACAGGCCCACGGGTTAGGGGTAATGAGCAAGGCTGGCCCGCCTGACTGCGGGGTGGTAGGGCAATTCTCGGAATCGCCTCCCACCAAGCCTCACCTTGCGCCACCCCGACAGCCTGCCTGCTCATCCGTGGGGATGTTCGACAACTTCGGGAATCACCCAACACCCCCGTGGGTGGTCGGGCGAGCCACCAGCCCCACCTCGAGCCACCCCAGCGGCCTGCCCGCCCGCCCGCCCACACGCGGGGGTGTTGGGCGATTCTGAGAATCTCCCAACACCCCCATGGGCATGCGGGTAGGCCACTGGGGTGGCACGAGGTGGGTTGTCCCAACCCCAGCCCGTGCCACCTTGATGGCCCGCCCACCCATGGGGGTGTTTGGCGATTCCCGCGGGGGTGTTGGGCGATTCTCAGGGGTGTTGGACAATTCTGAGAATCGCCCAACACCCCCGCAGGCAGGCGGGTGGGCCGCTGGGGTGGCATGGGGTGGGAATCATCCAACACCCCCGTAGGCAGGCGGGTGGGCCGCTGGGGTGGCACGGGGTGGGTTGCCACAACCCCAACCCATGCCACCTCGATGGCTTGCCCACCCACGGGGCTGTTGGGTGATTCTGAGAATCACCCAACACCCCGACGGGCGGGTCGGCAGAGTGTCAGGGTGGTAAGGGGTGGGGCAATGGCAGCCCACCCTCTGCCACCCCGGTGGCCTACTCGCAGGGGTGTTGGGCAATTCCGGGAATCGTCCAACCACCCCACGGGTGAGCCGCCAGGGTGGTGTGTTGTGAGGCTGTGGCAGCCCAACCCGTGCCACCCCAGTCGCCCGCCTGCCCACCCACAACGATGTTGGGCGATTCTATTGCAGCCCTGCCCGCGTCACCCAGGCAGGCCGCCTGCCCGCCCGCGGGGGTGTTGGGTGATTCTTGGCATTGCCCAACACCCTCGCGAGTGGGTGCGCAGGCCGCAGCGTGGGGTGGGCTACAGCAGCCCACCCCGTACCACTCTGGCAACCTGCTTGCCCGCCCGAGGTGTTGTCTGGGCAATTCTGCCACAGCGCCACCCCGACCACTGGCCCGCCCACCCACGAGGGTGTTGGGTGATTCCTAGAATCGCCCAACACCCCCATGGGAGGGCGGGTGGGCTGCTGAGGTGGTGTGGGGTGGGTTTTCGCAACCCCACCCCGAGCCACCAAGGCGGCTTACCCGCGAGGGTATTGGGCAATTCCTAGAATTTCCCAACACCTCCGCGGGCCAGCGGGTGAGCCGCCATGGTGGCGTGGGGTGGGGCTCGCGCCACCCCGGCGGCCCACCCACCCTCCTGTGGGGGTGTTGGGTGATTCTACCAGGGTAGCGCAGATTTGGCTACTAATGGGGTAGCGCCGGAGGGCTTCTACCATTTCTCTACATATTGATCGCCTTCTCCGTCCTCAATCTATGTCTCAAGGAAAAGATCAATGTGGGGAGAAATGGTAGAATTTTTTCTCTTAGTGCCCCTTGTGCCACCCCGGTGGCGGGCCGCCGGGGTGGCACAAAGGGGAAGTTGTGGCAACCCCCCGTGCCACCCTAGCGGCCACCCCGTTGGCAGGCGGACTGCCGGGGTGGCGTGGGGGGAGGCTGTGGCAAAAAATTCTACCATTTCTTGCCACATTGATCTCCTTCTCCGTCTTCAATCTACCCCTCAGCCTCCCTCAGCCTCCCCTCTAAGTGGTATATTAAAGACAGAGAAGGAGATCAATGTGGGGAGAAATGGTAGAAGTTGTTGCAGTGATTTTCTTAGTATTAATATTTTTTTAATTTCAATGATCTGATTATACAAATTAAAAATTTATGATATATTTTCGTTGT
The DNA here is from genome assembly GCA_031772625.1 of Pinus tabuliformis. Lineage (NCBI taxonomy): Eukaryota > Viridiplantae > Streptophyta > Pinopsida > Pinales > Pinaceae > Pinus > Pinus tabuliformis. The sequence goes on from CM062820.1 coordinate 1,319,526,766, forward strand.
TAATTTAATTTAATATGTTTTCGTTATTTACTGATTTATGTGTTTCTTTTTTCAGGAAAATGGCATCAAAGAAGATTTCTGTGAATCTTTCGGAACTATAGACTCTTAAAGTTGGATCTTCAAAAAACATTGGTAAATGAACTCCACCTGAGCTCATGGCTACAAATCTTTCAAGTGCCTCATATGAGAAGAAGATGATTTCATACTGGAAAAATTCAAAAGAAATTAAATTTCCATTAAGAATATTGTATGTGAAAGAAAGAGAAAGCCAAAATGTGAATATATATCTATATATTAATATACCGAATGATAATAGAATTGATGACGTGATGGGAAGAGTCATAGATATGTGTTTGGTACCAGACAGTGAAGTTGTTTACATACTTACAAAACCACCCAAGTCACATGAAAGGATTGAATACCAGCTATCATATTCATTGTATGACATGAGAGAGGTATCTACAAAGTTGTCTAAACAAATCGTAAATGAGATGAAATGAAATATCGTAAGTATTGTTATTTATATTTTTATTTTGTGTTCTTGTAATTATCTCACTATATTTTTTTAACTTTGTTTTTATTGACATATGATATTTTCTTTGGCAGAATTTTGTTGAAAGGTGTTCAATTAGGTTGGGAGGCATTCATTTCATAGAGCATGATATTATGAATGTTGTTAGCAGTTTCTACTCAGTGTCAGAAAAAGATATGGAAAGCAAGCAAAATGTAGTAATTGATGATGCTACAAAATTATCAAAGGAATCAGAAAAAAAGCCCTCTAGTGGATAAATCTAGCAAGGGTAGACAAGTTACTTTTGAAGACAATGAAGTTGAACTAACAGTGAAGGATATGTTGCTGTTACTGAAGATGACATTGGAACTGAGAAGAGTTGTAAAAGACCAAAAGTAACAATGCCCGGAATAAATCTGTTACGGTTAATAATGATAATGTTACGAAGAAGAAAAGTAAAATTGAAGATTTTGAAGTAGTCGTTACCAATAGTCAAGAACCTAGTGAAACTTCAAAAGAAAGCAAAGAAATCATTACACTAAGAGTTGATTTAGATGATGGCATTATCAAAACAAAACAAAATTCCATTCAACATAATTTGAAAAAGAGAAACTTAATTGAGGGTTGTCATACATTTCATCTTAGTGTCAGACAAACCTATCAGCCAAGTTAAGGACAATGTCAATATCAAGTCAGAGAGCCACATCATCTGCATGTTCACAACTTGAAAACATTGATGAGGTACAGTCCATATGCTCATGTGGTTAGTTATGTGTTTCTTGTTGATCCAGTTCGAGTTCCCAACAAATAAGCATTTGATAAGTCAAAATATTTTGAATACAATTATTATGTGCTTGGGGGGAACCATTTTGTAGAAGCTCAAAGACAATTGATGGAGGAATATCCTAATAACCCATGTTTTGAAACAATGAAATGTATCATTTATGCTGGTTTATTAGATACAGAAGCAAAGTTAGTGGCATGGGATCATAATTCAGATAATGAATACAGGATGTCTATGATTTTCATCCAAAGGGTTAGATTTGTTCGTAGTGAATTTCTAGAAAAATGTGGTGGTGATAGGATAAATATTACTGCAGATTTCTGAAAGGAAGCTGTCTGGAAATAGGCTATCAAATTGAAGAGAAATTCAATTCAAAATGTGGAAAAGGCAGTGAAATTAGTGATTTATTCAAAGGTGTTGATAACATTTTCCAGTTGGCATTTAGAACTAGATATGTATGGGATTTGATTAATGATATTTTTAGCATGTGGGAAAACATTGGCATTACAAACCAGAGGGTCAAAAAGTCTAAGCCATTGATATGTAGCAGTAGTAAATCAAGTCCTGAAATGAAGCATCTTCCAGAAGATATGACTATCACACCTTGGAGAGCAATGCAAGGAGTGAAAGATGAAAAAATTGTCAAAACAATATTATCTCATGTGAAGTCAGAGGAATTATCATTGGAGGAAATGTCTAAGGAATTTCAAAAGTAATTTTGTTGAATTATTTTTATTTATTTCTAGATTATAATTTTCTTCTAAATAAAACATATTTTTCTTGGTAGTATTTGTTATACATATCATTATATTAACTTTTTGATACTTTATCTATGTAGTCACAAAGTTTACATCAAAATTCAAGAACAAATGGTTAAATTGTTGAATGAAGATAGTTAGGATGATGTTGTACGTAACTATCCAGATTCATATTCTACATCAACATTAAAAGCTTTTATCTTGCATTTAGAAAGCTATCTTGATTTATACTTTCATTTTTATTCATCTGTGTACTATTTTTAATTTATAACTTACATATGTATTTGTTTATTTTATAAAAGATGAAGAAGGATGATAATGGAGCATTAGATAGTTTCAGAACCATTATTGAAAAATAAACATCAAAAGACTACAGAAGCAATGTATTAAGAATGTTGAACTCGATCCAACTCTTACTCATTTCATTTGGAATGGGCTAGAGACTATTCAATATCAAGTAATACAAAGCGACTGTGAAGACATTGCTAAACTCATATCTAAAATGGCTTATGCCCTAGTTATTGCAAATATTCCCCATGGTTTCATAATTCCAAACACTAACTATGACAGTGACCCTTATACTTATCAAGCTCTTAGTAAAGAGGTTGTGGGATGTCTAGAAGTCCCGTCATCACCATTATGGATATTTATGACATTTCATTCAGACACACAATTGGCAATGGTATTGTCAAGCTTCAAGGGAAAAACAAATTCAAGGATGCAACTTACATGGTAAGACGTTTAAAATGTATATTTGATTAATGTTGAAAAATTCATTTATGTACAAGTTAATTGAACTTTTACTATTTCATGTTACAAGCAAAAGTCAAATCTTCTTAACCGTGAATATTAGCTATTTATAAATGATTGTGAGTTCATTCATATTGATAGTTGGGGTAAAGATGATAGCTATATGACTATTATTTTTAATCAGGAAGATGGAAAGAGTCATAGCCAAATACTGAATTATGATGTTGTTGTGAGAAATCTAGCATATGAAGACAAAGAAGAAAAAGGAGAGATAGTTAACATTTATTAAAAACCACAATTATTGATTAACTATCTTATAGACATATGATCAAATGAAGCAGATTAGGTTTTGGATTTATTTTTTGGCTCAGGTAAGTTTTATTATATGGAATTCAATTTCAATTTGTTATTTTTTAATTAATATGTCATTGTACTAATTTACTTCATCATTTCCTTTTTGCTTGATAATTAGTTACAACACTAGCATGTTGCCTTCAAAAAGGAAGAAAATGCATTGCAATTGAAAAAGATCCAAAACAGTGCAATTTTATTCAGCAAAGAATTAATGCTCTTCAATTTCTTCCAGAAACAATGCAAGAAATTGGGTTGAAGAAAGGGGACTTTAGTGAATCACGTATTTCAAAAATGGCAAAGGATCCCCAACCACCATTACATGGAATATTTGGAAAGACATACATTGAGAGATTCACAAGCATCAAAGATCAATTAGAAGAGGAAAATGAGCAAAATGAAGCAGAAAATATTGTGGAAGAAGACAATGATGAAACTCTAGAGGATGAAGAGTTTGGATTACATGACATTGTTGATTAAATTTAAGTTTTGCTTGGAAATCAAGCTCATTTTTTGCAACTATTAAGTAGTTATACTTGTAATGTTTTGACTTTGACATTTTGTGAGAAGAATATACACTCAAATAAGGTTTTTATACGTTCAATATTTGTAATATGTGATTTTCGCATTATTTTTTAAGTTAATCATTATTTTAAAAAAAAAAGTGATTATTATTATTTTTTTGACATGAAATTCATTAAAAAAATTATTATTTAACCATTTTCAGTTAAAATTTTCATATAAAAATTGTGATTTTGACATATCATTTGTAGCAAAAAATTATCAAAATGTGTAGGTTTTTAGTTATATTTACGTTTAAAATGATTTTTTTTATGTCAATTGTTAAAAATTATTGTTTTTTAGAAGCAATTATTTCATGTGGATTGAAAAATTAATTAACAATGTATAAATATGTAGAATATCAAAAATTCAAAATATTGACCTTCTTCTTTAAATATGCAAAACAATAAAAACTCACTACAAAACAATTAGAATTAAAATAAAAACAAGAAAATATGAAGAAAAATACCACTTCAAAGATTATTAAATTTACAAAATAATTATTTACATTTCATACATTAGAAAATTAAGAAAAAAAACCTTTTAAAAGAAGGGCCTGGTGTAGAATTACCACTTATTAAAATTAGCATAAAAAACACTACCATTCTAAAATGCAATGTATATAAAAAAGATTATAGTGCCAAAAACTATGCTCTAAAAAACATCTATGTTTTGCATCACCCCTTCTCAAAATCGTCTCACTTTTTTTTATATTTCTACAAAGTAGGTAACACTATGAGTTCCCATTTCAATGTTTACATTGTTAGTTCCAATGATTGAGAAAATCTAGGAATGTGTTCCTTATCATTTAATGCAAATTCCTAGTGTTGGGAACCAAATCCACTATTTGAGGGATTTTGGAGGGGAAAGCTTCCTCCTTTCAATAAGAATGCTTCCTCATCATCTTGTATAAGTACCAATTTTAATTTTCCTTTAGGGGTTGGCTTTTCTTAGTCCTCTTGTGGAGAAAGCTTGTATTTTTGCAGCTCCACTTTCATTTTTTGCTGGGATGTAATTTAATTGATGGAAATAATGAAGTTTGGTACCATTTTAAGCTTCTAAATATTGGTCTCCTTCATAGGAATCTAATTTTCCTTGGGTTTGGACACAACGGGATCCTTAGATCCCTTTTATGTAATTTACTTTTCTTGTTTTCTCTTATTATTCACATGCATCTTTTGTTCTTGTTCTCTTGTATTTCTACATTTAGTATGATGATTTCTTGTTGTAATATTCGGTTAAGTGGTTGAAGTAAGTTATTTTCCATTATCAAAAACATGATTTCATACTTGGAAGAAGTTTGGAAGCTCACAGTAATCATTGAGCTACTTGAATTATTTTTCTTATTCCCATATCTAAATTTCTAGAAGTTCCTTGTGGAAAATAGTAGTAATTTTCTTCTATTTTTTAGAGCATTATAATGAGACTAAATTGAGTTGATTAAACTTGCATTAGATCATAATAACACTAAAGTTAATAAAATAATTCACCCCATTGCATTTTCACCTAATTAGGTTAGGCATTTAATAGATTAACTAGCTCACTAATTCTCGAATTTCTAGATTCTAGACTAGTAATTTTTTGTTATTTTTTAGCATGTATTATCATCGATATTTTTGAGTTATTCCACTTGTAATAGAGACCTAAGACATCCTATTCAATAAAAAATATTTTCCCATCCAATTTGGATTTGATTTTTTTGGTCATTCGGTGAATGATATCTTCCTGTAGAAAATATCATAACTTCCTGTAGCAGCCTGTAGCTTCCTATAGCAGCACCTGTAACTTATTGTAGCACTATTCTAGCACATATATACTAGTACTTTAGTGTTGAATCATGAACCATAGTCTCTAAATCCATGATTAAGCAATAATAAACACCAATCAAGACATTCCTTTTTGAAAAGTAGAGTATGTGTATTTATTTTAATTCATGCTCTTAGGATTTCAATTACAAATCTTGCATAGGATTAATTTCTTTCAAAGTAACATTTCCATTTATGTAATTAGTTTCATATTTATTTTCATTACATTCACTCCATTACATCATGAAAGTGAAAGAATGACACATTTTATGCTACAAATATAGTGTTTGTACCTCTTAAGTTTGTACGAACCCGGGGTTGATAATTAAAGTTCATAGCCTTGGGAGTTGCAACATTCTTGTTGCAATACTGAAGCTCATCACATGTCAGTTCATGTGAAGAACCAGTTGAGATTAGAGTCTAGGGACAATGTACTATTAGTTGTATAATTTTCTGATTTATATGGAAGGTGCATGCAATCAGTTGAGGACCTGTGTTTGGATTGCGCAATTATGGAGAGTGGATTTCACAATTAAATATGGGTTGATTCCTATAGGAATTGCGCAAGGAAGTAGAGGCTTGGAAGGCTAGTAAATTTTCTATGTCTTGGACAGAGTCATCCTAGGAAGAAGAGAGTTAGATAGTACTAGTTTAGGAATTGTTCAGGATGAACAAGCATTGAATTTTCTTCTTATGTCTTCTGGTTAATGCAATATAGATAGTTAGCGTTTTGAGAAGTTTATCTCCCAAAGAAATATTGTGTTATGTTCAATTGATATTCCTCCTTTTCTGCTTATTTTTTTCATCGATCAATTTTTGGTTTCTGCTGAAGAGTAGAGTAGATTCTTTTCTTTTCTTTTAGCATATCACATAAGCTATTGAATCTGCAGTAAAAATCTACGTGGTATAAGAGCTAAAGATAGTACATAAGAGGAGATTTCAAGTCTGGTGTCTAGGTGAAAATATAATTTCGAAGTTCATACTTCAAAGCAACAATATCTCTTGTAAAGCGGGTTGGTTTGTTTCCTTAGAAGGACCACCTTGACTGACGGATTATCTGCCATCCATTAATAGCTAGACCTTTTAGGATTAGAGTTGGTTGGTTCATGGATAGTGGTGGATTCTATCCAATTCCCTGTTGTGCTGCCAGGTCGGCCAACCCCATTCTTGCTTTACCACTGCGTCATTGTGCGTGGTATTAATCACAAGAAGGTTTATGCCTTCCCGGCTGAAACTACTTGGCTGGTGGCAACTGATTGATCTACCTGCTCCTTAGGTTTGGGATGGTTTTATCCACACCTAGGTGGCAGTACAGGACCTGCCCCTTTTACCTGGTCAGTTAGTACTCTTATTGGATACCTATCTATATACATTATTTCTAATAGATTAGTGTTCTCTCTCTGTAGATGTACTACTGGACCTTTGATTTCCTGATTCTAAAACTCGGTTCTTTTGAATTGGGCCGTTGGTGGGATACTAGTGCTTGCTAGGGTGGGTCACGAATTTAGTATGCCTTGGAGGGAAACTTGAATTACATCTAATTTGGAAGGGTAGGATGGAGGCAATGCTAGAAGACAATGGCCTCAACGAATTCGTAGATCATGAAATTCCTAAGCCTCCAACATCAAATGCTAAAGATCTAGATGAATGGAGAAAGTGGGGAAAAAGTAAGAAGCATTATCCTAGAGGGAGTTTGAGACTACATTGTCTTGAGTCTCCATGTCAAGGATACTCCATACTCAATGTGGAAGGAATTGATGTACTTGTTGTTAAATAGCAGTGACCATAAGAAATTGGCATTGAAGGACAAAATCAAAAAAATCAAGATGGAGAAGGCCGACTCTATTTTGAAGTACTTTACCAAGTTCACCCATTTTTGGGATGAGCTTGGAAGTGTCAGGATTACTGTTGTCAAAGACAATATCATGAGCCTAGCTCTTCTAGGACCTCCCAAGAGTTGTATAGTTACAAGGACTATGTTAAAGGGAGGGAGAAGCTATAGGATTGGGAGAGGTTGTGGTCGTATTTGGTACAGGAGGAGATTTGGTGGAACACGAGAGATGGGACCTCTTCTAAATAAGTGGAAGAGGAATTTTCATTAGTGAGAAAAGAAAACAAAGCCAAGGGAAATAAGTCCCAGGGTGAGGGGAGTGACAAGAAGAAGGACTTGTCGAAAGTCAAGTGTTTTCACTATCATGATTACAGGAACTATGCAACAAAAGAAGGAGCCAATAGTAACGTAAGCAGGTGAAGCTGTAGATTCCCAATTCAAGCTTGATTTCACTAACATTGCATGCATGGTCAGCAGTGTAATGGGAAGTGTGTGTGTGTATCAACTATGGTGCCTCGTTCCATATGACGGGGAATAGATATCTCTTAAGTGATTTTGAGGAGAAAGACTTCAAGTAGAACATAGAGTTTGGAGATGACGAGAGGCCTAGCACTACTTATATCAATACACTTACCTTTCAGAAGGAGTCTGGATACCCTCTCAGAACCATAGGTGCGATGTATGTTCCAAGACTAAAGAACAATGTTGTTTCTGTCACGGTATTGGAAGACTGTGGCTATGATGTGAATTTTAGTAAGGGAAAGGTTTTCCTTAGAAACATTGCCACGAGACAGGTGAAACATATTGGGGTGTGAGTCAGGAACCTATATGCTCTCGAGAATGAAGATGCATGCAAAGCCTTGAGGTGCAAGGAAAAGGTTAGAGACTTATTAGTTGAGAGGGAGAATGAATTACCTCTCAACATGCAGCTCCAGAAGCAACGTTAGAATAAGTCTCATAAATTCATGGAGCAACCACAATTAGAGACGTAGAGAGGAGACCGAATGGAGAGATCCACTGAACCAGAGAAGAAACAGCCTCAAAAGGAGCCTCAGAAATTTTTGGAGCATCCATAATTGGAGAAGTAGAGAGGAGACCGAGTGTAGACATCCACTCAAGAAGAGACCTCCATTAGGGGGAAATTTTGCGTGAAGTGGGTAGAGGGAGAACATGTAGCCATACCTCAAGGTGAGAGGTGGTTCAATGTAACGTATTGGCCACAAGAGTGCAAAAATTTGGGCAGGGAAAATTGAGAGGTTTTTTCTCATGGATCATTACCTTGCTACAAGAGCCCACAGTACACTATAGCAAGATGCTTCAGTGGTGGTTAATGCAGTCAGATATCAGAGTGAAAGAGGTAGAGGATACTAGTAGTAAGATACTGTAGAGCATAGAGTAGATTTAACAGCAGTGCAAATGACATAGAGACAGAGTCAGCAGAAGCGCAAACTTTCCATTCGATAGAGGCAGAGCTAGTAGCAGTTAGAGACTTTAGTGACACTTTCATCATACTGATTGAGTTTGAATGTTTTTTGGTTGTAGATGTTGTAGTAGAAATAGTAGCGGTGACAAGTGTTGCATGAAGAACATTCCAAAGGTACCAAATAAGGATAGAGTTTAATTCCATTCTTGTTAAGAGGGAGTTTTGAAGATAGCAACAAGAAAAGTTAAAAGTAACATCTAGAAATTCCAATTTAATTTATCCTTGAATTAAATTGAGAATTAAATTGTAATTCTATTTTCATAGCAACGTGTAATAGTTAACTAAGTTAATTTCACTTAGTTGGCTTAGGAAATTTTAGTTGGAATTATATCTAGAGTCATGTAGAGTGAACACTAAATTTTAGTGGCCTGAGTAGAGTTCTTTGGAGTTGTAATTAGATAACTAAGTCTCATTGAGTTATAGTCAACTAAACTAGTTATAAATGTTGGAGGAACTAGTAGAGGTCTAGTAGTGGAGTAGTGCACCAGTGCATCACTAGTACGACACCAATTAAGTGAAGATTAACTCACAAATAAGTCATGCATGTCAGTTTAGATGAAGACCCAGTTGAGACTATACTTCAGGAATAGTGCACTATTAGTTATATAATTTTTCGAGTTACACAAATGTTGGATGTAATCAATTGAGGACCTATGTTTTTATTGCACAATTATGGTCAGTGGATTTCCCAATTAAATATGGGTTGATTCCTCTAGTTGTTGTGCAAGGAAGTAGGGGCTTGGAAGGCTAGTAAATTGGCTAAGTGTTGACCGAATTCAGCCTAGGAAGTAGAGAGTTAGATTGTACTAGTGTAAGAATTTTTCAAGATGAATAAGCATTCTATTTTCTTCTCATATATTCTTGTTAAAACAATATAGATATTGGGGTTTTGAGCAGTTGATTTCCCTATATAAATATTGTGTTATGTCCGATTGATATTCTACATTTTGTACTTATTATTTTCATCGATCAATTTTTTGCTTCTGTGGAAGAGTGGAGTATATTATTGTCTTGTGTTTTAGCATATCAAATAAGTTGTTGAATCTACAGTAAAAATCTACAAGGTGTTAGGGAATATAGCAATTGGTGGCCTACAAAGTCATGCTAGTAGTGGCTTCCAACATATGGTGGTATGCAGAGTTCAGGAATTGGTGGGTTCTGAAAGGTAGTGGCCTAGAGTGAGTATTTCTCACATCATTGGTAAGTTGTGGCTTGTACACTGTTGGTGGCAAGTTCATATGTGAAAGAAGGTTCATATTAATAATAACAATAAGTAGATAGAAGATAAGAAGATGGTGGTTTTCTCCCTTAGGGTTTCCACCTTACATCCTGTGTCTCATGTAATGTGTTGCTACTCATGTTTATTTATTTATGTGTTTAGTTGCTCATATGTTTTATATTTTTATATGATTTTATAAGGTCCTATTAGTTAATTAATGAAAGAGTCAGTTGTTTGTAAAGATAAGGAAAAAAGAGGTAAAATGTGATCCATCTCTATTGTGAAGCTTCCAACAATTGTTATCAAATATGATATTTCGAGTGCAACTTGATCGTTGTATAGCATGCCTGGGTGAAAATTTTGAAAACAAATAGAAATGAATACTCAAGGAGTATATGTCTTCGCAGCTACAAACTTCAAGGTATGGAAAGAAAAAGTAAAATTTGAATTGTTATCTGCATATGGATATGATTTGTGGAAGTTAGTTTGTGAAGGTTGTGGTCAAGATGTTTCTTAAACAAAGGATATGTAGTTGAATGCTCGAGCCAAGAATGTGATATATGAAAATGTCCATATTGTAGAATTGGAGAAAATAGTAGATTTGACATATTCTAAGGAGATCTCAGAAAGATTGCATATGTTATATGGAAAAAACAATTGAGATTGAGATATTGAGAAGTAGAGAAAAAAGAAGAAGAATGAGAAGGGTTTTCAGAAGAACTAATATCAACCAGAGCAGTCTCATCCCCCTAGTACAAATGGTGTAGTTGGTCATCAAGAAGACAAATAAAAAAATGAAGCCTCGGTAGAACCTATTATGCCACAGCATAGAAAATATGAAGGTATAAATAATGATGAGTTTATTTTGAGTGATGATTTAGATATGCCTAATGTTATCCTTGCTTAGCTAAGTAATAAAGTTGATGAATGTGATAAGTTGATGCTTATTCAAGCTGAATATGGCTTAGCTGTGGATGTAATCACAATATTACCTATTAAGGTTAGTAAGCTAACAATTGTGTGTAGAGATCAGGAATTTTTTTTTCATATCTATGATGACAAGGATGCTCAACTCAAAGAAGAATTTATTGACTTAAGGCTCTAGATAGAAGAATTTATTAGGTTAAGGGGAGTGAGTTGAAAGAGAGAGAAGGTTTAGTTGAAGGGATTGAATATGAAGTTGTCACATTGAGGAAGCAACTAGAAAAGGGGGAAAATTACCTCAAGAAAGTGAAGAGAAAAAAGGCTTTGGATAGCCTACTCAACAACTAGATATCTCCTTTGATCAGATATGGTATTGGATTTCAAAAGAGAGAGTCTAGCTCACATGTAGGAAAGAACAACAATTCTCAATATAAGAAGCGTGTATAAGGTAATATAAATAGCAAGAGAAACAAAGGAGTTAAGAAGAAAAAAGCAAAAACTCCAACAACTAAGAAGAGAACCTCATGAATCACCCAAGTCAGTGAGAACATTTGGTGCTTCAATTGACATAGGACAAATTTAGATGATTCACAATTTGTTTTCTCCTTTGATGGATGATGTAGAGTGATACATTTGCCACAACTATGAACATGTTGTAGCCAACTGGAGAAGAAAAGTGTACATGTCCAACCAGAAGAGTGCGCAACAATTTGTGAAACAAATGAGATTACCATCCAATAGGTATACTAGTTAATTTAATGAATTTTTTCATTGCTTGTAACCTATTTGGCCATAAGGAAATTGCTTTTAGATCCAATCCATGTAGTAAAGAAACATTTTATGTAGCTTATAGATCTAGCATGAGAAACATAATATTTCACCCTCTAGCCACATATCTTAGTCATGTGAGATGTTATTCATTTTACAACTTTACTCACATGGAAATAAATTACATGTTGTTTAGCTATTCAGGATAGATCTAGCAAAAATAGTAGCAGATTAAGAGTAGGCCTAATAGAAAATAATAAGAGAATGTGCATGTGAAGAAGCAACCTACTACAGTGTGGAAGAAGGGGGAGTAATAGGTGAAGTCTGGAATCACCCTAAACATGTTTAATGATGATGATTGATGGTATATAGATAGTTGCTTTTCCCATCACATGTCAGGGGAAAGGATTGGTTTTCTCTTTTTGAGGAATACCAAAGTTTGCCTTAAAGGAAATACACCTACTAAGGTGTTAGGAAAAGGAAAGGCGAGTGTTGGTGATTAGAAGACTAATGTAGCTAATGTGTTATTAGTTGAAGGGTTGAAGTAAAATATCCTAAATGTGAGTTAGATGGTTGATGGAGGCAAGAATTGTAGGAATTTACAGGGTAAGTTCCTCAGAAAGAACACCAAAAGGACATCGCTCACAACCAGATCTCAAATCAATACACCAGTATTTTTGACGTGGTTAAAACCCTCAAAGTGCAAGGAGGGAAACAGTCCACGGCCTGTCCCAACGTGGGTACTACAGGCAATTTATTAATCAAAGAATGAAAATTTACATAAGCTTCTCTCATGCACGGATTACCTGAACAATGACCCTCCATGCGCTTTAAATAGAACTCATGGACCAATCGGGTGTCAAGCCACGGATCAAGTGTCGGTAATACCGAGGTGAGAGTGAACCGTCGGATCACTACATATCGTGACCGTCGGATTGTAAGTTACAAAATGTACAACGGTAAAGAAACACACTTTACCTAACTCTAACCTAACTCTATACTAGACCAAGTTGAACTTAACTATATCCTATGTGTCGGAATATCCTAACAAGAATGTCATCTTCAATTCTATAGGATGTTGCCTAAGGAAAGAGAAGAGAGACAGTTATTATCAAAGGAATTAGGACACCATATAACATTTATGTGTTCAAGGGAAAAGTGCGTATAAGAAATAAGTCAAAGATAACTTCTCCCTCTCTAGATTCGAAGTATGGGTGATCAAACCCCACTACAGTCCATTGGTTACTAGATGCATATTAAAAAAATATTGCAGAAGGATATGTGAGGTGCATAGCCTCAACGAGATCATATAGTAGCAGATCATTTGTAGAATTTGTAGCAACAAAAACATGATATCTTCATGAATCTCATGCATAATGAGGTGTACATGATCATATTGCATATTGGAGGTATAATCAGCTAAAGGGGAGCTATGCATGGTACTAGGGTTTCATGTTTCGATTTTCATTTTTAGCCTATTTTCACTCATTCTTTTAACAACACCATACATTGTATCATGAGAAGATTCGATTTTTTCTACTTTTTTTTACCAAAATTCTACAACCATCGCACCTGCAGAAAAGCAAACATGTGCTGGTCAGTGTAAGTGCTCAGTTATGCAACATGAAACAATGTAGGTTGCTAGAAGAGAAAGTGTGATGGGCCTAAAAACAAGGCTTCTGAGCTGATTAACCCAAAATATTTGGACTTTTTGGAGAGATAATGATTAAGCCATTCAAAAGCGACGATTGTAAGGTGTCAAGGATCTTGATTGATACAGTTTCTAGGCCAGTTGAGCAAATGTGACAAAATGTACTGTAATAGTTATGATCATCATGTGTTAGTAACCCTAGAGTTTGTCACGGTTGGGAGCAAGAGCTTGTTCGGTTCAGCCATATGTGAGAGAGAGTAATGCTTTGGCATGTATCTTAGTTTGGCATTTGCTTCGACCATGTAAAGCACTCCTATTTATGATATGTTGTCCTATATCATCATTGATGTCATCATTTGTTCATGGTTGGGTAATCATGGTGTTAGACATACATTAGAGAAATATTTACAAGCCTAGTCATGTATCAAGGAGTTCAATTACTTCAACCATATATAGGCTCATTGGTGTCATTGTAGTAGCTTCGAAAACCATTTTTATAGCAATGTAATATGGTCATGAAGCCATGCATTTCATTATATATCATATGGTCATGATGTGTTGTAAGTTTTGGTCCAATTGGTAGCTTATTGCATATGGCAAGGAGACATATGAAACCATAAAAGTGTTTGTACAATAGCCATGGAGAGTTTTTTGCAACCCCATTACATGTTTAGGGGGATTTTGGTGTTGGCTTGTTGGCATGTGGAAGATATTGGTAGTTGATATAATTTCATCAGCAAATAATTTTGTATCAACCTTGTCTATTATTACTAGGGTGGTGTATTTAGTGTGCCAACATGGTGTTTTAGCATGTTTGGGCCACCCTTTGCCATGGATGTCAAAAGGGGATAGTGACACAACTACTAGTAGAGAATGAAGGTCAATCAACTTGTAGAGAAGAACACCAATTTGGTGTTTGTGGCTGTAGGTTGAAATTAACACCAAAAGGGAATAATGTTGGTTACATGGTGTTGGCATTCATGTCAACCCTGGAGCCACTGTGATGGCATTTATGTCAATGGAATTTTGGAGCTTTTTTATGATGCTTTGATGATTGAGAAACGTTTTACTATGTCATAGAAACAACGGAGGTGTCAATAGAATATAGGTGGTTCACAAGTTGGGCAAGTTGTGAAACAAGTGGCAACAACTTCTGGGAAAAGAAAGTTTGAATTTACCTAAGTTAAAGCAGAGCGAAAGACTCTAAACTGTCAAAGTGCAACATTGGGTTAGTACTACTCCCCTCCCATCTTATTCCTAGGAAGTTTAGTAATACATTAATAGCTCTATGCTTACGCAGTTTCTTCTAGATGAAAACAAAATTACCACATCCACAAAACCGCAAAACCAAAGTAATTGCCCATATTACTTGATGAGAAATTTCCCATATTATTTGGTGAGGAGGTTTAATTGAGGGGTTCTTATTTGGATTATAAATTTCATATCGTTTTGGTCATTATCAGGATGAAAAATCATTGATTGAGTAGTCGAGTTACTACTTTATATGGTCATGAAGTAATCATTATGGAGCTGATCTAGTCTTGAATAAGTCTCGCAAGTGTCTGAATACTTTGAAGATTAGCATTCTGGAGTGTTTAAACCCTTTTGTTGGGCCTCTAATTTTATATGTTTAGGATGAGATCATGGAAGCATTAGACTACATGAGAATTGGAGACCATGCTCAGAACATATATCATATGCCTATGTGAGATATAGATGGTTCGATGAGGTGAGCAGATCTGACCGAAATTGTGTTTCCAATGCACTTGGACTAGAGAAGATCAAGCTAAGCCAAGAATATCCCAGTGTGTTGACAAAGTGTTATGACAAAGTTTTGATGCAAGATCGCATAGTGTCAGCATTGATTCAAATATAGTGTGCTTGGATCAAAGCTATTGGTTGACATTTTTTACATGCAAGAGTTCTATTGAAGAATATATTTTGTAACTTCTATGTGCTTTCCATATGCATTGTAATGTTGGGTATATGTATGTAATATGTTGTTGGTATTTGTGTCTACTTGCATTGAATATGCTATGAGCAGAATTGATGTATGAGTTGATGTATTGAGAGCAGAGTTTGTTGTTGAGTATTGAGTGGAGTTGACGTCTTTTCATGATGTATGCTGCTGCATAGGATAGTGAGTATAGTTTAGTTAATTTATTGTGGAGTCATTAGTATGTATGTCGTTGATGGTCATGAGATGATTGTGTGAGCTGAGTTGTTGCGAGGAGAGATTGTTTGTATGAGAAAAAGTTTGTACTGAGGGAAGAGAGTTGAGTTAGTTGACGAGCTTATTGTCCATGTCGTTCCAATCTAAAAATGGGATGAAAAAAGGCCCATTGTTTGTTTTGTTGGTTGACTTTGTTGATGGTGCATCAAATTTTAAAATTTTAAAATTGTGAAACAAGGTCGAAAAGAGATCTTGAGAGAAGTGGATTTAAAACATAATTTATCAAACATGAGTTTAAATTTATCTTGGTGAATGTGGTCAAAAGCTCAAAACTCAAATTTTTAATTTAAATCAAAAAAAATTTAGAACTCAAACTTTTGATTTAAATCAATCACTAGACAAACTTTAACCAGAAAAGCTAGGGAAAACCGTCGAAAAAATGTCACAGATAGAGTACACTGACTACACTGTATGTGTACATCCAATGCAAACCCTTCAAAACGTCTCCCATATCGACCCAATGCAAAGTTTGCACTGATCAATCCTGCCACCTATCATTGTCCATCAACCACTGCATGACAACTCTCCACAACCTTTTGTGATGTTATGAGATGGTTCACCTTCTATCATCGAATTTCGGTGAGAAAGTATTTACTTTTTAAATACTCGACTGCCCTCTAGCCAAGATTCTACATCAAGATAATTGCTCCATCAGTTGGAATATTGTGGCTTTTTGTTTGAAGAGTAGTGTATGCAGATAAAGGATTTGTCCATGGCCGATTTCCTGAACAGCTCAATCAAAGGTGAGAAGTTTTTGGATTTCGTCTGAACAACATACTGTTCTATCTTTTGGTCTTCAAAGTATGTTTCAGATATCTGCTCTGCTCCACCCTATTTTGACTCTATCATCGGATGATAGGTTTCTAGGTTAGATAGCATGTTTCTATATCGCCTCATGCACTTTGTGCTTTGTCACATTTTACTTATCTTCTCTATTGATCTCTATATTCTCTTCTATCTATATGTAACCCATTTCCACCCTCTACGACAATGTCCATATGCCATCTAGGTTTGATTCATTTAGAGACACTTGGTTGAGCTTCTTCCCTCTTCACTGAGAAAGAACCTTCTCTGTTCTTTAATGTTTTTTCTTCCATTTGGGAACATTGGCCATGCATCTGCTATTTCACCTGACCTAGCAAAAAATTTGGCTTTTGGGTATGTAATTACTAGATGTCTTGTTATGACTATTAGCCATGCATCTACTATATCACTCGACCTTGCAAAAAATTTGTCTTTCGGGTATGTAATTACTGGATGTCATGCTATGGCTATTATTGTTGTTGTTGCAACTAAGAACCTGTAATTTTCTCCACCCTCTCGTCTGCTCCTGCATGAATTGGTCATTCGGCTCTAGTCTCTTTCCATTACATTTTTTTGGTACCATAATTGTTCGATTCTCCAGTGGTTTGTATTGTTCCAAGGATAGTAGGTAGCATTTACTACTGAGATCACATCCCATTGTCAACACTTTTCTATATGACACTTCCCCATGTGATTCAAGATCCTTGTACATCACCCCTTTAAATCTGATATTATTCCCCCTGTCAGTATCAGCCTTTTTTCCCGATTTGGATAACCTCCTGATGACGTACTTCATTTTTGGTGGTATGTGTGTTTATTCTCTGCTAGTGTCCTCTCCCGCATGAAAATTTCTTCCAGTCTGTGAGGGGATCACAATTATTTCAGGACCCAGTTTATATCTTTTCTCAACTACCCACTTGTACATCCTCATTTATTGCTCTCAAATGACATTTCGAGATCCATTTGTGGTATTTTTGTGTTATGTGGAATTATGGTGGGTCACTACTCCGACTCATCTCCCAACGAGGCCCTTATTCGGGCCACAATGGATGTCAAGTCACTCCTTCTGCAATCTTCTAGCACTGACCGACGGGGTGGCCCACGTACACTAGACAATTGGCACAACATATTGGGTGATACCCATATGTGAGATGGCAACCATGCATCCCTATTTTCGCAAGGTGTGAACATGCTGCATGGGGACAACATTCCAGACATAAGCAACGTTCAATTAAAACCACCTCCTCACCACCTGCATTATCTTTGGACAATGTTGTTCTGATTGACATGATTACTAGTCTATAGAAGCATGCTCTTGAAGGAAGGGGATACTTCTCAGACGTTTATGACCCAGAAATGAGAGACTGGGTAGAGAAGAAGTTGAAATCGGTTCTAGGTTACATGTCAACTGTCATGAGGCTTTTGAAAGGTTGGTATAGTTTCCATTTCCTAAGTCAGTGAGACTTGGAAAAAATCAAAAGAGTACCATGGATTAATGGGAATATCTTCCTGGTGCTACATCACTAGTACATCGGATACAATTCTCTTCAAAACATGCCACAAAACAAGCTCATCTACAGGAAATTATCGGGTTTTCCAACTCAGATATGGACGAAACAGGTCCTTATCGATATTGGTAACACAAATTGGAAAATTTGTTTTTGTAGATCCTCAATGCTTGGGGGTTCTAGACAAGTGGGAGGCTTGGATCTTGATTGAAAAGGAATACCATGGGAGCTTTCCAGACCATAGATTTGTTCTGAAGCAAAAATAATCTATCACGGAGACTAGACTTCTGGGAGTTCCTTTCTAGTGTTCGCTCTATCACCACACAGGAGATTTATTAGAAGAATTTCCACGTCAGTTGGGAGGATGATTACATGGTAGGCCTTTCTCTGGTACATTTCCAAAGTCTCAACATGGGGAAGATCGACTTGGGAAAAAATTTCGACATGGAATTTCTGCTTGACAGCATTTAGGTATTCCCCTTGGCTCCTATCCTCTCCGCTCTCATACATTAGACTCTTCTCTAAACGGTTCATCCCCCATTATGGTTCCTTCCTTCCCATTATCTTCACTGAATTCTGATTTCTTGGCTCCCTCTAGTATAGTAATACACTCCCATAAACCCTCTCTTTGATCAATCCACCATGGCCCGAAAGGCCCGCCACCTTTATTGGATCTTTAACCATCCCACGACTTACCCTCCACCACCCAAATGACGTATGTTCCATCTTCATCACCTTCCATTTTTGCTAACTAGAATAAGGGGACTAGAACAAGAGCCACTCGAACCAGCTCACCACTGGATTCACCTACCAACTCGGTGGGCAGTGATTTGGACATTCTACTCGATAGAAAATCTTTGGACTTGCGGTTCCTTACCATCCACAAGCCATTTGGCTCTCCTACCCCCCACATTATCCTTACGTTTGCTGGTAACATCACTGTTTGGCTGAAACAAAATTGAGGAATTTAGCATTTTAGAGGACATCCTAGGCCTAATCCTCTTACCTATCCAATGGACTGATTTTTGGTCGATGTGCCTATTGCTAACAACCCCACATCATGGGCTCTTAGAGCACGGCTGCCCGATAAGGCATCTCCATGACTTCCATTTTGTCACGAAAAATACAGGTTTGGGGGCTGCCCTAAAATATTGGGCCCTCAAGAGTCTTTTCTCCTCTCTTCACCCATATATCATTATTCTACAAGAATCCATGCTCTATGCTCCATAGGTTGTGCAATGTTTCAGGAAAATGCTCTCGAAATGGCATATATCTGCTACTATGGTTGTGGGTCTCTCTAGTAGTTTAGTGGCAATTTGGGACCCTAGATGGGTCATTTTTAAAGAATACAAATGTTTCACGGGCATCTTCCTTGAAGGAGATGTCCAAGGAATGGGTGGTCACATTCATATTTTAAGCAGCTATGCTCCTTACAGAGATAGGACGATTTTCTGGGACCGTTTCTTTTCTTCTGGTATAATGAATTTGGCATCCCTTATCATTGCAGGTCATTTAAATTGTACTATTGCTTTGGAAGAAGTATGGGGATGGTTGAGAAGGATTGACTCCTTCGTAGCGATGTTTAGTTATGCTCTTCTAGCACATAACTTTGTGGACATTTTCCTGGAGCAAATGGCTCCCACTTGGGACAATGGGCATGCAAGCAAGGCATATGTCACCAAGAGACTGGTTTGTTTTCTAATGCATGAATAGTTGATTCCTCACTTTGGAGATGTGCAGAAG